>JAMWET010004438.1:0-1200000 GCA_024036415.1 Prochilodus magdalenae
TAAAGCTGTTAAACAGATTAAACTAGAATATGCTTTTAGTCATCTTTTCATTTTCATATAGCATTATCTAATTCTAATAACAGTGACAGATTTTTCATGGGGTTCGCCCTAAAGATCATATTTAAATCATAAAAGTAATTTTTTTTTTTATTACAGGTGTTTGAGTTGCAGGAGGTGTAATTTTTACTTACAGTCGTTCCAACACCAGTTGCTCCATCTAAATTTTTGCCAGTGAATCTTGTTAGTGAGAATTGAACCTGTACTGTGCTGAGCAGAGCTGGTAGCATGCTAGCTGAGTTAATGTTAATCAGCTGTTCTAGTTTAGCAGCTGTGTTTAACATTTAGAAAATGGTGTTAGATTAAAGCCCCTGCCTAGGTTTAAAACAGTTTACAGTTGTACTAGAAATGTCTACATATAATGTACAAATGCCTGTATAAAAATACTAATCTTGCTCCAGTATTATACAGTAGGTGTTTTGACATGACTGTGCTTTTTTGGCCTGTAAATGTGGAAGATTCCAAAAAATGAATGTATAGCATTAATGTATAATGTTTTGTGGTTAATCTAGTCATAATGGAGTAAATTTGAAAACTCGAAAAGAATAACATGCTATCAATACCAATATGGACCAGGATTTTCTCAGCATTTGTAATCCTCAGTATTATGTTAATACTCTGAATGCTTTGATTACTCAATAACGTACCTACATAATGTGATGCTGAAGTTTAATGAGTGGAAGCCTCCACTAGCTTGGCCTAATTAGATACACAAATTGATCTCTAGCCAGAAATATGGTTTACCACACGGTTCTGCATCCTCACAAATAACCTTTTATAATCCTCCCATCATCTCCAATAGAAGACTATCCTTCCATCGGGGAAAACATGTCCCACTTTAATATTAACAGCAACTGCTGTTTACTTGGAAGTGTCTTCAAGACATGCTTAATTATGTGGCAGAAGGCTTTGTTGTGTGTTTTTTTTTTTTTTTTTTTCCCAATATGTGTAATGATAGTCTCCTGGACTTGATGGAAGCTCATGTAGTTTCCTTCCTTTTCTACTAATCAGTGGCTTATAAACACTTGTTGTCTTTAGCCCTGTAGACATATGCATACACTTTTACAAGATGCTCATTTTAGGTTGCTGTTCTGTGTCCATTTAAGAAGTATTTGAAGGTTGTTAATATGCTTTAATGAAGTGAAACATTACACACTGTTTACACTTGTCATTAATGTCTGATCATTTAACATTTATAGTTGCCCTTTCAAAATGTAGCTTCTATATCCAGATATTGATTGGATCTCACTTCCAGACGCAAAAATCTCTAAATTTTAAATTAGGTTGCTGTGAACAGTAGGCACTGATTTGTATAGGCTGTGCTGTACTAGCAGCCAGCGGTGGAGGTGTATGACTACCTCTTAATCAGGGCATCTATGTAGATTCAAACCCATTTTATACACTGGTGTACAAATGTAATGCAGAGATGGACCAGTCAGTGTTTTTTTAAGGGACCAATGACACTTAAGCACACCGGCTGAAACTTATACCAGACAAGGGAAAGGCTGGATTGTTCACATGTTTGTTTTGCTCAGAGCTTAAGCATGTATATATTAAGATGGTAAATGACAGGAGAATAGTCTTATTTCTGTTGTATATTACTACACTTATGTCAGATGTTTGGAATCCATATCACCCAGTACAGCGAACATCCCATTTATTCCACTGTTGCAGTTGATGAAAACCTTAAAAATATAATGCTTTAACTCTTCTCTTTCTTTACTGGGTGACATACTCTCAAATGTCATATCAAGATAGTGGTGTTTAAAGTCTAAACTTTTATGCCTATTGTAAATCGTAACGTAGCTAAATGACTACCTCCATTAGGAGGAAAATAGTCTCTGAAATCTACGTTTTTTAGAGTGGTCAGATCGTGGTAATTATCGGACCTCGAGAGTAAGAGTACCTGTCAGAACGTGTGTGGACGACATGATACCAGATCTCCTTTTAATCACGACTCCGACATATGATAGACTCTTAACAGCTGTATTTAAGTTTGTTAATGTAAATTGCATAAAATCAAAGGCGTATATTTAATCTTGCTTCTCATCATCCGCGGTGGTGGTGGTGTTAAAACGTATGATTTAACTTAAGGACAAAGTGAACCAATAATGGTGTTCACCTGTGGTCCAAAAATCACGGTGCTAAGTCAAACCATTTTCCATCCTATGTTAAAAATATCTCATGTGCTTTATATTGGTTTTTTATGTCTTTGTGGTCAATGCCTCTCCATGCCAGAAAATAGTTTTTCCTATCGTTAGTGTATTCTGAGGCTTACTACAATTTTGGGCTTAATTACGAAGAAGAAGCACAAAGCTTTTAATAATTTTCGCATTATCGAATGAAACCGGAGCTAACAGCGGTCGATAGGCAGGTGTCGATCAAATGCAGGTACCTCCATTTCTTACCACTATTTCAGCTCAGCCGGTAGTTCCAACACACTATGAGCGACATACTGATCTCTAGGCTGTCGATACTCAAGAGTTGACACGATGACATAGTACGGTTAAGTCACATTGCTATCGGTTATCACATAAAGACTATCAAGTATAAATAACACATATTATGCTGTACTAGGAGAAAATCACCATGACAACACAAAGATTTCTTGCCATGCTCATGACGCACAGCATACATCTAAGTCGGTATTCCGACAAAACTGTCTTTTCCATCATCTCTCTGTGAGTGCTGAATGGGTCTTGTTATCATGGCTATGAGCCTTTTGCGTGCTAGGAGTGGTGCTGGTACCCGATTTACACCCTAAGGAATAGAGGAGAATTGTCCAGAAATAAAATAGACTGATAGAAAAGTGTGTGAAGACTAATTGTTCTTAAATAACAGAGGATCCTTAGCTTTCCCTCTCTAACTCGACGAATATTTCTAGAGTTACCGAAAGTTGTTTAAAATTTAACCATGATTAAATCTCAGTATATAGTTCAAACAACCCAATGTTCGTGGTGTTACACCTAAAATTAGATCCTTCGATAAGTACCATACACCTAACTACTCTTACCTTTTAATAAAGACTCGCTTGCCAACCGCTATATAAGGTACATATATACTTACCTTTGTTATGACCATAGCTAACTGTAACTAAATTATAGATAACTAGATACCATACCAATCATTTAGTAGAGACATAGTGACTAAACTTACTTTTGAAGTCATTAGATATGTTTAGCTATAATCTGGACTTAAGAAATCTGATGCTGTTCACTAATACTATGGCATTTCAGATGCTTGAACTTGAAAAAATACTCCATTTATTTATTTTTCAGTGTTACTAGAAAACATACGCCGCGCAAATCATGTATTCATTATTAAAGTGGTAATTCGTACTCCACATACGATGCTCAATGTTTATTAGACTGAATTAGACAGTTTATTATATTTTGATAGCTATTCTCTTCACTTATGTAGCCTTTTGTTTTCTCTTGCAATGCCATATTCATACCAGTTATTTCCTTTTATATAAATTATGGCGGACTCGTTTCCTTGGTAATATTTGAATGGCCCATTATGACTAAGGCTAGTTCAAAACCACTGGGTACACTTGCAAGGCAAACATAAGTTTTCACGATGCACGTTGAAATTTATACAGAAGTAAACATACTTATCTCAATCACACATTGGAGCTCAGCAGTATGCAGCGCCTCGTAGAATGCAATTGGTATACCGTGTGCCATAGACAAAGGAGCCAGAGGAAAAAAGCTTACGAGAGCTGTATACAGTCGAGTGATCCAACGAACGCAGCCGGGAACGAGTGGATAACTCTCCTTAAACTTTACAGACCCAAACACCAAGAGTAGGCTTTCACGCATACTGATTAGATCCACATGCTTCCACTGTAAAGTGCGCCAATTAAAGTCTATCTAAGGTAGAAAGGAACTGGATTCGACGTGGTGCTGTATAAGCCAGTCATGTATGCCTGACAGCAGCGTTAATGATAAGTATTATCCCACATAACTAGATGACATCACTAGTGTAAATATATTTTTATAATAAGCCGGTTTATATAACTTCAGGCCCGTACGCAACAGCAGCTAGAACACGAACCTGTGAATTTTTACATATTCACCTGCTCGTCATACACATTTAGGTACTTAAGGGTGTACTAACCGTTCGCACTCCAAAAAGAATTTTAAGAACACCTTACGTCTACCATCTATTTTACTATGTAAGTATCGACGGGGTATCAGGTTCTGTGACGAGAGAAATCACAATTTCACACTATTGAGCAGACATAATGGAAGTATCCAGACAACCATAACATAGAAGACGCGCAGTCACTACAATAGTCAGCCAAAGATGTATCGGTTTTACCCACAGTGCAAAAATGTGGTTGTGTGGGAAAGAATTGATGACGCATAGCCCTGACATAAAGCACATGTTTTACCAAGTGACCCTCTCTTTGTGAGAAAAATGACAAATAAGCCCAAATCTAATCTAGTAAGGGTACAAATATCAAATTAATTTCCAAACAGACCTTATATATCTAATCGACCCAAACAACAAAATAAATCAATTGGGGTTTTTACCCATTTCTAACCATCCAAGTGATTCGTCAATAAGTTGCCCATCACGCACATCTGCGTTTGATGTTGGTACTGGTCCCTGACACCCATGTGACTCTATGTCAGTACTTCCCTTCATGCCGTAGGGTGCTCCTTTCGCTGGGTTAGAAGGCATAAGCTTGAAATCAGATGGTCCATCTAGAGCTTGGGCCGGATTCAAACAAGCACCTACAGAGGGTTGGCCAATGACAGAAGCATCGGCTCAGAGCCCAATGAGAGAAAGCAAGCAAACTGCACGTAGGTGAATAGCTACAACTTGGAAGAATAAGCGATGAGCTTTTTTCGAGTCAACAACGATCTTTATAATACCTTATTTGGCATTTTAAACAAATCGTCTTCCATCTATATGAGTTATTTGATTTGTGACATGTAATTGAGCCCAAAGTATTAGGTTGCCTGTAGTTTTATGTATGCCTTATACTATATCACTCCCATTATTTCAAGCGTGCACAAACATCACGACATTTATAATCACATTGTTAACTGATGTTGTCTGGATCCTAAAATCATGAATTTGTCTCATGCCCATCTCCTGATATTTCATTAGTACAAGTGCATTTAAACCATGGAACCCCAACATCCAATAATAATAAATTAGAGTATGGGAAGTATTGACAATCTTACAGTATGTTCATAAGGGACTGCATTATTAAGTCTGTACAGGTTATATTACCAAAATTCTCAACATCATTTAGTGGATTACCGTGGTTGCAAAAACGGTAATTTTAGTTAACAGCACCATCGACATATGTGCAACTGTCTCCCCATATCTTCACGATACGAGGTGAGAATAAAGGGTCTGGTTGACAAAATAGTGTACTCCTTGTGATGCAATTTAGATGGTGGCTGAAATAAGTATTAACGTGATCAAAACAACAGTGCAAATATACGCCCACAAAAATCACGCACTCAATACGTCTTGTAAGACCTACACCTTTTCGTTCTGTGCCATTCCGAAGTCAAATTATTTACCTTGTAAGTCTCTTCAACCAGGCAGTAGAATCTTTGCAAACTCCAGGAACACAACTGTAGCGTTAGGTATTATTTGGCCTGCATATCCTCCAATAGCAGTATACTCCTCTAGTGCAGTAAGTTTTGGGGCTGTCGCTGGGGGCACTGCGATGGGTAACGGAGCTTTCGAAACCATCACCAATTATCCTCAAATTTTCTATGGGGTTTGAGGGCTTGGACGCTCCAGGAGCTCGCAGGACCTTGAAATGCAATTTTAACAGAGTCACTCTTCATTGCCCGAGCAGAGTGTTTGGAGATCATTGCATAGCTCCTGGAGCCATCCCATGCACACGACCGAGGGATGCGATCACTAACGTTCTCATCTTACAATGCTCACTCAAAAACTGTGATAGGGAGTAGGTTTTTGGTTAAAAAGCTCATGATACATGGCCCTCATTTATTCGTACCCCTTCGTTAACAGCTATCAGCGCACGGAATTACCTTTCCTGATCCACCTTTTTGTCAGAAAAAACAGCCTCCCAAATGCATTGATTTTTCTACAATATGTTAAATTCGATATGGATGTTCTTGAGAGGAAGCTGTGGGATCGCACTGAGCATATCTTCCTTTTAACCACAAATCATACGAGCTTTAGAGTGTTGTAAACCAAAAATACGGTTCTAATCTTATTGATTTCAGATCTGAGGACCGCATGAATGTTGTCTCGTCGCGTGGAGCAGTTGAAAGTTCTACGCTCTCATGCCCACAAGTACAATCCTCTTGCCCTGGATAATGCCAATAGGTGCCCTCTCATGGGAACAAAGGATTCAGACCGTGGACTGACATGTTCTAGGGCTTTTACCACGCACGTTTTTTACCATACGCCTTGCACTCATAGGGAGCAGGGATTGAGTCCCCCAATTCATTACTCCTGGTTTGCGTCAGGTGGTGTTACTGCTGGTCAACGCCTTTGTTTAACTTTCTCTCGTAGGTCCCCGAAAAACCGTTCTCGTGCAAGGTCAATAATCCATTAGGTCCCCAGTGCCCCAGTAGAGGTAATTCTGGGGATTAATTTATTGCTCACTGTGTCCCCGATAATAGCAGTCTATTCACCCCTAAAGTGTCTGGAATGATATCTTGGCTTGGGTCCAGGTATCCCAAGGTCGAAGGGCGATTTATGCAAAGTGGTGCTATTGCGTAGTGTCCTTGAACAACATTTTCTTACAATCTGCTCCCCACCCAGTTTGGGATTTATTCAACACACCAACCTTCTTGCCTGTTTTGTAGCAATTTCACATTCATTTAGACCCCGCGCGAGTTGTGCAGGTTTTATCAAATTTTCATTACCCTTTTGACAAGTCTTGACTGTTTTAGGCTGACGACGCCCAGGGTCGTACTGTTTATAAACAGCTCGCACGATAGTCACAAAGAACAGGTGCCATAGTTATAACATGTTGTAGGACAGAAGGCTCTCTTTAAAGAAGTTACAGGGTCCTGTGATGCCAAAACTCTTGCTTGGTTTGTTATTGACCAAGATACTTTATTTTTCCCACCATAATTTACGAGAAGTAATTATTTCTTAAAATAGTGATCGTATCCTTCCTGTTTTTGTATTTTTTTGTTTTTATATTTTTTGCCTCAGTTGTAATTAAGCAAGTTTTACCTGTGTACCCAGCTATATGAAAATTACATTACCACGTACAAGAATCTCATCTTATTCCTACAGGTATGGTTAAGAACTATCACAATCCAGGTTGTTTGGCACAGATGTAAATATAGACTTCTACTGAACGCCTGTTGAATCATTTAACTCTCGTCCATAGTAATTGAGCTGGAGTAGAAAATCGGATAGCGACTCGCCTCATTTTGTTGTATTTGTTCAGATTATATCGACAGGGAAGCTCTTGTAAAAATCGTTTTCCTGGACAATACTCAGATACACCGACGAATGATCAGCAAGCTATATGAAACCAGGTTGGCGTGAAGAGTGGAAAAAACCAGACAACGGATGGACTCCAGAAGCTATAACCCTTTAGCCCTACAACTTAGTCTTCTTCGAGTACGATAACCCACTCTTCAAACTACTCAGCCAGTACCTTGTATATTGGATGTATTGTTACCCTAATTTATACCGAAACTTCACGACAAAGGGTCCAGCGGAACACGGATAAAAACACATCAAGGATCTTATAAGCAACAGAGCGCCATGACAATGTAAAGAGAAAGCCTATAAACAGAACTTAGAAACTTCTAGCAAGCTCTTTAGTCCAGGCCGTTTTTGCTGTTGATCGCTGTTATTTTCTCCCTAGTTCAGACTGGTTGTCTGTGGGGTTGTTTTGCATGGACATTGATGTGGGTCCAATAACGTACATGAGAGCTTCGAGGGGAACCTGCACGCAATAGTACCAACGAGGTTAAAATAGAAACTAATCCCATCAAACGATCTATAGCACTGGTTGACAAATCTTTTGCATAATTATAATCTGGTCGGACCAGAGAATAAGCGTATCATAAAAGACGCTCAACAGCATTGTTTAAGCCAAGACGTTGAGGAGGGGGAAATGTTATGCGTCGGTGTTTGACCTAGTTGGGAGGCACCCTCCTAACATGACCATGCATGAAATACTGCATTTGTTACAGTTCAATGTTATTCCACTAGCCTCAGAAAAAGTTATTAGACCCTTTGTTATTTGGAAATCTCCGCTGTGTACATTCAGCACGTATTGACTCCACCCCCCTATTGAATGATATTTTCTTTTTCCTTGCACCCATGTTCTTCCTCATAATCCTTCATCCCGTAATTCATTATAAATCATGATTATTCCATCTTTAGAATACACACACCGAGTTGCGGCCCACACTATACTTAATAGATTTTACCTTGTGTTCAGTATTTACACAACCACTTTATAATAGTTTAATATCTTATACGAATCTTTCTCCTTGTCAGAGTTTTAAACTTTTCCATTCTCTATGCCAATCTAAAAAGAGTAGGGAACGCGAGCGGCCATAAAGACTTAGCCCATGGGCAACTCGCTGATCGCCTATGTCTATTATCAATTGGTGAGGGTGAATAAATGGCAGCAATGCTCAGATTGTTGATAACTCTTTCCTGCCAAGGTCGGTACATGATCAATTGAAAATGCAAGACCTTGAAGTGAAACTTTATACGCGATAGGCATAGAAGCCACATGCCATCTGATATCAAAATGGAATACTTACCAACTCAATTCAGGTAAACGAAGGTCCATTTGCAATTCCTCAGATCAAGCAAGAAAGAGCTATTCGCTTTGCAATGTACAGAAAGAACTCTTTGCCTGAGTGTTTTAACTTCCCTTTTTAGTCATGAGTTGCCGAAACGACTGGTGGCCACTATACATACCAGGCAAAGGACAAAGTAATGCAATTGGCTACAAAATTGATGATCGAGAGTGTCTTATAGTAGTCAGCGGTAGGCAGGGTGGAATATGTAGATTGTACCTTTTAAAGCGTCTTCTATTGCATGAAAAGACCCATATACCTGTACAGATTGTTTGTATCCTTCCTCTAGTATATTGTTAAGCTGAACTGTTGAATTGTACCCCATAGTATGGAATACTGGCATTGTTTGGATCCATAGTTGTAACCGAATGGCTAGCTAGCTGCCGTGTGGCCTGGTAACTGATAGTAATCTGGCGTCTAGTTTTTTGCCTGTCGAGTGGTTTTTTACACATTATTCATCTCCCAATTGGACACAATGTGTCCACTAAGGCTGAAAGGGGTGCGAGTTCCACCTTTCTAAATTCTCTTAGAAACGTCCGACTTGTATTACCCACTCATTGCCGAAGTCATTTTGGCCTTTGCGTCAATATAGAGTGAATCACAGAGGTCCCGAATGCAACGGAGTCGTGAGCCCGCCAAACAAGGTACTTAGGTGTTCCCCCCACCCGTCCCCTCCAAGAGACAGTATGTCACGTGTACCATGGCGCTCAACCACCCCAACGCCGTTGGGCCCACGTCAAGTCTATAATTGCCTTGTACCATCACTAACTAGACCCGAGTGCCTACTATCTCCTTTCGAAATGGAGCAAAGATTTAACAGTAGGTTAGCAACTGTCACAAACAATATAGGACTTTCCCTCTCCTAGAATGGTCCCTTTTCCCTTCATCACTGTCAGTCGGTACTTCATGTTTGTTGTGACAACACTAGCAAATGACTTTGGACCCTTTGGAACCGGTTTCTTTTCCGGGAGATTGACGACCGCTATCCATTGAACCGACATCTATTAAAATCATTGTTTATTTTCTTGTTCTTTTCACTCTCTTTTTGCTCAGTCAGTCAAACTTTCAGAATACTGTAGTTTGTGCCAAAGTCATGTTAAGCATATACTGTAGATCTGTCCAAATGACAAATTCCAGATCTTCTCATTTGAAGCACTTTATTCAGTGTTCAGTAATTAATGTCTTGGTAGCATTGTCAGGCCTAAATTCACACATTTCAAGACAACTTGGGTATACTTTAGGTAATTTAGGCAATGAGTGTTAAGTCGATATTAAGGCATTATGGTGGAACATTTAGAAAAGGTTTGGAATTTCTATAGAGTGGATTAATTCATCAGTACACCTTGAGTGTGTGTGTATATATATATATATATATATATATATATATATATATATATATATATATATATATAATGTATATATATGCTTTGCCCTCTAAGCCCATTGTTAAAAAAAAAACAAAAAAAAAACACTGGAGTTTTTCTGTCCATTGAGGTCTTGTTTAAAAGTATATTACTAATATTTTTGTCAGAAGGGTTTTATTTTTGTTTGTATTGCCACACTCTAATAAGCACAGGCAAATCATTCATACAGTTTTGTATTTAAGAGGTTTCTCTTGTTTGTCTAATAGCTGCACTAAATGCTATTTATCACTTTTACTGATAACATAACTATTAATGAAATTACAGTTTACTGTACATACTTTGGAGAAAAAATTTATTAGCCATGAATCAAATCTGGTTGCAGTATCAACCACATTAAATGCATTTGCAAGTTCTCTTTTGCCAAGAATACTTTGTGACTTGTGAATATGACCATGGACTGAATCTGCCTGCTGATGTTTTAATAGATTGACTGAAAGCCAAAGGACGGACAGCAGATACCTAGACTATTCAAAATGTTTGCTTTGATTTGTTGCTGATAAGAAAAAAACTGCACAATGTAGAAAATGTAATCTCTTGAAGGTGACACAGCATTTTGTATAAAATGAACTTTTGAACATAGATACCCATAAATAAATGTGCAAAACTGAAATCTCAAAATATATAACCTTTTGATGTTAAACAAGAATGCACATTTCTGTTTCATTTTGTCATTATTGTTTAGTATTGACAACTGAACTGACATCATGTGGGTTTGGAGCTGTTGTGGCGATTAATTAAGAGTGCGAAACAATCACTTTTTTTTTAGTTCTAATTGCTAAGATAAAAGTCCAGAAAGCATTTCTCAGCCTAATCTGTAGCATCTGTAGCATACCTTGATTACCACAAACAGTCATTTTAACAAACTAGTAAAAGAACAGAAAACTTTTTGGCATGCTTAAAATAATAGCCAGTGGGCATGGAAATTATTTTCCAAGCTTATAGACTGTATGCTGCAGGCACATCAGAGATTAAGGTGAAAAACACTGAAGTATTCCTTTAATGACATTCCTGTGGTATTGCGTAGGGTGAATGACAAGCTCAGGTCAAGCTCAGGATGTGTTTACATGTTTTGCCAACTTTCAGTGCATAAATCCCAGATGTTGTTGAACGGTGCCTTGCAGGATTTGACTATTTCTTATTGATTAAGTAAATAAAGACTGCATCAAGTTAATCATTTATTTCTTAGTTGATGATGCATGAACTTGGCTAAGTGTAGAATGATAGAGAAGATGGTTATTGCCAAGGTGTTGCCAGCTCTACGATTTAACACTAGCAAATTTACATGCATCAGCATTTAGCGATTGTTTACTCCAGACAAATCTCTCCCTGCTGCTTCTATACTGTATGATTGTTTACCAGAGTTATCGTACATTGAATAGAAGACATAGACTCGGAAGATGATTTTGATATAAGGCAGGGTGCCAAAAATGTTTTTCAAAAAGTATAATGTCGGTGGCCCACATTTTAGCCTTACATATTGTCGCTCTGTTGCCCATATTTGAGTGTGTGTGTATTCCAGAAATGCAACAAGACAAAAAAATTGTCTTACTTTTAAATTCATCATTTACATCAGTGGTTTCTTAGTATGCTCTATTACCTCATAATGTGTGTACCACATACGTGTTTTAACATCTGCATTGCAGTCAGTACCAACTGTACTGTTTCAAGTTTTTTATTGTACTGATGTGTTTTGCAGTAGTTTTAAACAAAAATAATTCTGCCTTCACTATATGTTTAAAACTGATGCAAAATCCTGAATGCACAGGGTTAATAATACATGTACATGGAGAGGAAAGTGCATGTAAATAAATAAATAAGAGGATCTCACAAAAAAAGCGTGGAGATGTTGGAAGTGCATATTCCATTCATTTCTATGTCCCTCTGTCCTTTTAAATTTCCTAAAAGGGATGTTTTATGAGCCTACTTACAGCCTCAGAGCCAGATAAAAAAAAAAAATTATACACGATGCAGCTACAATGTATACACAATCTATATGATCGTTTCACAAACTATTTTTTTTGGCTGTAGTAAAATATCAGTTCTTTCAGTATGTTTGTGGCAAAGGTATTTGTTACCCAAATGTCACTGAATATTCGTATTCTGTTTTGCCTCTGGCTTGTTAAAGCTCCATTACTTCACTTTGCTTGTAAATACACCTGTTTTATTACTAAAAGTACTCAAAATATCTAATCTTGTTTGCTGTGGGAGACTGGGGGGTTAGCCAAATCCAACATTCTTGTGGGCCACATTTGGGCAGCTTTGACGTATTAGGAAAGTGACTTGCATTATCAGTATGCCTACAAGTACAAGGAAATATGTCCTGGTAATAAACCACAGATGCATCAGATGGAAGTTGGGTGGAAAAACACTGAAGCATTTCTTTAATGAGGGACTGAGGAAATGCTTTGAGCCAGGCAGATGCGAAATGTACTCCCTCCTCTGGATATTTTTGCAGTTTTATTTTTCAAATTTGTTTGTTTAGGATCAGAGTTTGGTGACTATTTTCTTTGTCGATGGACTAGTTGGAGTTTTAATTATGAGCTTTGGAGTTATAAATTTTTTTTTTTCTGAATCTGCAGCTACACATTGTATGTAATGTAGATATTTTAAAAAAATGTATCTAAAATATTTTAAGTACTTCAAGTATTTTAAGACATATTCTGTACAGGCAAACTAGCATTAATAATTAAATAGGTGCATGCTTATGGCACCGACTGGTCTGCATGCCATTCAGATTTCTGTTGTTTTAAATGCGTGTATTAGTTTCTTTGTGGTCTTGTAATTATAGCTGCCATTAAAATGCCTTGCTTAGCAAGTGGAGTGACATAACAAGTGCAAAATCTCTAAAACATTCATTCAGTCTTCATTTTTCCACAAAATAAAACTCTTAACACTGTACCACTGCTGATGATGGATCTAAAAATGAACGCAATGCTCCGTCATGTGCCCCCGTGCGTATTATTAGAACACTTGCAAATTAGAGGAAAAACAAGTTGTTTCGGTTCGCACTGTGATGACAGCTGAAAGCATATGGTGCATTCATTAAAAAAGAAATACTAAACACATACAATTCTGTGAGTGAATATATATATAGCAAAAGAAAATAAATTGAATCATCAAACCAACAAATTCTAAGCAGCATCAAGACAATTAGCATAGTCTTTCAGACTGGCTTGTTACAATGCAGACTGGGTAGAATGAATAGAGGTCAATGCAAAGGCCATGCTTCAAAGGTGACAGTACATAAAAAAAAAATAGGGGAATATATTGCTGTTGTTCTTGTAGCAGAATAAATACAACATATGAACAGTTGTGTGCTCATTTACAAAGGAACATGTTTATAATTTATCATTTATAAGTCAATGTTTGTTTTTTACTTTTTTTAACTGTTATTCGTTTGACTACACAGCGTATGAGGCTACAAGTGTAATCCTGCCATATGCAGTGATTTGCTTTTCTTTAGTAAATGAGCTGTAATGATGTTTACATGGATGAAGAGGTTTGTGATGTTACACTGCCAGGGTATATGAAAGTATAAAATGTCTGAGTAGAGAGTGACACCAGACACAAAGATATATCATTAGTAGCATCTTGCTTTTTTATGAAATCATTCTTTGATAGTTCTGTTGTTGTCTGCAAAAGAGGAGCATGATTGAATTTGTGTTGGAGGGATGTTTTTTATTTAATGCACCCACTATAAACTCCAAAAGAAGCACACCAAAGAATTCTTTTCATATCCAAATTTCGCTGATTTTTCAAAATATCTGTAGAAGTAAATGGGTAATATGTAACCAAAGGCCACATTTGCATTACCAGGCAGAAGTGAAAAAACAAGAAGTGCCTGTATGTGACTTATATCTATTTATAATGTTTCAAATGAGCCATTAATATGTGGTCTTGACCATGAAATGTTATTGTGTTTATTACAGTTACATTAGCGGAAATGCATCGCAGAGTGCTGACTGTGAAGCAAATGGAAAAAAAAATTAAGGGAAAGATGGAAAGAATACAATCTTCAAAACCAAGTGTCCAGGTCAAACTTGGCTGTTCATGTCATAATGGTAACATAGGAACCAAAATAAAATGGCAGCAATAGAAGTGTACATTTTTCTTAAACTGGACCTCATCTGGTTAGACTGACGTATTTTACTTAAAAGTGTAAATGGAATCCAGGCAAAGTAAATTATCTACAAGTATATACAATCTGGACAATGTCAATTCAAGGTGTGAAAACACTTTAAAAATTCAACTTCTAAATATAATTTAGATCTAAAAAAAATCTCTATAATTTTGTGGATTTTGTGGCATGTAATGTAAATGTAGCCAAAGTCATTTAAACACATTGTTCACAGCGGTAGTAACAAGAACCAAACATCCAAAATGTTTAATGCTTTTAAAAGCTACCTCACAGATAGATAAGAGTGTGATCATTTTTTTTTTGATGATTGCTGAAATAACATCTTTTTACCACTATTTCACCATTAGCATCATCCCTTTTTAAAACTTACAGATGTGTAGGTTAAGTATTTGTTTTTATTTGAATTGTAAGTATTGCAAGCACTGAATTATGCAGAAATTTTGAAAAATCTGTGAAATTGTCCTCTTTTTTAGTTTTTGCCAAGATATCTCAAATGGATTGACTGAGTACACGTGGCACTGATGCAAATTGAGGAGATGTTCTGTTGCATTAATATAAATGATTGTCAGCACTTGGCACTTCAGGCCTGTTGTTGATGAGACACCATCTTTAATGCTTCTTGAGAATCAATTTACTAACCAGAGCCCCTTCCTTTCTTTCATGGGTTACTGTGGATCTGATACAAAGGTATCAACCAATGCCAAACCTTTCGTTGCAGTTAAGAAGAACTAGGAATGTGTTGTATGTTGTTAAAATGAATTTTGTTTAATGACTAATGTAATTTGTTGCAATTAAAAACAGCTGTATGTTAATGTTTTGTTCTCCCTGTGGTTTTTGACTGGGTGTGTGTAGGGAGGTGCGGGTAATTAAAGTGTTCGTTTGCCCTACATTGTGGGTAACTCAATTCTTGAGGGTTTTGTTAACGAGGCTGTACATTATAAAAATCAAATACCTTATGTAATTGCTTTCTCTCACAAAAATTTGTGTCCAGTGATAAACTAACCCTATTGCAAACACATTTCATCTGTAATTCAATTCATGAGCATCCATTTAGGAGTTTTTTGTTATTAATCCATTCAGGATTTATTCAAGATTTTTATTCTTGCTTTCTGGGACATCAAGTGCACATGAAACTCTCCTCACATACTGCTTGTTACATCAACAACAGAAGACATTCGGAGTGACTCTTCATTTCCCTGATACCTGCATACAGTCTCTTGATGGATGAGCTATCTGCAGTGTTTGGTACACTTTTTAAGAATGCTATCTGGTATTGGTTATAGGCTTTTTAAAACAACATGTATTGTGCCGAATTCTGACATGCATGCAGGCCACATGTTCATATGGATCTTCTTTTGTGTCATTTTTTAATTAATTATAACTGTTATTCTTGAACCTCCAAACTGAAGACACATGGAAATGTTAGCTGTAGAGTCCATATGGCCGCATCACATACGCAATCTGCAGGAGAGCCTAAATTGGCTGCCTGCTGTGTACAGCTACACAATGAATAATCCCTGAAATAAAATTTTATAGTTCACAACAACTGTCCTAAACAACATTTAACAAATCTGGGCAACCTTAAGGAAGATCAGGATGCAGTCTGAGCATGTTAAGTTCTGACAAATTAATTATACAATGATTTATGTAACTGTAGACTTCAAATGTTTGTTAGCTCCAGTGTTAAGCTAAAGAAGCAAAAAAGCATGTCTTGGCTCTAACTTGTTGGTTTATTGGAAGTACTGATGGCTTAGTAATGGGTTTTGACCCTTTCCAGACAGTTTTGAATGCTTTTGTTTTGTTTCTGTATTTTAATTTCTTTAGAATGTGAGGTTTTTTGAGACCTTCTGGCTTGCTTCACATTGCCACATAGGTTCGACTTTTAAGTCAGTGCTTTAGGTGGGCCAGAAATTACACTTCTACACTTTACTGTTTTCCAAATCTGTTGTATAACAACTTACCATAATTAAAGCATTTTGAACACTCTCTCTACATGGTCGCCGATGCTCAACGGTGCTTTTGGAAAACACAGTCCAGGACCACGAGCACATGTGTTCACTGAATAGAAACCAATAGCAAGCAACACTGAAACTACAGGAAGCAAAAACACTCAACGAGGATTAATAAACATTGCATGACAGCCTATTGTATATACAGTCACACATCATCCAATTTTCACATTATTAAACTATTACATTATTATTATAAAACTAATGGTTGTCCCTGTGAAGAAATAAGTTTGTTTTGAACATCAGTGATATCTCTATTAAAGAATACTTTAATCACCATAGAAATGGCAACATGCGTATCGGCCCGTAAATCATGCCAACATGCCAACATGTGACAACTGGCACTTCTGGATTTCTACCTGTGATGTTTATATTCGGTAGTCAAATGAATTTGGTTAATTGGTTATGGATGAGGTCACAGGTTTAAATCCCTTTATGGAACACTGAGGAAATAAGATTAAATGTCAGAGATCTTTGAGTTTCAGAATTGTTCTCTTTCACCCTTGTCGATCATTGCATGTTGCATATGGCAAACATTTTAGCTCTTGGGGTTCTGCTTAGACAACATTTTAAGAGAAACATAGATTGATGAAAGGAATCGACACTAAGCAGCATTCTGCACAGACTCAGCGGACCTAGAAGGTCTCTTGGTTTTAAGAGTGTACATGCATACTGTTATTTTTACCTTTTTGAAAAAATTCTACAATAAATTATTGTCTGCTGAGTTTATATACTCACTTGATTGTACTGTTGCCCCTTCCAGGGGCTGGAGGGTTTTTCATAAATATACCCTGAGGCCAGGTCTTGGTAGAACATCACTCCTATGCATCGCACAGGGACAGAGATAGAGAGAGGACCCTGCTACATGACATCACTTTACTCTCAGGCAACCTGCGGTATGATGTCATTAAACTTTCCTCTTGGGCTATGTTCAGCGGGATCGCTGTAGTGTGTGCGGAAGCGTGAAGCCGGATGTGACAGCGGATGAGTGTGAAGCCCCTGATCTCCAGTTCACTAATACGACTCAAGGTGACAGCAGACAGAGGCAATGACTTGCATGGTATCATGAGCACTTCCTCGATTTCGAGAAACTGTACTTAAGTAGTTACTGTACTTATGTAGTATTTTTATGTATCTGGACATTTACATTCTCATAATCGTTACTTTAAATTGAACAATTTGTTTTTTCTAATCTCTGTTATTGTATTTTTAATCAGGCGATTTAATTCAGGCGCAAATCGGAATCCTACTGGCTGGGAAAGGGGGCGAGGGGCGGGGCGGACCGGAGTGGACTTGTGATTGGCTACTTTTAATATTCGCAGGCCACCAGCAGTGAACACGCGTGGAGATTCGCGTTTAGCTCGTCGGTACTGGCGATGGGTCTCAAAGAAACCTGCATCAGTGGCCTTACTCAGTGCCGGAATGGGCGATCAGGAGAGCGGGGCAAGAGTTCCCCGTGAGCCGGTAATGTTTTAGTCCGCTTACTGTGAACTAATGCATAAGCTAAATTACATAAACACCCAAACTCTACAAATATTACCCCCGTTTATATCTGTACTGTAGGGCTTAAACCAGCGACCCCTGTCTCTGCTAGTGCATCCCGGTGTGCCAACTCTACCCGAGACCCCTACAGAGGATTCAGTGAATATTAAGATAGCTTTCATTCCCATTCAAATAATTCAAAATAAGAAACTAAATTCAGTCAAGCTCTGTGAATCTGATCACAATATCATCTGGTTTACAGTGCTGCTTTAAGCGCTAGTTGGGTTTTGTAAAGATACCAACACAACCTCTAGGGTTATGGCTGCAGTGATGACATCTGGATTTATAAGATTGCTGTGCTTTTCCTCGTATTCACACATCAGCTGTTGGGTCTAACTGTCATGTCCTCTGTATTGGGCCTGTCCACTGTGGCAGTAAGCTGTGTGTGTTTATTATTTTTTGTGTATCTTTTGTAGGTCTAACTGTCTTATGTTATTTGTGGTCTTCTCTGGACATAGGTGTATGTGGTGAGCAGCCGTATAATATCTATTTGAATCCAGTATGTGTATGTGAATCCGGCTGTCTGATTGGTTGGTGTTGTTTGGTATCAGGGTGTTGAAATATGTAGGGTAAGGACTCTATTGCTGTTAGTAAGACATTTGCTGTCTTTGTGTGTCTGTTTTTGTTTGGGGACAGTTGGAATGGGCTGGTCTGCTTTATGTAGCTTCTTGTTTAAAAAGTCGCTAGTGCAAAATTTGCAGGAACTCTAGGAGAATATTCAAGATGCATGGGATGGATTACCGCAGTACACCATTAGGAATCTACACGCTATACTGAGAGACAATACTTCTGTATGTGTAGCTCAATAAATATTGGGCATAGTTGTCTAACTTAATGATGATTTATTGTTCCTGGTATACTTTATCTTCCTTCCTAATAGCACTGCAGTCCAACATTTCCTTCTGGGTGCAGTGGTTTTATTTGACAATGACTGTATATTATTGTAACGTCCACATCATGGTCTCCTCATTATATCCCATTAAAATAAGGTAAAACAAGACTTAAATGGTGGCAGTGACTAATTATCAAAACCATTTCCCATTGTTACGCTTGGACCAGGACTTTCTTTAAAGCTGCTTTGTGACAACATCTGTTGTAAAAGGCGCTATATAAATTAAACTTGACTTGGCTTTTATTAAAGAGCAACAAAAACTTTTTGTTTCTTGTTTAAGAAGAGTGAAGAGAAGATAAAAAGAATGAACTTGAAACATACACCTGACTATTATTACTATAATTATTCCTCTGTATGCTTATTATCTTGCTGTTACAATCTGACTCACTTATGATTACAGTGTAGTCTGGAACTCTATGAACCCAGTTTTAAATAGCAACTTGCTTCTTTGTTGCATTAATGTATACATGTCTGCAGTATTTTAAAAGGCAGTCCAGACTACTAGTTAGACAGCTAGTTTACCCTAGATATAGAGGCTGAGGAAAAAATGATTGCAGCCCTCTGTAGTCTCACCTACTGCCCATTTTTTGTATTGTGCTAATTTGCAGTGCTTGGGCAATGTGGCAGAAATGTATATTAATGTACTTTCTTTTCATTGATTTATACAACTTAATACATTAACTGTCAATGTCTCTCTAATTAGCATAAAGATGCTTACTTTACAGTGACTAAACTACTTTGAGTGTGAATGTATATTTGGTGTCACATGTCAAGTAGCAGAAACTTGCAAATAAAGCATTTTATTATGGATTTCTCTTCAGAGCTAAAACACTTTTTAAACTTGAGTAAGAGTTGACCATGCTAAATTGCTTAAGGCAGAATAGGTGAATACAGTCCTATGACATTATCGACTATATGGACTGGGGTTCTAAATGTAGAAACTTGAACAATGTTTACATTTTATTTCAGACTCTTCTTACATCTTACAACAGAATCTTACAACTGTAAAACAAACATTAAAGTATCAGCATCAGTATGGGATGATTTTAGTCCTGGTATTGACTGGTATCAGACAGAATGGCAAATTAGTGGTATCACCCATGCCTCATGCTAATGGCTGCATTGTAGGGCTACAGGGACAAGAGAGGATTATGAAGGGTTTCTAGAGGTAGAGAAATAAATATTCTTTTTTTCTAATTATCTACCTCGCACGACATCAAAAGAGCACCTGCTTCGGCTGCCAGAGAGAATCGCACCGTGATCTTGGTTTTCGCATTAATAGCTACATAATTGAATTACAATGCGAGCGCAATAATCTGCAGGAATAATTATGGCTAAATGAGAAACGTGATTTCATTTGCTGGTAGAAACAAGCAGCAACGTGACAGAGGTGTTTACCCTGACTGCAATTATGGAGACACGTTTTAAAGCGCAAGCCTGACACCTGGTGGTGAACCTTACAGCGTGAGGCTCCAGAGCTCAGTCCTCTTTTGTCTTCACATGTCTTCGTTAAGGCTGTGGCTATAACCACGTCCTTTTTTTTCTTTCGACTCTTTGAATCTCTTAATTGCGCTATACATTGACAGCTAGTGAGAATTTCTCGTGGGCTCCACGTCATAATTCTGAGGGTGACAGTTAAAGGATAGTGACATTATAGCCTCATTATTGTGTCAGAGGGTGTACTGGCCACTGGCTGCAAGGTGTGTGCGGACACCGCATTAAATCAAACGAGAAAAGAGTGAAGACGACATTCCACATGATGGCGCTGTAGATCCGCAGTAATGAAGGAGCACGGCCCTTCTTCTGTCCCATTTGACCGAAAAGATTTTTACATGCTGACATTCAAAGGAAAGACAAGTTGCAAATTAGTTTATCAAAAACAATTGAACAAACAAATCAACAAACAAACATACTTGTTAAATAATACAAGACATTTAACACAATGTTAATTAATGTACTGTAGTCTGAAATCTTTTTGAAACATCCTGGTAGGTTTCACATGGTGCATAACGGGTTCTTTATGGTACCTAACAGGTTCTTTGGTTTGTAACAACAGCAGAACTGTTATGGTACTATATAGAACCATTGCATAAAAAATAAAAATAAAATATGTCATAAAGAATAAACATTTATTCATTTGTGCTTGTATTAATGTACTTATATAAATATGTATAATATAACTGCATTTTTTCAAGTATTATTTAGAGAACTGTCTACATAAGCTTGTTTATCACAGGGTCGATCCTCTCAACTAAACAAACAAGCATTTAATCATTTAAATTTTGTGTGTTTGCTTTATTTTCAGTTGTCATGGCTACTATACATAACCAAACCAGCCATCGAAGAAACCCTCTTGTAAGCGTGTAGACTAATGATGCATTTCTGGTTGTCTAACATGTTATTGAGAATTAATAACTTGTGCAGTGTTCATGTTAAACCAAATGGCTTCATTAGCTTAAGTATTAATTAGTCTATAAAGCATTGTAGGACCGAATAATATAACTGGTGGATAGAGCATTGAAATATTTTAGATGGTTTTTGCTTGAGTGTTCTAATTTTTCTCCTCACTTGTAGTAGGATCAGGTTCTTTCTCCCAAAGCCAGGGAATCCATTTAATCATCATAAAACAGCTACAAAAACAGCATCTTCACTTCAACATACAGCCTAGTGCCTAAATGGTCTGGCTGGTCATCCATGACTGTACTGACCACAGTGTGATATGAAAACATGATAAGATGCACAGTGTTGTTACACTGCAAACAGAATGATACATTGGTAAGTAAGATCTAACCCTAGTTAATATATTTTATATTTCTCATTATAAATATAACATTTAGTGAGTAAAATAAGTAATCGTATTTTAAGAGTACTTATTTATTTTTACTTTGAGTATATATAAGTATCATATAATAAGATTAAACTGACTTCTACAATTGTAAATGCATTGTTCATTTTCCAGGCTATGCAGTCTGAATCGAACATATTTAGCCAACAGCAGTCCAGCCCTGTCCATTCACTTTAAAGTTATATGTAGTGTTTCAGGCCAGACTGCTTTTTTTAAGCCGCAACATGAGGCAGGCAATCAGGAAAGCTATCATTTACATATACCAGTCTTAAGACACAGTGATTCTAGCCCTGCGTGCATTTCACAGACCATGGAATCGACAAGGCATTTGGATTCATTTTGAATGCAAGCCTGAGACTCTCAGTCACAATCATTGGTGACGCAAAGCATGTAATTTAAGTGTTGCAATTAAGTTGAACTCCATATAAACTAGCCGTGATGCAGTCAGTCAGAAAAGATGTCCTCATTTCCTGTGGAAGTCTGTGCACCGATCTTGGTTACTTTTGAAGATTTGTTCTGTTGTATTTATGTGTAACTAGAGTACAAGCCAATCACATCTGTGCTCACATATAGTGTTACCTGCCACTTATTTGTTTGTTTTTGTGTTTTTTGGGCCTGTGTTCTCAGTCCAAGACGTTTGTCAGGTTATTCCATGATCCTATCTGTGTCTTCTGCTCTCTTTGCTTTACCTTGTTCCTATGCTGTATTTGGCTTTTGAATCATTTGTTTTGTTATTTGACCTTCAGACTTGGCCTTCACCTTTGAAGCCTGGTACCTTATATACCCTTATATTCCTACATTGTGCATTTTGTTACACAGCTCACTAGGTGTAAAGTTTGGCTGCTTATTTGTTTGGGTTTTGGGTTTTGGGTTTGTACGTGGTGTTTAGTCGATTTGGGTTAAACTCACATTTAAACACTTTCTGGTCCCACTACCACCGCAGCCACTTCAGCGTTTTTTAGAATTGAGAAGGTCCTCCCTTTCCATTTCCCATTGGATTAGATATTTGAGTACACTGAACTTTGATTAAGTATGCTATACTACATTCTACATACTAAAAACTAGTTTTAGTATTACCACAGTTAGGACACACCCTGTGTCTCTGTATTTGTGTTAGCTGTGTCAATCTTATTGTTATGCATCACACACACATGCTCCCCAATCTTACATTTTGGTGACTCTAGAGGGTAGCAACTTATATGTTGTTATGACTCTAGAGGGTAACGGCGTATGATGAAAGTAATTATCTTCTGATTTTATAATGGTGACCATAACAGCAAAACTTTAGTGATGTTATAATTCAGCATGACCTCATTGTGAACTGAGCTAATGTTTTGTGGACTTTGTCTCTTGCATATTTCTGAAAAAAGTGCTTTATAATAATACGCTTTCCTACGACAGATGCAGGTTGCAAGTGTTAACAAAGAAGGTAAAATGGTTCAGTCTGCTTAGCTTTTCTGGGCAGTTAAACTATAAATTGAAAAAACAAAATGCTGAGAAGTGAAATATTCTGGATTTATTTTAAGTGGTTGCTAGTCTTCCTGGAGTCTGTAAATACTAATATCCACATTCAAATATTTCTGTTTCGGGTGGTGTTAGATAAAAAACAAAGCCTGTGCTGACAATGTAATGGATGTTATTGGCTCCCATGTAGTTTGCATGAGTATGCAACCCAATCAAACCTGCTGCTTGCTTGCCTGCTCCCCCTTCAGAACGCCTACCTGTAGCCAGATGAAGGCTGCCCAAGTGCCACTGAGCAATTTTATTGCCGTGTGGAGAGAGATTGGAAAAATTTTTTTTGGAAAAAATTTAATTATGATTTTTTTGTGTCTTTTTACAACATAAACCTATGCAAATGGATTAAAAAATCTAAACCATAACAGTTTGAACACTTTTCTGTGTTCAATCCAATAAATGTTGTGAGTTTAATGCAATATACAATTAGATTAAAAAAAAATCTGATTCTCTGAGTCACGTTCTAAATCCTTGTAAGAAAAACACTATGACTGTAACGCTGCTCTCATGGACTACAGAGTGAATGGATTATTTATTTATATTTTTACTGAGAGCCTAATAATATGTTGGGGCTAGGCTGACCAACTGGTTAACAGACTGAAAGATAACTAACAAGCTAAATAACTTCTTTATTTTTATCACAGTCTGTGAATTAAAGTTACTGTATGATTTACTGTAAAGCTGCAGTATAAGAAGGTAAAGAATGCCATTTGCACGTTGTTCATGGTTTGGATGTCGATATTTTAGTCAGATCTACCTTTGGCAGGATTAAACACAGATGGATCTCAAATGGTCGATCCTTCTTATATAGTGTTTGTTGGGCATATAGACTTACCAGATGCACTGACTGGGTGCAGGAGCCAGTATATTTATTCCTACATATTGCTCTATGTCGGAAACATGGATCAATTTGAGATTAACCCCAGTGTGGGGACATGACACACTGTTTGCTTGGTTCTAATATAAGAGAGGAAATCACATACTGACACTAAACTGCCACTGTTGTCACAAACAACACAAAAAAAAAAAAAAACACTAATAAAGTAAAGGCTTTTGCAAAGGTACTATATTATGATAAGTGATGGAACAAAGTTATTGTCTTCTTTTGACAATGGATTGTTTAGCAGTAAAAACATATTTTAATGAAATTACATTTGTTGGCGGAAAACTTTGCCATTACTGCAATGCGTTTACTCTTGTAGCTTACTCATAGTATCAGTTTGACATCCAGTATCGTTGATACTACAGTTATCGTGGTGGTAACACTTTACAATAAGGGTACATCTTTTAGGAGTACTTAAGACTGTAATTGAATTATCAAATGCATATCAAATTCATATGTCAAATTGGTTATGTAATATGTACTAAGTACTGTTGACACTTAAAGCATTTCTTAAGCGACATGTGCAGACAACTTTACAAAATGTATCAAAAAGAAAAATGTATAAATTTTTATGGTATCTGTAAAATAAATAAATAAATATATAATATATGAAGGGTTACCATTATGGCTGACAAAGCCAAACATCTGGTATTATGACATTACCTGCACGAACTTCTCTTAATTAGTCTTTTCAGCCACGTTACTTGTAAGGGTTATGTAAGAATATGCATACAGCTTTACAGCATAAAGATGACAACTTTCCGCTTGAATAGTCACTACAATTTCTCGGAAGTTGCTGTGTCATAAAATATGACTACTACTGGTTCACTAATAGGCCCGCCACTTTGTGTGGTGAGTAGTGATTCTCTTATCGTTGGTTTTCAGACTGAGTACCCTTTCATGTGACAGTCATTACATCTGCTGATTGCATTGCACCACACCTTCAAAGGAACAGACTGAGTTCATAGAAGAGAAGAGAATCAGTATGGATAGGGTGGAAAACTTGAAAGCACCTTGGCATGGACTTCTGAGCAGCACCTAGCTTGGGACTCTTGGTGAGAGCTGTACCGGTGAAAACCGAGAATGCGGAGGTAATGCAGTGTGAGTTCCCTAAAAATAATGGAATCACTTGTATATTTACTAGGAATTAATTAAGGAATTAATTTACTAGGAATTAATTAAGGAAACCAGAGCCTACGCATGGTGGTTCTCATATGTTATCAAAAAATGGAGGTCATTTTTTTGTAGCCTTTTATCAAGCTGGCTTATTACAACCATGACAAGTCAAATAGAATCCATGAGATGATGTTTATAATCAAGGTTGTAGGCATGAAAGCAAGTTTGCATATCACACGGCACCATTTTGAGACTGACAGTCATTTTGAGATTGACACTGCTGTCCCTGCAAAGGTTTCTTGAAAGAGAGATTCAGTTCACTTGCCTGGTTTAGTCCAATTTGCTGCCAAGCTGAAACGGGCAATGGCTGAAGATGTTCTTCAAGAACTTAAGCTTAGAAACAGAGACCTCCATCTCTCTGGAGTTAATGTGCCAATATCAATCAATAGGACAGGGAGCTTCATGGAGAGAACGCGGAAAAGTAATTTGGTAAAAGAGAAATTAGAACCTGCAGAAGAGGCTATCATTAAAGGGGGTTGTGATTAAAGCTTAAGGAAGCATTGATTGGATCGTTGTTTCACTGCCTGGAGTTATCTTGAACACAAGCTTGCTTTATTCAGTCTCTGAGCTTCCTCATGACAGCCTTTAGAACTATCCTAAAACAACAAATCCATTTACTGCCATTTTTATTTATGGGATTTCAGGTAGCGATACGGCCATAAATGGGGTGCCCATTTCTTCTTTTTGGCTAGATACATAATTGAAACAAGCTGATAATGGCCCAACTTAAATTAAAAGCTACAAGTCAAATGGAACTTCCTTCATCAATTATTCACAGTTACAAAATGCCTCTGCTTAAAGGGCCTTGAGAACTAAGATAAGAAGTTGTATGGTTTTTCACGCTTAATGTATAATTCCTCCCTGTCCCTAAGAAGTAAAGTAATTACGATGGGTGAAGTGAGAGAAATGCAGATCATTGTCATTGGACAGATGGTTTAATGTTTCCTCTCAATTCAAATATCCATTTCTGAAGCGTTTTATCTGCAAGTGACTTTGCCATTTGGATGGAACCACAACCATCTGCTGATGCTTTTAGCTATGAGGATGTTATTTTCACATGAAAATAAGCAAACCAGGTTTGCTGGTATGCAAACTAGCGTATACAGTGTATGTGATTTTTCATGCTTACATACATAAGCTAAAGCCATTCAGTTAAATGAAAAATTGTAGGACATAAAACACACATAATCTGGATGCATTATTTATTTAGATGATGACGTGACACACAACAGAACACAGGAGAAGTAGTTATTAATCTAATTATGTAAACAAAATATTGTAGTGATTGTGGCAAATTAGTCACTGTTAACCAGTATATAGACCAGCGAAAAGAACTTTGTTAGTGTTGTATTTGGGGGAACTGAAAACTTGCACATTGACGTTAAACCATTGCACTAAATTTGTTTGTATTAAGTTTCTGGATTATTGCAACTGCTCTGTAAATCGAAAACAACAAAACTGTGTTACCAGGAACATAGGTGGAAATGATTCCCAGTTTGTTCTCAAGGTCATCACTAGGTATGTGGACCTGATTGTTGTGGGCTGTGGGTTCAAGTACCCATCCTCTAATCAGAATCACTGTGTTGTTGACTAAGTTCCTCAACACCGCTATGTCCTTCACTCCAGCACAGAGATTTTGGCCTACTGTGTATACATTTAGTGTGCAGTGTAACTTTAAAAAAGTTAATTACCTACTTGCAGAGTCAGTTTCAGAATGTAAAATGTTAAATATCTAGGTTAAATCTATTTTCATGCTTCAGTCCATAGCAATTAAAGAGACGGAGACACAGTAGCGAATCTTGAATGTCATTCTGTGAATATGTTTGAGCGCCATGCCAATTGTCAATCTGAGATGTTATCTCTGCATATAATGGAAAAGAAGCATAGTGAATTTCTCATTTCAGAGCCAATCTATTCAATTAGACGCATTATTCTGGTCATAGAAGAGGAAGCCCAGCGTTTGTTTTGTGGAAATAATCCCAGTAATTGCCTTTAAAAGCAAGCATGGCGGCCTAGCACCCGATGTGTCAAAGCTCCTCCACGGTCATTTTATGCAGTAAATAAGGAGAGGGGCCCTACTGTATTAATATCGGCGAAGTCTCCTGCTCGCTCGGAACAAATCCACTCCGTCCCACTTTGTATTGGCCTTCTGATAATTACATCCCAGCAGGGTGGTTGCTGTCATCTCTGTAATGATTTCCGACAGGCTACTTTTATAGGCTAATGCTAATGTTGCATTAATGTTGGCCGCAACATTCAAGCATACTGTGGTAGCATGTCTGTCTTCGAAAGTGACTGGCAGCTTTCTAAAAGTCTGGTGGATCCCTTCTGATTAATTTGAGGAAGGATGTTCTTACAATGTGTGGTTTCTGGACTGAAAATGAATGAAATAAATAAAAGCCCTGCATGTTTCACTGATCCCATCTGCTTGCTTATTCTCAATGGTGATGAAGCGCGACTAGTTATGACTATTTAGCTCGCACAATATGGGCGTTTGCTCAGAGGCCTTGTTTTGTTGCTTTGAATAAATATTGCCTGTACATCATGAGGCACTTAATGCAAGTTTATTGGCCTGCACTGACAGGACCAACTGTATCTATTGCCTGTGTGAATTTTACTGGGTGATGATGTATTATACAGCGACTGACCTGCTGCAATACAAAACACATAAACAAGCGGGAGCATGCACAATCATGCACACAAGAGTTTATATGTGTCTTCTTATGAAATTTTGTGCCATATGCCAGATTTTTTGCCCTGTACATTTATTATGTTAACCTACAGTACTGTGCAAAAGACCCTTTTATTTATTTAATATCCGGTCAAAACAGCCATTAAGTACAAGTTATTCATTTTTCAGTGTCTGGGGGAAAAAAATAGGGACCATAAATGTAACTTCTGCCCTTCCTGTCTTAAAACCAATGGGTTACAGCTGTGTTCTTCCAACAAATGATCAGAAAATGTTCAGAAAGCTGTCAATGACATTACCTTCAGCTTTAAATAGACACTAACATTCACATAAGCAACTAGCTTTTAGCTGCCTCCCAAATATCTCATCTAAAATAGATAAGGAAGATATTTCTAGTGACATTGAATATAAGATAATGTGGTCACATAATGGAAGGGAAAGTCAAAGAAAAATAAAGTTAATAAAATATGAATGCGACTTTAATGATACCTGTTAGACCACCAAAACTATCACAATCAGATAAGGAGAGGGGCCCTACTGTATTAATATCGGCGAAGTCTACTGCTCGCTCGGAACAAATCCACTCCGTCCCACTTTGTATTGGCCTTCTGATAATTACATCCCAGCAGGGTGTAAAAAATTGTCAAAAATTGAAGGAAATGCTACTGAGAAAAAGACAAAGAATTAAGAAACATTTTAAGGTTATTTTTATCAACTTAAGCAAATGTAAAATCATTATTCTGTAAGATAATTTTAAAGGTTTGAACAAAATATCGATTCATGTGGAATGCACATTGTGTGAAAGCACCTGCAGCTTTTCTGACTTAGAAAAAAATATTGCAGAATGTTGTTTGACATCCTCATTTCAAGTTATTTGTCTCATGTGTATTTTGTTCATTTGTGCTTACGTATCTAATCGTCAGACTCTGCTGTAGTAAATGGCTAACGTTGGCTGTGGGAACTGGTATCCCTACTGGTGATATCAACACGTTTCATTGTCAGTATCAGCGCCAATACCAATATGGTATTGCCATCAGTGCAACAGTGCTACGTGTACATTTTATGAGCATCGTTGTCACAACCTCCACAAGCAATATTAAGCCTAATAGGAATATACCATTAGCTTGACGTTCATGTAACATGGAAAATACCATTGAATGTACATTATAGTAGCACTATGGTAGTGGCCAAAAAGACTACTTATACTGTGACTGTTTCTACATTAAATACTGCTCTTTCCTAAGTTGTTCATGGCTGTTAATGAGGTAATGACTAGGTAGCAGCAGGGCTGCAATGGATGAGTGGCAATATAGATTTTTATGGCTATGACAATTTTTATTTAGAAATGCAATATTTTAATTGCAATAAGGGCTAAATAATAAGCCTAATCCTTTTTTATTAGTCAAAATAGCATCAGTCTGTTCCTACATTTTTTCTCCAGAATGGTGTTTTGGTAGGTTTTGGCTCATTCCACTCCTGTATATAAAGATATACAGCTATATGTTCTTTTTGTCTCCAGTCCGCCTACTTGGCTGCCGTCTGTCAAATTAGTCTAACGCTTCGCTCCTCTTTGTAGTTCATTCGCAACCTGTGTTCTCAAAGGTTGAAAGAGATTTACTTTTCATGTCACCTTGTGAAGCAGGCATAAAAATCATCCTTGGGTTGCCAAAAAACTCCAGTCGCATTGCGAGGCTTTTTTCAAAACACTCTCTGACAATCTGAAGCAAAGAGACAGCCACGCATTAATTTCTATGCTCTTGATAGGACTCCAAACTCAAAGGCTTGCACTTCAAAGAGATAGTCACCTATTGGCACATAATAGGGTCTCTCTTCAGGCATAAGATTCCAAGTGTCATTTCAGTGCCACCGGGCTCCTCAAATCATTTATACTTTAGAGACGTATTTGGGCCAATTGAAACTACAGCAAGATTCTACATTACCGAGATATGAATTGCTAATTGTGTGGTGTTCCAGACGTGGGGGTGTCTGGTCAAGCCGCGGCTTTAGTGACCTTGGTCCCTTTGGTCAGGATTGCCTCAGGGGTGATTTGAGGTCTCACGAATACATAAATGCACCAACCCACTGCTTCCTCTGTACCGCTAAACGGATCGTGACTAGCCGTCCTTGCCAGTCTGTAAATAAAGCACGTGGCCTTGGGCAGCACCTTGGGCTCCATTTTCACTTTTAACAATGACTCACAATTATAAAGCATCCTCTTTCCATTCTTATTTGCTAATTTATTTTTTGTTTTCCAGAAACCTCCTTCGCACATTGTCCTCCATGAGCATTATTAAGCGGACAGGGACGAGGAGAGACAAACAGCAGAAGAAAGGCACGGGCTGTTTTGATTAACTGTAATTAATGAACTCAAAGTGGTTGGGTAGGATAAGAGGGCGCCACATTAAATTGCTCACCACAAATGCACCACCCACCCCAGCACTGCTGGGCCCTTCTCCGGCTGACATTTTCAAGGACAGAACCCCGCTGCCTTTCCTTTTCAAAATGTTGTTTTCACTTAATTTCCTGTGAATGTGCCCTGACAATTCTACTGTGAGGAAAGCAGCATGCAAAAATAGAAATGGATTGATTTCAGGTTTCTGCCATCTGGATTGAAGATCTAGTGTAGTAGCTTCATGCTTGTAATGCCTTTTATTCACAATGCACAAGACATTAGCCTATCAGCTCTTTGCCATTGTGCACTGCATGTATTTTTATACTCTCATTTTGTTTGCATGTCTATGTATCTACATTTTTGGGAATTGGGGATGTGTGTATATACCCATATATACCCTATTGGGTGTGTGTGTGTATAAAACCATGTTTTATTCACAATAGAACAAAGAACACATATCAGATGTTGAAAGTGAGACATTTTACCATTTACTCATTTCAGACAGAAATGAGTCTCAGTAAACTTGAGACAGGGTCATGTCTACCATTGTGTAGCATCCCCTCTTTTTTTAACTGTAAAATGTCTGGGAAGTGAGGAGACTCGTTACTGGAGTTTTAGTAGAGGAATGTTGTCCTATTCTTGTCTGCTGTAGGATTCTAGCTGCTCAACAATCCTGGGTCTTATTTGCCAGATTTTTCATTCCATGATGTGCAAAATGTTTTCTGTTGGTGAAAGGACTGGACTGCAGGCAGGGTAGTTCAGCATCTAGACTGTTCTTCTGTGAAGTCATGCTGTTGCGATAAATGCATTATGGGGTTTAGCATTGTCTTGGCATTAAAATATGCAAGACCTTCCCTGAAAGAGACATTGTCTGGATAGGAGCATGTTGTTCAAAAAAGTTTATGGAACCAGATTTTTTCCAAGCAATTATAGACTATTTACACTGGTCCATTCATGATGATTTTTTTTATACAGTGTAATGGTAGCTGATGTGTTCAGATGATGCATAAAGGAAAAAATCGAGATACATGTTTTCCTTTAGACAGCAACAATATGCTGACTCTCTTACTTATTTAAAATAATGGTCTGCTATAGTGCTACTCAAACTACTTTCAGCAGGAACAGATTCAGATTAAACAATTAACACCATAATTTGTGTCATTAAACATTTAATCAATTTACACCATAGTCTGTCATTAAACAGTCTATAGATCTATGAAAATGACTGTATGTGAAATTGTGTTCAAAATAATATGGAAATGTGATATGGCCTGGTGAGTCATCCCTTACAGTAATGCCTAACAAGTACAATGCAGTGGGGGTCCAGTGGCTCTTTTAGTGAAGTCCCTAGAGGGAATGGCAACTGGTCAATAATAATTTATTCTGACTGATCACCTTTATCTTATGATGTAATACTTCTGTTCTGATTGGAGTGGGCTCTACCAAGATGACAGTTCCCTCCATCCACAGGGAACTCAGTGGTGTGATGAGAATGAAAATGATATAAATCCTATTCCATGGCCTTTGGAGTTACAAGATCTCAACCTAATTAAACACCTAAAGGAGATTTTGGACCAATGTGCTAGACAGCCCTCTTCACCACTATCATTAAGAATATCCAGAGACATTTGAAGGACACATTCCAAACAAAAGCACAGGGATTCATAGATACAGGTAATTATACACTATCTGTACCTCAACTGTTGCTGTTACTATGATTACACTAATGAAAACAGGTTTTGTATATTATATTCCATTTCTGATGGTAGATCCCCTTAAATTTTAGAATTACTATTTATCTGCTGCTGCTTAAACTGTATGAACACATCTGGACAGAGCAGTCCAGGAGAGCTGATGGGACCAAACAGTGTTTTAATTCCTCATGTCCTGATTTTTTAACCATCATTTAGATCAGTAATTTTTGTTTTGTGCTATGTGCTATTTGTTATGTGCTAGATGTAGGCGATAAATCACCAACTATTGATGTAGCCAATAAAAGGAAGAGTAAATGCACTAATGACTGAAGCCATTGCTTCATTGCTTGGCCATTGCTGAAACCAGTGCAAGCGACCATTTTAACAGTTGTCACCACCTGCTCCCAACAAGAATTCACTTCCAGGAAAAACAAAAGAACAAAAGAAGAGTTAGCAGCAAAACAAGTGTCAACATTTGACATGTGTACATGTGTAAGAGCCTGACTGTGAATGACTGTACAAACTGCATGAACTAAATCTTCTACAGGTTAGACAAATATGGGTAAACACTACCGACACTTGCACAGTTACTCATTGTAGTGTAGTATAGCAAAATCAGCATTTTTATTATTATGTCTATTAAACTTTCTAATTAGACTTGTTGTCTGCAATTAAAACTTATCAGAAGATTTCAGTGTTTGAGAACATGCTTGGCCAGATGTTTTAGCGAGGATTAACATGTATTTAATTTAACTTCAGTCCCTTTCCACGTGATTTTTTTTACTTTTGAACACATTTATTTAAGTGCAACTGAGGGTATATATGTCAGATTATGTGAGTGTACATCTGTGTGTGTGAATTTGTCTTATGAGTGATGACAGGAGTTATGTGATTGAATGTCCAGAGGAAAGTCCTATGCCATGTGCATAGTGGCAATTGAGCCTCCAAAGCTTTTCATACAATTCAGTATAGTGATATGAAACAGTTGAGTTTGACAGTGACAGTTCTTTTCTTTGATGGGAGGATCAAAAAAATTGGACGAACCTTCAAAAGGCACCTTCACTCCATTATTATCACTTAATATTGCCTTCGCCTGATATTAAATTCACCCTTTCATCTTCATCTCCTGGCGACGTGGTGAGGTGATACGGATGGCATTTCTTTGAGGCTCAGATCAGTTGATGTTGAAAGGCGTAGTTCAGCCCAAAAAAAATGCTAATGAGGCTAACAGCGACCGAAAGCTAGTAGTGTCAGTTAGCACGAGATCAGACTACCGTTAGAAGCATTCTTTTATAATCGGAGCACCCATTTATGTCCACACTGCATACTCAGATATGCCGGTCTCTGTAGAAGAGTCTCAATGACTTGTGAAGAGGGAGGAATATTCTTATATGAATCTTCATCAGAACAGACCTGTTCTGGGCAGTCACTGTGGGCTCAGGATCAAGCAAAGTCCAGTTTAGGAGGAATGACAGTTTCACATGAAAGAAGCAATATGCTCTTATTAGATTTGCCTCCATGGAGGATTCTTAAGTCCTGTCAACTGAACTGGTTAGTGTGTAGTGTGCATGCACAAGTGAAGCTTGCATCATGGTGCAGACTGAGGAGATCAGCAGATATACAGTGGGTCAGATATGGAAACATGCACTTGCACAGGCAATGTGCTACAGGCGCAGCATATATTGACATATTGATTTGCATTCCTACATATTGGCTTTGGCAACAGTGCCAGACAAAGTGGAGGCACTGCGTGTATTGTGAAAGCACATGGCATTTATGTGACCAGTGGCAAGTGGACTAGAAGCTCTCGTAAAGCAACAGCATGCAAGTAATTTAATTTTACAGTCTGTGATATGCTTGCATGTTTCAATGTCTCCCACATCTAAGCTTTCTAAGTTAGATTGATGCTGTTTTGAATTGATAGCCTGGAGTTAACCAGCTGAAAAAGCAGTCAAACAAATCGTAACTTTACAGTGCATGTGTGAAAACACATTCAACCCGAGTGTCATTTTTCTTTTCTTGTCAAAGGCTCCCTGCTGTCTTTCCACATCTTAGTTGTTTTAGTGTATAACTTGGGGCATTGCATTTATTGAGAATGGAAAAGGCTATGAAAACATGAGAAAGTGTAAGGTAAAGCGAGGACCAAGGCTGATGAAGGGAATAAAACACCCGTTAACAGGTGAAAGAAAGAAAGAAAGAAAGCATAAAACAGATAGCATAAGTCCAATAGCACGCAACAATCCATAGGGTTCAAGCATGCTCCCCCTTGTCCTAAGCTGAAGGATAATTATTGGACTGATGTGATCCAGAAGAGATTCAAGGATATCCTTTGTTTGTCTTCCTAAAGGCAATGAGTACTTTGGGGACACACAGAGAAAGTCCATGGATTAAAATGGAGCAGTGGCTTGCATATCAAACTGATCCAAGGTCTCCTCCTTTCACCACAGTGCTTGAGCCCTGTTGAACATCGCCAAAGTCTACCAGGCTTGCGATTTTTAATTACAGCTCAATATGTTTACCCTGGCATCCTCCACACTCCTTTCGACCCGTAAGCCTGATCTGTTGCCATTGTGAACTTATGGAAATGATACTGACACTGTTTTACCAAGTCGCTTGCATGTTTACAGTGTCCATAAGGGAGTTGCAATACAAAACTGACCCCGTCCAAATCAATTTTGCAATGCCCAGGTTTATTCCAGTCATGCATGTGCAAGGAGATGCTCAATAGCGAAGGTCAGGTTTGTGTATCTTCATTAAAGCTTTTCACTGCATTCACCCACAGCCAACTACCTTTGTATAGATCTGATTCGCTCTGCCAGAATAATATGCTTGCTGTTCGTTTTGATGCATTACTGCAAACATGCTTTTATTGCAATCAATACCTGGCATTTTTTTGTTTTGGTTGGACTGATCAAGACGCTATTGACCCTAACTTGTACCAAGGCATTGAAATCTTTGCTTCATATTTGTACATTAGTACAACCTATGAACAGTGGTTTTCTGTCAAACGCTAATTATAACTCATTGTAGTCTTTGCACGACCCAACATGATCTCATAATGAGAATGCACATTTGGAGACAACTCATTAAACTTTGTGTGCTACACTTTCATGAAATCCAAATACCAACCTCAATATTTCGATAACATGAGCAAAACAAACAAGCAGGTGACACTCTAACATTAGTTTAAGGAACTGTATTTCCCAGTAGGAGGTGATGCTTATTTTGCAATTCTGCAATTTTTCTCTGCCCATGCATCATGTATCTGCATGCTTATTTGGAGTTTTTTGGAGTTACAGCTAATGACAGGCCTGTTGACCATAAGACAATGATGAGTTTTTTCGCCTCTGTGTTAGGCTTCTCTTTTATGTGCTGCTGGATTGCTCTACACATTTCACACTAGGCCATGCTCATGACTAGACCACACTCATAAAATTTTAGCTGTCATAATAATTATGATTAATGATTTACTTGTCTTTTCTCCTTCACATAGCAGCCAAATTGTCTGATTACCCATTTTGCTTACTAGCTATTTTTGATTATTAGCTAATATTGGTTGTACTGTCAATTTGTCAGCAATCAATGATGCATATATGTATACCTACATTCATGTGTGAAGACAAGCCAACACAATATAGAAAGACCTATAAGAAGAAAATATGTGTAAAAAAGACTATTTATTTTGCAAGATCACTACCAAAAAATGTAGAATTAGTTACATAGCTAAGAAATACACTGCTCAGCATTGCCCTCTAAACATCTCAAAGCGTTGAACTGAAAGTCAGCAAGAAACATTTTATTGCTTTTAGAAGCCCAGTATCTCAACTGATATCAACATATCTCAAATATATTTATTAACTTTCATGTTGCCACGCTTCTGAGTCTTCCCCTTCACTCTCCCGGACTCAACTTCCCAGAGGCTTCGCTCGATGATGTCACACTCACATGCCTCCAGCCGTCCAACCAAATCCGCTCTAGGTCACCTGAGTTTTAGCTCCTGCTGTCTCTAGTTTAATGTCAGCATATAAGCATTTTTGTTGCAAAGTTTTGCCAAACCTTGTTTTGCATTTCTGAGTGTTCTTTCTCCCTGTGTTTGCTTTCTGGTTTTGAACTCTTTTGCTCTTGACTGCCTCTTTTGGCTTACTCCCCTCTGGCTTTGTTCACTGTGTCTCTCTGGCTTTGATCATCTTTTCATTTATCCTCTCTGCCTCTCGCCTTTTGACTTGTCTGCCTCACTGACTGCTATTCCGGTTACTGACCTCTGCCTGCCTCTGACTTTGTTTATTGCTTCCCTCTTTCATGTTGTGTCATGTTTTGCTGCTTGGTTTGACTGTTGTATTGTTTAATAAAAAACAACTTGCCATTTAGCTCTACTCACGTGGGTCTGAGTTCTTTGTCCCTGACACATGTATCAAAATATATTTACATTCAGTCAGCACATCTTATCCACCTTAGTCTAATGACTGTATAAAATTATTGTTGTTTCAAATAAATAGACTAGACTAAATTTAAGATAATTTAAGACAACTCAATGCAACCAATTTTCCACAAACCATTCAATTCAAACATTGTTTGGGCATTAACCTTAATTTCACATAATTCCATGCTTGGTTTTAATGCCCTGTCCAGTCCCTCTTCACTGTCTTCCCATTTGCCCCACAAAACTGGTGCCCCTTTAATTAGGGCTTTCATGCTCCTGGCAAGTGAATTTACCCCCAGCTGGGTCGACATGGCTTAGCAAGAGTTTTACAACTCGCCTCATTGATTTACAGATTATCTCACATCGGAGACAGTCTTCCCATAGGGAGGCAAGAGGGTGTGGTGTGAAAATGTGGGAAAGAATGTAGAAGTGCCTGGTCCCTCTCGTGGGTTGCATTGATCATCCTGGAAAATCCACTATAGGAACCTTTCTTCTTTATATATCCCCAAAAGCTGTTGTGCCTGCGTTAATCCTTACCTTTTCTTCCAGAAGAGTTAGCAAGCTTTCTCCGTGTGTTTGACTTATCTCATTCGTTTCTTCAAAGAGCTGAGGAGTTAGACCTCGTGGTTGTTGATGAGTTTTGGCTGAGTAGTTTGAGAGCACTTTAATCTGAGTCTAAACCTGCATTGTTTACTCACTTAGGTAAAAACGAAAAAATATTCATAACTTTCCCTCTTATTCATTACTTGACATTCTTTGTTATGTATTATCACTCATGTAATTTTGAATGCCTTGAATAAATTACTTGGGATTCCTCATGCAGAATTTTAAGCATGTGCACATGAAAATAATGGCATTCTCTGGAGTTGCAATATCTCAGACCAGTGGACGTAAAACGGATTGCAACCTTGAAGAAATAATTCGCAGCTCAAGTACTGTTCTCACTAAGGAAGATCAACTAGCACTTTTTCTTCCCTCCACTCGATGCTCTTCTGTTGACTCTTTGAAAGTTGGGTGCGCTGGGAGATGGAGGAGAAATCCATACGTCTATGGCAAATCATTGATATTCACATGCCTCATCTCTGTCTCCTTGCTCCTTTGTGTCCAATCCATCCTGCTCGCCCTTAGCGGAGTAGGTCAGGAAATCCAATAAACCTGGGATTCAGATTTCTAGCTCTTAGCCTTTTGCACCTCCCCAAACCGGGGTTCCTTTTTCTCTCCTCCTTCCGCTGCCCTGCTTGAGTCAACTTGTGCTGCTTGGATGCTAATCTGCACCCTGTTGCTTCCTCCTAAAGGACAAACTCTTCTTTTAATCTCAAATCACACATTGTATTAATGCCAAGGACGCATCCTCTCACTTTTGACCTCTACTCATGACGAACATCCCTCTATTGAGTCTAAGCATTGTTCTAGCCATCGACTCCATCATACTTCTTTCATTCAGAGCGGGCCTGTGAATTAACATGCCGTTCCAACATATCAGCTGCGGAACATGGTAACCTTCTGGAGTGCAGTTATTGAGCGCAGCATATGGTATGGAATAATGATTGAGCTCGAACACATATGCCTTATAGTCGCATATGAGGCTCTGCCTACACAGACTGCAGGCCATATATCTTATTGCCTGCTAGATATGTTCCATCACACTTGGTGATTCACCACGTTATCAGACTGATTCACAGGTCCAAGGCCTTGCACACAATCTGCCGAGTGTCACTGCTGAATGCATGGTCAGAGGCTGCTTTAATTGATCTGGGACGCTGTTGCGGAGGGATCATCACCTCAATAACACATTGACACAGTGAGGATTTACATTGTGTCAGAATGGCCACAAATAATTGGCAAGGAGGTATGAGGTGCACAAAAGCGTAGCCAATGCAGGGCTGACTTACAAAAGTTCTTTCTTCTGTCTGAGTCAGCCTTTTGTGCTCAAGCCAGCATCTATGGCTTCTCTTTTCCTGGCTCCATCTATCCTTTCCACCCACTCGTACCCTTTAACTTTACCCGTCTTACACCTGGCGGTGGTGTGTACAGGTTTGGCTTTGGCCTTTTTTTTTTTATCAGCTTTTTATATATACTGGTCATGTTGGATACCACAGTGTGTCTCATCACAAATTACACTTGTCTACGTCCTGTTGCTTTTAATACTTGAAACTGAAACTTAGATCTTTCAGCAATAAGGAGCAGGTTTGTAAAAGACTGTGGTGTTTTAGAGGGTCCCTGGGTTATTTAGCATTTATGACAGTGGTAATCGATTAAATACTGAAAAGCATATATAAAACTATTAGCAAGGCTAGTATATTACATCAAAGCCACATAATGATGCGTACAGTAGTATGCCAAAGTCAGAGAACACTCTTCAATTATTTTTTTTTCCAGCCAGTTATTCAAGTTATTTCATTTTCAGAATGCGAGGGAAAAACAATGAACAGTCGCAACAGTTAATATAATTTCAAAAGGCTTTCAGGTTTTTCAAGAAATCGTTTTTGATCTTAGTTACATTTTCCGCTTCTTATAAAATAATAATGACAAACACATTTTATAATGTTGAGGTGGAATTTTGTGCCTTTCCTTTTCTCAGTGACAGCTTCTTGACAGCTGCATATCCTTTCAAAGCCATAGCCCATACCACTGAGCTGATAATGGGCAAAATCATCTTATTTCTAATGTGTATAAATTACTCATAAGTAGTTATAATTGCATGCGTAACATTTATATATAACATATATATATAAATAAAATAGTACATTTATTTATTATGTACCATAACACATTTTAAAATCTGTTCAGTTATCAGTTAGCTACAAATACATGAGATAAGATGGCACATTGTTGATCTTAAAGGACATTGCAAAATGACTCTAATATCAGTTTGTTGTATTATTCACTAAACTCGTTATGAAAGAACAATCATTAAAACTAAAAAGAAGTAAGTTTATAATATTAAAACCCAATTAAAGAAGGTGAGAAATATCCTTTAATGATGTTTTATTTTTAATGGTCTTTAATTATCTTTTATAATGGTCTTTAATTAACATTCATAAACATATGACAACAACATCATCTGCTAGACCTTAGTTGCTCCTGTTCTGCAATAGTGTTCAGCGGTTTCATTCACATGGCAGATTGCACAGTACGGTTTCTTCCCCATATTTGTATGCTAATACTGTGGCACTACCTTAACACTATTGCCTTACACTGTTTGTAAATAATGTGTAAGCTGTATATTATTTGTCCTGTCGGTATTTATTGTGTAGCCTATATGTGGAGTCCTTGTTTATATTGTGGACTGTCAGTCAGTAATTTGTACATGGTGCAGTACAAACTGCAGGAACCAAATTCATTGTGAGTGTCCACATACTTGGCCAATAAACCGGATTCTGATTCTGATTTATCTTCAGTTAATGTATATTTCCTTTTTGATTATTTTTAGTAAAGTGTGTAATTTTTTATTATAATCCATGTGCATTTTATACGTCCTTGTTTTTTCCCCTAACTCCACCACACAAATTCTGCCTTGCTGTCATTGGTATCTGTCTCGGGTGAGTGATCAGAGACGAAACTAAAACAGTCGCTTCTAAATGAAACAGAAAAGAGTCCTACTCTGCTTGGCAGTGGCTCATGCAGAATTAAATTACAGCTGCGGTTAATGCATAAAGATAAGCAAACCGCTTTAGAGAGACTTAATTCTGATCTTTGATGTCTCCAGAGGCCAATGTCAAGAGGAGTAGTCCATACCCTTCACCCTACACATGTCTCTCTTCATTAATGATAGCATCACAGACAGTGTTATAGCTTAATTATCGTAAATGACTTTTTATGATTTTGCTTCTGGCTTCATTGTTAAGATGTCAAGAGATTTGACAGCAACGTGACTGTAACATGTTCTTCTTACCACAGGGATACTTGTTGTCAAACACATAGTTTGTAAATGTAGAAGGAGTAAAAAAAAAAAAACAGCCGAAAAAAAAATTCACCTGGGAATTGTCAGTAGCAAGATAGAACAGGGGCACAGATTTCAAATCAGCATGATAAGACAACCATAAGTAAAAGCATGCTGGGCCAAAGCGTTCTTACAGCTTGCCATGTAATTAGAGAGCATGAACATCAATAATTCTCAAAGAAACAAAACAAGAGATTCCAAGCTGGTGGAATCATTGAGGAGCTGCCCGCGTTTCCGAAATTATGTGAAGGACTGGCTGAAAGAGAACAACTCGGAGTAAAGACAGAGCACTGGATGTCAGGGGTTGATTATCAATTTATTCTATGATAATCAACTGCATATAATAATTTATTCTTATACACACATACACATACACACACACACACACACACACACAAATATATATATATATATATACTTATAAGATGACAAACAAATTATTATTTTAATACAGCAAATCATTCAATATCAGATTTCAGGACCCAAGTAGCCAAATTTAGCATCCGTGAGCCAATAAGCATGCCTTTCCCTAGAATGATGATTGGCTGTCTAAATTATTATCTAGTTTTTACACTGTGTATTCACATTCTGCACCTCAAACTCATTCCTGGTTCTCATTTCAGAGAGATCTGAGTTGGAACGCTGCTCCACCTCACCTTTTTCTCTTGAAATGTACCCTTCTAGCCCATTTCCACCCCGGTGGTCCCTTAATACCATTTTTTTCAGACCACATATGATTAGATGTTTCTAAGTACTGGTTGATATCGATACCATAACAGGTAAATTATATACCTTAACAATTAAATCATTCAAATCTGTTTTTTTTTTATGATGTGCATTAGCAATGTTACATTAAATACCTTGGAATGGGTGGTACTGTAGTGGAGACGATTCTGTTTTGTTTCACCTTAGAAAAGTGCTTCTGTACAGCTGTGAATAAAGTACATTTCATAGTACATAGTAAATTTTATAGTTTCACCTCTCAACAGCAATCTCTGTAGCACAGTGACAACATAAATGACTTCTAAGTCTTATACTGAGAGCTTATTTGTTGAGTTTAGTGTCTTGTTGGAGTCTTTTTGGCTGGTTGGCTGGTTATGCTATAATAATGTGTTCTATAGCTTGAAATACACTGTGTGATTTTAGAAATCTTGTGCTTCAATGACTAACCCTGTACAATAAAATAAACCAACAAATGCAGACAGAGCCTAGGATTTTTATACTCATACTGTACACTCTGCTCGATCAACTTCTACTAATATCACTGTCTATGGGAAGTTTCAAATAAGCTGTTACTTTCCAATTAACAGGCTGTGCACTAGAGTACTGAGCAAACTGAGCTACAGCAGGTTTGCTAACAGTGTAAGCAACACTTTGCGTGCTGTGCGCGCAGCCCATAATCACAGCCAGCTTTGTTTGTTCATTAGCACAGCAACGTACACTAGGCTTACGCCACTCGTTGTCAGGTAGTGTTGGATGTTGTTATCGGAGGTTGAGTACCAGTGGGCAGTATACTGGTCAATATTTAAGCAATAATACGCAAGAGGAGGTGCTATTATGTAAGATATTGCACAATTATATTATTGTAATTATGCCATTGTTCCACTATGCCTGTTTATTGTTAGATTTTAAAATAAAGAGAATAAAAAAAACTTACAGAATGTTATTAAAATAGTTCCATTTGGTCAGGCACACCGCTGATAAACAACATCAGCCTATGCCCGTTAGTCATAATAGTTGAGAAAATGGTAAAAATAGTTGTGAGAACTTCCCAATCATCAGGATTACAACAACTGAAACACTGGGCAATGTTACAGGTTATATTAATGTCATGGCTGCACACACCAAAGCTACTAAATATTTGCAACATACTTTTATGTGAAGCTGAATTTTATTTTGTATTCACCTGCTTTGTATTCAAATGACCATTTCACCTCAAGTGGTGTGACAGATCATGCTCCCTCTGATTGGCTAATCTAAAACATACTGTACCCTACCTTGTCTGTGTGTACCTGTGTGCAGTTTAAGATGTTGTGTAAATAGCACATGTAATTTGCAGCATTTAGCTTTCAGTTTATTGTTGATTACTTATATTAGTATAACCTAGCTTCTTTGGTTCTGTGTGTTTAGCTTTGGGTGTTTTTTGTCTTGTAAGCAATGGCGTGCTTGCTAAGTTATGTGTGTGTATGGAACAGAGTAATACCTGAAGAGCTTTGGTCAGAGTGGCATTATTGTTCAATTATGACTCTCGAAAAACATCTCTGAGGCAATCACACTTTTGGGTTGGAACTAACTGTGTTATAATCATCCAGTATATAAGCTGAAATTCTTCCTAAGGTATAAGTTATGTCATTTATCCTATACTGGTATAAAAATAAATGCAGACAATGCAACTCACTGATTCCCTCACTTCACATGTAGTGAGTTGTATCCAGAAGTAAGTTAGTCGTTAACTGTCAATAAATCAGATGTAAGATTGAAATGAATTAATGAGTTGATGGGAGGAGAGTGAAAGGAAAATTCAGTCCGTGTCTTTCCGTGTGTCCTGCCTATGGTGCTCCTTGCTCATCCTGTTTTTCGATTAAAAATTCATGGTCCCTGGCATTCATACAGTACTGAAATAATGTAAAGTGTTCCAGTATCCAGGGACAACCCAGTGAGCTCAATGATTTTAGGCCTGTCTCTCTAACATCACATGTCATGAAGACCCTTGAACGCCTACTACTACACTATCTCAGACCCCAGTTTCAACACGCAATGGATGCCCTGTAGTTCGCCTACAGTGCGAAAGTGGGAGTAGAGGATGCCATGCTGTACTTTCTCCATCGGGCCCACTCTCACCTGTACAAGGGGGCAGTGCTGTGAGAGTCATGTTCTTTGATTTCTCCAGTGCGTTTAACACCATTCAGCTCCTCCAACTGCGAGACAATCTGGCAAGGATGCACATCCCTGTCTCCTGGATTACTGACTACCTCACTGGTAGACCTCAGTACCTCAGGCTGAAGTAGGCTGAAGAGACTGTGGTCAGCAGCACAGGGGCACCACAGGGGACTGCGCTTTGGTGGACTGGTGGAGGACTTTGTGGCATGGGGCCATAGGAAAAACCTGCTACTGAACACTTCTAAGACCAAAGAGATGGTGGTGGACTTTCGCAGGGCCGGGCCACTCACACAGCCAGTCTTTATTGAGGGGTGGAAGTAGAGATGGTTAAGACCGGTATCCCGCTGTCCATTATGGATGATGATGGGCACCCACTGCACACCATCATCATGGACAAAAGGAGTTCAGTGGCAGGTTACTGTCACAGAGCTGCTCCACAGACAGATTTAGGAGATCTTTTGTCCTGAGAGTCATCAGGCTCTTCAACTCTTCCCAGGGGAGCTGGAAGAGGGAAGAGGACAGATGAGGACTAAATCTCTTGTTAAATCAGAAGTTTTATTTATTTGCAATGTTACACCTTACTGTATTCCTGTTCATCTGCACTCCTGGACACTCTCAGATGTTCCACTTTACCTAATTACCAATATATGCACATGTTTATTATGTTTATTCAGTCATCTGCTGATAATGCATTGCATTTTATCTCTTCAAGGTTTAAATTTTTTTACATACAGTTATATACGTACCTTTTGTATTTTTTGTAGATTTCTTGTATATATTTCTTGCCATCTTGTGAAGTGAGATATATTTATCCATAATGAATTGTAAAATTGTATAGTTTATAGTTATTAGTTAATAATACTGCTGAGCCGGTACCTACCCATCTATCTGTCTAAAGCAAGAATTGTCAAAAGTCTTATGTCTCAATTTAATAAACCATTTGGTGCGAAAGTAAAAGTTTGCAACATTCTTGGACCTTTTTATTTTCTGTGATTGCAGTGTTATTTGCTGCAGATTTCTGTTCAGTGAGCACAGCTCCTGAGAACTTGAGTGGTGGAGAACATGAATTTAAGGGGGAACTGAACCCGATGCAACACTGGGCTCAGAGAAGAAGCTGTGGGCTTCACATGCACATTGTTAGGGTTGAAAAGAAATATAGACATCTGCCTAAACCTTGATTTTAGTAATTCACCTAAAAAAACCTTTGATTTCTTGTAGTGTTTATATGTGAGTCTTCTCGAAAGTGATGGGAGATCCAAAAATATAAACCATGGTTTATTTCCAAAAAAGATTTACTTACATAAATTAATTGCATTTGAAAAAAGAAAAAAAACTACACATAAAAAAGGGTGTGTGTGTGTATATATATATATATATATATATATATGTATATATATATATATATATATATATATATATATATATATATATATATATATATATATATATATATATATATAAGTAAATGAGAATGGTATGGCACCGATACCTGATACTTATTTCTACTAAAAAGTGATCTTGTAGGTTGATTTGAAGTGCTCATAATTTTTTGCATTTTTGTTTGCAAGTAGAAAAATTTTATTATAAGTTCATGAAACTTTATTTTTATGCACATTTTTTTGTTGTTTTCCAGTAAATGTTTCATATTTTTTCAAAGATTGTATCATTTGTTGACCAAAACTAACAAAAAATATATAAATACAGAGCATACATCAAATGTAAATGTTATTTATTAGGTAACTAAATCATACATTATTTGTTATTACTATTTGCTATTGTTATTACTATTTGTTATTACTATTCTATATAGGTGATTATGCTCCCTTTGATTGTCTTATCTAAAATATGTGTACCCTACCTAACTACTTAACAGCACTTCTGATATCTCCGTTTGTCTGTGTGTACTGGGAGGTTTGAGATGCTGTCTGAATAACAACATAAAAGTTACTTAGAAATGAATAATTTATTTCTGTGCTTACGTAAGTATTATCTCAAAATGATTAAAACTAAAATAAAAAGGAAGTTCTTATTACTGTATAAAGTTTATATTTAAGTTAATATTTAAAAATTAAAAGTACATATTTATTAATAATAATTAACAAAAATGTTTCCTATGTGAGCTTAAATTGTGTCTGTAGTGAAAAATAATAAGCTGAATCTTTTGGTATAGATTTGCAAATGTGAGACCCTAAATCAGAAAATCTGCAAGACACATGATTTTGGGTTACTTTGCAAAAATAATCTTATTTATCCATCATGTATTGCTATGGCATGAAAAATGATATACTGATATCATAAAAAAGGATGCTCTAATGAACCAGCATAACTCCAATATATTACTGAATGTGAACCGGACTAAGCTAAAGAAGGCCTCAAACAGACCACAAGCTGTCTGTACATTTTGACGTCTAGTTTTTATTTATACATTTTTAAAGCATTTCATTAAAGTCTGTTGAACAAAATTGCACTGTAATTTGTGGAGGTCTTTAGATGTTTTTGCATTATCCTCTTAAAAAATGTCTCTCATTATTCTAAAAAAAATTTTCTCATAGTATTGCATTTGAATTGATAAATGTTTTCATTTATAGAAGTATTTAAATGTGTTTACACTTTAATGTATTTTACTGTAATGGATTCTCCTGAGATATTTTTGAACCATTGCATTGTTATTTATGGGCTTAGAGCAGATGTTGCTGGAGCTCACATACCTCACATGAAAAAGTTTGATCAAAGGTTTGATGAAAAACAGCCAGATGAGCCAACATTTCTTCTTCTTGTCTTTCATATATTAAGCCTGTATGAGTTAACTGAACAGCCACATTTGTCTACCAGCTTGTCCAGAGGTATGTTGAAAAAAGAGAAATGTGCTTCGTGTCTGGTGACTTAGACAGAGGCACAAACATTTTTTACATGGGTCTTTATACAGACAGCGCCCCCCTTCTTCTTTCTTCAACATTGGTAAACTAAACTCCCCTGGCTCTCTGTACCCGAGCCCAGGAGAAACTTTTGGAGTGCACTACTTTATAATTGGAGTGCATGATAGAAGACGTAATGGACCATTCCAGCAGAACTTGGTCCTGATCACACTTGAGCAGTGGGTGATGAGCACTGCTGTGGTTGGAGGAGTATGACCTACATGCCTTGTGCCCTTTCTCTTACCAGCATCTCCAGCCTCAGTTCACTCCTAATTTAATCCTTGGAGCTTAGGTACTGTGAGTGTGTGTAAGATGTAGAACTCACAGGGATGTGTGGTTATATCTGTGTGTGCAGTGTGTGTGTGTACATATGTGTGTTTGTGTAATACAAAATGTTAGAACAGTGTTATTATCAATGCAACTAAATATGTAAAAATAATAAAAATAATTTTGGTATATACATATGTATATATATATATATATATATATATATATATATATATATATATATATATATATATATATATATATATATATATATATATATAGTAGTGTACCCTGACCCATTTGGGCATGAAGTTATTGGTAATGTTTTAGCCTGGACTGAATCACAAAATTGAACAGCCAGTTATAATTGTCAGTATAAATGCACAGTAACAAAAGCAGCCTGTTTAATTGTAAGTGATACAGAGAGATTGGAAAATGGTCATGGAAATGAATTATAACCAAAAATTAATTATGACCATTTTGCTGCATAAATTCACACAAATGGACAAACAAGTATAATTCTACAAAAATGGGGAAACTTTGACCTTATGCAAAAAATATGAACCAAATGATTGCTACACTAAAAGTAAGTTGCAATTATTTATACATGGCTATTCAGCACCATGAGTAATACAATAATTATGCTACAACATTTGGTATTACTCTAGCAACAGCATTCAGATACAGCTTGAGTAACCTGGATCTAATTATTTATGGCAAATAATTAAAATAATAAATATAGCCCATCACATTTAAATAAAATATCTGTATAATGTAACTGACAACCTTTGGTAAGGTGCTAATTCTATTTAAATACAATTATTACAATTATTATTATTATTTTTTTAACAAAACCACTGAATGCTAATTCAAACAATAGACTGTGTAAATGCAAACAGCATGTTAGAAACATGTGGTGTTACTTGGGCCCTATTACATAACACCGACATAAACATGCCTTAAACGCATGGCATATGCTGTCACGTGTTGTCATGACAGAATTGGATCAGTGATATCCACAGCTTCATGTTACAATTACCAGTAAATTAATTGAAAATTGCTAGAATGTTTGATATAAAGAAAGCGTACGGTGCATGCTCATTATTACTAAATGCATTCTCATCATGACAACATCTATGATGACAATTGCTGCCAAACACAGATGCTGTTCTTCACAGCCTATGACATCTGCCACATTATAGCAAGGTTATGTCTCTGTTATATAGTAGAGTTTCAGGGGTTCCTTGGTGGTTAGCATAAAGTGTTCTTTCTGAAAACACAATGCAGTCATTTACATCATTATTATTCAATGAAGCGTCTGCCTAACATGACACCAGTCTAATATCTCTGCAAAATCTAATACCTGAATTTCTGTCAAAAGACACCTAAATTACTATTATTATTACTGAAAATACTTTTATAACTGTTATTATATCTCTTATTGCAAAAAATGTTGCTCTAACCACTCTCACTGTCCTAGAACATGTTTCTCTTACAGCTGAAATATCTGAATAATAATGGTGGCTGTCAGGCACTGGTGCCTAATCAAACTCAGTTTTTATTTTCAAAGTTTCAAATGGGTCTGTAACAGTCAAGCAGACATTTCCTTTCTTTCTTTTCAACAAGCCAGCTAGCCAGAAAGTGTTTACACTGGACTTTTAATCTGCCCAAAGGAGAGATATGCTGTTAGCATATCTGTTAGCATGAATAAATGTTGTGGTAAGAGTTAAAAAATACATAAGGTGAAGAAAAGAAAATTCAAGCATCAATAAATAAGTAAAGTAAGAAGCTAAACGCTTTGTGTTGTAGGATTTTCTAAGAGATTTGAGTGGTTTTAACTGGTGGATAAGCTAAATGTTTATGTATGCTCACTTCCTAAGGCACTAAAGCCCTTTAGAGAGAATTATCATGGATCTAGCGTGCTCAAGAGCTTGAATATAATTCCATGTGTATTCCGAGCCTCTGAATGTTAGAGAAGGCATTTATTTAAGCTATCATACTACCACTGAAGAGAGACCGACTTGCAAATGCTATAGAAGGTAACACAAGAACATCCAGAATCATATTCTTTTTCTGAAGAAGCAGTATCTTGTTAAACCTGTTTGAATGCAGAATTACCACTAATGGGGAGTCTCATCCAAATGTTCTTAATAGTCAATACATTTTTGGACAAATCATTTTTTACTAATTTGAACCCTCATACTAAAAAGTTCCTAGAATGAAACTACATGGTGTAATTAAAGAAATTTCCAAAGTTTTCTTTTTCATATCTTCACAATTTAGTTTGAGTGGTGTAATGGAAAATGCATAGCGGACAAATGTGTTGAATTGGATGTCTTTAAAGGTTTTTTTTTTGTACCACTGATGATGATAATAAATATTTTGTTTTGGGGCTATTTTAACTTGAACACCCCTAAATCCTGGGTTCAAAACAAAACAGCTACAGACTTCTATCTCTACCTTCACTTACCTCTTTAAGAAATGTTTAAAACTATAAGTCACTCTGTATAAGAGTCTCCCAAATACTATGAATGTATGTCAGGGACAAAGAACTCGGGTCGACGTGAGCAGAGCTAAAAGTTTATTTGGTTTTATAACACAATTACACTGTCCAATTAAGCAGCAACACACAGTACAACATAAGGGGCAAGGCGAAAACGTAATCGGGGACAGGCAAGACAAGCAACGGAGACAACCAAGTTGAGAGGGAAAGGCTAGGAGAATGGTCAGAAGACGAAGAACGAAGTTTGGGAGCCAAAGATAGATAAAGACAGTAAGCAAAAGAATAGGTCAGGGACGAAAAGGGATCAAAACCGGAATGGCAGATACACATTGAAACGCCCAGAATCGCAACAGTTTGGCAAAGCTTTGCAGATTTGGAAGCGGCAAGGAGTGGTATAAATAGGAGGGCTTAATTAAGTTCAGCTGTTACTAAAACTCCGGTGATGGAGAGCGGAGCGGATTGGACGCGTATGTGGCGTCATCGAGCGTTGCCCTCTGGGAAGTTGAGTCTGGAGAGACACAGGAGCAGGGAAGACCCGGAAGCGTGACAATGTAAATGTCTCAGGCATCAATTCACTTTTTGTATAAAAATATAATTTATTTTATTGAAACATAGCTTTTAGAGGCGTTAAATATAAAATATCTCAAATATCTTAAATATAATATATCTCAAGAAAAGGGCATTTAATGTCAAGCTGATAAAAATGACTTTATTTACATCTTAATGCAGAAGCGAAATTGTATTTTAAATTGATTCTACCCTTTTTACATAAATACAAACACAAAAATATATTGTGTACAAAGCTGTGTGGAGCATAGCTGTTCATAGACCCGTGTACTTAGAAACAACACCAAAATAAACAAAATAATACAAATAAACTCTTTTAGGAATCTTCAAAACAACAAATAAACAAAACAAATACTGAAATGAGTAGGTCATTAATAAATATGTGAGAGGAAACCAAGAAAAAACTAATTACAGTGTAAAAAAATACAGCTTGTGTACTGTAAGCAGATTGTTTGCCTTTAGTGTCAACTGAGAGTAATCAAACACATGCAGTCATACAGGCCTCTGTCAGGCTCTGAATACAGATAAATGCTGCATAATCATGTAATGAACTGTCATTAATATTTCATACTGATGTTCTTTATTCAATTTCTTCCAAAGACCAAAAACAAAACTACATTTTGTGATTCCCTCCATGAACCCCCCCTCCCCCCTCACCACCAACAGTTTTGTCATGAGTGAAAAGTGGGCTTTTCCCAGAGCTGTAGCCTCTTCATTATGCATGGCACATCCTAGCAGTTTATACTGCAGGGAGCAAGCAGTTTATCATGAGTGTAGAGGCTGGCGTGGGAGAGATGGTCTCTTCTCTCTACAGAAACGTTTGCAGGATTTATACAAGTCCCCTGTTAGTACCTGCTGTAGCGTAGCCGGCCATTCTCATTACTGCCCTGCTGTAACCCCTCGCCGCTGCACGTATGAAAGTGAGGACATCCTCTATTCCTAATGATTAGCCGTGGCATTAGCTTCTTGGCAGGCCGGCCAGGCAGCTAGGTCTTTTCAGCATTCAGGTTTGATTTGCCCATCTGTTTGACTGTGCCGCTCGGCAGCCGAGCAATGAATCATTTCCAGTTACCCTGTTGCTAATGGCTGTTTTTTTAAGATGCTGGGGCTTTATATTTAATCATGGGTGACCTTCAAAATGCATTTGCTTGAGTGCAGGTAGTAATGACATCGCTCCATTCTCTGACCCCTTTTTCTTATTGTATGACAAAGAACTCAGGCGAGGAATTTAAAAAACGCTGCTGTGATGTTTTATAAATGGCATGTTATGCTCTCTATCAGACATACTTTTCAGATACAGCTTCTTCTTTTTCCCTTTCTTTGGAAAACCTCAAGACTTTGGGAATTTTTTAGTGGTGCACTTGGAAGAATTGAGGTTTCTAGACTTTTAATGCAAAGTCATGCTATAGACTCTGAATACAATCATGCTGTGTGTGTGGAATATGTGTAATTTATGTAATTTTGTTTTATTCGCAATGGCTTATAAAGCGGAATTCCGCTGTTGTCTTTTATCTGTACTGTCTGACCTGCGAAGTTTCTAATGCTTTGTGCTAGTTCCCAATAACAGAAATTTACAAACTAGGTGTCGCAAAAAATTGGCTCACACGAAAAGATTGAAAGGATGGCCGCTGCTCTCTTGCACTTGTGGTTCATATCATAGGCATTAATATTTTCCTCCAAAAGTGTAACACAATAGAATAGAGTGTATTATAACTGAAGCAACTGTTTAGATTGGCTAATGATGATAGAAAAAAAAACAGACAGTGCACATATATTATTCTATATATTATGGCTATTTTTGGTGTCTTATTTATTCATTTTAATATAAAAAAGCAATGTCAAACTCCTAGTTTGATGAAGGAAATAAAAAACTTAAAACCAATCAGTTTAGTACACCTTTTAACTGTTTTTGCCAAAACCTTTAATGATAATGATAATAATATAATATTATAATAATAATGATAATGGGTTGAGAATACTACATCCCAAATCATATGTTTTTTTCATTTTCCTGATTCCTTTAGTGTGGTATGGAGCTTTTTGCAATTGCTACAAAAGTACGTAGCAGAGGGAAAAACTCTCCAGCTCTTTTCTTTGTTACAAGGGATAGTTATAGTCTTTACCTTTAACATGTTTGTCTGTATTGTTCTTTTTAATCTCCTGAGACAACTCTCTCCTTAGCTTTCTGCGGTCAGTGTTCAGTGTAGATACATATTGTACTTGTGTAAAAGGTTGATATAATAAGCTGTAAATATGACTTTGTTAAAGAAGTGGGATAATCAGTATTACCCAGTTCAGAAAACACTCAAAAACAGAATTAACTGACCACATATGCTTGATGTCAACATTAAAATGTGATACTCATTTTTGTGACTCAAACCTGCCATGTGCATCAGCTGCCAGTGAGGAGTGAGTGTCTACAGCCATTTTGATTTGTTCTTTTGTGTGCAGACATTTGATGATTCACCAGGGTGGGAAGTGCAGACTAAACCCATCCTTGCTTAAAAGCGTTGTTCACTTACTGAAAAATAACTCACCTAGTACACAGAGCTACGAAAAACAACTTGAGTGGATGTAAAAAATATCGAATAGTTTCATAAAACTGCTTACAGAGTTCCCTTTAGAAATGCAATGGATCTTCCTGCACTTCCAGTATCTATCAGCAGAGTAAGTTGGTTAGGTGCAGTTTTTCTATATTTTTATAATACATTTGGTCAAAAATACAATCATCTAAAAGAAGCAACAGAGCAACAAAGTAGTTCAGGTTCTATAAACAGAACAGGATGAAATTAAACAGGATTAGTAAAGGATGAAAAGGATTTATCTTCATTAAGCTTACAGAAATAAATGCCTATATGGATAATTTTCTGAAGTAAATGTTAAACACAATACAGAGTATAACCATAGTTGTTAAACAGTTTATGCATATAGCCAATATTCAGTTTTTTATCTGGTTAATGAAAATAAAACTCTTATGTCTACCTTCATCTTAGTCCATATAATTACCTGCAATGTTGCTGTTTAAACCTGTGACATTACAGCGTAATTGGATCTGACTCCGCTTGTACCTACCACTTTCTTATGAAACCTTATCCAGTTATTAGTTAGAACCTGTTCCAGTCCATTGTAATTGAGACTGCTTTGGAACTTATTCTGATTTCACCCAAAATAAGTCTTTAGTGCCTCGGAGTACCACACGCTTTCAGCAGAAGTGCTGAGAACTCCATCTAATATGTCTGAGGGCACAGTGCCCTGCTTTTTTCCCACTGACTATTCTGACACCACTCTGAATTTTCATAACGGTCATAGTGTGCTCCAGCCCAGAGACAGCGGTTTCTTTCTTTCTTTAGTTTTACAAAAGCTCCCCTGTAGCTGCAGCACTTTTTAGACAACATCAAGCACTGACAGTTTTCAACTAATCTGACCACTGTTGGGTATGCCTTCAATCCAACATGTAAATTGTATGTTTGCTGCTTTTTCCCCTGATTCTGTAAAATGAATATGAATAAAACCTTTATTTTTGAAAGAGTAGATGGCATGATGTCTTTCGCCACGGCTTTTAGTGAGTTGCTTGGGTCTGCCATCAATGCACATCATTTTAATGTCATTTTAATGTGAGCAGGGTGATCATCATAAGCGTTAATGCATTGCCCCCAACTAGAGCCCTTTTTTACTAGTATATCAGAGCAAAACAGCTACATTCTGTAGGCTGTTACAGTCAAAGACTTGCTGCTAGAGGCAGAGATAAAGAGTGTTACAGCACCCTGCCCTAGGGGCACCACTGCCTCTATGCCACTTGAAAGAGCATTTGGATATGATGTGCCAGGTCACGAGTGCAAGCCCCGCTCCAGGCAAATTCCCATTATGCTAACATGAAAAGGCACCATGGGGAAGATGTCCAGGGGAAAAAAAAAATTGGAATTCAATATCACACCAATAATGGATCTCGCGATTCACCTCTGGCTCGCCACTCATATCGTAGACTTCCCATTGATATTTTGTTTTCTTAAATCAAAAGCAATCTCGTGTGGCAGTACAAAGCACTCCCCACTGCTCGTCACTCGAAAATCACAGCAGGGGACACGCCATCTCAAGGTCTGTTGCTCTCTTCCAAATGAAACGGTTCTGTGCGGTTTGGTTTTGGGCCCAGAATAGGTACAGTACATCTGCCTAGACAGTGTTTGTTATATGTTGCCGCCAAACTCGCTCTTGATGTATTTCTCTCCGAACAGATTCCTTTGTGTCATTTTTACTCTTTCTGTTTATTGGAGCAGTTCAGGAAAATGGCATGCTTGTCACAGCCCAGTGTCTTGCAAACATGGAGAGAAACAAGCAACGTTCTCTACACTCTTAGGGCGTTTTCACACTTGGCTCAAATACTTGATTCCACACCTAAGATCGATTTTTGTTTTGGGGAAGGGGCCCATTGTCACATTTAGTGTTATGCCAACTGTTGATTGATTGGTTCCTCAATTGCTTATGACAGATTTGCATCCATGCAGTTTTTGCAAACCAGCAGAGAATAGCTATTATATAGTATAATTATTAATATTCCTTTGGAAAGACAAAGAGACATTTGCAGGCTTTGCTAACGTTTAGAACAAGTGTTAAAGTACTCATGTTTGAAATGAAATGACCCTTATAACTAATAATAATTATGTTTCATAGTGATCCGTCATCTTAGGTATGTTCATACTGCAATTCAAACTGGATAATAAGTTACTGTGACAGTAGTCGTCTAATTCAAACACATCGTGAACATAACCAAAAAGTATAAAGTTATCATTTTGTTGATCAGGTTTAGTTTTAGTTTGCTTTGCTTAGTTTTCTTCTTTCTTATTTTATTATGTTACTATATTTGGCTAGATTGAGAATTAAAAACAGCAGTGATGCCAACACGTAGGCGTTTAACTTAGTCATAGCTGAGCTACAATTTTGGCACCTTGTGTTTGGCACATCCCACCGCTGCCACCATCTGTCAAACGTTGAATACCGGTGTGGGTAGTGTGCTCCAACAGGGTTGAAAAGTTTAGGGAAAAAATGATGGCAAATCGCAGTACCACGTGTAGTGCAAAGGTGTTTATTTACAAATATTGAAAAAGGGAAGAAAAAAAAAGGAAAAGAAAAAAAAACAAGTAAGCCAAACTAAAAATATTTACAATCTATATTCAATCTATATTGTTCTCTAAAACGATATTTTTCCTTAAACAACAATGGTTCACTCTCAACCAGTCCATACTCTCAGAAAAAGGAGACTGAGCTTTTAAATAGACCCCCATCTATTTAAACAACACCGCCTGACGATGGTGATGTGTTTACCGAGCTAGCATAGTGTAAAATTGTATTGTTGCTGAGAGTATGAGGTATTGTAAGTGAACTACTGAACAACTTAAAGCAGGGACAGAACAGGACTAAAAGGGAGGAGAAATGTAAAACTAAACTAGGTTTGTTCTATCACAAGCACACAAAAAGAGTTGGACACAATACCACATTCAAAGGACATGTTGCAAGCCAGCAGGGCCACTGAAAATTTGATTCCTTTCCTACCCCACCGAATGTGGTTCTTGGTCCACAGCCTAATGGGTAAAATGAACTTCAACCCTACACTACACACCCTGGCCTCCACCAGCCTTCCATCCTCATCCACAGCTAAAATCTACCATAAATAGGTTCGAGGTTCTAAGCTCACATATTTAGTTTCTCAGTGACTAGTGGTACTATCACTATATGTACATATTTGAGAGAATTCCTCAAACTTGTCATGCTTCCACAATAATTCAATAATTCAAATTCATATTGTATACTTTGCACTAAACATTTTTCTTAGCCCAACTTCAAGTGTTCGCACACAAGTAATTTTTCCTGCATGTTGGTTTATTTGACTGCCTTGAAGGCAAAGAAGTTGCGCTCTGTGATGGTAATGTGGATGCTTTATTTTTTTTTCATATTGCTGTTCTCTTTATTTTTATTTTTTATTTTTTCCATATTATTTGAGCACAGCAGCATCATGCTATTCAGAATGAACATAAAGGTTACCAGAACTAATAAATGATGAAATACTTGGACTGATATGGCCAATATTTATTGAGCTATACATACAGAACTAGTTACCAAAAGTGTCCTGTGATAATCCATCCCATGCAGTTTGAATATTCTCACACAGTTCCTGCTAATTTTGTGGTAGGTGTTCAGGTGGAGTGACACCAGGCCTTTTGGACCTGTGATGAGTGGCCACAAACTGTTCATCTGGGTGGTAACCATGGTGCCTCCAAACATTTAATTGTTCATAGTCTCAGTCAAGACAAAAGTGGGATTCATCACTGAAGATGACCTGCTGCCATTCTGAGTCACTCCATGACAGAGTGGCACGACACAGTTGAAGTCTTTGGTGGTGTTAACATGGTGTTAAGGGCAGTTGTCGCAATGGTCTGCTTGCGTGTAGTCCTGCGTTGTCCAGCCATTTACCAGTGGTAAAGCGACAAGACCTGTCCTTGCTTACATCACATGCTAACTGGCTAGGTACAGGCACAGGGTGCAGACTGCAGCAAACCAGAAGCAAACCCCTGAGCACTGTTTTCAGAAGTACCAAGAATCCCTCCACCACATGAACAAAGTGAACTGCAAATTACCATAGATGTGATTAAAAAAAAACACTTGAGTCTAAAACCCTATATACTAATATTGTATATTCCTAGACGATTCTTGGTTCTCACATTTGGTTTTAGGTCAAGATTTTAATTGCTATGGAACTTTTACACAATGTAAAAAGTATTTACATATCTGAAAATGTTCTTCATGCTTATATCTTATTTATATTTGTTAGTCAGAAAAAGCTCCATTTAAAAAGTTTATCACCATTTAAAAACAAAACTAGTTTTCTGTAAGGGCTGCTCCAAAGGGCTGTACCCTTTTGCTTCCCTTATGGGGACTGCATGACTACTGTGGCTGAATGCAAGAGGTGACATACAATGTACTGAAAGAACTATACCAAGTCACTATAAAGACTTGCATTTTATTATGAGAGTGGTAAGATGCATTCTACATATTGTATGCACACCCTGTATTACACTCTGAAATATGAGTACTTTAAATCTGCCCAGATCTAAGCATATAACTTTGAGGTCACTAAGCTTGAAAGTAGAAAAAACCTTTCTTTTTATTCCCACTTATTCTTCCCAAGACTTGAAACATTTTTTTTTTTTCAGTAACCCAAACTTTTCAGTATTATAAAACAGATGAGCAAGCCTATGCATGGAAAAATGAACAAATGTTTTAAAGATGGCATATCTGTTTAACTTGATGGCATTTCAGTGTGAAATAAACTATTGTGATGTTATTCTGCTTCGTACGTTGGAGCAGACCTCAGTAAATTGACCATTATGCTGGCCATGTATGCGAGCGCAGGTTTTACCATTCATCAAAATGTCACCTGTAATGGCTGCTAAATTAGCCATGTGTTTCCAAGAGCCGAACATGGCTAATAAATCTTATAAGTGGCAAGTATGTTTGCATGGTTTACTTTGTATGACCTTTATTTTGACCTTGCCATGTTGCAGAGCTCACAGTCATTTTGTAGGTTTTGCATGTATCACATGCAAATAAAAGATTTAAGACCCTGAATATAATCTTTATATCTTTCTTTATTGATTTTTCTGTGGCCAAAAGTGCTGCTCAACATGTGCAGCTCCAGACAAAATGAGCACTGTGTAGCCTTTACTAATCCTCAGCTATTACTATAATTGTGCTGTATTATTTAAATGAAGTTACACAATTACATCAATAATTATTAATGGATGAATTAATTCATTAATTCATATATTCTTGAGCTGCTTATCCTTCTGTTTCATACCAAGGCTTCCAGTCCACCACAGGGCATGAACAATTATATAGTTAATCATTTTATTGCATTTTCTTTCACATTTGATTTCCATTCCATTCTGCAAACACAACATACATACTGTAAACATAGTACACAAAGTAATTAATTTTCAGATGCAAATCATACTAAAAAATTCTCTAAATATAAATTATACTGTATGTTAAGCACAAAGCTAGAGTATCTGCATTGATTGGTATTTCTTAGCTTGTTCAATTGAACTACAAATGAGAATTAATTAATACCAAGCTACAACATCCTTTTGTTGTAGCCATGGAATATGCCAACTTTCAAAAGACTTAACAATGTTTTCTTTTTAAAACTTCAAACTGAATAAGTTTACCCACTCACTCCTTGCATGCTGGAAAAAGCACCCCATATGGAGGCAGCCGAAGGTATGAGTTTTGCAGCTTGGTTTCATTCCATTTCTTCACTGCCATATAGGCTGTGAGGGCTGCCAGGATCTAAGATGGCTGAGGGATAGGAGTGAAAAGATAGTCTGTGCATTAGTGCCTGATAGATGGGGGGCAAAATGAGAGGTGTAGAGGACGGCGTAAAGGCTGAAGTTTGGAATGGCACATTTTCCTGCAGAAATATCAGGGCAATCACCAGACGGAGGGGCAGGAAGTGACAGGGCGACGGTCTGAAGAGACAGACTGCAGTAGAGGGGAACAGACAACGAGACAAAGAGAGGGTGGGCAAGGCAGGTGGGAGGGAAAGCGAGGAGGAGAGTGGAAGTGAAGAGAACAGAAAGCTGAGAAAATTGCAAAAAAAAAAAAAAGGAACACAAGGCCACTGTTAACTTCTGGTACAAATGTCAGTGAAAAGGCATTGGCTTGATTTTGACCTGAGTTGATTTCAGCAATCCTCTTCTTCTTTTTAAAGGCCCACAAAAATGTCAGTAGTGTTATATTCAGTTGCAGTTAAGTCGCATGTTTAACAGGTAGACCAGCTATATGTATTTAAAGTCACTTACTGTATCTGTTATTGCACAATGCAACCACCTTTTACCTCATCCATCAACGGAAAGGGACCACATTGGACCACCGCTGATCAGAATTTATTTGGGTGGTAGGTTATGACACAGCAGTGACACTGACATGCTATTTTATATAGCACTGGTATGTGTTTTTGGAAGTAGGTGAATGTTGCTCAGGTAGGTGAAGAGCAGGTCTGGGTATCAGCAGTTAACATTTTCTTATACATGAGCCAATGTGATACAGAGGTATTACTATGATGTCATCTTTGGGTGAGCATTTTAATTATTTAGGTGGGAAACAGCAAAAATGCTGCCTTTCCTGAATGCGATATGTAAGCAAGTGTAAGTTTAATTTTGTGTGGGTGAGAACCCATTGCCCCATTCAGTTTTTTTTTTGTTGGGGGGTCTGGAACTACTACCGTATATATATAAATATATATGTAGTTCCATATTAAACTGTAAAATTAAGGTTTAGATTTTATGGTAAACATTTTTCTGGATTAGTGAGAAAAATTGTTAACACATTTTGTTATATCGGGTTCACTGGTGTTGTGGTTTGGTGATAATGTTAAGGGGGAACACTGACTAAGTACATCCAGACCTTTTAAAATAGCCAACAGGAATGGAATGTATTTTTAATGACTAATGACAAAATTGCAGAAAACTATGCACACTGAAAAAATTGCCAAGGCAGTAATGGTTTTAGGCGGTTTACTGGATGCCTATCATCAGACACACTCCTTAGTAAAAGCCAGTCCAATATTTACTCTCTGTCCAGTTTCTTCCTCAGTCACTCTCTCTTATTTTCTTACTCACTTCTTTTGACAACATCTTATTTGGTCTCTTTGCTTCCTCTGCCATTATGTCTATACTGGGAATACTGAGCTAGCTTCGTCTTATAAACAGTATTGTGAAATCATGGTGACACAATACACACAGTGCCCTTTTAGTCCCCTGTTTTCCACTTATTGCATATACTTACTTGGTAGTACACACTACACTCTTTCAGCTTCAGTTCATTTACTGAGTGAGTACTGAAAAAAATATTATTATATTGGTGAATTACATATACCAGATTGGCCATTAAAGAAAAACAAAACTTATAATACTTGCATTGTGATTTTGGCTTGTAGAAAGTACATGTAATAATACCCTTTATGTGTTCATCAAGCTCAAATCTTGTGGGCTTGGGGCTTATAAAACGGTGATCAGGTAAAAATTCATAACAAGTGTATACCTAATACTACTTATAGCTAAATTTTCCATGCACAATTTGTTTTAGTTAACTTGTAGATATTTACTACTAAGTTTTATCCAGTTAGCTATATATTTTAAACCCAGCAATTTACACCGATCTGAATGGAAACTCTATCAATACTGCTATGCCATACTTACTTAGCAATAGTACAATGAATTCAAAGATCCCAGGCATTAAAATGCTGAGCACACACCTCATTCATACCTGCCTTTTATCAGAAGCCCAGTACAATATAGACTTAGCTTTTTGTCCACTCTTAATATAAAACTGATCCAAGTTGGCACTGCAAAACTTGGTCTACAAGCTTTTGCTTTGGTGCTTCAAACCTGTGGTCCCTACAGTTACTGCACGTAATTATTGAACCTGTCAATACGGCATGGCATTTCCAGAACAGCTTGAAATTCTCTGTCTTGACCTTCATGCATAGCTTATTATTTCATTATGCGAGAGCCACTTAATTGTGACCAATTATCTCAGACTAAATGTAGGCAGCTTTGTCGAGCATGACCCAGCCTTGTTCCAGTGGGCGTTTAAGAGTTTCTCTGCTGTTAATAACCTGTGAGAAGTAATGATAAGTAGGCATGAATTCTGGAAATGGAGGGCACAAATATCGTTGCTAGATATGACAGTCCAGCTCTGCATTCCGTATAGGGGCCTTTTTTTAGAATTAAAAGAAGAACTTTAAAACGGTCCAACTACGACATATTCACATTAAAGTATTATATTATCCTTCAAGGTTGAATAGTTGTAATTGCTCATCATATCAGTGCATTGAAAAATGGGACCCACTAAGGAAAGTGGTGATAATAATTGGTCAGTTAAGTGCTTACAGAATGAGATGAGCTTTTTTAACCTCTCCGTCTAGGCAGCCATCCAAAGTCTTTCATTTTCATTTTTAATGAGTGTAACAGTTTCACACGAATCTGACACCCTCCGTCAATTCAGAGGCGAGATCCTTTCAGCTTTGGCTTTTTGTCACTTTGACCTCAAACCTGATGCGAACATATTCAGAGTCTTCCAAGGCAGACACACATTTATGCACTCACATTGTCATTAAAATAGCCAAGTTAAGGCTTTGTAATAATGCATTGTTCATCCATTTTTGAGCATCCCTTCAAAATCCATTTCACCGTGCCTAATGTTTTCCGGCTAAACACTGCACTACCAATCTGTAGACCAGCAACCCCAAGTATTGTTGCCATCTCTTCAGACTTATTTATTAATAATTTCTGTGCATCATTCTGAGGTAGCAGCTGCAGGCTAGCATTTCCCATTCCGAGTGAAGAGGCTTGCTGTTCGTTTTGGGGCTTGCATGGCTAACAAAGCACTGTGTCTGTGTCCTCCCTTTTTTCTTTTCTTTTTTGCAAACCAGGAATGAGGGCAGCAGAAGGAAGAATGATCCACTGGCTTCTATCTTTTGTCCCCTGCTACATTCAGAGATTCAGAGAATAATTACCAACTCTTTTGTCCAAGCCACGTTAGCCATCCTGAGGTATTGTCGTAATAATGGTCCTATCCTATATATCACTTTGATAAAAGTGTCAATAGGGCCCAAAATTGACCCTTTTAACAAGCAGGGCTGCATCCCTTTCACTGTTATATTGTGGGCAGTTGTGCTAAATCAACTGGAAGGAAGGCTGGCATCCACCCTCTTCTCACCTTTTAATCCGGTATTGACATTTTTGACGACAGTCCAATAATGAGTTATAAGTCACCTTTATGGAAGTGGCAAATAAAGTCAAACCCGTATGTCCTGACAGCGGCTTGAGGCATAGTCTATAAAATATAATAGAGTTAGTGCTTCTTATTTATTCACTGAGTCAAACGTTGTAGAACAACCTTTTGAACAGTTTGCAAAGGCTATTGTTAAGGAAATGACCAGGGACTGAGGGCCGTCTAATTGGTTCTCCAAAAGCACAAAACAGCAAGAACACTCTTGCTTTCTCTTCCTTTCTTCTCTCTAAATGTGTCAAAGCAAGCAAAGCAAGGGTTTCACCATGCTGCTGATAACAGAAAGGGAAAGGTAGCATTTTTGTTAGCAGGTAAGACTTGGTGAGAATAGCACTTGTCAAAAGCAAAGCCAAACAGCTGTGAAGTCATGTCATACAACCCTGGGGGGAAGCAGTACATTAAAACAACAACGATTATATGCATGCTCTATCACTGATCAGTGTCAATGGAACCTCTGTCTAAACCCAAGATATTCCAGAGAGAAGGCTGGAGATCTGGCCGCTCAGATCAATTGCTTGAGAAATTAGCGTGAATTATTAATGTGCACATTCCTTTTTTTTTGTGATGGAAAAATCATTTGCGATGGATTTAGTTCTTGGCTCAAGATTCATCAGTTGTTTAAGGTGTCAATAACAGTCTTTAAGGTTGGCCACCACTGACCTGGCTGCTTAATTTTAAACAGGGGCAGAAAGGTTCACAGTGTGTCCTGTGTATCCTGTGACCTTCAAGAAGACGCTTAACCTGGTCTTCCTTGATACATATTCAAGGGATTTTACAGTCTGTGTAAGTAGATACTGGGCTTTTTGAGTCTTAATGCACCATGGCCTTTTTGTTTTTGTCATAGTATTCCATATGGAATTCGATCCAACAGAAGACAGATTGGTGTCTCTGCATAGTCACACGACCATAATTCATGCAACTGAAATTGAAACCCTCTGGCTATATTACTCAATGCTTTGCTAGTGATTAGAAAGCAAGTTTACCACATGCAGCCAGGCAGTAGAAGTCCTTGACATCTCTTGCTGCCAGAATACCCATTGGCATTGTGGTCACACTGTCAATAAGATGTTGAAACCAGGTGTTAATGCTATCTCCGCATGGGTTCATGAAACTAATAACAAATGATCTTTCTCCAATGATATGGTAAGAAAATTGCATTCTGTGTACACCACTGATAATGACCTAGTGATGTAATTATTGTATTGTTTCTCCTCTGTTTGCAGCCCGCCTCTTAAGCGTCAGGCCAGCTTTCAAGTGCACTTTAATTGGGATATTTCACTTTTGGGGTTTGGTAAACCAACTCAGAGAAATAATTAGGTGAAGGGATGCTTCACCTCTTTTGTAATGTCAGGAATCTCAGTCCGGCTAATCGCGTCCAGGGTCAAATCACCTGCACGTATCAGAAACTGGAGCATGAAAATATGTAATAATGAGTGTGAATGATCAGGGGGAAGAAGAAAAGTTACACAGTCTAAGACTTTATACATTATACTCTTTGTACTGTTTTGGCAACTTTGAAAGATTACAGGATACATAATGAAAATTAGTTGCTTTAAATAATTAGACCTTGAAGATGTTAAAGAAGAAGGAGGTAAAATCAGTCTTCATCATGTTCAAACATCAGGATGAGCTTTGTCTAGAGGTGGGCAGTAATGATTTTTATGGTGTACATTTCATAAGACTTTGAGCATGTTATGGATAATGCGGTACTTAAACATTTAAAAATGTGCATGTTTGTTTTACGAAGACAACGCGTTTAGCTCAGTTTACGGGGATTTAGTTCACCACATTACACAGTCATATGTTGAATATGGTAATTCTTGATTTCATAGGTTTATTTTTTTTTTAGCATGTGCCAGTATGTTGTTTGTTTCTACATTGCAAATGCCCAGAAATACTTTGTGACACCCTATCAGGAAAACATCGTAGACTATTCCTCTCCTTTTAATTATCTTGCTTATTTTCTACATGACTCCTAAAGAGCTCACCTTTAAGAAGTTGATGGAGTACATAGCCTGAGAAGAGGCTCTGGTTATAGAATGAGTCTGTTGTAATACGTATCCTCTTTTGAGCATCATGTAGTAGAATTACCACAACGCCAGCAATGTGCTACTCAATAGTGAAGTGAAGTTAGTCACTGCAGGAAAAGCCATTAAGCACAGTCCTTTTTAACTGTATTACTGAAAGCCACAACAATACAACAACTAGTCAATGAAACACTAAACCATAAAGCTCAAGGCCAGAGCACATCTTTCAAACATTCTGAAAACCTTACTAACATATGTTCTGTATACAGTTCTAGACGTTTACAATCTCCTAAAATAACTGGCAAGCACAACAAACCAGAACATTCTTTGTCTGAACAATAACCCAAGTTAGGGTTGGTTTGTGTTCATTTAAAACTAGCATGACTCAGCATGATTTATGTCATCGTTTTCAAACTTTACTGCCAATATGATTACATTTACACACCGGATGGCACCATTTGCAGTTTGGATTTGGAGGTCCTCTGCGTTAACTTGTTTGTCTATGGGTCCCTAAAGCCTTTTTCTACTATATGACTCATGACTGGGAAAATGCTAAATGAAGCTAAACTACACCTGAATACTCAGTTTAAAAACTGTCAAAAGCAGATGTCAAAATCTGTAAGTGAAAAGTAAATGATTGGGTCTCCATTTAGTATGACAATGTGATTTCTAGACTAGCCACAGTCAGGAAGAAGTCTAAGAATGTGTGTTTGGTGGGAGTCTAATTTAGCAATCACACACACCAACTGCTCTATACAAACATCAGATCGGCTTGTCATTCTTTCAAATGCTTTGAACGGTATTGTTGTTTAAACCATACTGGCAGTCATAATGCTGTGGCAACAACAGACAAACATTTTGCTCTTATGCTATTAAACATGTTATCAAATACCAGTTTGAAGTATCTGTCAAATCTAATAAATATCTGTGGGATGCTGATTATCTTTATAAGCAGCAATTTGCTGTATGTAATTCTGGTATTATTATAGATCTGTTGTTTTGGGATGAAGTTGTGGTAAATGTAGTAGTAACTTTTAATGTCATTATAGACTATGGAAGCTATGGAAGACTATGGAATCCCCCCCCCCTTTGGAGGACTGCTGAGACCTGCATACTAAAAAATTATATTAGTGAGTACAGGAATCTACTTTTTACTCTGTTGCATTTCAGCCATTTAAGTTTAATTACTTTCTTTTCTTTTTTGTTTATTTTTGTTCTGTTTTGTTGTTGGTCACATCTCCGACATCACATTTATATATTTGTGATTTGTATATTTATCTAAAATGTGTTTTAGACATGATACTTTTGTACTTTTACTAAAATTGTTTTATATGATTGCACTTCTACTGAGTCACTATTTTACCAAAGGATCAGTACATTTACTAGATTATTGATTTAGGCTACTGTACTCACCTTGATGTCTGAACATACAAATCTGATCTGATCATGTGACTGTCCTGTATCTCTGTGTGGAGAGTCACCTGGAAAGACCTAATTTGTTTTTTGCCTGTACTCTAAACACAGCCTTGCTGCTGTCTTAATGGAATTGCTTTTGTTTTCGTCAGAGGCAGATAGAGTTCACATTATCATGTAAACAGTTAATTAATCTTTCCATTCAGTTATATTGTCTTAATTTCAAGTTCAATAAAGTACATATTCTCATGCACCACCCAATTTGCTAATCAGTCAGCAATGGTGGTTACATTCTCTCACAATAACACCACCACACAATTAGCACCCCATTAATCATGTGATCCTCTTATAGATTTTTTTCTTTTAATACATTAAGTACTGATGTGACCTGCTTATATTAACCCAACAATTACAGATGAGCAGCTAGTCACAGAATAGAACTGGTGCATGTTCTTTAAGTTTACCGGCAGCTACGCTATACATAGTAATTAGCCTATTAGCTAGGTACCTACTATGCATATCCCTATATCTTCACTCTGCAGCCTTAAGCAGACCTGTCAGAGAAGTTATGTGCATATGTCACATGTCATCTTTAAATAGCACACTTCATAATGAGCACTCTGTAAAGGATATTATTTATACGCTAACTGATGCAGTACATTGTGAAAGCATTCTCTGCTAGCCATTATCAGGTAAGACTACAGGAAGCACTTTACTGTGCAAATGTCTTTCATTTCTATGTTTATTTCCAGTCAAAATGGCCTTTAAGTACAGCATTAGAGGAAAAAGCATTTTTGCAAAACATTCTACAAACTACAATTCCTTAAACAACTACATTTAACAATTAAAAAACCTTTCAGTACAGTACTTTTACCCCTTACCTACTTGTAGCTTCCATTCTTTCTGTACCTACAACGTTCGGTCTCAGAAGTGGGTTGCATTTTGCCAGCAGTCCAGCCAGGTGTATGCCTAACCGGTTAATTCCATCTAATGACCCCTAATGATGTGTTTTAGTGTAATGCCCATTTTATTTCAAGACTGTATTCCATATTGCCTCAGACTTCAGGGAGAAAATCTTTACCTGTGAGTTTCACAGATGAGAAATATCCAAAGTAAACTATTACTTCACTAGTCACTATTTTAGACCTCCACTTTAGTAAAAGTACAAAATCATTTTCCTTGAGACATATCCAGCTCAAAACAAAGTGTGTGCGGTACACTGAATGGTACGCTTCTTTAGTTACCTTACCTTTTTCATGCTAACAAAAGTCAGAAGAAATAACAGAATGACAAAAAGGAAGTGGAGTAAAAGTGAGATATTTTACTTTGAAATGTAGTTAAGTTAAAATATAATATCCCCCAAAGTGGAAATACTTCAGTAAATTACTGATACATGAACGCTGGACAGTTTTACAGAGCAATGTTTTATTTATTTCTGTTGATACCACTACAGTCTGTTTGAGCAGCAGTCAGTCACAGACATGTTGATATTATTTTAAGTAAAAATATACAGACACAGATTGAAAACCCTACTGAATGCTGATACAAATAAAAAGTTTATCTGGGTTAATATGGAGTTCATGACATGTTCCCCTTTCCCACTCCACTTTTTGCCAATTATTCATAACGTAGAAAAGTTTCTAAATGTTTTGGTTCTTTTGTTGTATCCAGTACCCTGCTTAACTTGGAGGGATGTCAAAAAGTATCTAAAGATACCTCTGTTATCTCCAGTTGCTCTTAATCCTGATTTTCCTTCCCAGTGGCATAAAATGGTACTTCTGAATTGGTCTAGACAGGGAATTACTCAGATCTCTTGTCTATTCTTGGATGGAGTCCTGCTGTCTTTTTCTGAAATTATGGAGAAACATAATTTCTAAATCATGTCTGAATCATATTTTTTTTTTTAGATATCTCCAAATTAGACCTTTCATTTACTCTCTTTTAGATAAGGGGGAGTTGTGAATGGTTCTGACAAAGATGGAACAGGTTTTCTCTAAACAATGTTATTTAAAGGGGCTGATTTAGAAGATTTACACTGTGTTGTCCAGTCTGTGTCTTCTTTGGCAAACTTAAAGGGTATTTGGGAGAGGGACTTGAAATTAATTTTGACCAGGATTTATGGACCTCTCTTTGTTCTAATTTGTATCCCAAGTGTACTTCACTCAGCGTTCAGGAACTTAATTTTAAATTCATCGACAGGATTTATCTAATACCAGTACGTCTACATAGGATATTCCCAGAGAGATCTGACCTGTGTTTCAAGTGCCAGGCACACAAAGGCACTTTTATTTTGGACCTGTAAAAAACTATTTTTTTTCTTAAATTACTTACATTCTGTTATAGAAGACATTTTTGATATTCAGTTTACTATTTGCCTTGTATTGTATTTATTGAATGGTCAACTCCATGATACATTTGACTGGCAACTGAGACTGGCAACTTTTTATTTTGTTGGTTTATGTAGTGAACACATGTGTTTTGGTCTTCTAAACAGGTCCCAACACAGAGGTTGTGGATTTCAAAAGTAGTGTCAAAACTTCCTCTTCAGAAACTGGCTTATGACCTGTGTCAGAGAGGTTTTGGCAAATATGGTCTCCTATATGGTCTCTATATATATATATATATATATATTGGTGCTGCTGCTACTACAGACATTAACAAAAACATTAACATTGATGAAGATGTAATTTTCTATTAGCATATCTGTATATCTGTGACATGCTAGAGTAGCATACAGGATACATGACAGATTTACCATGGGAAAGGTTTGCTAATGTCAACTCTGTGAAAACAGCAGCAGTTATGTAGGTGATTAACAGTTAGCAACTTAGCAAGCTCCAGCTTCAGAATAAAGATACAACTTTTGTAAACATTTATAAACAAGAGTGTGTTGGGCAGATACAGAATAATAGTATAACCACTGTATTTCTTACAGATTTCTTTTCACACCTCCGTTCAGTCTTAGAAATTTGTTGCATTTTCTTCTTCTCATGTTCCACGTGTTCCCAAACACATTTAAAGCCTATTGTCATTTTACTATCTTTTGGATATTACAAAGTTTGTCACGTGACAGTTTTTGAGCTATTAATTAGGTTCTGTTCAAATTTCTTAGACCTCTCAGCCATGGTTAACAATATTAGCTGGTGTCTAAATGTCAGACACAATGAGTAAAATAAATATCATACCTTATTAATGAATATCCTTGTTAGCTGGAATGCCATTGTATTACTACTGCTTTTATAACAACCATGCTGGGCCACCTTATTTTAAGTGCGGATACTTGCGTGCACTTTGAAGTTTATGAGAGCTTATTAATGCATCCCCTTGATAGGTAATGCATTATTATGGGGATTTAAATGGCTTTAGAGTGAGTGTGTTTTTGTTCATGTACCCTGTGGGTTTTAATAAACAATATGTAATAAGATCCATTGAACACGTGGCAGAAGAAAGAGCCTGTGCTTAAGGAGTCGGCTGTTTTTATATCCCCCGTGCTTCAGCTTTGATTAGTCTTCATTTATACCTTCTGCCCTTGTTAAATATCGCAGTTGTGGAAGTTAAACAAACGCATGCATGTTTATGATCCTGGCTGCTTGTTTTGATAAATAGCACGCATAAGTCTATGAGCCTTTTAATAGGTCCAATGAGGTGTCGGGAGCTCTTTAAACAATGAGATGCAACGAGTGATGGGAACTGCAGTGTGGAAACAGCAAATAGCATGGAATAATGGAGCCATTACCTGCATTTCTGGCTAGCCATCATTTATGAGGGGGAGAAAAAGGTTAGGCCAATGAGACTGCATTAAGCTGACTAATTCAGTGTCCTACTGCCATTAATTAACTAGAATATAAGCAATAGAACACATCAGGATACAGTGAACGTGTGCATGACTTAATGCTTTTCATTTAAATGAGCAAGTGTGATGGCAGATGTTGGATGTTTCCTATGGGCGACAATAAAAGGAGGTAGGCGTAGAATGCGCTCTGTGCATTTTCAGCTCAGGCTTGATGATTTCAATGGCAGTCGTGATGTGTGGTTTGGTGAAAATGAGAAAACGTAGTGTGTGGTGACCCAAACACAAGGTCATGCTCAACGCTTTTCCCCGCAGCTGCTTTCATCATGATCGCGCCCGCATCTCTGGTGAGGGGTACCCACCGACGAGGATGAAGCTGAGCTGACAAGTCGGCGCTGATGAAAAGCGGTGGGGAAAGAAGCAGCCTTGCACCAGCTAATTAATCATGACATCCTGAATACACCCACACCTCCATCTCTCCATCTCTGCATGCCGGTGTTGCATTTCTCACCCTCGGACCCACTGCGGCGTCTCCGGGATCAATACAGGACGGAGGCGAGCCCTCCTGTGATGAGAGAAGTGCTGATGAAAGCGGCGAGATGGTGCATGGGGCCCAAGCCAAAAAAGAGAGGCAGCCGTGCCTCGTGATTTGATGTGTCAAAACAGCTTGATTGAGTTTTGTTCTCCGTGACATTAGGCTAGACAGCATGCGCTCCCAAAGAGTTGTACAACGGCCGGAATTGGTAATGATTTCCATTCTCACAATATGAATGCATTTTTGAACATGCTGTAGATAGTCCAGAAATCCAACGCAAAAAAAAAAAAACTGTTGCCAATTCATTCTTTGATGCGGGTGAGGCAAGGTTACCGACACAACCAGAGGGTTTAAAAGTCTCCAACAAGCTAGTGTAGATTAAAAATAGAGTTTGCAGATTTCTTTTTTGTTTGCAGGGTTTCTTTTTTTTAATCGGAAATGTGATGGGTATGACGAGTGTCGTGAACCGCAGACCTTATATTGATTTATAGATGTTCTTTTGTTCGTTCCTTTCTTATGCTGAACTAAAATAATACCCTTTTTAGATTGAAACCTTTTTTTTGACTTCTGTGTGTTTACTCAACTCTTGACTGCAATGTTCATGTTCCTGAAGAGTTTCAACTTCTTTTCATCTTTGGCCTGTCTTTTCTAATAGCAGACTGGTTTATCTTTCTCTTTTCCCCAGACAGTCTTCAGATTCATCAAAGGAGGACAGACTACACTTTTTTTTGTTGAATACTTGACAAAACTCAATTAATACATCTTCTTTATTGGAATTAGGATAAGAGTTACTGGCTTACAACTCCACTTGGGACTTAAGATTTAATGGGTGTATATCCTACTTGTCAGATTTGCTATGGTCATGTGTGGTCATTATTGCAATGCCATTCTCTTTTAGCTTTCAGCAATGTCAAGTTTGACACAGCTTCATACAGAGAGCCATTTATTACACACAAACCTTCAGGTTATTATACAGAACAGAGCGCTACATGCAGTAAATGTGACATAAAATAAAGATAAGAGATAAAACTTCTTCAAACAATTAAAAAGCATTATGAAGTTGGAATGGAAAATATTCCAGTTAGCGCAATAGTTAATTTAGCTGTGGTTTTAGCTAATTAGATATCACATTAAAACGTACTAAAACCTTAGCCGGAAAAGTTATTGCATTAGCTAGCATACATGCTACCCAAACTGACCAACAGTTTCAAGTAGTTTTTTCTTTTTATGTTAAACACCACATTTACTGTGTTTAGCATTTTAATTTTTAATCATTAATCTAAAGGTTTTTTCAAACAAAGGAAGTCTTAATGTGAGAAACCATATTTGACAACTTTTTAGTAGGGGTCTACTTTAGTATAACGCTATGCCTGGACTAGCATTTGGACAAGCCTTTTATCTTAGAGGTCAAACATAATATTGTCTTATTTAGCAGAAATGTTCTATTGTTACATTTTACCAGTTTCCCTGATCTAACTAATTGCTCACTGCCAAACAGAGTTAGTCCTAACCTCCCTGGATCCGTAAGTCAAACTTCAAAATTAAAGAGGCTCTCCTATTGGAATGATTCACCTATAGCCAAGTTTCCTGGACTCTCAACTCCCACCTCTGAAATGCCAGTTAACACCTTAACTCCAAAGCTGAAACCAGCCAGGAACACAGCAGTTTACCCTGTTTTGAGCTACAGATTATAGTGATATGAAAAAAAATAATGTTTTCACACAGTGTAGAAAAAAGGAAAACTTATTTATGATATAGTCTACTGCAGTCAGAATTCTCTCAAAGGAACAATTTCTGAATTCTTGTTTATTAGAATTTACTCAGATTAGATGTCACTGTGTTTACATGTTTAAGAGGCTAAAGTTCTTTATGTTGGCCACCTTTATATTAGACCTTTTTGTCAACTTTAAATGATGCAGCAATTACATTAAAGGTGTAATAGCAGTAGAATGTAACTCCAGTGCCATTTGAAGTGGTAGAGAAATTTAAATAAGAAGCTGGCAAAAGGAGTAAATCTCGTCTTCGTCCTCTTTCCATAACGTTCTGTGAAAACGTTTATTTTTGTTTATTTTTGTTTTTTTGTTTCTTTTTCCATTTCTGATAATTATTTTTTGAAACCCAAATCACTCACCCTAATAACCGCATTACAGTGAAAAAACACAGAGTCAACAGTGTCGGCTCCTAGCCTTGCGCTTCTTAGAGTCACTGGCAAAGAGCAGAGGCCGACTTCCAGATCCATTGAAGTTGAAGAATCTCTTTTGGAAATTGACAGCCACTAATTCACTAATTTACATTACATTTTATTTTCAAATATGCAGTTTGTTTTGTGAACATGTTTGTTTGTGAAAGGTAAAAACTTGATAACTAGTTGTATTTCACAAGGAGCACAACCCTGGAAGGAACTTTGAGAGAAGTTTACCTGATTGCTGTTCCCACAATGTAGTCTTATGACAAGTAGCTTTTTGTTACTGAAGTCATCATGAAGCAATTGTGGTTATCTTGGAGAGATTCAGGAGGTACAAAATATAGTCCCTCAATTATTTAACTACGTTAGTTGTTTAACGTCAATTTTATGAAACTCATCTCAGATGGATAGTCCAAGTTATAACACAGAAGGACGCAGGGCCTTTGTGTCATTTCTGGGGTTCTACGGAATGTGTGTAGTGAGCAGAGGACCTACGAGCTCTGCAATCAAGTATTATGTAAACTTCAGACTATCTCCACATTATTACTAAATGCTTAAATTGCTTCATGTTGAAAACTGATATACAAGCATAGGCTAAGGCTACACTGATGCAAAAACCTATGTGTGTTGTTGTTGTCTATTGCTGAATTCTGCTAGTCTTTGGTTCTTTATGAACAAAACACATACTGTTTTTATTTTGTGGTGAAAGTTTTATTAGCCCTCTGCTCAGATCCAGCAGAGCATCCTAGATCCTTAATGTTTTCCATTAGATTTGTATGGTCAGTGAGTAGCGCTCTAATAATATGCCATGTACACTGACCTTATGGGAAATCTTAACGTTCTGGTGAGCTTCCTACAAAAGGGATTATTTTGTTGCTCGCGCAAGAGATCAAGGATAACGTTATCTAATGTCAGAAAGCATTAACATCACATCAGCTTGATGCTCAATGAATATTGCCAATGACCCCTTCTCTTTCGCTTGGACTAGCATGGGTAAGGCCCAAACAGACTCCCTGCCTACCTGCCTTTGCATTAGCATAAAAATCTGTAAATCTCTGTGTAATGAGGGCCTTGTGGCACATTTATTGCATTCGCTGCCTCTGATCACTTGTGCAAACAGAGAAATGATTTACACATACACATTGTTAATGAACCTGCACAAATCCAACAGCTTTACACTACTGACCTGGTGCACATACCACGACGCTAAAAACCATAGATCATAATGAAAATGTAATTAGGCTTTCTTGTGCTGTGAATGCAGCGTAAAACAACAAGACCCTTACAAACATAAAAAACTGTACAGGTTCATAAATTGTCGGTCTGGAGACAATGGAGAATAGTAGTGGTGGTGATGTGCACTGACTGTGGAAAAAAAAACAATAAACGCATTACAGAGGAGACGTCACCAATTTGCATTGAATTAACGTACATTAGAATAATTGATAGTTGTTTCCATTGAATGAGTTCTATGTTGTTGCTAACAGGCCTTTGTTGGCTGCTCCTCTCCAACTCCACAATGTCTATGAATAAAACAATACATTATTCTAATTATCCTCATGAAGCGTGTCTCGCAGTGGAGGAAGCAACTAACCTCTGGACTTTGTGTGCACTGGGTTGCAATGGCTACTTAACGTTGCCTAATTAATCAACCTCAAACTACGGTGACTGTAAGGAAAGCTATGGTGTCTGTAAAGGGAGCTGGGAGCATCCCATTAGAGCATACTGGGTTGTGAAGGGAGGGGGTGGCAGCTGGTGGGCCGATTTTGAAGGGACGCTGGGGATGTGCCTGTGTTTGCTTGCTTGGCACAGTAAAAAGCAGGGGATGGGATGGCAGGTGGCATTTTGCCCGTAAGTTCGATGCCTTGCAGAGACACAAGGGGCATATAATAATTTGTTTGTGTTTGTGAAGGTGGGGAAAAAGGTCAACATTTTGGGGAGCCATGGGTGGCATGGGGGAAAAAATCTTTGCTATTAGGACATAGAGGGGGGGAAAAAAATCAATGTTTCAGGAGTCATGCGGGCAAATGAAAAACGCTTAATGTGTTTGGAACCATGGGAACATTGGGAAAAAATATCAATGGTTTGAGGAGCCATGGGGGCCACATAATCTTTTTTTATTTCACTCTATGGAGCCCTGAAATGTGCAGTGGAAGAGAATAAGAAACATGGGGCATTTCTAGGGAGAAAAATTGGGCATAGGGAAAACTTTTTCTTTGTTTGTGGAGGGCAAAATAAGCTCCATCTTTCACAGATGTGTGAAAAGACAGGAGGAAAGTTCACATACAGCTGGACCATTCTCTTCTATAAATGCGTCTCGGTATGAAAATGGACCGGCAGCCGTGAGACCTTGGGCGTCTGTGGCCAGACAGAGGAGCTGCAAAAAGCTGAAGGCGTCTTTTGTGGCGGAAGCTTTGCGCTGCCCGGGGCCCTGTCAGCGGCTGTGCTGTTGCCATAGCAACACAACTCCGGCTCTGGCGCCTGCTTTTCATCAGATAAGGGCAGGGGCTCGTGTATGTGCGTGTGTGTGCAGCTGTGCCAAAAGACTCCCACTTCCCTCTCCTAAATGTGGAACAAAGCTTTCATCACGGTGCTGGAGGGTGAGGTGATTGCCAGTAAGGTACAGTGTCTGGAATGCCCCATAAAAGCCATTAACTGGGAAACAATGATGATGGCTCATATAATCCTAATTATCCTGCAGTATCCATATATCATTGGGGAGGTTTTTTACTCCACTGTCATGTTATTGTGTCCACATATGCAGAACCAGCTGCAGGCAGTTGATCAATTCATGTCCCGTTTTCTTGGAGTTTCCCATTTTTAATATACTTCATTTAGTTTTTTATCAAGCATCACTTCTTCTTATGTAGCTTTTGATCTAAACCAGGGTTTTTTTATGGTATCTGATATTGTCAGATACAATTTAGTTTAGAATCTGGAAGGTTAGTCATTGGCTGCTAAATTTAAAAGAAATCTGGAAGCTTCTAAATAATTAATTAGCAGGTGGAATAGTGCGCTGACTTGTCTTACTTTTATCCTCTTTGTCAAGAAGCATGAAAAGTTGAGGTCTGTGAGTATGTATTATATATGACTGATAGCCCATATACTGTGCAGTTTAGATTGTAATCTAATGTGCTTGCACAGTTCTCTGGAGGTATGCTGGAGAAGTGGCTGGCTATTAGCAAATGCACGCAGGAACTTTAAGATCCATTTGGCTCTAAGGAACCCTCTCCACATTAAGGTAGCAACAGTCAAACGATTGCTTAAGGTTTTAACACTTGTTGAATAGCTGTCTGGTGGCTTGACAGCTTGAGCCTTGACTTTCCAAAGGAGTATGTAGCCTGCCAGGTTCAGGTACACTAGCAAGCTTCTCTGAGCCCTATCCACAGACCCAGAGGGTTTTGCCACGACAGCGACGTGACACCACATGGTCAGCAAACTTTTCAGAGCCTGTAATAATACCCAATTATATTCGGGGCTAATTGGAAACCCGAGCCTTTGTTTTTTCTTTCTATCATTTTCGAAAAGCTGACAGCAACAAATCACTGAGGGATCGATGGCGGATTACAGGCGCTCATGGGCCTGCATAGCGAAGAGGGCTTTCTTTCACTACCTCCTGTCTGCAACGAAAAAACTCATTAGGCTTTGGGAAGATTTCAGCAAAGTGATGGGAAGGCAAGGGTGAAAAAGGCATCACAAGTTAAAAGAGAGAGAAAGAGAGAAAGACCGAGTGAGAAAGAGAGAGACACTGAAACTTAACTGCCCCCTTTAGACCTGACCTCCACAGGATTCTAATAAATGAGTGTTGCGCCACAATAAAACATGGCAAGTGTTTACGGCCTCGCATAAAGCGGCCCCGTTATTTTGTCCCAGGGATCCATTGTGACGAGATAATTTGAATAGATCTCTATGGCATACAGTAAACATTTTACATTGCGAGGATATGGTGAATGGAAGCAGAGACTGATGTTATGATTTTCGCAGGATACCCTTTCGGTTTATGTTTAGCCCCAGCATCCTTGCATTACGTCCCACCCCACTCCGGAGAAGTAAACATTTGCTGGTTTCCCAGCAAACGATTCTCAGAGGGCATGTAATAGATGATCCTGATTTTCCATCTGAGTCGGAGTTGACAGTGAAACGAGGGTTTGCAGTGTTAATGTGGGATCACTGGGGCTGGGCTTTTTCACAAGTCTCCAGGGGCCTGACACACATGCACCTGAATGCAATTGGGCTGTAATCAGTCGGAGTCAGGCTCTGGTGATTCGGTAAGCAGGGTTATAAACACGCAGGACATTTTCGCTTGTACTTGCCATAAAGTCTGCTATTGGCCAGCACACTTTATTGGTTAGAACGTCCAAGCGTTTTGCCCCACAAGTTAAAGCGCTTAATGCTGCAAGGCATCTGACTCTTTTGTTGTGACATGAATTAGAAGCCAAGTGATTAGACTCTTTCATTGGTGCCCACTCTCTTGCATCCACTGTGATGATATAAGAACAGAATAATATTGCCACAGGCTTGTATTTATGAATAGTGGTGACACTGGTATGACCTTCTGTTTTGTCCTATCATTACCAAAATAAAAATCTACACTAACATAACCATTTAGGACCCGACTTCTTCTAAACCAACTGTGTATTCTGTGTAATTGTAGTGGACATTATGGGCTGCTATTTCTCTCTTGATATAATTACTGACCAGTTCGGCATTATCACATTGTAGTGTATCAATATATATTATTTTCAACTGTTTAATAAAATATTTATAATAGGTGTTTTATTGTTCTGAATGTCTCTTTACTTTTGATTGGAATCATTTTTAACAACTGAAGTGAGTCCTGACTGGCGTAGTGGTTGGGCATAATATCAAAAACAAAGAAAGTGACAAAATATAGATAGATGTCCAAAATAAATGTCCACATTTATACCAATATAACTTTCTAACCGTAACCAGATCAAATCAAACATATATAAAGGCCATGGTAACATCTCTGAGCCTGGCAATAGTGATGCTAAATGTTGTTTTTCCTTCAAAAGTTATTTGTTTCATATGCTTCTTATTTAAGGCTCACCTGAGATGATGTTACATAGCTCACAGTCACATAGCAGAGCAACCGATAAATGGATAAATACCAGGTTCAAGTTTTTCACATTCCTGTGCACACTTTGAATTAATTGAAAAAAAACAAAAAAAACTTTCTTTACTCACCAAGCTTGGTATATGTTTACTGCCTCTTCACAAACTGTTTATAAGCTGAAAGGCATAAGATGAAAAAGACTAGGCTAGTAATGTTAGCAAAGCAGACCATAGCATTTACCTGTTAATCTGAGATAAATGCTTTGCTGTGAAGCTGCATAGACTTCATGCTAGGCTAACAGCTAACAGCTTACCCCAGGAAAATGGCTTTGCTTTCACTCTCTTTACAATATATGTCATCTGTATCAATATATCTCTTGACATCTGTATTTATTTTCACACCAGTATTACAATAATGACAAAACTAATAAAAAGAAGAATTTCAGCTAGTATATCAGATGAACCAGTGCATCACACACTACTGCTGTGTATCATAACTGCAACTTTTCAACTTTGAGCAAGCTTCATGTTTACATTGATTTCAACATGAATAATTTAGTTTGGTCCATTTTACAAATAATCACATTACACTAATATAATAAAAACTAATAGTGCTTTTAAATAAAGTGAAAATGTCTTTTTTTTTCATCAGCACCATTCTACACTGCTTTAATCCACAAACAATAGCAATTATTCCTTTCAGACTATCATATTATTGTTTTCTTCTCTGCTCTGGTTTGTATTCGGAGCACACTTCGCAATGTATCCAGTGGAACCAATGATTAACAATTATGCAAGTGCATCTAATTAACGTCAGCTAATTATCAGGGTGAGAGACTTTCAAATGACAAGGAAAAAAAGGAAGGGGGGGGGGGGGGTCAAAACTCTAGCAAAATTAGTATGTTTGAGGAATTCTGAGGGTGTAATAGTTTTCGTTCCTTCTGGTACCTGATGTTTAGTAGTATCATAAACAAAACACAAACATTTTTGTCTCCAGGCCTTCTAGAATTGAAAGCTCTCACAATATGAAGTGGTGTCAGAGCACAATTTTCCACAATCCTTCACATCAATGTTATTGATAGACTGAACTTTAATGAAGTCAACCGCGAAAAAACAGACATTCGGGACTTTTAGAAAACTGACAGGTATTTAATATTTTAGATCCAAACGGCTGCAGGTGAATGGGGGTCAGTTGTCTTAGAAGAGAATGTGACTCTGCGCTGACCCCTATTGATTTATTTGCAAAGCAAATCTCAGAAAAAAATGGAATGCTCCCATAACCATTCTTCTGCCAGTGGAGCGTCATATAAATTAGGTCTGACAGAATTTGACTTTATTTCCTGACTATTTTTTCTTTTTCCCCCAAAGTATTTCCCATGAAAACAGCATCCTTAACATTTTGATGTCACTGTCACCAGAACGTGTTATTATAGATTTCAGGTTGATGTCAAGCCATTGATCTTCATGTCTGACACAGTCTACTCAATGGTAGGAATTGAGAAAGTGCTTGTGTGTACAGCTTTCTTAGGACTTAATTTTAGCTCATATGAAAAGCTCATATGATCTGCTAACCCACAGTGATCATACATTTTTCTGCTTTTCTTGAAGTGACCAATGTAAGGGATTTTGCTAGTGTACCTGGTGACTAGAAGTAAATGTATTTAAAATTGTGTGCTCCCAGGCATCTGAGAATGTTTTTACATACACAGATTCGTCACCACACTAGAGACATTATTCAATATGTGTGTATTGGGGCTGCTAAAAAAGATATAGTTCCCAATGAAATGTAAAGAAGGATGTTGACAGTGGTTTCATAATGAGGTAGTATTAAACATTCATTTGCATATGCAGTGTCTGCAAATGCGTTATGGCACAGGAATTTTTATAACCACATGGTTCTATATAGGTTCCATAATCATGTCTACTTAACCCACCACTCGTACATCTCGGATGCAAATGTCTGTGCCTGAAGATAGCACCTCCAGTCACCACAATAATAAAGTGATAGTGGCTTGGAAAATCTGATCATGATTCGTTTTTAGAGTCTACATGACATGTTGCATTTTACAAGCCAATCAGCATTTCATAGCGTAATGTTTTATGTGTTTCTACCATTGAGTGCGACGTTTCATTGAGCTTTCACAGGCGAGCTTGTCTCGCTGTATTTGCAGAGCTGCATGTTTGAACAGAAAACAAGACCAGTTTCAAGGATTCCTTGAAGAAGCAGGTCTGAAACAGGCTATATGAGCGTTGCTCTCAGAGGTCCCATGGATAGCCAGAGCCGCATTGTATGCTTTCTTATCAATTGAATCCCCATAGCTGTATTGACATTTGCAGATGGGGCCCTGCGTAGCTAACCCAGAGCATCAGACAATGATGGAAAATGTCAGAGGTACAGTAAATGTTATAATATTCTGGCTGAGTCTCTGTCCACATCCACTCATACTCTTGTTTTCACACTCTCATGGTTTTGTTGTCTTGGGGATGTGTAGTCTTAACATGTCTGTGCTGTTGTTATTGTTCTTGTTTAAGATTAAAGAACGAGCAAGCATTACAAATGGAGCAATTCCTGCATTTTTGTTGCATCAGAAACAGCAACGAAGGAATATTACCACTAAAATAAAAGCAGATATCAGAGTTACCTTGTCTGAAGGAGTGATTTCTTTATTTCTTTAATATATTCTTTATTTTAGTACACTGGGACAGTGTAATGTTGCTGGCAAAGATATACAGCCAGCTTACCTCACCCTAGACTCCAAACCCAGGCTATAACTATAACTGTAATGAGGGAAGGAAAAATAGCAGGACACTGTGCATAGTAGTACATTTATACCAATAGTCAATATAAAGCATCACCATATTTGTCTGTCTTGTCTTACATTAGAATACATGCCCTTTAATGACCTTGCCCTAGTGGCCATGGGAGATAAATCAAAGCTCAAATCCCTTTAATCGCTGTGTGGCAGTGATTGCTTAGGTCTGCAGCAGCTTACATTATCTCCAAGCTGCAGCTATCAATAAATGTATGCAGTCACAACCTCAGAACATACATGGGTGTGCTTACTTTAAACAAACAAATGAGAAGATCATAAGAGAAATACACACTCCTTGCAAGGTCATCTGTTTTCCCCCTCATTTTCCATAATGCAAACACTCCCTGCCTCTTTTATTACAAATCCTCCACAAATTGGCCCAATATTGCTTTCAGTATCAAAATGATTTAATTCTCACCCCGTCAAGATGTAATGTTTTTACTGAAAATGCCTTAATTAGGATAAATCCCACAGCGTGTAAATGATTGATTTAGTTTCTAATCGAAACATCCATTAAGCATAACTTTTTCAGAATACATTTTTCAGGATATATATACTCTATATTGCCAAAAGAATTTACTTACCCATCCAAATCATTGGATTCAGGTGTTCCAGTCAATTTTATGGCCACAGTTGTATAAAACCAAGCACCTATGGGTGCAGACTGTCTAAACAAACATCTGTGAAAGTATGGGTCTCTCTCTCAGGAGAATTCCAGCATGGTACCGTGATCAGATGCCACCTATTCAAGTCTAGTGGTGAAATTTCCTCCCTACTTAATATTCCACAGTAAACTGTCAGTGGTATTACTGTATAAAAAAAAAAGTGGACGCGATTGGGAACAACAGCAACTCAGTCAAAAAGTGGTAGGCCATGTAAAATGAGTGGGGTCAGCGGATGCTAGATGCATAGTGTACAGAGGTCTTTAACTTTCTAGAGAATGAATCGGTATAGACCTTCAATTTCATGTGGCCTTCAGATTTTATTTTTTTTATTTTATGCTCATTATATTAAACCCTATGGATTAAGAATAGACAAGCAAATACTGAAAGTAGACAAGCAAATACGTTTGGCAACATGGTGCATTTTCTGGGGTTAGTAGACATAAAGAAATCCCGCGAAAGGAAAGATCTTACGGTTTGGCATACAGAGTGTACACTGCTGTTAGTAATTCTCTTTAGAGAACATGGGCCACTGGTGATAGTAAACAACTGGACCTATAGACAGTCCAATCATGGGTATAACTTTTCAAAATCTGCTTTCAAGATTAACAACAATATACTCTCACTGCTGAGATCAAAACACAGTTTGAGTTTGTACTTTAAGCGGTTTGGGCTGTGTTAATTAGAGCAGTATAGGAAAAAGAAGAAAAAGCAAGAAGTATGAGGAATTTCAATGTAGTCCTTTTTTTTAAGCACAACAATTAATACACAAAGTGAATTAGGGGTAATCCATCTATGCCACTGTTTGCCACTTATATGTATACAGCTAGAAACTGCTTGTTACTTGTGAGCATGCTCAAACTGTCAGTCACCCTCTACTCCATTCATTGGGCATTTTTTGACAACATATTATTATTGTTGGCAAACAATATTATTATTATGGTTGGTTGACTCTGCATTCTGAACACAGGAGTGACACTGACATGGTAATGTGCAATGCTGGTACATCAACCACAGCTGCATTGCCAGGGTTGTTCTACACCTCAGTGTCTCTGCAAGACTAAAATTGGCCCATGGCCAAAAAGATGGTGGTTCTGTGCTCAGAAACTGACCACAAATAAGGTGCTAGAAGATGTAGATGGACTACAACTGCAAGGTGACATGCTAGGTAGGAGTTTCTAATAACGTGGCAGCCAGCATAAAATTCAGGAAATTACTTTGAGTTTCTTTTTCCCCGCACAAAATACTTAGGGAGCAACTTTCCAGGGATTTTGGCACTCAAGATTAATTTTCTAAATAACACACACAGGCGAACGCATATATTCAATCCTTCCCTGCAATATTTATCTGGAGTGTGACTTGCAAACACTCTTACCATGAGAGCAAAAAGGAGTATGACAAATACGCCTCAGTGCTGTATACCCTAGGCCTGATTAATGGAGTCTTGCTGTGGAAATTATAGAATACTTCTTCTTGGAGACTAAATAAATCATTCACACTTTAATATCAACTATTCTTAATGTGTCTAAGTGAAGGCGAACAGGGTTGTCACACAGAGAGAAAAGTGCATTTTCAACCACTTTTAATCATCAATATGTATTAGAGCAGTGAAAAGTGGTACAAAGCCTAGAGCGCTTGCCAAGGTCCCACTGAGCTAAAATAGCTGAATTTTAAACCCCAGTCCAATACTCCCAACAAACTGATACATACATAAGGTAGTACAGAATAAAAACCTTTCTGCACTGCAGCACACATTCTTTCTTGTTCGGTTGCAGGCAAGTTCAGTTTCCAGTTATGATAATGAAATTTGAAAAAGCTGAATTTTTTGAAACACTGCATTGAAATATGCTACTGCTGAAATTCTCAAGAAACTCTGTTTTAGAAGTCTAACCTTGCTAGCAAATACTAGAAGTCAATACTCACTTAAAACTTTACTGTAAGTACAACCTCAAATAGTATGTAGGATTTCAATAAGGATGCAGAGACTCATCAATGTAATGTAGAACACTTTCAGTGTAAAATAATACAACTTACTGTAATAAGGCACAAAACATCACCAGGTAACCACAACGGTGAGCCGTGTGTCCCCAGGGGTTCCGACTCTCCTGCGTAATCTCTGGTTTGCATTCACACGTCACAAAGACATTTGAGCGATTAATTAAATATGCATTCATAAACATCGGTTATTAACAAACAGATAACTGCATGACCTGACTGACGTGCCTGGATGTGACAGGCAGTCAAATTTTGACACATACCAACATAACAAACAATGGAAATATAATAGTCATATAATATTTGCATTTCCATTATATATTATACTGGATTCTAATATCAATAATGAAAAGAACAATCATATACTAGAAGTGAAACATTACATTCACTGAAATGTTCACATATTCACATGAATAAGGTATATTACATCAGCATAGGTTTTTCAATTTCCTTATTTGGCAGCTATAAATGGAATATACGCAGACTGGACATTTTAGGCACACCTATTTGTTTCTACACACACTGTCCATTTAATCAGTTCCACTTACCATGAAGGAACACTTCGTAGTTCTACAATTATAGACTGTAGTCCATTTGATTCTCTGTATACTTTGTTATCCCCCTTCTCACCCTGTTTACACCATCACACCATGTTCAGAACCCCCACAGGACCACCACAGGCAGGTATTATGTGGATAGTGGATAATAATTAGCACTGCAGTGACACTGACATGGTGGTGATGTGTTAGTGTGGGTTGCGCTGGTACGAGTGGATCAGACACAGCAGTCCTGCTGGAGTGTTTAAACACTGTGTCCACTCACTGTCCACTCTATTTGACACTCCTTCCTTGTAGATGTAAAATAAGAGGTGGTAGCTAATTTGTTGCTGTACAGTTTGTGTTGGTCATTCTCTAGTCCTTCATCAGAAGTCTCAGGAGACTATCAGCTGGATGTTTTCATTTAGTGGACTATTTTCAGTCCAATAGTGACACTGTGGTGTCTAAAAACTATTGAAGAAGGGGGTATATATAAGAGAGGGTTCTAACAAAGTATGCAGAAAAACAGATGTACTACTTCTTTTAACTGTATGACAACATCATACATGTGCTGTAACTACATCATCAATTGCATTTATATGGTAAGTAGAGCTAATAAAATTATTATTATTATTATTATTATTATTATTATTATTTTGGTGATGATTATTATTGTTTATTATTATTATTACTATTATTATTATTATTATTATATAACATGTTTTGCTTTTCCTAGAATTCATCATTCAAGGTGCCTCCACTGATGTGCATAAAGCTATCCTATATGCTCTAACAATAGTCTGGTTGTGGTTGGTGTAGCTCAGCGGCTTACACCACTACCCACCAGGGAGTCACTGAGTTTTGAATCCCAGTCTGGGTGACTATGCTGTGCCACACCAACAAGAGTCCTAACACTACATTGGCCTACCTGTAATAGGATTAACCTTGCTCTGGATAAGAGCACCAGCTATATGCTGTAAATGTTAAATGTAGTCTGGTCTCATGGAACTCTAGATCTAAATGTCTCACAGCTGCGGCTACCACCTCAGCATTGTCAGATGAGTGTCTGACGCTGCCTGACTGGCACATACATTGCTTTTTGTAAAGCATATAGCAGTACTTGGATATAGGCCTGAATATCTATGGATGAACTTACTTTTAAGCTTAGAACTTAAAGGAAGAGGTATTGCATAATTTCTCTAACAACAGAAACTCCTGCTCTTGTTACTTTCTTCCTGAAACCTGGTAGATTCTGGATTACATTATGCATCCATCAGTTAATTACATGTAGATGAGAGATGAGGCAGTATCCCACAAGACATGGAGCTTTAGCCATGCAGTTCAGAATTAATAGCTGAGAAAACAAAGACAGTAGTCGTATTCTCTTCTTATTGTAACTGACAGCAGATAAAGAAGCAATGTCTCTGGAAACAGAGCTTAATTGCATAGAAGCAAAGTGGTTAGTTTTTGGGAATACCAATTTCGCTAAATCCTGTGTTAATTAATGACTATTGCGTTAATATAGATCTACATGGACTAGAAACTTTGCTGTGCTTAGTCTTTTTACAAACTTTGACAAACAAAACAATTTGGGATTGAAAATTGGGATTGAAAAAAGGTTTAAAATTCTTTTAAAAGTGCTTATGTACTCTGTAGCAGAAATGGGGGATCAGGCCAGTAATCAGACTCAAGTCACACTCTAATCACATGATGACCTCGCCTCAGACCCGGCCAAACTAATTAACAGGCCAATTTAGTTAGGATTGTCCGCATACATGCAATATAGTTAATAATTAATACAGCCGTGTATAAAGTTCTTTTACAAACTACTGACATTGAATTTTGTGGCAAGGATACAGAAAAGGTTTTCTTTTGCTGAAAGAAGGCCATCTTGTGCAGGTGTCACTGCACAGTAGAACAATTCACCACTCCTGAGTTTGAAGGTCTTTTGCAGTCAAACGAGGGTTTTGATTTGCCTTTCTAGCAGTTCTAGGTACAGATTTCTCAATCTCCAGACATCAACTTGACCTCCAGCGCTTCTGTTAACTGGCATGTCTTAAATGCGTTATAAACTCAGGAAATGGCAGAAAATGCTTTGCTGTCTTCTAATGGCGTCTCCTGCTTTGTTGTCAGCAGTTATTTTAAAGTTCGAAGTGCTGGGTGTCTGCTTAGAGGAGCCCATGGCTGCTGACTTTTGCGATGAGGTTTAAGGAGCCCTAAAAACTTTTAAAAACATTAAGATGTAAAACCTTTGTAAAGTTATCTGAAAGCACAAATCTCTTAGTGTGCCCAAACATCTGCACACTTTTTTCCTGTTTTTACTCTAAAATTGAATAAAGCAAAAAATAATGAACTAATCTTGCTGACTAACCGTGCGCCTGTTTGGAGATAAGGGCCATGTTACAAAAAACTTCTAGTCTGAAATCTTATCCTATCTGCTTTGCCATGACAGCAACTTTAATTAATGCTGAATTCAACACAGAAGCTTTTACAGCACAACTTTAGTTTATTATGCTATCCATTCATGCAGAGGACAAAGAACTATTACAGAAACATCCAAACCAGACAAAATGTTCTAAATACTGTCCTAGGACAACCCCAGTGGCTTCTGTTTCTACCACCTGTTTCTAACCTTTTATGCATTGACAAGCAGCATACTTCAATATGACTATAGCACAAAGATGTAACATTTACCTACGCTTCAAATCTGTGCTTTTTGTTTTTTGTTTATTTTTGCACTGCTGTTACCATCTCTGCCATTGCTTCTGTGTGAATAAAATGTGAATTTATGTGAATAAAATATTACAACTATGGCGGTAAATAATGTTGAGAAGGAACTAGGGAGCGGAACACTGATTAACAGCACAGAGTGCTCTACCAGTATTCACAACTTTCAGTTTAGCACGCTAGTGTTGTTTTGTACTTTTTAAATAGGTAACGACAGCTGCCTGACTAATTAACCATATTTTTTTGTATTATTTTGTTTATATGTTAATGCTTCATCTGTGTACATAAGATCTGTTGGTTGGTAAGCTTTAATGGATTAGTTTAAGATTTCCTAACTGGACATTTACTTCTGTAAGATTAGATAAAATTAAAACAAGCTTAAGATAATTTTAATGTTGTGTCAAAATGATGTGTCAGATCTTAAATTAAGACAGAAGGCTATGAAGTTCCTGTAATACGGCCCCTGACAGATTTTTAGTAGGGTTTTTTTTTTTGCACAAGAAAATGCCAGCAGCTAATAATGACTCAGCCCCCACCCCAGAGACTTGAGACTTGGACTGCTCGGACATGAAGTGACTTGAATATCTCTGCTCCATAGTGTAAAAAGCTCTCATTATCTATGGAATTTGCTATATGGAAACATCTACAACATGCCACCAACAACCTTTAGTTTTTTTAGCTCACTGCATCCAGAAGAAACCCAGAAGATTTGTAGCATATATGTAGTTTTATGCACTTTTAGTGCTTGTCTGAAATTTTGTTTTTACTGATGGAAAAAAAGGGTAATTTTGCATCTGAACCTAATCCAGCATCTTCCCACACACTACAGGTGATTTTTCTCATACCACACTGTGGAATGAGAAACTTTCTCAACTTTGCAAAATATCTTGACTTAGGTCCTGGTCTATTTCCTGCTTATTAACTTTTATTCCCATTCAGCAATGAGGCTCATCAGACCACCAACTAATGCTAAAGCAGTTAGCTGCTTAAGACACAGGTGACCCGGTGGAATTGGAGCGGCCACTAGCTACTGACCCATCATCTGAGGATTCTATAAGCTTGACTGCATCTGCTGGTGCAGCTAAGGACAGGGAGAGGATAATGAGGGCCCTCCTCACAGGGGCCGTCTAAACTTACAGCAGTTGAATTGGATAGTCTTGCTGACTGTCGTCTGGCTTGCCAGTTTCACTTATCAAGCCATGGGAAGAATATTGGACCTTGCAGAGGTGGCTGGACTATGCAGAAACAAAGCTCCCTTGAAATAAAGAAATCACAGTCTCAGATAAAAAAAGTTACACTGTAACCAGTTATGGTACAATTGAAAAACAAATGTTTTTTTTTAAGGAATTTTACATTTTCTCTTCATTTTTGCTTTATGCTTGGGAGTGGTAGTGGGGGGTGATATGAAATATTACCATAAAATGATGCCACTAGTCTTATCACAGAAAGAGGAAGACCTCTACAACTGTGCACATGTGAAAGAGGACTCTAGTTGTGGTAAGTGACCTTTTTTAACTATGGCAAAGTACCGGTAGACAAGCTAGCCTCATATTTGCAAAAAAAGGTATTATTTGTTCCGAAGATTCATAATTGACTAAAAACATTGTATCTTATCACCAAGACCCAAGTTCGTATGCCAGCAGTGCCTCAGCCATCTGCGGGTAGGATTTTGAGAAAGCACGATTGTCCCTTCTGTTCTTTGAATTTGGAAAGATGGCTTAGTTCTCTTGTTGATCTACTGCAGTGCTGGCCAATCTTGGGAGTCTACCAGCTCATATAAATATAATTGAACAGTCAGCTGCTCAGCAGTGAGCAGCAGTTGGAAAAGATGCGATGACCAGTTTCACATGTCTCTAAGGAATTTCATGCTTGCCTTCACACTACTGATTGGCACCATAAGCACTGCTGCAAAATTAGCTGGGCAGATGGAACATGTCCTGTCCACTTCTTGATTTTTTGCATGAGATAATTTTAAGGATTTATGGAATGGTTTGTCAAAAAAGAATAATTTTTTTGACAACATAGTTTTTTTTTTCTCAGAAACATTCTTAAAATAGACATAATACTTAATTTTATAGATAGATAGATAGATAGATAGATAGATAGATAGATAGATAGATAGATAGATAGATAGATAGATAGATAGATAGATTTATTGATCCTGAAGGAAATTTAGCATCCAGTAGCAGTTACACAATACATAAAACAAAGCAAAAACAAAAAGGGTTGAACAATATGAAACCTAACCCCGGAAGTGGGAAACCTAAGTAGGTACCGTCTCTGCAATATTATTTTTCTATGAAACTATATAAATATAGTACATAAATAATAATAATAAATAGTACAGTTCGCACAGATGCAGGGGGAACACACAGAAAGGACCCTGGTCAACCAGCCTGGGGAATTAAATCCAGAACCTTGCTGTGAGGTTACAGCGCTACTGTGCCACTGTGCATGTGTTATGACCCTTTGCTATCACTAAAACTAATCACTAATCATTTCCTTAGCTTTAACTGAACATTAAAATAAGTCAAAAGATAAAAAGAGTACAAACAAAAAAACAAGTGATTGCTAAACTGGAGTTCAAAACATTATGTAAAGAATAGAGGAAATGCGGTTCCTCAAGAAGTAGTTACTAAGAAAAACAGAAAATTCAACTTCTAAAACTGAACTGAACTTTAGAGGAGGAGAAATATCCTTGCAGAGTCCTTTGAAAAACTGAAACAAAGTTTCTAAATAAAACTAAAATAAGCTACTATATTTATTTGTTGAGGCATTTGTGTAATGCTCTGTTAAACGTTTTCTGTTTTTATTACTGATACAGAAACAGCAACTGAATATCTCTCTTTTGTATAGTACTGGAAAAACAGTAATAAAAAGAAATCCAGTTAAATACATATTTTATATATTTATATATTCTTGTCAATAATGTCTCTTATTTTTCAGTTTGAATTGCATTAAATAAAATGGTATGGTTAAGTGTATTTAATAAAGAGGATGTATTTATTTTCGTACTGCACAGTGGTATTACTTCATTTACCTTATTTTATGTTTCTTTGATTGTATGTAGGTGTTGATGTAAGTTGGTACCCCAATACATAACTGTAAGAGTCAAGATAAATGTAGATGACGACTTACATCACGGGAGAAACTAGACAAAAATGAGGAGTGTTTTTAATGCACTATTGTGTTTGGTGTTATTTTAATGGAATGAGATAAGGCCAGACAATCCATACTAAATCTTACTGCTCTGCTTTTAAAATGCTTCCTTTCACAAAATTGGTTCTGGGAGATGCATGCTTCCATGTTGTGATATGCAACACCACTGACGCTTTGTTTGCTTTGTGTTCAGGGGCAGAGTTTACGAATTTCTCATACTTCCACCCAGACAGGCTATGGCCCCGACACATTCACAAATGTCAGATGCTGCCCTGGCACCTCTTATGGCAACAGGCCTCCGAATTTCAAACTGCATAGACGGCTGGCTATTGTGCTACAAATGTCCAAAAAGCACTCAGAGACTCTTCTCTTATTCCCGTAGAAGAAACTGCATTTCTTGCCCTGTCACAGAACTCTCTGATGTACAGACAGCTTGTCCAAGGAGGGAGACACGTCGGTATGTCCCTCTCCAGAACAGGGCGTCATGTGAAGTTGTCTTTGCTGCATTCATCTATTATGATTCATAGCTTCTGAGATCACGGTGATCCTGTAGGGACTGCTAAGATTTTCAGATGTTCCACTGGCTGTGGATGGCCACACAGCCAACAGGTTATTTTATGAATCTTGGGGTGTTTTTCACACTTGAGATTAAGGGTAATAACTTTTTGAGGGTCTATTATGCATCACCTTTCATGTAAAGCATTGTCAGTAATCACAAAACACACATTTTTCTAGAGGGTGGAAGTTCCCCTCTAAAACTAGCAGTCATTTGAGCCAAACTACAATCTGCACAAAGTAAGTGGAGTTGTCATCAACGACTTCCAGTAAGAACATTGGATACATGTTTGAACCCTTTCGTGATCATATCCATCTTACTTTTTTAAATAACTGCATCTTGCTTTGGAATTAAATAAGCTTTGTTGCTAATCTCCTGCTTGTTGACTTATCCAAGGTATTTTCCAGTGCCATTGTTACTGGTATTTCTGGTTTTGCCCTTTTAATTGCTGTACTATAAACAACTTCATTACATTTACGGTATTTAGTTGACGCTCTTATCCAGAGCGACTTACAAGGTTAATCATATTACAGGTGGGCCAATGTAGTGTTAGGAGTCTTGCCCAAGGACTCTTATTGGTGTAGCAGTGATTGGTTTTATTAAGAAAACTATCAATGGAATAGTTCTTGCCATTTATAAGCAGTATTTGTGTCACTGTCCAAACAACAAGTATCTTCAAAATGTAAGAGGTTTTATTCCAAGCATTTTGGTGCATTTGTATTGGTAATCATTATTTTTGTATACAGTGTAACAGACAGCTGCTGTGCGCAAAAAATGATGAGTTGAAAACTAACCATATAAATAATTAGAGATACATGTTTTTCTTTGGACAGCAAGAATTTGAATAAGGTACAATCACAAATTCATAACAAAGAGTCAGGCTGGAAGTACAAATGGTTTAGGTTAAACAAAATGTTTACAGCATTAAAAACTGTTGTTAATCATTTATTGAATTAGCACTAATTTTAGCATTTTTAACATATAAAATATCACCTTGAAATTGAAAAAGATATTGATCCTAGCTCCCTTAGCATGTAAGCCTATCAGCTGTGCAATGATCTACTAATTTACTAATGAACACAAGACATTTTCTAGCACTCCTAATTCTTGGTGTACTGAAAAATGTAATGTAAAGTTTGTGCATCATTACACTCATTACACAAAAGTTCAGTATTTTTATTGGAATCTGAAAACTGTTACTGACCCCAACTGCAGTTCAGGATTCCAATCTCTGGTGCACCTGAAAAAGGTTCTGTCAAGCTCATATGCAGTAATCCACTAGACATCCAGTAAAGTGATTGATGCAGCTTGTCCCTTTGTTTACGGTCAAAGTTTTTGTTTTTCTTTATTTGTTTGTCTAAATCATTAGCAGATGTACAATGCAATATGAATCATTTACTGACCCATTTTTTCCTTTAATAAATGCCTAATATTCCAGTTTATTGTAATGAGAGATGATAATGAGAAATTAGGGTATTGCAGTGAATGCACTTTTTGAGGCAGTATATGTGGATCATCCGTGATAACAATGAGGCAGCTAATTATGTAAAACAGCTCTTATGGGTACCATACCGTTAGTATGAGGATTTACTAAAATTTCTGTTTTCTATATTTCTATTACATTGACTAAAATCAATGTCTGTATGGTCAGTTTCTACAAACTATGCAATGGGTGCAGCAAACTACTTCTCAAACTCCTAGGAAAACCCATTTAACAGATTAGTAGGATAAATCGTTTGTGGTATAGGTTTGGCTCAGCAAGACTTCTGTAGATCATTTCCTTTCCTAGAAAACAGTCAGTGCCCACTGTTTTCCTTTTGATAGTCTGTGAGATAGTAGTGGTAGCCCATGAGGATTGTTGCAGAGTTTCCAGGGGTGGTTATGCATTTCTTCAAGCTATGTCCATTCTTTACCCACTGGCTAGCACAAGAGGGGTGGACTGCTTGCTGATTCTCATTTTTTCTATGCAGCCCAGGAAATGCTAGGTCACAAAGATTGCAGAGCTCCCATGTGTTGTCTTTTGTTGCAGGTGGACTTCCTCTCCATCTAACACAAAAACATTCATATTTTCTCAGTACCATGAGGTCTTAACTTGACCTGCACACTGACAAGTCTCAGACCACATACTGCTGTGAAATTGCTCTAAGCTGTGTGTGGTCTAAGCCTTGTCTGTCTCCGATCCCACTATACTGCTACCAATGCAGATTCACCCCTGGCTTTCTAAGCTGCCTTTTGTTACTATGAACATATTTATTTAACTTTTCATTTGACTCTTTGACAATCATTCATTCATGTAATCTATAGTTTGCTTTCCTAGAAGGGCTAATTGATGTCCTTTACACACGTGCATGATATTTGCAGGCATGCATGCCGCAAAGCACTGGGCTGATTCAATTTTGTTGGCTTTTCAAAAGAAGTAAACACATCCACTGCAGTAAACTGTTTGCAAAAAAAACACTTTGCTGCAAATTTGAAAGTACAGTTTCTTATATTTGATTAGGAAAGAAATAATAATTGTGGCATGTGTAAAAACGTTGAAACCATTTAGTTGTTAGGGCTTTAATTGACTCATTAGATTTGGTAAGGCTGGTCAAGAGCCATTATCAGGAAAGGTCATCTAATGAAAGTTCTAAAATAAGATAAGGTCTACAACCCTTCAAGCCATGGCTAAGGATCTAAACTGAAACGAATATCTACAAAGCAGGGATAAGCTATGAAGAAATATCAAAGTGTTTCCAGCTCCCCACCACCACAGGTTAGGTCTCAATCTGGTTGTCCTGAGAGTAGGTTTGGTTCCAGCCACATATATCTAGTAGGTTCTGTGCAGGTTTTAACCCTCCAAGATCTGGACCTAGGACAGGGGCTAAGCAAAATTCAAAAGAAAAAATTGTTATCCTTCAAACTGTAAAATTTTGTGTTCAGTCTTTATGGTACAAATAGCAGTTTTAGTGGAAGTTAGGGGAAGATCTGGAACACTAGGAAAAGTTCCAAATAGAAATTGTTTGTAATTCTGGCTAAAAGGGCAGCAACAGCACCTCCATATGACTGAAAAGGACCTGCTGGAATATAGGCATACTGGTGCACCATTTTAATGTGCAGCATATCTTGCACAAAAATAACATCTAGCCAAAGGTTTATAAACCAATTTAGAGCTTATCACCCCTGCTGTGCTTAATGTCTTTACTATCTGTAGCCTTTACCACTTTTTAGAAATAGCTGAGAGAGTTAAATAGAGTTAAATTTGAGATTACACGACACTGGGCCTCACATTTAGGTAATAAACTGTTTTGCCTCCCGTTTTGAAATCTGTCAGCAACCACACACAATATCTTGCTGGGATGAAAGTGGGTTTTGTCTCTTTTAATGATGCACAGTAACATTACTGGAGCAACATTTCTGCAGAGAAAACAGAATGAAAATCAGATCTTCCACATGGTGCTTCTGTTTTAAATTATTACAAATTATTCCACTAATTGGTCCTAATACATTTTTGAAGTTTTTGAAGTGCTGCAGAATCTTAATATGTGCCACAACACATTACAATAACAGACCAGTCCTAGATGCACAAAACATTTATGCAAGGCCCCGGAGCTTATAAGGAAGTTCCTAAAAAAGTTCAGAATTTAGTTTCCCTTGTCCAATAGTCGCAGCATGGTGTCTACCTTGGTGGTGTTTGTGCTCAGATGATGTTGCTTATCCTTAGAACTCATGCTTACTGACAGTTATTGACAAACAGGAGAGTGAAAACACTGATATCCCATAGACAGACTGTTTTCTGAGACTTCTTGTTCACCATGAAGACAGAATATGCTCACAAACATTAAAAGTATTTAAAATAATTAGACAACAATAATAAACAATTAGCTTGTTGTAGAAGTCCCTCAGGTGCAATTACTTTTTTACACAGTTTCAAATGAGAATGAATTACATTTTGCTTTGATCAGAAAAAAAGAGGTTCAGTATCTTTTATACCTCCATATTGGGAGGTGCTCACACAGCCATTGTTTTTGACAGTAAAAGACAACAGTTGCCAAACACCATTCCGACAAAGCACAGTCCTGAATGATTGTTTTATACTACATATCATTGTCTGCTGTATTGTAGAGGTAATGTTATCAACACAGAACTAATCCTATTAACATCTTTTTCTCTCTGCTGTTTTATATCCAGTCCAGAATTTATATGAACATTATACACGCATAGTTTTTTCCAAGTAAGGTCCCTCATGTAATTAGCTTGTCTATGACATTTATGAGCCATTCATCGAAAATATGGCTACGGGGTGATGCACACAATAATTGAATGCATATTTGCCTTGGCTATTGTATCTACAAGGCCTGTTTAGTGCTGTTTTATTGCATGTCCTTGTAGTCTTTTGGGTGCTACAGTATTTTTTGTACAATGGATACTCTATCAAGAAGAGGAACCCACGGAAATGGTTTTTTCCATTCTAGCCGTCTTCAGTTCCCCAAGGGCAGAGAGATGCAATATAATATTACTGTGGATTGAATCAGGTTGGTTAAGTTCACCAGAAATAACAGGAAAAGGACAACAATAAATCTTACCTTATCACGTCTTGGTCATTGTTGGATTCTCTGAAAGAAAATGATTGGCTGGCATTTGACACATGCCCTCTTCTTCAAAATCATCACTAATTTGTTTCACATGTTCAAAAAAATTCTTCCTTACTGTCTGTCTGTCTAACCATTCTGCTCGCCACACTGCAGTAATCTATTGCAATTCTAGCACCTTTACATGTTTATTGTAATCACTGTTCTTATATATTCCCCATGGGTCTGTCTGTCTGTAGCTGTTTAATTGTTCAGCAGATCTAGCCTTCTAAAAGTATATACAGTCAGCCTTATGCTATCTTCTATTCTCGCATGTCCGTGTCCATTCCACTGAGTGCTATTGCCACAGGGAAGTTATCATTACATGCTTGCACCCACAACCTATTCTCAGTGTCCTCTACGGGCGACACAGCTGGCTGCTTGCTTATGTATCTGTCTGTGTGCCTGTCTATCCAACTACAGTAGTGTGCAAAAGTCAGAGACCCATGCATTTATTATGCTTGCTTTTCTGCCATTTTATTTACTTTTTAATACCAACAAATACTAACAAATTACAACTATGTCTGTTAGACAAATGGTTTTAATTAGTCTTAAAGTGATGTCTATTAAAAATGATCATAATTATAAAACACTGAAGGCAAACAATTTCCATAAGTTAGAACCAAGCTCTGTCCAACAGGTCAAAACCAGTTTAAATCAAAAGGCACGCTGTACCCTGATTGGTGAGCTCGTTTTGACATGTTTTTGACATGTTTTTAGACACACATAAGTCAAAAGGAGTGACAGTTTTTGTAGTAGTAGTGGAGTAAAAAGTAAGATATTTGGCTTTGAAATGTTGTGGAGTTAAAGTAAATAGTCACCCACAATAGAAATGTTTGAATAAAGAAAAAAAAATAGCCCTTAAGTAAAATAACTAATGACTCCATTACCACCACTGGTAAAATTGCACCAATGCTAATATGGTAGCAGTAATGGTATCCATGCAGCTAAAACCTGTATTCTGTGATAGGGGGCCTGATATCTATGACAGACACCATAAAGTCATTTCTGATGTTCTCATGTGCTGACACATGTATGCATGCCAGTAGACAGAATTTGGCAGTGTGAGATGCCAAGCAGCAGCAAAAACTGCTCATGGCAAAATCTGTGACTGCTGTATTTCATTGGAAAAACACACTCAAGGGAACCCCTACATGAACAGTTGAGCCAGACTTTTTTAAGTAATCACTTATCTGCTGATGTGCAGTCACTCTCAGGGTGTCTTCCTCTTACTCCTGGGAGTGTTTCCTAGCCACTGTTGTCTGTGGCTTGCTCATGGTTCATTGCTTCGTTTCCTATTTATACATGGACTCCTTTTATTTTATTTTATTTTATTTTTTCTTATATTATTTTTTCTTTTAATCCTTCCATAAATTGCTTACTGTAAAACTGCTTTGAGACATGAGTCTCAAAAGTTTTTATACAAATACATTTTGATTGACTAATTACAGTTTAAGGTAGTCCAGTTAGTCTAGTACAGTTAGCTAGCCCAGTTAGCCCAGGAATGCATTGCCTAAAAATGCAACATGCCAAATGTCTTGGTATGGAGAGGATCCTAATAGGTGTTGAGATAAATCATCCCATGCAGATTAATTATAGCAGTATAGTTGGAGGTGGAGTGACACCAGACCTTCTGGATGTGTGACACGTGACAACAAACTGTTGGTGCTGACCACGGTGCCTCCGCTCATGGATATGTTGGTTGTCTCCACCAAGACAAAAGCATGGCTGTTGGGTCAGTCAGGCACAGTCGATGAGGCCCGTCTTTGCTTACATCACATGCGCAGCTGAGCGTGAAAGTTGAATCATTTACATGTCTCACAATGTCAAAACGACCCACCAAGTTTCATTAATTCTGGGTGCAACTATTTATGCAACTATTCCTTTAATGATATGTGTATAATCCAACAACTAAATGCTCTTCAATCAAGCCAAGTTATGTTTCATTTGTGATACAGAACATACAATTTACCAGAACTTGGTTTGGTAAAAAATTACATTTTTTAAAATAGGTTAGCTAGATTAGAGTTGATTCCGGTGCTGCGTATTGGCCGATATTTTATGATCAGGTATTGGTATCTGAAGGGAAAAAATTGTATTGTTGCAAACCTAGAACTGTGTCTCCAACCACTGGCCAAGCATGTTCAACTTTAGGCACGTATAATGTCCTGGTAAATATATCATATCAAATGCTACAGCACTGTACAACAAACACCTGAAGCACATCATGTAAGACTTTCTAACATCATTCTACAGCAAGACATGCACACAGCTGTCTGTCTCTCTGTCTATCTACTTATATATCTAAATTAGTACATATTGCCATCCCATATCGTGCCATCCATGTTACACAAGACAGTGAAAGCACTGATATAGCTGACATGTAATCTCGTATATAAATACATAGATGTCATAGGTTTATTTTACACTTATGTTCTTATATGGTACATATATACATACCCTTCTTCTATTTTCAGTTTCTGTTGAAAAGAGATGGCAACCTTGTATATTATGAGACATGTTTCTTGTCTAGTTGTCTTTCAGGTGCAATGCTTTAATGATGAGAATTAAGTGATGAGAACTAAAGACGGTTTTCTGTGTGCTATAAAATTTGCAATGCTTAATTTTTAATTTACTCCAAAAACTAAACACAAAATTTAGTAACATTAATGCATACAAGATCTTTGTGGACCTCAGTGATACTGCAATAGATTTCAACAAAGTGGATAACAGCTGAGGATTATCTTAATGCAGCACAAGTGAGGGTGAAAAGAATAACCTTGTATATTTAATCACGTGAAGTTGAGGACTTTATGGCCAGAACCCTCTGTCCCGTCTTGACCAGGAACTAGAAAAAAGGAGAAAAACATCTTTAGTTAAGACTTACTTTCTCCTTTCTCCATGGTCAGTTGTTCTAGCAAATGAACGTTAAAGAAACCTAATCTTCAACACAAGCTGTTGAGCTATGTTTAGATATTGGAATCCATTTCCAAGTCAGTCCATGACACATTTGTCAGTATTATGTGTACTAAGTCTATTATTTAATTAAATAATTTTATTTTAGTTCTACATCCCAGAAATAATTAGCTGCTTAAAACTCTTACTTTTCTCTTTCTTATATTTCCCCACTCAAATTTATTTAACAGCCTGACTGCTTCTCTGTTAACCCTTCAGTGTGTCGAAATGCATTTGGTTCTATTTACTTCAAGAGATATCAAATCAGTGCTATTTGATAATGGTCTGTCTAGATGACACATCATTCACTCTAAAGCCCCATTATCAGTAGCGAATATGAATGCCGTCTGACGGATGTGGCCCATTTGAGCCTCGCAATGCTGTCTGTCCTGAGTCTCCTGGGCCACTTTCAGTCTCGCACAAAAAGCTGAAGCCTAATAGAAATATCTGCTGAGGGGAAGCCACCGTAATTGACCTTGCGTTCTTGAGCCAAGTCAGCAAGCAATAAAGAACAGTAAAATGTTAAGGTGGGACTTTAAATGCTTGAAGGGCTACTCTATAATAAGGAAATAATGGCCAGGCTTATTTCATATTCTGTCTGAAACCAAGGTCACTGTGCTCAAGCATTTAATAGGCAGGTATTTGAAAGCGGCTAGCAGAGCTCAAAGAGAGATTTAGATGAATTAATATTCTCATAATCAAAGCTGATTTAATGAACCATTGTTTTGCAGACTTTGTGGGAATGATGATTCCAGGCTGGTTTTATCCTATCAGGTGGGCTTCTGAGTGCATTTGGAGTGGTCCCCAAAAACCAGCCTAATTATCTGCTTCTGTCAAAATACTACAAAGTCACTCATTGTTGAATTTTAGTCCTTTGGTTTAACTTTTGGAAAAAAGTGCTTGTTGTTATGGGTAACTATTAACCTAATCATTTACTACAGTTTTTAAGGCTGTTGGGTCAGCCAGGCACAGTCGATTAGGCCCGTCCTTGCTTACGTCATGTATGCAACTGAGCGTGGAAGTTGAATCATTTACATGTCTCACAATGTCAGACCAACCCATCATGTTTCATTTCTGTCGGTTGAGTCCTTCGGGGTGCAATTATTCCTTTGATGAGTGCATAGTCCAACATGTAAATGTTCTCCAATCAAGCTAAGTATGTTTTATTTGTGATACAGAATATACAATTTACCAGAACTTGTTTGTTGTTGTTGTTGTTAGGAGTAAATGTTTCCCTAATCATGGACTACACTTTTTTAAGGCTACACAACATCAATTAATTAATCTCTGACTGGAAGATAAAAGGATGCACCCCCCTCCTATTTTTATTCGGAATAAAAATCCTTTTATTGTCATGTTCCTGCGATGTTTCCTTTTATTGCTGAAACACAGCTTGTTGCAGTCCTAAACTTTAGGAGACTATTGTGATCAGTTCAATAGGAAAAAAAACAACTTTTAGAATATCAAAGACATGAAGATGAGCCTCTCTTCAAAGCCAGTGCACCTGGCTTGAAAATGAGATGTGACTAAACGTTTGAATTTTTTTTTATTGATGTGTTTTTGTACCTGTTGTTTTTTTTTTAGTCTCTGTTTTTTTTTTTCTGGCACACGCCGACCAAGGACCACGAAGTTCATGTTGAGAGGCAGTGCAAAATTGGCTTAATGGTGCAATTTCAGCACTTAGCATCCATCTGTCAACACACTGGAGGGTTTCAGTTTTGACCAGAGCGACAGAGAAAGAAGCCGTCATGGCTCTAATTGACCCAGCATTTACTTAACACCATGGGAAGGGCATACAGCTGTGTGTGACAAAGTGAGAAGCTGCTTTGTACCACACGAGTGAGGAGAACGCTCCGTCATGCTCTGAGTCTTTATTGATTGTTCTACCCAAATGTCACGCATGCATTATACAGAAAAAGCGCGAGCGAGAGGGATAGATGTGAGTGACTGGTGGGGAACGTTTACATACTGCAACTTTAGATAATTTAAAGGATTTCTTTCTAGATGCTTAGCAAACAAGTGCATGCTTTATTTACACTTACATACACTGAAGCCTTTTTACACTTCTGCATACATGCAGCGTTTGAGGAGTAGGTTGTTCCATTGACTCACTTTCAAGTAGCATTTTCAAATGATAATGGAGTAGATTTTTTGTACTTCCATGTTCCATTTTAGTCATTCACATTCAACGTCTAATTGCTTTTGGGGTTTTTACTTCTGTTATTGACAGCACCTGTACTTTGGCTTACATCCATTTACCATCATTTACCATCTTTACCATTTCATTTTAGCCCAAAAACTGAAGACTAATTTCTAACAAGCTTATTGCTAATGGATGATAATGGACCATTTGCAAAATAGTGATAGACACATCTCTCAGTCAGTCACCGTTGTCTCATCTGTGTGCTTCACCCGTGAAATGGAGGAGAAACGCCTGAGAGCAAACCAGTAGTTGCAGTAAATAAGTTTAAATTATTGGCCCAGAAGATGATATAAATGTGCGACTGAGGATAATTTAATTCAAACCTATGCTACTCTGATCATCTTTGATTCCATTCCCAAACCTACAAAAAGTTTGGATTAAACTGCACTCTCAACTTTCAATTATAACAGACACATAACATACCCTAGTAGCCTTATCTGGCTATTTAGCATACTACTACTGACACTACTGCTGTACTGTACAATGTAATGTGTTTTTATGAGAAGCAGACAAGTTAATGCTTACTTAACATTTCTAGCCCACTCACTTGTAGCTATGCTGCTATGAAAATGTACTAGCCCCTTCCCAAATTTACTCTGTTTTTGCATGTTTGCCAATACTGTCAATACCTATTTTTAATATTAGACAAATGATGATAGCCATTAGCCACAGATAGAGAAAAAGCATTAGATGACAGGTAGGTGAATGGTAAGAAATGGTGAGTGCGTCCACAATTCAGGAGATTCCAAATAAACATCTAAAGAACTGGTCAATGCAACAATGCTGTTCTTGGATGAGTTGCAATCCACAAACCACTTCTGACCAAAAAAACAAAAAAAACAACAACAAAGGTTTGTTTTGCAAAGTGCCTCTTTTGAGATAATGTTCTGTAGACAAATGAGGAGATCAAAAAAAAGGCTACCTAAGGTTATGTATTTGCCATTATCTTTTAATATGATGTCGGAATTGCATCTTGCGTTCACATTAGGAAAGACTGACTACATTCTGTAATTCTAGAACTACAAACCGGATTCCAAAAAAGTTGGGACACTAAACAAATTGTGAATAAAAACTGAATGCAATGATGTGGAGGTGCCAACATCTAATATTTTATTCAGAATAGAACACAAATCACAGATCAAAAGTTTAAACTGAGAGAATGTATCATTTTAAGGGAAAAATATGTTGTTTAAAAATTTCATGGCATCAACAAATCCCAAAAAAGTTGGGACAAATAGCAATAAGTGGATGGAAAAAGGAAATTGAGCATGATGGTAAGAGGATCACCAATTCCACCATTGTTGCGCAGAAAGAAGCAATACCAGAATGGTGTTACCCAGCGTAAAATAGCAAAGACTTTTAAGTTATCATCATCAACCGTGCATAACATCATCAAAAGATTCAGAGAATCTGGAACAATCGCTGTGCGTAAGGGTCAAGGCCGTAAAACTCTACTGGATGCTCGTGATCTCCGGACCCTTAAACGTCACTGCACCTCAAACAGGAATGCCACTGTCAAGGAAATAACAGAATGGGCTCAGGAATACTTCCAGAAAGCATTGTCATTGAACACAAGCCACCGTGCCATCCGCCGTTGCCAGCTGAAACTCTACAGTGCAAAAAGGAAGCCATTTCTAAGCAAGCTCCACAAGCTCAGACGTTTGCACTGGGCCAGGGGTCTTTTAAAATGGAGTGTGGCAAAATGGAAGACTGTTCTGTGGTCAGATGAGTCACGATTTGAAGTTCTTTATGGAACACTGGGACGCCATGTTATCCGGACCAGAGAGGACAAGGATAACCCAAGTTGTTATCAACGCTCCGTTCAGAAGCCTGCATCACTGATGGTATGGGGTTGCATGAGTGCTTGTGGCATGGGCAGCTTGCATGTCTGGAAAGGCACCATTAATGCAGAGAACTATGTTCAGGTTCTAGAACAACATATACTCCCATCTAGACGTCATCTCTTTCAGGGAAGACCCTGCATTTTTCAACAAGATAATGCCAGACCACATTCTGCAGCAATCACAACATCATGGCTACGCAGGAGCAGTATCCGGGTACTGAAATGGCCAGTCTGCAGTCCAGATCTTTCACCTATAGAGAACATTTGGCGCATCATAAAGAGGAAGGTGCGACAAAGAAGGCCCAAGATGATTTAGAGGCCTGTATTAGACATGAGTGGGAGAGCATTCCTATTTCTAAACTTGAGAAACTGGTCTCCTCTGTCCCCAGACGTCTGTTGAGTGTTGTAAGAAGAAGGGGGGATGCCACACAGTGGTAAAAATGGCCTTGTCCCAACTTTTTTGGGATTTGTTGACGCCATGAAATTTTGAAACAACATATTTTTCCCTTAAAATGATACATTCTCTCAGTTTAAACTTTTGATCTGTGATTTGTGTTCTATTCTGAATAAAATATTAGATGTTGGCACCTCCACATCATTGCATTCAGTTTTTATTCACAATTTGTTTAGTGTCCCAACTTTTTTGGAATCCGGTTTGTACAAAATACAGCTTAATAGTAAGGGGTCATACCATAAAATGGACAGGGAGTGTGGATGGAAGGTATGTGCACCTAATAAAGTAGCCAGTGGGTGTATGTTGTCTCAGTGCCACCACTATTGCTTTGTTCGTTGTTAGTGTTTGGTTCACTTGCATGGCCTGTTCACTGTAATTGAAAGAAATTGATAAAAATTGATAGATTTAAAAAAAAAAAAAAAAAAATTAATATTGTTGATTTAGCGAAAAACTCTTGGGGCCATCATTTGTTATCCCATCCTAACAATACCGATGCTAAGATGCAATCAAAAGCAATTCAACCAACTCTCTATTGTTTCACAAAGCACCAGAAAACATGCTGCTCCCCATTAGCAGCGCACTGACTGAACTCCAGCCAAAGATGTTACACACCAATGCCAACACTCCTCTCTTGGTGGTGAGATGGAAAACACATACGAACAGTTGGGAGAGACACAATAGGCAGTTTTGGAAACACTACAGGCATTGCCTAGGGAAACTGCAGCCCAGACTCATGTGGGCCAACATGACGGCACATTTTGTAACCTCCCACATTTTGGCAAGTTATAATCACACAAAACAAATGCAAAGCGGTCTCAGTTAAATCCCCCATTTTCCACATTATTTATTTCTTTCTGATCTCTCTCGTCCCCTCCTTCTATCCTGCACCCCGTAATTACATAATTTAAACCATTCCAAATTGATGCAGTCTTATTAAAGTGCCATTGTCACAGGATAAGCATGTAATTTTCTTTCGTACGTTGAAACTGAAAGCCGAATATATTCCGATTTCTTCTTGTTCCGGCACATGGCTATTAGGAGCATGTTCAAGAAACAGAGTGAATCTGACAACCCTAAATTAAATGCCAGACACCATGGATATCACAAAGTGGCTGCAATAAACGGGACAGGAAACTAATTAGATGGTCCCATGCACATTAACTATGCAAGCAGTCTCTATAGGCCTATTTACTGCTGCTGGACCAGACATACTAAATTCAAGGACATCATCCTCTTCATATATGTCACTGAAAAACAGCTCTTCTGTAGCCTAAGAGCACCAAACAAGGTGCAGTTGAATGCACTTGACCAAATCAACTGTGTTGACAACTCAAAATGAGGTGACTCACAACTCCTCCACTTTAGCTCTGAACAAGATTCTCTTGTGGGAATACAGCACTCACAGTGGCTTCTAATAAACACTGTTGTTAATCGTTTGACCTTCAAAACTTTAAACCTTATTTTAACATTAGGACTGCATATCAGTACTTCATTGTTAATGTAAATTGTGATTCTGATATCACTGTGCAATATGCAAATAAGCCTCCAACCAATCACTGAACATTTCCTATTGTGGTGTATGAGCAAGCTATAGCCTGATCACAGATGTTCTTTGGATAGTAGGATGAAACAAGTCATTCAAGCAAATGACAGTGCAAACCTGCCAACCTATATATTATATACTGCATAGCACAACAGTGTAAGGCTTGAAGAAAACCGCATGCAGATAACAGATGTAGAAAGCCACACAAACGTTGGCACAGTGACAGCATTACTGCAGAAAATGAATGATTATCAGAGGAGCAGCAATCAGCAAAAAGCAAACAACAAATGAAGAAACAGCAAAAGTTGGGACAGCAAAAGCTTCCATAACACTGCCAATTGTGGAAACGGGAATATCCAGTTTGGCATCATGTACCTACTACAAACATGTAAACTTATAGTTCCACAAATAGTTGCACTATTCCGACCAGAGGGACATTGGTGGCTAGGTTTGACATCATGAGACATGCAAATGATTCATGTTTTATGTATAGCCACACATGTGACATAAGCAAGGACAGGCCTTATACCTGTCCCTGACTGTTACGATTGCAGACATTCAGCGAGCAGTAATGCCCTCCATAAGTTATCCTGTTAGCGGCAGCACAACTCGCAGAAGGTTGCGACCCAGGACTACATGCACACAGATCGTTATGACAACATCAATGTCGCCAAAGACTGCAATGCCAAACTGTCATGGAGGGATTTAGAATGGCAGTGTGTATCTTCAGTGATACGTCCCACTTTTGTCTTAGTGGAGATTACCAATGAATCCTTACATGGAGGCACCGTGGTCACCACCAAAATGAAGAATTTGTTGTCACGTGTCACATGTACAGAAGGCCTGGCATCGCTCCATCCCCACCCCTACCGCAAAATCTGCAGAAACTGTGTGAGAATATTCAAGATGGATGGATTACTAGGAACCTCTACAACTGCATGTGATGTAAGCAAACGTGGCGACCCAGCGCCATACAGAAAGACACTATTTCTGTATGTGTAGCTTAATGAATATTACCTGTACCAGTCAAAACTTTTCATTTACTGCGACTGGTAATTCTAATTGTCCTTTCAAATAGCATTCCAATCCAACCGTTCTATCCACTATTTCCTTTTAAGTGTAACTATTACCTTTTGTTGATGAGTGTAATTATAAATTCAGTGAGTTTTTTTTAACGATCGTCAACACACAATAAACAACAAACAACATAACTTTACTTTGCAAACTTAATGTCAAGTAAGCAGGTCATTTAACTATTTTCCTAAGTTTGGCTTGTCTACATCAACTCACTTTACAGTGTCGCTATTAGACTTGAGTGCGGTGCCTGCACAATTAACTCAAAGGCATCACCAGCCTTTTGCATAGCTTAGAGTGACAGCAGTGTACGTTGATGTCAAAGTGCATACTTACTATGCAAAATATGTACAGGTTGGCAGGTCTGCTGTAGGATTGCAAAAACCCTCTCATCCAAATTAAAGTGAGCCTGTACAAGAAACACACTATGTATTTTAAACTGCAATTAATATTTATATTGTAAGTGACACACACTGCTAAAATGCTGTCTTATGAAATGTCAAGTTATCAGCATCTGTTATGCATTCTGGCTATCTAATGTCATGTATTTTTTTCTATAATAAGATAAACACATGCTTATGTATTTGCCAGTCTTCTGGTATCTGCTGTCATCTCTCATGTTTTGTGAATACTGCCATAAGTGGAAACACTTGAGCAGGCATATCATGTTTATATATTTACATAGTTTATTTTAATATATTTCATCGCTTTGGATTGGCAAACTGTTTAACCACCTCAAGAAAACATACCTTTTTAAATATTTGCCATTTCCATGAAGTAATATTTTATTTGATATTCCAACAACAAAGCATCAATGTGCTTTTAATAAACTGGCAGATGTACTATAAATACTGATTTCCTCTATTGTTGCAAACAGTAAATAGTAAAAAAATAAAAACAAATAATGCTTTTAAGAAATTATACCAGTACTGTGTGAAAAAGTAATTGTCGTTACTTATTAAATTAACCAAATTTATTTGATAATTGGGATCAGGTAAACTAGACACATTGGTGATATGTGAATAATTTAAAAACTGTGTTTTGCCTTTCCTCAGATTCTCCTTTTACATTTAAAATAAATGTGTGATAGATGTGAGATATTTAAAAAACAGATTTTTTTTATGATACATACACATACATGACACTTGCTGATACAGTCTCCATGCTCTGCCAACTGCAATACGTTAAACATACATATGAAGCAACTACCAATGCGATTTATCCCTATTGTGATGCAGTGTGATTCAACAGGATTTGCGTGAACACAATATGATTCAGTGTGACACAATGCCATGCAAAAGAATATGATGCTCTTCAAATCAATATAGTATAGTCCGGTTTGATTATATTACTTTTGGTTCTTTTTAAACTGTCAACAAACCATAAATGAAAACAACATTTTACATATTGGTTTCTCTAGTACTATTGTACTGATAAAACACGAAACCTATAACCTACTCTATAAAATCTGGATATCTTTTAAAAAAAAATAAAGCAATGGCATCTGTTATTGCCTAGGGATGAGCAGATCTAGAGCCAGGGTGAGTATAATTTGTAAATATAAACAGTCAAGCATCCACATACACAAAACTAAAGTATGGTGTTCCACAGGGATCTGTCTTAGGACCTATGTCATTTAGCTTATATAGATAGATAGAGGACTGTGTTAAAGACATAGAACCAAAACTGTTAGAAATAAGCTGTCTGCATTACCACTTAATCCTAATAGCTTCTTAGTCACGCCATGTACAACTATAAAAAGTCTTGGTGTCATGATCGATCCTGATCTGGCTTTTGATGAGAATATTGCTAATATCACTAGAATAGCTTTTCTACATCTATGCAATACTGTGAAACTAAGAAATGCCCTATCTCTACAGGATGCAGAAAAGCTAGCTCGTGCCTTTATTACTTCGGATAGCCTGGATTGTTGTAATGCCTTGCTTTCTGGTTGTTCCAGCAAACTTCAGTTAGTCCAAAACGCTGCAGCCTGTCCATACAAGAACTAGAAAGTTTGATCATATCAGCCCAGTCTTATCTAACTTACACTGGTTACCAGTTAAATTCCACATTGAGTATAAAATTCTTCTTCTAACGTATAAAGCTCTAAACAGCTTTGCTCCTCTGTACCTTACTGAACTTCTCATTTTATGAATCGTCACGTGACTTTAGGTCTAAAAGTGCGGGTTCTCCATTAGGGCCTAGAATTAACAATGTTACATCAGGGGGCAGAGCCTTTTCATACAAGGACCCCAGCTTTGGAGTAACCTACCAGTCAGTGTTCGGGACTCAGACACAGTCTCAATCCTCAAAGTCCAGGCTTAAAATTTACCTGTTTAGTTAAGCGTTTGGTAATGAATTTTTCTGCTAGATAAAAAGTGCAGATCTAGGGGTCCACTGACAGAGAGTGCTTGATAAGCTGGGAATGTTGGCGCCGTTGTCCCGCTGTTTTTTATGTTCACTCAGGTTTGTTGATGGCGGAGCAGAGCACCACAGAGCTCCTGGATGTCCTGCACTGTGGAAGCTTGGCCTGCATCCTGCTGACCCATTCCATGACCCAACTATTTAATTACAGACCAATCAGGCATTTATTCCTCTGCCATACAGAACACTGAACACTCCTTTCCTTTGCTTGTCTTGTTATCTGGTGTTGACCCGAGGAGAATGGGTTCTTCCTTTTGAACTGAGGGAGTTTTTCCTTTCCTCTGTCGCTCTTGGGTTGCTCGGACACCAGATTCTTTGTGACAACATGTGGTGTAAAAAGTGCTATATAAGTTAAAATGTTGTTGTTGTTATAACTGCAGTACTTTGCTCCCCAGTGTTACTAATGGTACTGCTGGGTCTAGTCAGAGATGACAATGAGAGGGAACAGAGACATGTCCCCGCACTCACAGTAGGTCGCTGCTTCAGGTGATTACATGAGTCAGTCATGCTACCTGTGAATATTTTGCAAATTGCACGTCTGTGGCATGGACACCACACCAACTGTAAGAGTCGGCTGAGAGATTTGATAAAAAATGGCCTCTGACAGCAGTGAAGATAAGAAAGTACACCTGAGAAACTGTTTAGAGAGAAGAAATTAATTACAATATAAATTATTAGTTACAAAATACAGTATTATTTACATTTCTAATTTACATTTTCTACTGATAATTGTATATCAATAAACTGGATTTTTTGCAAAGATGTTTGAAACAATGCATTCTGAGTTCTCCCAAATTGTATCCGATGTAGATTTTTTTATTTTGTTACCTGGCCAACGTCCATCATATTTTGAACTTATATGAAAGTTTAGCGATTCAAATCTCAAAATATAATCGTCCTATAAATCTTTGAATCTATTTTAATCATAATAAAACAATGAACTTAATTTATAGCAAAACAATTTAGCAATTAACTGTCTTTGGGATTCTTTTTATCTGGGTACAACCTAGACTAAATTAATTTCCCAAATATCACAATTTTTTATTGAAAAAAACATGAAATATTGTAGGGTATTTCCTCTTACTGTTCAGAGCCCAGATGGTGCTGTCAGACATCACATGATAAGTTCCTACAAAAAATATTCGTTTAAAGTCATATGCTCTCCTGAGTGTTATGCTTCTATGTCCCCAGCTGTTGTTTCCAGCCTTCATGCTCTAAGCTGAGATTCAGACTTTAGAAATTTCAGCAAACCCTGGTAATAAAAAGACTGGAACTCATGTAAACCATTCAAACAGGTGGGTAGTAACCAGGCTCATTCTGGCCTCATCAGCATCATTTGCCTGCCTGTGTTCTGCTGCCGCAGTATCGAACAAAGTCTTCTTCAAAACAACAACAGAGATGTCTGTTCTTACAGTAGGTTAGTGAGAGCTAAATCCATACTCCCTAACTTAGCAGAGAAAGCCATCAGCTAGCATTGTGTATAGATAGGATTGATTGATTGCCAGCGGCAATCAATACAAAAAGCTAATGACCCACTGGGAATTCTCATAACCCTTTAGCTTACTTATTCTGGTACTGGTATAACTAGTTATATTTACTCAGTTACACTCAAAAAATGCTTGTTTGTTTTCCCTCATGAGCATACTTGAGCATAAGCATACCAGCATACCTGCTTATAAAAGAAAATTAGGCTTTATCTTGAGTTCCTTCATTTTCATTTTTTAAGTTAAATTACATTCTGATCTGTTGCTTCAGCATCTCCTGTGCTTTCCTGCTGCTCACACCTCTCGCTTTAGTGTTTTATTTCAAACCAAAAGTATCTTAAAATAAAGAAAGTAGAAAGTACTTTCTGCCACGTTTTCATTTTCCCATAGCAATAACTGTGAAGTCTGACTATGGCTATCTGACAAGCATTTCTCAAAACAAAGTCTTAAGTGTTGTAAGCCGCATAATTCACACCTACATCACTTTCTATCAGCCTTGTGGTGACTGTTGCATAGCATCGTTTTTAAACACCTCCTAGAGAAAGCTAAGCAATGATCTGTCAATACTGATATGATAACAATAGAGTACAGCCTATTTTCTGCTTTGTAGCTGAGGTGTGTATGTTATTCAGGTTACCTACTATTGACCTAGTACTTTTTGACTCCCATTCAGATTGGCTAGTGCAATTTCTACCTGAGTCACTATTTAAGTTAAGTAACTTACTTTTATTTGGGGTAGAAGTTTAGGCAACTCTGCACACCCTAGCCCATTGTTCACTTCCTGAAATGGGAGTAAATACAAGAAATGCACTGACTAGCTCATCACCAGAGAAAAACATCATGCACTGTCAGCACAGAAAACAAATGGCAATGAGTGGAAGCTAATGAGGCAGACTGACTATTTTGTGTCACTTTCTCAACAGGCAGGTGGACTTTAGGAACAGCAGGGGGCTTACCACACCTACCAGCAGTGAGACAGACTCCTCACACACTGCTTGTTGTGAATAACGAGCAAGAGAGGCAAACGTGAAAAGGATTTGTCATAAGGAGCTGCTAATTAGTTTGGGGAGGATTTGAAAGGAGGAGCAGAAGATACTTCGGATGAGGGAGTGGTGCTATATACTCTGTATAGTTAGCCAGCCAGCACTGATAACAAGCAGACTTAGAGTGAAAAAAAAAAACTTTCAGGCCAGTGTTCACAGCAGAGCCAAATGATAAGTGACTGCAGACAAAGATTTGACCAGAGCCATCATCTCCCATTTCACGTTGGCTACACCGAAGCCAAAAGGGCAGAAAATAAAACAAAAAAGAAATTTGAAAAAAAAAAAGGTTAAACAACAGTTATGCATTTGCTGGACACTTTTTAGGAACACCACTTTTTGTCTACACTCATTGTTTCATTTTGTCAGCTCCATTCGCCATATAGGGGAACTTTGTAGTTCTACAATTATTCATATTTATTCATATTTATATGAGCATATGTTTTGATAGTGAATTATTGGGGGGTACCATTAGACCACATTTAAGTACCTGTGAACTTTTCCTTCAGTTTTAGTGAGTAAAAAGTGACCTGGAACCAGGTGTGGCTAATTCTGATCCTGGAGATCTACCATCCTATCACAAATGATCCAAATGAAAGGCCTTCAGAAGCATTTGTTAGTTTTTGCTGTCAGTCAGGTGTGTTTTTATATTTGTGATAAATCCAAAAAAAGAGCAATTTTTTTTTATTCATGGGACGGCATGGTGGCGAGGTGGGTACCGCTGTCAGCTCACCTCAAGAAGCGCCTGGGTGAGATTCCCAGCTGGGACATACAGTGACCTGTGGGAAGTTTACAAAGATTTTAAATCTTTCCTGTAGTGGTCATTCATCGAAAATGACTCCAATACTAAGGTGTAGGATATTATGGGAAATATGCTAAAGAGCAAAGAACCCCAGTGTAACAGCTAAGTCCTCCAACATAACAGAGTTAAAGCGGTTGAATGAATAGGCCAAGCCGATATGCAGGGCTAATCAACAGTCACTACTGCTTGAGTGGGTCACATGCAGAGATTCACACACTTTTGCCCATAATCACATTTAATGAATGAATTACTTAAATCAATTAATGAAAAATGATTTAATTTTTGAGGGATTTGTTTCCCTCATTAATTCATTAATTATGTATGTATGTAACAACTTGAATAAAAATCTGATCATATTTTAAGTTACATTTATGTTGTAATTTACCAAATGATAAAGGAGTTACAAACACTGTAATTTTTTTGATGTTTATAACGTGTTGTGAAAATACTTCACAACCCATTCTTGTATAATATGTACATGTAATAGTACATTGTCTAAAATGTTTCTTATTGTAGCAACAAGATCTCTTGCACATAACCCACTCAGGAGCTTGACACAACTGAAAAGAACATCTTTAACAGCCTGTTTCCTTGTGCTAAATATTTAACTTTGTGCTTTGCTCTGCATTTGTGAGAGGTGACAGAGAGTCAATCTGGAAGCCTCCACCTGGCCAGTATTCTGCATGCAAAGAGTGTCTCTGCTGGACAGTATTGTGTATGCACACAGTGCCTCTGCTGTGAATGCTGTGTACCGCTTAAATATGTTAGATGTGATGCCCTTTAAGCTTGCCTGCTCTAAGTATTTAAGAATGTTATCTGTAATGCACAGATGTCCCGAGTGTCCCGGTGGAATCAGCTCGCAATTTTCCCTCCTAATTAAAAATTAATTAAATCCAGTCTGACACTACCCTGGCAGGGGCTAGTAGAAAGACTAGTATCCACTGGAAGCAAAATTATTTATTCACTCAATTACATAGAGCAGTGCCAGGTTCCCAAGCCGCTTTAATCGGCTATTTGAATGGAGACATCCAGGGAGGCTGAGATGACTGCAGTCAACAGTTGTCAGAGCCTTGTATTTCTGTCTCCCACAAAACTGCTCTTTACTTCAGTTTGTGTGTGTTATAGGTACAACATGAATAAAGATGATGGCAAGTGAACTGATTTTGCAATGTCAGAATTATCCGTAGTTGATAAGAATGACAATTATACTGTCAATCCTGCTGTAGCACTTTTAAACAAGTAGCGTTTCCTATTTGGGAATAAAACTGGAAAAAAACTTGACAGTGACATAAGGTAATCTTTTTACTGTAAAACAAATATAGTAGCGTTTACGGTATTTGCTACTTTATTTACTAGCAATCAAATAAACAATAAGTAAGTATGTAGCCTTGAAAACTACACTCAACTCACAATATGTTCCTGCATACAGATGCGGTCCAAAGAAACACATGTATCTCCTTCTTTGATGACTGACGTTTCTACATCATTAGCACAGCAGATGCCCTTTGTATTGTGTGAAAATTTTATGATGATTGAATCAGTAGAATAGATAGGAATAAAATAGCGTGGAATAAAATCTCTTTACATTAACTTGCCTTGAAAATAAAGGAGGTTTTTGCCCTATCCTGTAGTTACAATTTTGGAGATTTGGTCATATGCCTTTTCTCTTCTGATTTTAGTTTATAATCTCGATTTGTTTGCTAAGTTTGAAATATTGAAGGACTATCTAATATATGTCACAAATGTTTGCACAGGCAACTTTTTATACACACAATGTATTAAAACAGTGACTGGGTGTAACATGGTGCAGAAATGTGTTCACTGTAGAGGATGTGTTACCTTAACTTTAGTCAAGGAAACATGTAATTTGACCAACATTTTGCATGTGGCTGTTTGTGTAACCATTTACTGTTTAAAAAAAGTGGATTATGGAGAAAAAATAGTATAAAAATGCCAACAATAATTAAACATTCATTGTTTTTGACTTATATCTAGTTCTACATTTCATACTCCAGTCCATCTGCTTCTCTTTATACATTTTACCCTGTTCTTCAGTGGTCGGGACCACCACAAGACCACCAAAGAACAGGAATTATTTAGGTGACAGATCATTCTCAGCACTACAGTGACATTGATGTGATGATGTGTCAGTTTGTGTTGTGCCGGTACAAGTGTATCAAAGACAGCAGTGCTCCTGGACTTTAGATAAAATAGATTTATTTTGTACAGATAAATTCTAAGTACATGTGCTGTTAACTCACTGATGTGGACTACCATGTTACATAGTTGTATGCAGTAGTGTTCGAGTGTCCCTGAAGACATTTTAATACATTATGAATAAATGTTTTCATTAAAAAGTCAAAAATAATGAAACACCATCACTACAGAGAACACAATCTTGCACATTCTAATGCACAATTTGCCCTTGTTTGCTGAATTTAACACACTGGGAAAAAAAACATGAAAAAAAGGGAAAAGTAAGCTCACCAGACAATAAAAAAAAAAGTCACCTGTAAGCGAAATGTACCTAATAGGGTGTAATACCTCCACAAGAACGAATAACAGCTGCGATTCAATTTGGCATGGACAGGACAAGTTTCTGGATGTATGCCACATCAGTGACAATCAAATAATTATTCTGTTGAGCCAGATTTGGTGGAAGCCTTCCCTGGTAAAGTTCTGAGGTGAGTTTTCTGTAGACTGGGATTTTAGCCACTGCTGGTAGACCTGTATGACCATACGCTTCCATGTGGTCACCCTTTTGCGTACGATTGTACATCAGCATCTGCTACCCAAAAAACTTCAGCATTGCTGATTCTACCTTTCTGTAATGCCTGATGCATTTAAACTAGTATATATTTATTTTATCAGTTTTGTGTTAGTGTTGTGGAATATGAAACGATTCTATTAACATTCCCATGTTCTTTATTAGTGAAACTGAAAATGGACATCTGCTCCCAGAAATCATAACAAAAAACAGTACCACATCACAATTTACAAGCAGTGTTGTAAGGTGTAATTTACTGTAGAATTACAGTAATATTTGACATCAGATTTTATAATACACAATTTTTGAAAATAAGTGTTTCCCTTGATAACATTTTTTCTTAAAACTGATGTTACAAATAAGTAAGTAAGTAAGTAGTAAGTTAGTCTATTACCCAGTAAATAGTCTATACAGTCAATTACATTAAAAAAAAACTTTTTTTGAAATGATTATTATTGTGTTTTACTTTAGCAATTGATTACACAGTGCATTGATTCTTTTTTCTAAATATTAATTGTTGTGATAGCTTAGATTTACACTCCTAGTACTGTATGCGTGTGTGTGTGTGTGTGTGTGTGTGTGTGTGTGTGTGTGTGTGTCCATTCTTAGTCATATGGAGCTCTAAGGACATTTGACTACATGTGTCCTAGCATTTATATAGATTTGTTGAAGCTGCATGTACAAATACTGTAATACAATCAATACTGCAACACATGTAAGTTTATTCTGACATATTGAATATTGAATTTGAGTATTGAATATAGCTCTCCGCAAAAAAATGTACACAACTTTTTAACTATTTGGAAAGAAGTGTCCTATTAATAACTTGTGCAATGTTGATTTATACTGTAGCAGCCCACTACTGACTACCCATGAACATGCAGGGGGTGTGGACATGAGCAGAGCCTGACGGGAGCACTGGACACACAGTAAGAGACTTTAAATCATGTAAATAAGTTGTGGTTGTCTGCATGAAGATGTGAACCAACATCTCAACCCTGCAGCAGCAGATGAGCTACCATTTTTGACCTGGTCTACAAAGTAGGAGTGTCTAACAGAGTGGACAGTGAGTGGGCACAGTGTTTAAACACTGCAGCAGCACTGCTGTGTCTGATTTACATGTGTCAGTGCAAACCTATGCTAACAAACTGCCACCACCTCAGTGGGATTGCAGTGCTGATAATAATCCACCACCCAAATAATACCTACTCTGAGGTGGTCCTGTAGGGGTCGTGACTAATAAGGAACAAGTTAGCAGTATGTATGTAGTACGTAGAGAAACAGATGGACTACAGTCCATATACACCTATACTAAGTGGAGCTGATAAACTGAACAATGTGTGTATAAAGAGATGTATCTATTTGGCCATTGGGTGTATATGTTATTAACATGGAAAGATATCACAAAGGCTTTTTGCACTGTGGGAATAATGCTTGAGAATATGTCTACTTCAGCAATAGGCAGATTTGGTCATTTTTTTTTTTAGTCCTCTGTTCTTTTCTCCTCTTTGGTTCACCTCAGCATCGCAAATACATGGATTTAAAGCCTATAGCTTTAGGTTATTTATTTTTTATCATGGAAAAGGTGGAAAAGGGTCTGTGACACCGATGCAGTCACATGAAATCCCATTTCGATGTGTGTGCTCTTAGATGTGAGCTGTGAAAAAACAGCCTTCTTGTTCAGGTAGAGAGTCATACCACATCTTGACGTCAAGCGGCAAGTGGTCTTGCTGCGCTGCCATAGCATGTGCTCAGCTTGATCTGCCACAGCCGCATACAAACAGCTCCAAACACTGCAAGTGTGAGACAGAAAACCAGCATCTGCTGAAGCACAGCGGGGTCAAGTCCATTTGGAACTGCTGGAAAATCTACTGCAGCTGCAGCTGGTGCAAGCCAAGTATGAAGAAAAAAAAGAGCTGCTATTCCAGCAAGTATTCTGCTGTCGCCATCAATGTTGTAAAGTATATTTGGTACCATATAGCTTGAATAATTGCCATTGATGAGCAGTGCAACATATTATGATTTAGGGACCCATCAGTGTCTCCTATATTGGTGTGTAATTTATCAATTCTCAGCAAGTAACTTCAGAAACATTACGGATGCAAAACTAGCCTGAATACTGACCTTTTGTCGCAGATTGCTTTCTGATAATTCGTAACATTAACAGCATGAAGCTGTAGCTTCTTTCAGGAGAATGTCAAATGCTATTGAACATCTTTGCATCACAACACTTGTCTATTCTGCCTGACATTTGAGTGTTTGAGTTTTCAAAATACGACAACATTCTCATGTGTATCAAGACAGGCTTGGCGTTGCATGAAAAAAAAGCATTATCAGTGTGGACTTAGCCACAGACAAGGCCACACATAAACAGCCCAAATTGCCTTTTGCGGAGCAATCGGTGTGTAATCTGGGTGGCGTGTGTGTAGTGCGTCTGTTTGCATTATTGGCCCAGTGTGTGGCACCACAGCCAGCTCCCTTTAATGACTGGGGCTCTGCCTTGCACCAGGAGCTTTATTTTCTCCTGCCAGTGTCTACTCATCATGGCAAACCTTTGTCCTGTTTGTACACAGCCTGAATAGCCCAGATGGTAAATGTGGAAACAAGAGAACAGAGATGTTTACAAGCTGAGCTTTGAGCTTGCATTTACTGTCCATGTTGACCCATGATATTGGAAGAGTCAGCATAAAGCTCTTTGAATCCCCTTCAATTAATGCTCATTATTCTCCTTAAGTTGATTCGTCTTCAGGAGCATTAGCAAAATAAAGCCGCTGTAGGATAACTAACTGCTGGAACTCAGTAGTGCAGAATGGTGCTAGGAATACAATTACACACAAGGCACCATTATCTGAATTAACTGAGTGTGATATATTCCAAAATGGTTGGTTATGGGGAGATAGTCCGTGCTGATTAGACAATAAAGGTTGCAGGTGCGTGCATGGGGGTCTCCAAACTTTCAGTATAGGACGCGCTATCAGTGTTTTCACAGGCCAGCAGTATTTCACTATTTAACTTATTTTGTGATTGATTTAATCTTTTTTTATTTCTTAATTTGCATGCACCTGCAATGAGACCATTCAATGACATCCCATCATCTCTATATGCAAATGTGTGGGTTTAACATTCCTCTCATATCCCAAATAAGCCACCTCATGTCTGTTTGAATAATTTTGCTTTGCGCTCCCCTTGGTACTTGTTACTCTTCCCAGTAAAGCTGAACCTGGCCATTTGCCAGTTCGCATCAGGATTATGCTGACGAGTCCAGTGTTCCACAGGTGTAGACTCTGTTGGCACATTACTGTGCACCTGGACAAGGAACACGGGTAAAGCAGTATACATCTCATTAGCATCCATTGTGCACATTAGGGGCTTCACAGTATGCATAAGCTTTATTTTTATCGTGATATGAGTTTTATTGTTATGAGTGTTATGAGTAATAAACCCATTGTTAAGATAACACAAACTTAAAGGGGAGTTCCAACCATTTTATTAAAAAAACAAAGTAATTCAAGGTGCTTTAAAATTTTGAAGAAATAGGCAGAGTCAGAATGGTGGTAATATATAATACCACTGTTGTCTTCAATGCAAATATAGTCAATTTAATTAATAATCAAATGACAAGTGAACCTACACACTTATGTTTGTAATGTTCATCATGGTAAATTTTGGGAGGGCAGCTATTTGAACTTAGACTCTGTGTATCTCAGCAGTGAAAATGAACCTCTAAACACTCTCTTACCCACTTCTTCTACACCGCTTAATCCTTCTGGGATAGTGGGAGGTGCTGGAACCCAACGTAGTGTTGAAAGGGTAGAAGGCAGGAAACACCCTGGACAGGCCTCCAATCCATCACAGGGCAGACAGACATACACATTCACACACACCTAATCTTCAATTCACCTGACTGCATGTCTGCATGTGACTGTGAAAACAAAAAACTGGAGCTCCTGGTGGAAACCCACCACATCGAACCATGGTCCCTCTTGCTGTGAGGCATCAGCGCTACCCACTGCACCACCATGCCACATATGTAACATATTTCATATTTAAAAACTATAATAAAACAGTGTCTAACTTCCTGTGAAAAAGCTTTTAGAGGCAATAAACTCTTTAGACATTTGATTCCCATTGCTACCAATATTAACAATTTTGACTTTGTAAATTTCCCTGGTATGATGATTTTTTAACACTAAAATGAGTAAAATTAATCTTTAACCAAATGGCCAAATGGTTAAATAACATAAGCCCAGCTTAAAAAACTCTATTCTCCACTTTACTTTACTTTATCTGTGGTTACTACCCTATAAAACATGATGATCATTAACAGAATAAAATGTGTACAAGGTGTGCAGTAATGGCTACTATCACAACAAATCTATGCCATCATCTGGAGATTTTTGTGGCCCCAGTGTGACTGCTCACCCTGCCTCTACACCACTGGACAGGAATATGTTTACCTCTGTGTTACATCACTATACCCTTTAACAGCACCTATAGTTGAGGGAATGATGACACCAACTGATCTACAATACTCGTTTTCACTGTGCATAAGTTTATTTCAGATGAGCTTGAGCTTCTGCACGTTGTTGACATATAACTCACTGTGAATAGTACACTTTTTTTTTTGCCTTTGTGAATGCAGCAAAAGCAGCATTTACTGACAATGTATTCCTGAGGCTATGTAGTGATATACACCATAGAAGCATGCTGGCTTTTAATGTATTGTGCTTTGAGCGGTCGGCAGTCACATGCATTCAGTTAAGATTTTTAGCTTTTCTCCTTACACACAGAGATTTCTCTGGATTCCCTAAGTCTTTTCAAGATATTATATAATATCATAATATTATAATAATTATATATTATTATATAGCATTATATTATATATATCATAACTGACCCAGAAAGGGGACACAATTTTGTATATAAAACTGTAATATAAAGCACATTAACCAAAACATTTGAGTGTTTCATATTTAAATTATACATTTAATTTGAGGCTAAAGTGTGTGATTTGGGATGCTGTGTAGATCAGCCGATAAAACTGACGCACTAACTCAGATTAGAACTTTTTGATCTCTCGTGATATGCAGGCTGTACAGATCCAGTCCACCAATCCAGCTAAAGTAGTCGTAGAGTGTAGGGAAAAGGTGCACATAAATGTGTTTGTACTTGTGAAATTTATATATATATATATTTTTAAATGTATTTATTTATTTGTTCAATTCCATGCCATATTTCAATTTGTTCTATGTACATGGTGTGTTAACTTGTTTCAATTTTACAAAATCAACAAAGCCAGTCATTTAACCAGCAACCAGTTTTATTTTCATGCTTTTATTATTGTTTGTATTAGTTTTGTTTTTTTTGACGGAAGTAGAGGTTAGTTAGATTTATGTGTACATAAAAAAAAAAGAAAAAACAGAATAGCCTGTACTTGCGTCACATCCAATCAGCTATACAATATTTTCATGACAATTTATCTTTTTTCACATTATCATGATATTCAACAGATTTAATGAACACCACATTTAATGTCCGTATTGTGACTATCACACAAACACACACATCTGCATGCACACTGACACACACTTGTTGAAACAGTAATGTTAAAGCAGAAACAAATCAATACTGAGGCCCCACACGCACAACAAAAGGCCCCACACAGATATTTATCATGGCACATTTACAGCAAACTATTCAAGCCCTTTATCTGTGTAAGAGGTGTTGATTAGCCATCAACGGTTGAATAGTGTTAGGACAACATTGTGCATAATTCCTGCTGATTAAATAAGATAAAAGACAACTAGAGCGCTTTGGCAAAAACAAATATATGCTTTGCATGGGCCGGTAGGATGTGATCCATGTGCTTAGAAGAAGGTTTTTTGTGAATCCTACAGGGAGCATCAGCACAAGCAGTTAATTGGGTTTTTTTTGTTATGATTTTCCTTTTCTTTTGTTTTTTACATGTGGACTTCTGCTACTTAAAGCTTAATTGGCATGAATTGATAATGATACTTCAAACAAATGTAAATGCATTTAGCTGAATTTTACTTTCTTCTGACGATTAGCTTCCCTCCATAGGTATTAGCTAGGCCGCATCTTTCTATTTCTGGAGCTTTCGCTTCCATACGATGAGAGTCCTCGGGGATGCTTTTCTAGCGTGATTACACATTCTTACACAGCAAGGCTCCACTGGTGTCCCACTATTCACCACATTTACATAATGGATAGCTCCCTGCTACTACATGGTGATTAACCTTGAATAGTCAGGAGCAGTAGACTGAAAACTTAACTTGGAAATAAAATAAATAATATCATATGTCTGGGTGTGAAGAGGAGGGAAAAAAAGGAAACAGTTTGCTTCTGGAAATTGCATATGAATGTTGGCGGTTCCAGCTTTCCGGAGATCTGTGTGTGGGTTGGCGTGGCATGCATAAAAGATATTGCTTCCCCAAGAAGCTTGCTACACTTGGAGTGGCTGAGGCAGGATGAGGTGGGAGATGAAAACCTGGGGAAGAAAGCCAAAAAAATAAAAAAATAAAAAATATATATTTGGGCAACTGACAGCTGGATGTGTGTAGGTGTACTCGAACAGAGCATGGAGGTCCCTGTCTTTTGAAATTCAATGAGATTGTTTGAGAAAGCAAGCTGTCACAGGTAAGTACACTTGTGAAGGCAAGGAGAGGTGGGTGATAAAAGGAGTGTGAAGCCCATCCTGCATGGTGACATTTATGAGGCCTTTTTACACCGAAATATAAAAGCCCTCGAACAGAAGCTGCCACGGCCCGACCTGGATTACAAACTCTTTGATCTTTGACGTAATTTCCTCTGATTTCGGCTTGATAATGCTGGGGGTGTGAGATGTTGCACATAACTTCCAAAGAAAGTAACAACGTAAGCTTGCTTTTGATTCCACAGTTATAAGCTTTAAATGTATATGCATTTAATAAGGAACCAGCCACTGTGCTGTAAGCAGAACAGAATGTCAGTCAGATGGTTAAAAATATCACTTCTCCTCAAATTTCTGCCAACTTATCTGTGTGTATTTGATATGAAATTTATGAATGTCATGCCCTTTAAAAGATATTGCTCATTATTAAAGGCAGGAAGGGAAAGAGGAGGTTTTAATGTCTAGCGGGAACAGTAAAAAAGAAGCTAATGTAGCAAGAATATTTCCCCCTACCTACAAAATCAAATTAAGCTCTACAGGAGGATATTTTGTGCGTTTTTGAACAATATGTCCCAGTTTTAATTATTCGAATGACTCTCTGAGGTTCATGTACAGCTCGGGTGTTGAATTATACAGGGTTTGCTGAATGCGGACAGAGGCATCAGAGAGTGGCAGGATAGCGCAAAATGTTAAAACAGGACAAATGCATAGCCAGAAATGCTGAAATACACCTATAGCTGTGGAGGAACAATGAACTGAAAGGTCATATCTCGGCAGGTGAAAAGCAATTTCATTAACAGAGAGGTTAATGGATTTTGTAACCGTTTCAGAAATATGAATTTACTGATTCAAACAAGAACAGCTCTCCAGCTAGGAAACATAGGGCGCAGGATTCATTATTCAAATACTGATGACGTGGTCCAGATGTCAGGGCTTTTAGTTGGGTTTTACTGACGGAAAATGTTGATGTTGCTGTTACTGTTAATTCATGTCCAAATACACTGCCAGTGGTGGTAACAGGGTGAATAAATTGGCAGAAGATCAGAAAAGACTACAGTTTTCAGAGAATCCCTGTGAGGTAACAGTCAGGAAACAGGATGCACAACAGAGAAAGTGCCTTGGAGAACAAGGAGCAAGCAAGGCAGATAATTGCAGTGGTAAAGTATCCTTCAGCTAGCTTAAGCACTGCACACATCTACTAGATTTCCTAGTGCGTTATCACAGTCTGCAACAGGGTAAAAAAATCAATTACCTGTTAATCGGCTATTTCCATTTCCAGCTCCACAAATAATGAGGAATATTTGTGAAGCCAAGATACATATGAAACAAAACCTGATGGTGGTACCACTGAGATTAGATTTTCGCACAAATTGTCTATAGCCTAGGAAAGGAGACTATATTTCTAAAATATCTGCTGAATAGAACAGACACATCAAACCTTGTTTCTTTGAAATATTAACTTTGTAGTAGAAGGAAAAACTTTCCAAAATAATAAAAGAAAATAACAACATCATGAAGATTTTTATAGGAAAGTAGGGATATCAGAAGCTGAACTTCAGGATTCATCGTCAGCAGGTTGTAGACTTCATTTGCATATTTCAGTGCATGTCAGCTTTACTAATAATCAAGGCTTAATTAAGATTAAGTGCAAGGGAAGTTGCATAGTGCAAGTTGTGCAACCACTTTCGACTTCTTAGTGTTGTTAGGAACCATTGTAGTTTACCTTTTGAAGTTTGTTGGTTAGCTTGGTTGGCATGTAATAAAATACTCATGCAGAATACAAAACTGAAGAATCTCTTTTGAGTCCAAATTAGATTTTGGAAAATGCAGCACTCAAAATATAGTTATGTTTTACATTTCAGAAGAAATGTTTAAATCTTTTACCAACACACAGTAATCAGTACAGTAGAGTAATAAATCAGTGTATTGATCACTTATTAATTTCAGTGTTACTGAGCTCTAATAAAAGACTAAGTAGACTGATAAATCAAGGTAGGGATCACTTATTAATGTCATAGTAACTGGGCTCTACTGAACCTTAAAAAGACTAGTATATCACCATGTCACAATTAGTTATTATCTCAGTGTTACTGAAAGGCTGTTTAAAATTAAGATTGCTTGGGACGACTGTATAATTTTGGTAATAGTGTGCATTATTTAATTCAAACAATTGAATGAAGTAGGAAGCAATTATTACATGCCAGCTTTTTTGTATTACAGTTTTAGGTAATTTGAACTAATCTAAAGAAGTAGCAAAACAAAACTTTTTCAGTACTCAAGCCATCATAGTGTACCTGAGGCCCCGACCACATACTACTCCCACCTAACCTCATTCAGTCATTTCCAACCTATCCCTGTCAGTTCCATTCCCTTAAGCTATGGCAGATTCAACAGCATTTGGGCTGGGAGTTGGATCTTGACCATACAATTCACATAACTGGTTGGTTTGAAGACTGGCTAAGTCCATTGATCCTCAGTGTGTCTCCCAGGACTGTCATGGAAGCCTGGTGGCTAAGCTCTAAGCTGTGGGCCACCTAAGCAATGCAAAAATCCAATCTCAAGTTCACTCAAAAAGATTTATGTACTCAGAAGCTGTAAAACCCCATTACGCAAATGCATATCTAGGCCAAATGTACATCTGAGAATATTTCAAACATGGTGCCCAACAATGCACAAAGTTATGCAGGAGAGTGCGAGCAGAGATGGCAAAAGCACTGAAAAATTATGTTATAATATAAATTATATAATATAAAAACTATACTTCAGGAAAAGTATGGCTGTGTTATTCAAATCCAATTCAACTAAAAGGTTAAAAGCACAAATGAACTTGAGTGAATGGGTGATTTAAATAAACTTAGGTATTCAAAAACAAGTAATTACTTTAACAAATAATTTAGATGTTCTCTTTGATGTATTGAAATGCAAGAAATGTCAACTGGCTTGCAAGACAATGCAAAACAAGAGTAAAAGTACAAGTCTAGTCAGTTCTAAATAATACTCCAGTAAAGAAAATGTCTTTTGAAATAATACAATGTATTGTAACAGAGTACCATTGCACAGGTTTTTTCAACCCAGAGTATGAGAAACAACATGGCGTAAAATATATATTTAAATGTAGTTAAACATGTTTTAAAAACAAAAACAAAACATCTTCCTGTGTTCCCTTAACAATGCGATCTGCACTTTTTTCATGACAAGTATTTGTTTATTGTTTATTATTATTTGTTAAGCATTTTTTGTCTAAGACTTCACACTAACAATGTTTTAAACATCTTGTATGTGTATAATTAAATTCTGAAGACTATAAACAACTCCACAAGAGCTAGCAAGGCTAAAGTACAGTCTCCACATAACAGGGTTAATTGTAACTATAACGATGGAGGCGATGAGGCTGAATACATGTGTAAGTTTTTATTAAAGTCACATTTCACAAAGTCCTGAGACTGATTAGCAGGGATGAACACAGCAGATAAGCCATAACCAAACTAAACCATTAGAAAGTTACATAAGCAATGCAAGACAAAGAGACTAAGCAAACTCAGGCGTATAAGAACATGGAACAGAAACAAGAAACAACTGAAAATAATTACTAGATTTGGATATATGCAAAATATAGGTAACTGGAAATTGCTTTTCAAGTCATTATTATTAATATTATTATTAACAATACATTTAAACTAAATAAAATGTAATAAAATTGATTTCTCAACATGTTTAAATGAAATCTGTTCACTGCTCGTTGAGGATCTACTTTCCTTGATGGTTTAAATGGGTATTATGTGTTTGCTGATGTTAACGACTTCTAAAATTCAAACTTCCCCTGTGGGCACATCATAATGCTTTTTTAATTATTATTATTACATCGCTTTCATTTAATAAATAAGATGGATAATGCTGTTTCTTGCTTTATATTTGAATGGCTTTGGGCAATAAGTTATAGATCATAAGGGACAGAAAATCATTTGCCTTCAAAACTTAGAAAGTGGGACCAAGACTCTAATATAATGTTAATTGATAATGTAGGGTTGGCAGAAGATGCGGGAGACATAACATTTTAAAGTGTAACTTTGCCAGATATGGGGCACAAAATGTGCAGAAGAACTTTTTGTAATGTGGGTTGTGAGGTGATTTCTTTCCAAGACCAGGTTTGATTTTTAAATCTAAAATAGTCCTTATTAATTTCATTTGCTATTTTTTATGTTTAAAGAGACATACGATGAGACTTTTGTGCACTCATGTACTTGTGTTAAAATAGAGATACTCAAAGCAAAATATTTCTCCAGTAAAAGACTTCCATTTGGATGAGTACAAAAAATGTATTTGCCTTCAACTTTAAAGTACAGTTTAAAAGTTAACAGTAACATGATTTATTATGGGTCTAATGTCCTATTGTCATTCCTGGAACCCAACTTCTTGCTTAATCAACTCATGTTAGGTGTAAAGACTTTAGTGTCACAGGAAATCTAGTGTCCACCAATCTTTTAACTGAAAGCCATTAATTAGTCTGACACTGGTGTCTATTAAAATGATCATAAGCACAACCCCTGAACGCAAATCATTTCTATTAGGTAGAACCTAGCTCTGTCCAACAGGTCAAGTTTGTTAATAGAAAATACAGTGTGTAAAACCATAACCCTTTATGCTGTTCTGGCCACAGAATCTCAGTTCACTGACTTGTTAGCTGACTGGGCAGTTCAACTTTCAACAGGTCAAACACAGTGCGCACTGTTCCCTGTTTGGGTCGCTTTGACAAGTAATGTTTTATGCATACATTTACCAAAAGGAACAGCAGATATGGCATAATGCAGTGAAGTAAAAAGTAAGATATTTGACATTACATTTAGAAATTAAAGAATAAAATCCGCCAAAATGATTTTTTTTACATAAAGCAAAGATAAAGAAACAACAGCTTAGGTAAAGTAACTAATTGGATTTACTTTGTTACTGTCCACCGCTGATGCTGTCCTACCACTGGTCTCTGATGCTGGTCCTCAACATACTGCTTCTTCCTCTGCAACCTGCCCTCTGCAGGTTTGGCCCTCTCAGTCACTTGTCCTTGAATCCGTGGTAGCAGCGTTCGTCTGGCAAAGTAAGGAAGAGAAAGAGTCTTCCACAAATGCTCTTTTACTAAACATAGAGAGGCCTACCTTTTTCCTATTGCCTCTTTTTCAATTTCTATTATGCAGCAATATCAAAATAAATAATCTGGATTTACACAAGTCTTGAGTGGATTTCTATTCTGCAGGATCCCTAAGCAGTACTCTTATATTCCTTATACACTTGAACACGGGATGTCAGTTCAGGGAACTGCAGTTGACAAATATCTTCATTCAGAATGTCCTGCAGTGTCATGGTCAAACACGAGGCAACACACATCTTCAAGGGACATGCAATGACTGATGGTTAAATCTTCCCTACATCTTCCAGCAAAGTAATAATGCACTGTGCAGTCTGAAGTTCCTTACCAACTGAACATTTTCACACCCTAAAGGTTTAGACTCATCTTTAAAATGTCTGAATACCCTGTAAAGTCCACATAGCAGGGAACTTAGTTCAATTGGAATACAGCTCTTGACTTGAACAAGTCTTACCAACAAGACAAGATAAATTCAATTAACTTTTTATTTAATGTTTCATCCAAACAGTGAAGCAAAATTTAAGTGGAGAAAAAGTCTATAAAATTTTTTTTGGGATATTCGCTTTAAATGCTACGCATACATATTTTAATAGATTTATGTTGCAAAGCTTATTTGGTCCTAACATCTTAATTAACTGTGTTTACATAAAAATGATCTCACTTTTCATAAATTGTTCATAAATGGGAGATGCTTGAAAAAAGTTGATATAATCATTTAATGTAGATGAAGTTGGCTTGGTAAATTAAAAATAATGAATACTGCTCCAATCTTAACTTAAACTAACTAAAATGCATTATATCTCGAATAGAAACACCAAGTTTATATTCCCCTCTCTACACTAATGTCTAATATAACCCTGTCACATATTACATGTTTCTAAGTAGTTTATTCACACCCACCACCTTATCTCCTTCAACTTTTCTGTTTCTTTTTAGACCACAAAGCGGTGTTTCAGTCATCAAAGTCTTTTTAGTTCTGGGAACATTCCCTACTAGCAGGGCGCCCCCTACCCAGCCAGTAGGGAATGTTCCCAGAACTTTGGCTACCATTACCTACAAGTTCTAATAATAAAGTTTTAAATGAAATGTTTAAGTCCTGTGTTTAAAGAACGTTAAAATGTTTATAATTTCAAATAATGTTGCTAATGGTTACATGTTAACTAAGACACAACGCTTTAACTGCATCGTTCAGGGGATGTTTTGAGGAAGTTATCAGGGCCACAGAGTATGTTACATGATAACATTCTCAGCGCAACATTCGGGAAATTTTATGGGTGTTATTGAGACCAGTGATGACAGAATGTTTTTAGAAAATGTTCTCCTACCTTTAGAAAGATAGATGTTCTGAAAATATGCATTGCATATTTTTAGAACATTATAAGAACAAATCATTTCTAGCTGGGAGGACTTTTTCAAACTAAACCTATTTGTACTCTTGTACCTCTCTTTTTAAGCCTCCATAAACCTGGACAAATCTATCTTATGGTAAGTACCACAGTTATTTTTACGTAATACTTCACCAGTAAACAATGTTTAGCCCAGTGCGTTATGGAAAATGACAGCATTCATTCCTTTGAGTGGTGGTTAATTGATTTAGTTGTATAACACATGCTAATAAATGTAGCACGCACCAATAAATTAAGTTAGGGCAGCTTGCGTCAAGGCAATCGCTTTCAATAAGCTACATGAGTAAACACAATTATTGAGTTTTACTGGGTGCTAAAACCAAATCAGCCGTCTGACTCATTGATACATTTGTAGCAGAGGATGCACATATTTAAATACCCAAGGCCCTTAACAGCATATGAATAGTTACAATGAAACTGCTCCAATTTTCTACAGAGACTCCTTATGAAATATAGATGCCCTACGCTCCTGTGTGAAAACTTCAGAGGTGCTGCAGCTGCAGCAGCTGTTGCCCTTGCTGTTGTGGAGAAGACTGAGGCTATGAGCTCCTCCATATCATAGCTTGCTCCTTATCATTTTTTCAGGAGGCCTTTCTCACCAGTGCCTTGTCATCCACAATCCGTTCCACACACCAGAGCTAAGTGTGTCAACCTTGGATGTGATGATGATGAGGAGGAGATGGTGATAATTACAGTGATTAAGAGGAGGAGGCCAAGCCAATTAGAGGACATGAGCGTGAGCATCACTCAAGAGTACCCAGGTTTATCATGGTGTCTGTAGGACGCCACTCTAGCCACTTACAACCCAACGTAACACTCAAAGACTTTGAAATGGCCCGTATTGGGTCAAGCCTGTGTTGTGAATGTTGAGCACCTCGCTATCCATTGCTTCTATAGTGTGTGTGTGTTTGTGTGTGTGTGTGAGAGAGAGAGAGAGAGAGAGAGAGAGAGGCTGGTTTGCAAATTTATGTAATCAAGTTGCCATAAATATTTATCCGCACTCTTAAGGGCACTAACTAGTCAGGCTTCCCAGTGAAGCATCCAAGAAGGGTGCTCTCTCTCACGTAATCCGAACGGAACAGCACTCCACCCCCCTCTCGTTTGGGGCTGTGGTATATTCCAGAGATGCTGATATAGCGAGAAAGAGAGCTTGTCTCCGCAACAGCAGCCTCTCTCCGAAGATTTGTCGTTTAGCTACGGGGGGAAGAGGGGATATCTCCTGAACGCGTTGAGCCCCCCGCCTCCTTCACAGCTCTCACCAAGTGCCACTTTGCTCAGTTTCTCTGTTGCGTATCCAAAAAGACAAACCCCAAAACCACTATCGCTGTCTGGCGACGCTAGACGTGTAGATAGAGCTCTCTCGCGTCTCCGCTCTGAAAGGATAACTGAGAGGAGAAACACTGAGAAAATAAGGCTAAGAGGGATTTTATATGGTGATTAGAAGTGAGCCGGTGTGGACCAAATGGCATGGGACTAACCTGGTATGGCAGCAAACCCAGAAAAGGTAATGCCGGCTTGTTTCGGTCTCCTGCGTATGCTAGCGGCGTTGCGCGCGGCGTTAGGTTACGCGCGAGGCGCATGTGTGTAAACATGCTATAGTGAGGTGACAGTAAACACGGGCTTCTGTGGAAATGTCCGATCACTTCACTCGCGTGAGGTCTGAAAGATGTCCAGGGAGGGTTGGCGTGTGGCGGAAGGCATGAGAACTGGGATTTTACTGAGGGAAATGCTAGATTGAAAAGGTCGGCTTGGGCGGTATTCGCCTTTACTTCACCTGTCAGGGTGAGGGAAAAGTAACTGGCCGAGGACGAGGTACTAGCACAATCTCTGTGACAGACGCCTAACTAAAACAGACCCGTTTTTTTCAGAACTCAGACGCAGCAGCACTGTTTAATCAGTTTTGGTTTTGGGTTCGACCCCCGGCGCGGGTTGTCGCCTGGCTGTGGTGACACTTTTCAGGGAGAATTTGGTAAAAACGCTGCTCTAGCCGAGCTGAATTTGAAATGGGCTGGTTCACTCTGAGGGCCTGCTTAGGGTGAACGTCTTAAACAATTCGCATAGGGTTGTTTCTCTAGGACGTCTCCTTAGATTTAACCACAATTCAGCTGTCTGCCTCACACAAGACTGCTTGGAGCAACAAGGCACAAAACTTCAGCTCGGCGTTTTAAACCACTGCACACGCGCCGAACAGCTGTGCCTGATACAGGACGCGTGTTCCTGTGTTAACTTAGTCATCAGGGTTAGGTTATGTTCCTCAGATATGATCAGCTGCTTTGGAAATGTTATGGTATTTTCCAGTGTGATCAATTAGTCATTGGTTTTTAAAGTAAATTAATTCAAAGGCCCATACCAATTTTATTTATTCATATGTTCATGTATTGTAGTTTCCCAACCAGGGCTAACATTTCTATCTAGTTATTTTATTTATCCAGCACTGTAATGAAATTTCATTCCATCATAGCTGTATTCTTTTCTCAATTTTCCAGTCAAATTATAGTGCTTAAGCAAATCCATTCCTAGTAAGGCATGACATTTTCATGGATGATCGTCCAGCTTTTGAGAATTTAACAGCTCCCCTGTATTAACTGATACGAGCACAGCACAGAGCCTTTGCAACCTCCTCACCTTTCATTCAGTGGTCTTTCTTGTCAGTGTGAAACTATGCAACTTGAAGTTAACTCTTGTATCGCATGCATCAGGCTGTCAGTCTGCATCTAAACCACATACTAGCCTATCTGGTAGACCTTTCATTCTGTGGTGGCCATTGCACTTTGGATAAAAAAAGAGAGAGAGAGAAAAAATCATACACTGTAGTTGGCACTTCTGCCAGGGTCTTGTTCTTAAGAGGTAGGCCTACTCATTTTCCCATCAACAGTTTGAAAACCTTGCATTTACACTGCGAGTTACTCATGTTTGCTTGTGTTTTTTTGCCCACCTTGGAAAGAGGATACTGGCCGAGTTCTTTGGCTCTTCCGTGTGGCAACTCTTGCTATTGCACCATAACCTGCATTTTTTTATGTTAGAATGACCCCATATATCAACACTGAATCAGTCAACAACGGTTTTCCTTTTACATGCTTTTGTTTGGCAGGAACCAAAGTGTTGTAGCTGTGCATTCCTCGTCTCTAGTCCCCTGAATTAATTGTGCTGATAAAAAACCAAGGCAATCTGTTGCTGCTATTCGTGATTAATAGATGAGCATCTGTGCTTGTGTACGGTATACCACCTACTCATACACTCCGAGTCTGAATTCGCCCATTGTTCCAGGGAGGAGCAGCCTGTAAAATAGAAGATGGCATATGCAAGCTAGCTTCAATCCACTGGCAAAGGGAATCAGAGGGCCTTTTATTGCCATAATACAAGGCTTAATAGAAACATCAGTGTGAGAACATGCCAGTACTCCCTGCTTGTAAATCAAGGAATACGGACGGGTACTGTTTTTACCAAAAACTTTGGTTTTTGGGCATTAGCCGCTAATTATAGTGCAAATGTGTGTAAATGCACCATCCTGTACATGACAGGGTTTCCACTCGCATGTCAAAACAGCGTAGTGTTAGCAGCTGTAGGCAGCCAGTACTATTTGACACATTTTATCTTCATGTAATTACTATATGTAGCCTCTCTGATTGCAGGATGCTATTTGCTTTAATAACCACTGCCTCAGTGTTTGTTGTCAAACATGACTAACGCGGGTTACTGGTGCTTGCAAAAATGGCTCTTACAGATGTTGCCAAGAGAGGAATTTTGTGGAGGTGTACGTGGAGTAGTGTGTTGAGATTCTGAGGCTGCACTCGGCGCTAAGCAGACTCTTGGCTGTCAGCTCCTCTCCAGCAGAGAGGCTATGTAGCGCCTCGTGCGTGCCGTACAGTGCCAGCCTTCGGGCACCATAGCTGCCTTGAGTGAGTGGTTGACACTTCCCTGGCCTTTATCCAGTAGGAGGTGTCTAAAGTGGGGCATTGGACAGCACTGTTGGAACAGACAGCGAAGCCTGTCCTCTAGAGTTCTGGCTGAGTCTTTTGCAGGATACTGAGGCTTCCTTTGGTCCAAGGGCTTTCTATACGCAAAAGAAAAAAAAATAAACAAATAAAATAAAAAAAGTAAAATAATAGCAGCACTTATGTGAGGTACCATATGATCTCCATTAGGATTACTGCACTGGTCCGCTTGCAACAGTTCTCTAGCTCCATGCTGCTTCTCTCTTGGCCACCCACCCAGCTGTGCATAAGCAGGGCCTGTACTTTGTTTTTGGATGCAGAGCCTCCCAGGGCAGCAGTAGCACAGCTGCCTGCTAGCCAGCGTAGAGTTCCTTTCACCACAGGGCTCTGTACAATCCAATGCCCCAGGTCGATATGGAGACATTTCGCCACAGGAGCTGGCCATGGATGGAGGTTTTGGCCTTTTCTTGGCTATTAAAAGTCTCATCGCACTGAGCTTGTTGTGTTGTATTGATATGCATTTCTAACCTAGTTCTTGTGCATTACTAGAAAGCCAACCTATTCCTACAGACTGCCTACCTTAGTCAAAAGCCAATGAAAAACAGGATTCATCATGCTAAGACTGGTAGCACTGTGGAAATGAACTTGTTTCCAGTGAACAGTCCAGGAGGTACAGTTGGCATATCGAATTAAGACTTTGATCATGTGCACATGAAAAATGCGGGGATGCAGGAGGATGTCTTCGGATGGAGCGGCTGCTGTTTTAAAGCAGCTTTTACAGGACATCCAACATCATGCTGTTCCAAATACTTATTTTTTTAATTAACTCATTAGTTTGGATAATTTACATAAAAAATAACAATGCTTGTGTGCACTGGATATAGTGGATATACTGCAATAATGTAAAGCTTGTGGTCACTGTTGCTATTTCTGGCAAGCTTTAGAGAACAGCATGTTAAATATGGAGTCTTCACGAGTAAGTAGGGGATTTACCCCCTGGAATCCAAGTCCATATTCCTTTAAACTACACTGGACCTAAGCTGGTTCCAGGATTTCATTCCTCATGCCTGTAACTTCAGAGTGACTCAGTCAGTTTGCATTGTTTTCTATATAATTGCTGACACATTTTTTAGAATAGAGTATGTAAAATAGGCTGCATACATAACACTGGCATATCTCTGCAGTCTAATGGTTTAAAAAAATAACCAAAGGTGGAGGCTAAGGCCTGCAGATCACTGGGAAAAGTAGAACACGTCAGCAAATCAGCAAAAAATCTAATATAAATAGCTATTACTGGGTCCACATGTGCCCCACCCATCCCCAAATCATTTGACAATTACAGAACTTGTAAAACTGATCACAGTCGCTTCCTTGTTTATTCAGGCACCATTGCAGACTAAAAAGTCTAAAGTCTTTCCACTTCAGTCTGCTTTGTTAACACATCTGGGTTGAAGCCTCTACTGAGCCAGCTGAGGCTCTCATCTTTTCAGCATGCAGCAGTTCTCTGGTCTTTGTTGTCTAAGTCCAAAAAGCTAATCATCTTAGCGCTTGCCTTGTGAAACAAAGATCGGCTACATCAGCAACTACTGGCAAACACCAAAGTGGCAATTTGTGGACACCTTAGATATAGACTGTGGGTTTGATAGGGTTTTTCTTGCTATGAACCCACATCTTCATGTTCTGGTTTAGCTGTATTTAGTGCTCTTTAGCTAGAACGAAGGTAGCTATCCTGGCATCAAACATCTTTATGTATTTATCTAAGAATTCTCACTTACGTCATCAACTGCAGCTCTTTCTCTTTTTCATTGCAAGGAAAACACAACAGTGATCACTGTGTAGTTTTGGACTCTCAATTCAAACAACGAGAATCTCAGCCAGTGGAGTAGAGGGTGTGGGAAAGAACTCAAGGGTCGGTAGATCAGTGTAGCTTACACGGAAATAAATGAGCTGTTATTTTTTGTGCTATATGGTCCCTAAATAAATGATTATATACATTTAAAATATAATATTTTGTGAGTCCTTTTAATTTGTGTTGTGCTCAATTAACTGCTTTGTCTATGTATGATTAGCTACACAAACTTCGTAGTTAGCTAAAGACTAACCTACTAACCTTAGAGCAGATACAACTGACATGTTTATTTGGTGCTGTGCTCTTCTAGCATTTAATCTGGACCCTGCACCTCTCTTCCCAATTTTTCAAACTTGACTTCACCCATCGTTAGTCATGATTAAATCTAGATATTTAAGATGAATGGGATGGATTATCACAGGATACCATTAGGAGCCTCTTAGAACGCCATGCTGAGATGTATGCATGTTGCATTAGCAAACGTGTGTCCTGACACCATACTAAGAGAAACTACTTCTTTATGTGTAGCTCAATAAATATTGTCCATATCAGTATAGATTATTCATTTGTTGTTCCTGGTAACCGTTATCTTTTTCCGTATAGGTGCCACTATTCTTTTGATGATGAATGTAAATTCTATAATCAAAATGAAAAATGTTAAAGTTCTTGTTACTTGCAGCATCCTTTACACCTTCCCTTTTTGCATCCCTGCCTAACATATACATTCCAGTAGTAATGGGGAGAAATTAAAAATAATATTCCATCAGCAGTTACACATGGTGTGTTTGCCAAAGCTGCTCTGAAAGGAGTCCAAGATACTTAGTGAGTCCCCAAGAGAGTGGGTTGATGGGTTAAACCTGGTTCTGAAACCGAATTGCGGAAAAACCTTGTCATCTTGGCAGTATTGTCTAAAGGGGTGGAACATCTGGAAATCAAAACTATTATTAAGGACATGCTAATGTGCCTGCTTGTGACATTACTGATCAAAAGCAGCTTGCACCTTGTCCACTGCACCTCTAATGGAAGGGGGAGTTGCTGCCTGTTGACCTAATGTGTACTCAAAGTAATTGGCAACCCTCAGATGAAAATCACTGTATTATTGCTATAGTAATGACCATTGTGCTGTTTGAAATTGTCATCTGATTGATTTTTTTTTTCATTATGTGGTGCATTTCCGTTGCTAAACAGGATGCCACCCTAGGGTTCCAGTCTAGCTGTCATTACTGTTAGCATTAAATGAAGCCCAGTCCATGCACTGCTTCTATAATGAATGCCATTAACTTCAGGGGGTCATGGCTGTTAAATCACTCTTTTGTTTTTTAGCTTTAGAATACAAAGCAGCTATTTTTTTTCTTTTTATTCAGCTATTGCTGTTCCATTTTTGTTTTTCAAACATTTGCTGTTGCTATGCAGTTGATTTGCATCGGATTTGACCTGAGAGGTTGTATTCCTCTTAAACAGACAGCTGGATCTTTTTTATGTGAATGAGTTACCACTCTGAAGTCTACAGTACATTGTCCTAGGAAAAAAACATATACAAAAGTAAAAACCAAGTAATTTTGGGATATTTCTTCTGGCCCATGCATTGTGAAATTGTTTCGTAATGTAAATGACAACGTCTGGGTTTAAATGATGCAGAAAAATAAAAAAGGACAAAAACTGAGATGCATGTTTTTTTTTTGGCAGGGGCAATATGTTATATGCCATGTGTTTATAGCCTGGTTGTAACAGTGCGTTAGGGCCCTGTACGTATGATTAATGTCAGTAACTTTCGTCATCTTCAGGATACGGTCTCCTTGCTGATAAATTATTGAATAAGCTAAGTTGAGGAAAATGCTGAGCGATCCCCTGTACCCCTGGCATTTCTCTTTTTTCCCTCCTTTGTATGTTCTCGCCAAGCAATAAGATCACTTTTGTTACTCTGTCTTGCATTATTTATGATTTCTCATTTTATGAACTATACCCTGTGGCACTGCATGCTCTCTAGCCCTATTGATTTGTACTTGCTCTAGAACTGGGTTTAAAATAATGCACTGTATGAAATTTGTGTACACTGGTCTAGCTGATGGTGGCTGTGCAGAGCGCACCAAATGATGTTTGTCGGAGTGGTGATGCGGTGCCCATGGCCATTTTGGGATGGAATTTCTTTCTCCGTGGCTTTGCTCGGAAATCTTATCATACCTATGTGTCAGCTGAATAGAAGGCTTGGTGCCATGCCTTCATTCCACAAGAATAGCCGGGCATGTCACATGTCACTTGTTACCCACAGTTCATCTCCAGTCATCCACCCTCCCTCAGGGCCCGACTGCCTGCTGCGCCTCCTGTCTACGCAGTTGCCAAGCTTAAACATTTTTGCCTGTGGACTTGCCTCCTTCAAATTACTGTCTTATGAGCATGTGGGAAAAAACACAATTACTCAGTCACTTCCCTGAGCTTTGGCTGTGCAGCTATAGGTGACTGCTCAGCACTCCAATAAGGCCCCCACTCCTTCCACTTAAAGCACTCATTTGCAATAAGACAAAAGGACTTCACTTCTAACAGCAGATGGCTCATTTTCTTCTCCATGTTCTGGGGCGTTGGAGTAGCTTGCTGTTGTCATGGTGCAGGGTGCTATTAGGAAGGCGTAATCTATTCATTTGTGGGCTGGGGGCGAAAATCATAGATGATACTAAGTCAGATGGATTGGTCCAAAATTGGTATGAGGAGAGAAAAAAATTCCAATTTATTTTCTTCTATCAGTGCATTAAGAAAGAGTAATCACGCTCTGACACATGAGTGTAGCCCTGCGTTTTGACAGGATTGGCCTGGATATGGAAGAATATCCCTTAAAAAAAGAATGAGCTATAAGTTGAGCTAGAATGGCAGGGGGTTATTTATGTTACACCTCACTGAGTACAATGTACAATGTGCGCCATTAAATGACTCTTTTCATTGTTCATGCATCATACTGTATAATACTGACCTAGTCATAACATCTTAGACTCTGACACACATTTAATTATTATTTTTTGTGGATAGTGATGGAGCACAGCAAACATGCTTCAGGCTTTGGGCTCCAAAAAGGTTGAAAGAGGGAAGAAATACACTGATATAATAGTGGTTGCAACAGTAGCACCAGAAGAGGACACTGCAGAGCTAAGTGGTACCGTAATAAAGAATAAATAAATGACATGAAACTAAACTATTAGACACTGCAATATTGGAGGATCCAGCTTTGAATCCCTCCTAGGTATGAAATTAGCGATGCCTTGTCATTTCAGGTTAGGGGACCTTCACTGCAGAGAATACAATACACAGTTACTAATCTTGTATACACAGTAGTGAATCTGCCTGATGAACTGCTGGCACTGCAGAGTTGCATCTGCTGGGACCTGTAGCTCTGAATGAAGTCAGGTATTAATCAAGTCACCGGACAACTTTAGAGAAAAGAAATCAATTTTTGTTTCTTTCCAAACACATCGGAACATAAATTGGCAGTGGCGTTAAAGCGCACAGCTTGGCAATACTTGTCAACATCATTAACTATAGATTCGTTGTAGTTTCTGTGGCCTTTTTCCATTTCATTTTGATAATCTGGGAGGACGAGTAATTTCTAGATTTTAGAGTTAGAATGATGCTCAGGCAGTGCGGCTGAAATTGTTATGCTGCAAAACCACTACTTTGGTCAGTAAACATATGAATAGGTATGGATGGATGGGTGCATGACAGTGTTGGAGTCATATGGGTATCACAGGAACCCACGATATCAGAATCAAATTAATACTGTTCTGTATTTGAGCATGTTATGATTACAATTGTTAATGTTAAATAGCCCATGTACTGAGTAAGTGAAAATGTTACTGAGCTGGGACATGATGTTTGTTTTCACACCTGAGGAGATTAAGCTATTCATTTGATCTATGAGGGCATATTTATTCTTAAACCTTCATCTGGGAATTTCTCTTAGTGATTGTTTTTTATGTGAAAGTGCTACAACATGTTTCACAATAAGAGTGCAAACATCTGACTGGAACCACTTAGAAACATTTATAACATGATAGTGCAGTGCGTTCCCTGACAATTACCTCACTCATACTTCTGTCTTGATCGTGATATATTTATTTTAGAAGATGCACCAATATGGGAATTCTGGGCTGATGCTGATATTCAGCAATTATCAAGTGTATTTCCTATACTGATGCAGTAAGACTTATTTCTATACAGTATTAAATGAAGCAAAACGTTCTATTGTTTAAATTTAAGCATTGGTCAACACTGACCATATGATTTTGATATTTTTTCGGATCCCTACTACACATCGGTATTTCTTGAAAATCAGAAATGCTGTATATTGATCAAGTGGACATGAAAACACTGGCTGCTGGTACTGAATCAGATCAGTTTTTTTGGCGCTACAGTAAAAAAAATCACTTGACTCTTGCCTTAGTTTATTTGACCTGTCAGACCTGGCTTCAGACACTGTGTTCTCTCACCAATGTACAATGCTGGGATCTAACAGAAATCCGTTCTGAACATACTGTTTTGTAATGGTTTGACCAGAAGTGTAAATAAATGAGTCTTATTCTGTCTAGAAAATTAGCTTGTTTGGGACTCTACTCTTAGAATATAGGAAATCGAAATCAATTCCTGGATGAATCAATATCATTCCTAAATCAGTTTGAAACTGACATTCTATTCTATGTCAGCATGGGGATGTATGCTTTCCGAATAAGACAATTGTATATTTTATAACATTTAAAAATTGACTGCTTGTCGAAGGTGTCAGGGCTTGCTTAGAGCAAGTAACATCCTCAACATATTTAACAGATAGCTGGATCTTTATACTGTACAGCTTCTTGTATGGTATCATGGATGGTATACCAGAACAGACCAACTATTAAGTCATTTCAGCATGTGTTATTGTATTTTAAGGTTAAAAATAAAATGTATTCAGTCAGACTAATTTATGCCATATAAGTATGCGTTTATTTCAAAAATGATGTCAACAACAGTGCAGGGAATTTTGAAATCGATTTGTAAAATCCAAGGCTAAAAGGTCTTAGTAGTTAAGTATGCATATTCATTGGGTGGAAATCATAATTCTTCACAGCCATGTTTTCTTTTGATGTCTGTCTTTTTAAGGCAGATTTGCCTCTGTTTTTTTGCCTGTAGAGAAGAGCTGGGGTCAAAGCCTAATTTCAGATCAGTGCTGTCACTTGTGCAACACACTTCACTAAGCTTACGACCCAAAAGTCTAAAGCCTAATGCACTCAGAGGCAGTGGTAGGAATATGAAAAAGCTTGATTGGACAGTTTCTTCTAGCAGAATCTTGTTTTCGTTTGTTTCGCTTTATATTTTGAGCTGTTTCTTTTTGAGTTATTAATCATAGTAGACCATTCAGAATAACTAATAATATACACATTATATTACAAAAATATGTTTGTTTTAGATTCATTATTAAATATGTAAAAATGAACAAATTATCTGTAGCTTTTTTCCCAACAGCAGTCAAAATGATGAAACTTACCTTGCGCTTATGTTCTCTAGTTGTATGAACATCTCTGGGATCTTAGGCGAAATCAATTACGAACAATGGCTGCAATTTTGTAGCCATTCCATTTGGCATAGACATAGAATTTGATGCGTATGAATAAATGATGCTTTAAAATGGTTTAAGGAGTAATATATGGAAAAATGCTTTATTTTAGATTAGTTCATGTTGCCAAGCCTAAAGTTGTAGTTCCCTGTAGCCTTGAAAAACTCATTGTACCTTGGAGTAGATGATCTGGCTGTGTTGATTACGAAGTGGTTGTGGTGTGTGTACATGTTTCTTTTTTCCCTTTCCTACTGGAGTCAGCATTTTACACCTTTGGCTTGAAGGCCCGGCAGTGTACACAGCCACATGGCCAGCTGATGAGGCAGATAAAGTACCCTCAGAGCAAGAGACTGGACAGATTGGAGCTACAGAGTTTGACTTTTGCCTTCTTAATGATGTTAAGTCAGCTTGCGGACTGCCACGCTGTTTGTGTCAGCTTCTAAATGTGCCAGCGCTGTCATTGCTTTGATCACCAGAGCTTAAATCTAGGAGAGAAATGTAATGGGATTCTCCTTGTGACAGTTTGGTACTGCTTCATAACTGTGCGTCACTAATCAAAACAAATTTCTTATTTTGACATTAAGTATTTGTGATAACCGGCTTGGAAAGGGTGCTGTCTTGAATTTTAACGTCACTGCCCAGACTTCATGATTGTGACCATGCTTTTTCATAACTCTCACTATGCCCAGAGGTACTGGACTCATCAGTTCACCACAGACACACAATTTGCTTTGTACATCTATGCATTAACCTTTCAACCCTGCCTCCCTGGGAAAAAAGAGCAACTCCAGACAAAGAAGCAATGCGCTGGGGTCTACCAGCAGGATGAGTTGTTCTGTAGTGCAGCTTCATGTGCATTACATGTCCAAACATGTGGGAGCAAGGAAATGAGGTGGGGGATTGCAGGGAGTGATACATGCTCGTGCCGATGTCTAATCTGACTGCAGTTAGCTCCGTTTTTTTACGTCCAAGTGATTACAGACCTGTCCAGCTGTGAAAAGTCAGGCTGTGTGAAGGGATTGGCATCCATCGAGGAAGCAGGCACCGGCTGGGTTTAGCAATTAATTGCTTCTTTTTATCCCTCCGGTAGACTCAGTGCTTTAGCCGATTTATTTCCGGGAAAATCTTGTTTGTTATCCACATCCTAGTGGAGGGTCGGTTGTTGGGGTGCCAGGCTTGATTTGGCCTCATCACATGGTTCAATTGTTGTGTTGGACTAACTGTGTCAGCAGCTTGCTTATTAAGCACACATCAGAAATGAAGAAGAAGAATAAACCATTACTGAGATGATGGTGTTTTCTCCTTAAGGCTTTGCAAAGCTATTTGCATCTAAGAGCGTTCACAATATTTCTAGGTTGAATTCGAAAAACATTTACCTCACAAACTTACCTCACAAAAAGACGACGTGGGGCAAAACGCTGTCAGGTTTGTGCTTGTTGAGCTGAAAAAGAGGATCCTAAAATAGATCATATGAAATTTTGTGGATTTAAAAAAAAATAAAAAAGAAAAGGAAAAAAAGAGCTTCTCTCCCTGAAAGCTAGATAGAACTTCTTAGGGGGCCTTTCTTCTCCCTGGGCTCTGAATAAATTGAAGCTGTTCTGGAACCTACCTAATTCACTTTGCTTTGAATGCCTGCCATCTCATGACATATTATTTCAGCAACAAACACAACCAACAAAAGCAAGACCAAAAGCTCTACAAAAAAGAATTGTTTATTGTCCTCTTCCATCTGTGATTCTGTTGTTTCCAAAGTAGTGCAGAACTGCTGTTGTTGTTTGCTTTGATTTTCTTTCGATTCATTTTTAAGGAGCCCATATCCATGGGTCCCTGTGTTTTGGCTCTTTTGGTGCCCGTGGCTGTTATACGTTGACTGGTTTATAGAGCATGAAGAACTGAACTGCCTTGGCTGCTCTGCAGCACATTAGAGGAAGAAGCAAGGTGAAAGAGGCGGATCTTTTTAAGAGAGGAAATCTTAGTGGGATACTCCAAAATGGCTGCTAGAGAGTGAATTATGGTGCACATGAATGCCAGCTTTTTTTATTCTGTGCATTTTTCTCCCTTTTATCCATGGCTAGTTTGCACTCTTTGGAGGAGCACATAAAAACTATACGGCTTTAATATGGATTTAAACAATTAACCAGTTATTGGACAACGATTAACCTAATGCTATCGGGAATGCTTTTGCAAATAAACAACAGTTCCTATTTTCCTATTAATCAAGTTAAAGGATTTGGTTTAATTTGTTCGCATTTGTTCGAGGGGATAATAGGCATTTGTCTTTACTGGTTCAGAGCTGGTGAGCAGGACCGGTGTTTTCAAAGGCATTTTTGAAATCTGCAAAAGCTGTTTGTATTAAAAGACAAAGAAATATTTAGTCCATGTTCTCATGATGCACAGCAGTATGAGAAAACGTTAAAACAGGGCTAGCCATGCCATTTATATTGTTTTAACTTGGATTAGTAATAAATTACAAATGTAACCTAATGTAACTTTACAGGAGAAGATAAAAACTTTCTCAACTTTCAATGCAAGTGAAGGTAATTCTGAGCTAATTTGAAGCAGTTCAGCAAGTCTATTTATTATGAAGTCTGAAAGGCATAGGAGCAGAACATTTGTTCAGTATGCAGTATTAGTGCAAATAAAAGACAGAACAGTGCAATAGCAGTCAATTATAGACTCAAGTATCAAGTATAATAAGGGTATAGTGTAGAAAATGAATTAGAAACATAATAATACTTTTCCTTATTGACGTACAAAATAGAAATAGACAAAAATTGAGATTCATGTGTTTCTATGGACAGCAGCAGTATTATATTTCTCAGACCCTTGGTTAAACTAGGCTCCTACCTACGGTACACTTAATTTAATTTGGTACATTGCTTACTATAAACACTGCATCACATTGCATCCCACATTGCGCCCTAAGAATATTTTATTGTTTCAACAACATTCTTTTATCAATCACACAAAATGTCTACCAGTTCAAAACATATATAATTTCTGTTCATGCCAGTGAATAAGTACATGAAATCATCATTGGCCTGATATGACAGAGGTGTGTCAGCAGTGATAACCAGTATCCTCTGACTCACACTGTGTTACCACTTCAGCAAATCATTCAAAGAGGAGGATGGTCTTCAGTGTGTGTGCAGCTGTCCCCAGATTTGCTGCTGAGCTTGATCTAGTAGTCATCTCTAGTGTTGTGACATGTTACAGTCAATATAAAAGGGGGAGATGGCCTTGACATGCCTACTTTTTTACTTTGCCCTAAAGTGAATAAAATATTTCATATGTGGTGGACACTGCTATATAAGTGTGTAAAAATATATGCTTGAAATATAATTTAATTGCTCTCTCATTTGCTGCTTTTGTAAAAATATATATATATATGAAAAAGAGTTAAATGGTTTATTAATGCTAAATGTCATTTAAATTTGTAACATATTTCCATTTTGGGAAGCTGAAAATGTAGACATGTCATGTTTAATAGTAAGTAATTTAGGTGTATTGTTTATGTATGTATGTATGCTCATTTGCGGTTGCTGTAGTATAACGCATTATATACGATCAGTGTTTTGCACAAGCACATGCTATCGCCATTGATACACTGATATTTTTCAAGTGCGTATCTGTTGATGCTTCCACCGATGCTAATACAAATTGATTTATTAAATTGTGAGTGGAGCCACCTGAATTAGTATTACAGTGAAATTTAACACTTCCATGTAGATGCAATAAAAGTAAGAAATAATACCTATATTTTTAAAAGGCAGCCTTTTTAAAATGCTTTATGTTTTACTGTGTTCTCTCTTAATGCTGTTGTGTTCCCAGCTTTTGTTTGTAATTATCCCTCCTCCACCAAACGTGGCAGTTGATCCAGTGCAGTCAGGCATGTAATTTCCACCGCACCAGTGTCCAGTGGCAGGGTGCTTTAGACCACTCCATCAGACATTTGCCTTGTGCCTGAACATGTAAGACTTGGTGATGGAAACCCAGCCATGAAGCTCCCAGCGCACAGTTTTTTGTTGGTACCATTTACGCACTATGTGCCTCAACACTCAGCAACCACGAGGCTGATTTGCTGTGGACTTGTGACAGTGACACTGTGACATTCTATTACAGTACCACGCTGTAATGCAGCAAGCTCTTCAGAATGACACATTCTTTCACAAATATGTAAAAACCGGACTGCATGGCTTTTATACACCTGTGGCAAAAGGACTAAATGACATATCCTGATTCAGTTATTAATTGTCCAAATTAAGTGTCCAAATATTTTGTTCATATAGTGCATCTCTATAATGCCGAATTAATATTAATAATACATAAATTACATTAATACATTAATACATTAATAACAAATGTTTTTATATAAATATTGTAAAAGAACAATATTATATGTTTTCACTTATAGTTTTTGTAAATATAATCTAATTTTAAATGTGATGCCTGCAACATGTTTCAAATACTTAGGGCAGGAACTTGTTGACCAGGCTGTGTTGCAGCACTTTTCCTTAAAAAAACCCTGATGATTGTTGGTCTTAATGATTAAAAGGCCTTTGTTGTCTATTTTGAGTTTGATAAGACATGTTTCAATTCAGGGTTTAGGCATTAATGAGGCTTTCATGTATGGGCAGGTTACTCACTAATATTCTTTTTATAAAGCATTGTCGAGCCTATGGTGGTGAGATTCGTTACAGAAACGTGCCTGGTTTTAATGCAGTGCTGTCTGCGTAGTTGAAGGTCATAGGAATTAATGGAATGTTATTTTTAAACGGTTGGATTTTGTACTGACGCATTTTTGACCAAGTGGTGAGCTCCAGTCCATCTTTGCTAATAAAGGATTAAACCTTTCCTGGATGCTCCTTTTATTTCCAAGCATAATTGCATTACCTGTTTAAAACATTTCACAGTTCCTAGCCTTACACTGCATCTTTCCCAACTTTTCAGGCACCAATTTTTGAATGAATATATAAAAAGGGTAAAAAAAGATAATGAAAAAAAGTTATATATTTTGTCTTTGTATTGTTTTTATTCAAATACAGGTCAAAGTAGGTTGATTCATTTATTTGCATGTTGGCTACTGTCCCAACTTGTTTTCAATTTGCAGATGGTAAGCTAATAGAAAGCCATGGGGAATTGCAATGATGTACCATAAATTCAACATTTATATGTAATAGTTTGTCTTTAGGAAATGTGACATTTATAGTGCAACAATTGCTTTGATGCTGGTGTTGTACACTCTGTTATGCCTTTCAGCATTCTTTGTGGGGCTTTGTGCGCAGTGTCAGATCATGTACCTACAGTTGATTTCTTCTTCTATTGATTGATCTAGGAGCTCTAAACACAACACACCTCCTAAATGGTATACTGGAGACTGCAGAAGTAAGTTCAGACCTAACTATGACCATAACTAGAATTCTGGAGGACTTAAGACCGATTATTACAAACCTACAGCAATGAAAGCGACTTTGATCTTAGACATTCAGTTAGCACTGAAAGTGCCACAGAGGTTCTACCTAGATTCAGGTTCCATTTGCCCCAGTGGCTATATTCTCATTCAAAGCTAATGTTGGTAAGGTCTGTTTTCCTTCGTACTGTACCTTGTTCTCTGCCTCCAGATTAGGTATAGTTATGCAGTAAAATGACATATTTCCCATGTAGGGCTAATAAAATACATAATATTCAGCATATTCTATGTAGTCATTGCAACACTGCAGGCATCCTGCAAGTTAATTTGGTTTTGTTAAATGATGGGGAGAGGACTACACAATAAGTAAAATGGGAAAAAGGTAAAGTAAACAGAAGGCACTTGACTCAAAACTTACTTTGATTGACATTTGGTCTCCAGGACAAATAACTATAGAATAAATACAAAAACAACAACAACAACCTAAACAATCAGGGCATGCAAGATTCAGTTAAGCACTAAGGGAGTATAACAAAATATAACCAGTGCAGTCATTTTGTTTCTGTGATAAAGTAGTTTCTCTGCGAAAGGCATTATCCTGCATTCAGCCTCCGTTGTATAGTACACTGCGCACCATCTTTTGTGAGATTGGATCTTTTCCACACCAACTGAGCTCAAATGAAACAGCTGATGGTTATTTCCTGTGACATGATACTCTTGGTCCTGGGCAAGTTCTGCCTCCATTTTTCTTTTTTTCTTCCACCCCCCCTTCTCTCTCTCACTCGCCCGCTCTCTGCCTCTGTGCCTTCCTTTATCCATCGAAGGTGTAAACACAGTAGTTTTTTATTCATTTGTTTCATCTCACTATAGATAGGGTTCCTCCTGGCATCCATTTTCTTCCTCATGAAATACTGAGAGGAAAGTGGGCATAAATCCTTACTAAGTATAGCTGTTGGGGGATGCCAGTTCATCACATCCATAAGCAGGATACAGAAAGCCAGCATAATATAATGTCACACTGTAAAACGGGAATGATGTGGTCATCAAAAGCGGTTGACGTTCTATGATTACTTCCATATGGACAGAGATTTAACCATACATACGTATGTGTATGTGTGTCTTTGGAATATCCATTTAAACAGTTGCATGTTCTTCATGTTAATTTTCTGCTGGACTGCGGTAATGTTCTGATTAGCTGTAGGGCCAGGCCCTGGCCATTTTATGGCTTCATGGGTCCATCATGACATTTTTCACATTAGGGATGCAAGTTTCAACTTATTTATTTGAAATATAAATATATATATATATATATATATATATATATGTATATATATATATATATATATATATATATATATATATATATATATATATATATATATGTGTGTGTGTGTGTCTATCTATAATCAGAATCAGAATCAAGCTTTATTTGCAAGGTGTGTTCACACATACTATGTATTTGTCTTTGGTTACAGTAGCTCAAATTGCACAGAGAGTAACAACATTACAAAAAGTATACACACACATCCTAGCACACACACACACACACACACACACACACACACACACACACAGACAAAACCTTACATACCGGTAAACCTTACAATATGTGTAGCTGTATATGTATATTTAAGTGCATAGTGCGGCAGTCCAGATGTAGAAGCAGATTAAAGCTTAAAAGTGCAGTACAGGAAGAAATACCAGTCTGAGACGGTCAGTACAGAGGATGGAGTGATGTGTGACTTTTTATAAACAGATAAAAAGGATAAATTAAAAGTGCAGTACAGCAGAATATGACGTAAGGAAAAGTGTCCCAAACGTGGAGTGTAGTGTGCATTGTAATGTTCAGCTGTTCATGAGTGTGATGGCTTGTGGGAAGCTTTTATGTTGCCTGGTTCTACCTACTGTATGTAATAGCTTTCTTTGAGTGAGCTTTTAGAGACAATACATTCAAATTCATGTGTCAGGTTGCTATCACCACCAATGTTAACAATCAGGACAGTTTCTTTTGAACTGAGCATTTACACACCAAATCACTTTGCATGGCTTTCTTTACATCTTAATCATTTAATTATGTAGCATTTTTGAAAAAGCAGTGGAGCTTATTACAGAATTCAGTTCTTGTGTGGGTTTATAAGTGTGAATATGTCAGTAAAGCTACAGTGGTTTTGAAAATGTTTCAGAACATCAGCTTTTAGAAGTGGACCTATAATTATAATTTATAATTGATTTGGACCTTTGTATTAGGCTTGCCGATTAAGAATACATTTGCAGACTCATGATGGTCAGTTTTCAGTCAAAAGTGTTTTAGCGGTTTGCATCCGTAATAAAAATTTTATGCTACTATTATAGTTGTCCAGTTATGATTTATCATTGCTAATATCTTACTTTTAGAGAAAGCAACTATCATATACAAGTCAGTAGTATTATACTAGTAAAGTATGCTTAATCATAATATATGCTTAATCGAAGAGAGTAAAAAAAAATTAAATTTAACAAAATTTAAACAAAATATGAGCAAACCAGACACAGATAAACTGTAGCAAATTGGGCTAAAAATTATATTAACATGCCTTTAAACAGGGCAGTTTTTAGATTGCAAGATTGTAATTTGAATTATATTAAATTGTCTCACATGTGGTAGTTTGTCACACTACATTTTGTATTCAGGCCTCAAGTCTGGAAAAAAAACGGATATGCTGGTTTTTGAGGAGCCATTTAGACTAATAGCTTTCTTATTGTAATGTTTTTTTTTTCTTCAGACCACTCTGAAATAAAAAAAAAACTGATCAGTATCAGTATATGCTGATAATCAAGCTTTTTGATAGTGAAATAAAAGAAAAGGAACAGGTTTAGTTATACAAGGTGTTTCAAAAATAGGGAGACAAGATGGCGCCCTACCACTCGGTCATGTTGTCAGAGTGGATTTGTTATAGGGGTACAAACAGGTGGCCACCACATCCTCTGGATTTGACCCCTTTGGATTTCTATCTGTGCAGACAGGATCAAGGCACTTTTTTATTATGTGAAAATAAAGAGTGTTGTATATCTTAAAAACAGAGTTGTTGAAGCTTGTGCAGCATTCAGCCAGATGTGTTGGTGAAAGTCAGGAATAGCTTTAACTCTCAAACATAGTGGACAGTATATATGAATATAAATGAAATTCTCTCCCAGTTTAATGTAGCATACTTTTGCAAAACTAAAATTGAATCCAAGATGGATGCATTCAAAAGGCTGGCATTCTGGTGACATGGCCTAACAGGTTTCTTCTTTTCCTTCCCAGCTTGTGTCTAAAATTGGATCACCATCTGCCAAACCATTTTTATTGTATGTGGGTGTTTCCTTACTTTTGAAACATGCTGTATTAAGTTTGACAGAAGCCATGAGTTGCAAAGAAGTCATAAGATTAACGTCTGATCTACACCAGGCCAGAGTGCCATGATAAGATTGTAAAAAGAGATCACTGACGCAACAAATGCTAAGGCAAGGTGTAGACAGGGGTGTTAGCGAGTTCTCACAGTTCTCTTAAGCTACAGGATCTCTTTTTTTCACCGATACTCTTAAGGGGAATCAGCAAAGACTTAAAAAGGGTTAGAAACTTCATAATTAGTTTTGTGGAAACCTTTCAAAGACAAGGGCATACTAACAGAGAAATGGATTAATATGTAATGTTTTCAGGGCACAGGGTAGGCTACATTTACTGGCATCCAGCTTGTTGAAATGTAATAATAAATAATAAATAATGAAATGTAATCAACATAGGGTGTAATGGATTAGCGTTAGGTATCACAATCAAAAGCAGGTAAAACAATCTGCATGGTTGAACTAGTCAGAGAAAATCAGGACAGCTGAGCAATGTACTGTTTTTCACTATTAACTACATGTCTCCAGCTCTGCTTTTCTGGACATGTGGTTTCAGAGGTATTAGGACATTTCAGATATATTAGAGAACCACAGAATGATCTTTATACAACCACGCAATAAGATCAGATTCCTTCACTGACTGCCATCAATCTAGAGGCTTGATTGTTCGAATCAAATGTAATGTTCTTCTTTCTAGATTTTTTGCAAGGAACAGTGATTTGTTTCAGCTTCCCATTGTCTCCACATGCATTTTTAATTTGTTTAATGTTTCTCAATTTCAAACCTTCAGGCTCTGTGAACTTATGAACAATAGCTGGAGGATATTTCAAAGCTCACTATAAAAGCAATTAAAGACATTCATTTATCTGTGCCTCTGCAGAGGTTACAAGGTTGTACTTTGTTAATTCAGTCCTAAAACATTTATCTTAGGAACCTGATGTACTCATTGTTTCAGAGTCATATTAATTTACCCATACTCCACCCATAGCATGCTAATGAAAACGGCTTAGGGCTTAGCATGATCTCACTTACATTACGTTTACTAGTTTTCATACACTTTTACCAATCTTTTACCTTGTGTTGTTAGTAATAGATGACTGTAGATTTGATTATAAAGAATGATACCAATATAAACATTTCATCAAAGTCACAGACATATGCCATGACACTTCATTTTGTTGCATGGTTGTATATTAAATATTTTGGAAAAGGGTTCAAGTACAGTATTACCAAAAATGTTTTATTTCAGTGCACATTTTGGATACAGGTAAAATGCTGCAAATAGTGCCATTCAGGAGTTTTCAACTGAGTCGAGTAAAAGAGAGAGAGAGAGAGAGAGAGAGAGAGAGAGAGAGAGGAGATGTCTGGGGGTGCTACAAGCTTACAAAGCCCAGTGTTTTTTTCCACATGAAATGAGTTTGGCTTGAGGAACAAGGTAGTGGGTGTTACATCAAAATGGGAAATCAAGGCATCTAATGGGCACCCTACAGTGGGGCAGAATTAGCAGGAGTAAGCTCAGACAGTGAGCTTAGAGGCATTAGACGAACAGGCCTCCTAAGGGCAGCCTGGAAAATCAGTGCTGGTCGATGGAAGGATACCCACTTTAGTCTGAAAAGAGCCCTGTGAATGCTGCAAAACATTCTGTGACCAATCTTAATCTCTAATGGAGCTTGTCGCTTTAATAGCTAGTGGAGGGTGGGCAAATATTATTGTTTTGGCGACAAATTATGTCACAATATAAAAGGTCCCAAGTGCACCCCCCCCCCCCCCCCCCCCACCCCCCCCCCCCCCCCCCCCCCCCCCCCCCCCCCCCCCCCCCCCCCCCCCCCCCCCCCCCCCCCCCCCCCCCCCCCACCCCCCCCCCCCCCCCCAATAAAACAATTGTATTCGTATCTTATATTTACAAAGATAATGTTATGACCTATTTAAGCATAAGCCATTGATAGAGATGGTACTAATATAAATAATGTAGTGTTGCACAGAACAAAGAATCAGGAGAGGCCATGACTTCTGCTAGGAGATTCTGCTTTATTAGGAACACAGAAGAAAAGCCACATTAATACACACATGGACAAAATTGTTGGTACCCCTCGGTTATTGAAAGAAAAACCCACAATGGTAACAGAAATAACTTAAATCTGACAAAAGTAATAATACATAAAAATTCTATAAAACGAACAAATGAAAGTCAGACATTGCTTTTCGACCATGCTTCAAAAGAATTATTAAAAAAAATAAGCTCATGAAATAGGCCTGTACAGAAATGTCTTGAATCTGTGCAGGGTACAATGAAATCTCAAGACTGTTAAGGAAGTCTAGAGAGAAATGTGCTGCCCAGTGTCTGAAAGCTTGGTCTCAGTCGCAGGTCATGGGTCTTGCAACAGGATAATGACCCAAAACACACATCTAAAAACACCCAAGAATGGCTAAGAGGAAAACACTGGACTGTTCTGAGGTGGCCTTCTATGAGCCCTGACCTAAATCCTATTGAGCATCTTTGGAGGGAGCTGAAACAGGCAAGGCCTGTTTCAGGAGTTTTTTTTTTAAATAATTCTGTTGAAGCATGGTTGAAAAACAATGTCTGACTTTCATTTTGTTCATTTTCATAGAATTTTTATTTATTATTACTTTGTCAGATTAAAGTTATTTTTGTTACCATTGTGGGTTTTTCTTTCTGTAGCCGAGGGGTACCAACAATTTTGTCCATGTGTGTACCAGCCCAGATTGCAGGGGGATACTTTTAGCCATAGGACTCCTCAATGTTGTAAACGCTCAACCCAAGTAACTAAACCCACAACCCAACACAGATTGACACAAATAACACAAATCTTCTAAAAAATTCTAAAATCTTTTAAACAACAGACAGCAGCATTTTTTAGGATGTTTGTGCCTCTTATGAGCCTCCTCTAATGTTAACTTGAATAAAACGAAGCTTCTCCACCCCTACATTTTAATGTAATTATACGCTTTTGATAATAATACTTATATATTATTTTTGTTATTTTTTTTATTTCTTTCAAAGTAAGGTTAATTGTAATTTATCACAAGTTTGATATATAAAGATTTATAACCATTCTAACAATTATTATTAATGAATAAATTTAATTACATTACTTCTTTAAGTGATAAAAAACTTACAATGCTGTCCCATGCTATAATGACACTACAAGAATACAAAAGGTTTTGACCGTAGTCAGGTTTTAACCATGGTCCAGAATTTTAGGGCAGGAAGTGAGACAGTCCCCTTTCCCTTATGGACATATGGTTAGCAGCTATGTCCTAAATGTTTAAAGTAAATGTGTACCTAAGTCTGATGATCACTGTGTAAGAATTGTCACTACCATTTAATGGTAATGAAAAATAATATGATTGTAAATATGTATAGCAGTTTAAGAAACTGTTTACAAAACTGCTTTTTAGGTTCAGCCCAAAATGATGAGAAGATAGATAGATAGATAGATAGATAGATAGATAGATAGATAGATAGATAGATAGATAGATAGATACTTTTGTTTATGGGTTTTTGGACAGATATTACTCAGTATTATTATTGCACGTTTTGTATTTTTTAACATGATCCCTTTTTGCATATTGTTTGCTAGCTTCAGAAAACTAAATATTAATATTATATCATATATCTTGACTGTGGATCTTGATCTACCATTACTGTGCACTATAGTCTCAGTATTGCTCAGCCAGGACATGTCATTTTAGGGCATGTCATGATTATGTGATTAAACATGATATCTCCAGAAAAAATCATTAACAATTATGTTAATTATCTCAATACAAACTGCAATAATTTAATGTCAGTTTGCATGAAACACTAGTCTACAAGTCTGCCAAACAGTAAGAGACAGAGCTTGACAGACACACCCATTCATTAGCATTTTATGGCACATTTGTATCTTTTCCATGTACAGGAAATTTGGCCTTTGGATTAATGGTTAGAATTAATAACATAATCGATAGCGGCATGCCTATTTTATTTATTTATTTATTTATTTAGTTGTTTGCCAAATTTGTTTGCCAGAGAGGACCCTGCAGCCCAAAGAAGATGTACCCTTCTGGGTAATTTTGCTGCATTAAAAGATGGTTGGGATGGAGATATTGTGATATTTAGTGATACTTCTCCTGGCATTTTATCATGAGTGAAAGTTTTGATGTAGTGACAACCCCAGTTTGTTATGTAACAACGCTTTTGCCGCTGGGCAAGATTCTGAAGCAGCTTAGACTGTAGAACAGTCAGAGGGGCGCTAATGTGCATGTCAGATTTATTATGTTCAGATGTGGAAGTAAGGAATTAGAGACAAGGGCAGTCCTATTTGGAGCAAGAGCATAAAAACGCTTAATTAGAACTCACTTAATAGAGAGGCTTTTTCCAGTGCACTTCCACTGGCAAGCGCTTAAACCCTAAGAACTTGTGTTCTTTTTACCTGTGGAAGCCGATACAAAGAAGCCGTGCTGTGCACCCGAGGATTTCAGAGAAGAGTTGGTTGGGGGAGGATTCAGAGCAAATTAATAAGCCCCCAAATGACCGTTCGGTGATAGCAGGTATGCATATTTCACAAACATCAGAGGAGGCTGGTGGAGCACTAGAGAGTGTGGGAGCAGTCAGTGCCTGCAGCTTGCTCCAAGCCTTCGGTTAAAGCAAATTCCCAGCGTACTTGGCAACTGTGAATTTTTACAACACGGGGTCCCCACACACTGACACACTGCACTGACATTATGTTTAATGTGCATTTATTCTTTCAAACTGCACCAAGCAGTTGCCGTACGAGAGTCGGCACGCAGAACAGAACACCTCACAAGGGGACTTTTTGCCTTAATATGTCCTTACTTACCTATCTTGTATAAAACACAAGATCATAAAACAAATGATTGAAAAAGCAATCTAACCTTCTAAGTTACAAGTATATTTTCAGTGTTACGTACCGCATGGAGTACGAGGTTCAGCTGTGTGGGTGTTGCCAGCCAGCATGCCACTCCCTCCCACCCCTTAACATAATGCTGCTTGTGGCCTAAGCAAAAGTCTAACCCCCAATTAGTCAACTAGACAGTTCTAGGGTACGCTCCTAAAACACTATTCCAGTAGTGAGAGCTAAAAACAACATTAGCACAAGTTTGCCTGTCATGATTGTCACACAGCATGTTCAATTTTAACTCTGTTAGTAGGAAAACTGCAACTGAAAAAGCAAGTAATTGGAACCTGAGATGTTCTTTTTTTACTTGTCGAAATGAAAAGACTGGCTTTTCACTGGCGCAGTCACAACAGCCCAAGTGTTAAGTTGCAGAAAAGAAAGTCCGGGGAGTGTGACCTTTCGAGTGAAATAAAAGCATTCCGTCAGCTAAAGAAAGGTCAGTTGTAAATTTGGATCCGAACAAACAGGTATGATTACCCTAACGTATCTCCACGGGATTGACTTGGGATGCCATAATTGGCATGCTCTGCGTTGCAGATCCTCTTCAAGAGGTCAAGAGAACAATGCAGTGTCTCACTGAGAAAGAATTCCATCTCAAGTTTAATATTGTGGCTTTTTCCTCAGGAAATGGCTCATAATGGCCTTCAGCAAGACGAGGAGGTGATGGTGCTAATACGAATAAGGAATGTTTGACACAGCTTGAAAAGATACCTGTTTTTTTCGGGATGGCTGATTCAGATGGGTGTTTAAATTCACTGTGGTGAATGTTAAGGTTGTTTCTAAGTATGGTACTATAACATTAAACGCCATGGTTGTTGGATGGTTTAAATCTTATACAGCCTGTTTGTTGCTTAAAGAAGCAGTGTGTGATATTTAGGGGGCGACCTATTAACAAAAATAGGATACTTACTAGTAATTACCTGTAACTACAAATCACTATGTTTACATTAGCTTAGGATTTGACTTTATGTCTACACTGGGGTGGACTGTTTTTCAGCAGAGACTGTCATGTTGAGGCGCAGCGCTGCTGCAGTTGCTCAGAATAGACAAACCTCACACTGGCTGTAGGGAGTGACTTTCATGTTTTGCAAATGAATTTACGGTACATTTTTATGTATGGCTTTTAGCTCATGCTCTTGTACAGAATGACTAACAAGGTTAATAATATTAAAGGTAGTCCAATGTAGTGTTAGGAATCTTGCCCAAGGACTCAATCAAACCCCAGTCAGAATTTTTAACAGTGGTTTTACTGCAAACTAGGCATTCATATTCAATGAACATATAGGCAAAAAAAGTTGTTTCAGATTTTTACTATTTTTCCATGATCAGTATTTCATATAACAACTTCTGTTTAGGGTTAATGGTAGGTTTACTGGTATCCCATAGTAAACAAAAACATATTTACATTTTGTTATCATGACATCATTAACTTTTTTAAATTTGAGGCAATATACTATATTCATTTATCTTTATACTTATTTTATATTTATATTTAAACTATGTTTAGTCACAATGCACCATTTTACATTAAACCACACTGAATAACTATGATAAAATAAAGTAAAATATTTATATCAACAATTATGCAGATTTAAAAATGAGTGGATGTTGGCATACAGGGTCAGAGTTAGTTGACAGAAAAATATGTGGTAATTAATTAAAATCATTATCATTGTCCAATAACAACACAATTGTTATGGTTTACTGGAAGACATCTGATTACTTTAACCACGTATTTATAAGAAAATGTGCTTGTGTGATATAAAATGATCCCAGTGTAATGCTATGTATGTAAGTCTCTAACCAGTGTTGATGGTTGAGGTTTTGTATGTCATTTTAAAGTTTTTGTACATTTATTGGTGAGTGAGCAATATCATCTGCCTCTGTTAAGTTGTCTCTCACAGTTGCAAAGCTTAATTGTCACAGCTGGGTAGCTTTCAGCATTTTCTGAACCTTGTTCACCTGCTGCGCACAAATAATCTCCTTTAAATTTCCAAGCTAATTAAGTAGTAGACGGAGTCGTCTATGTGACAGCAGATAGACTGAGATGAGGTTGGAGGAGACGACACAACTCGGTGGGCAGAGACGCCTCCTTTATTAACTTGAAAAGGCTGCATAGAGTCAAACTCTCATAGTAGATTGGTGTGCCTGTGATCAAAGTAATAAAGAATGGCTGCTTTGTCACTGTGGTTATAAGGTAATTTAATGTATGGGTAGGGTAATGCGATTTTTTGGAAAGTGTAACACGTCACATTGGTCCGTGCATCAGTGTGTGCATGTCTGTGTGGATTTTAAACAGCAAATTATTTTATATCCAGAGAGAGCTTATAATTTTATGAGCAATTTCTCCCTATAGGTGCAATTACCATAAATAATTAAATACTGTTTTAGTGATTATTTCACCTTATAGCCTTTCAAGGCCGGTGCCAGGAAAAACTTACAGGGGAATGTTTACATACATTGTTAGACTGCTAAACTACATTTTGGTAATGTCCCCTTAAAACTGTACACAGTGTTTCAATTGCAACATAATTTGCAGGCAAGCACTTACACCAGATACACAAGTACAAGATCTAATTTAGCTGGTGTAGGTTTTCCGGAGCTAATAAGAGGGCCACACTGAGAGGCTGAATTCAAGGATTAGTAACCTAACTTTAGCTTGTCTGTATTAGTGGATTTAGTGGATGGATGCCTTAAATAGGCTCATTACATGTGTATAATATCCAGACATCCACCTTTTTATGCCTGGCCTACACTACCAGATAATTGGGACGACTTTAAGGCTGATTTGTTCCTCTCGACAATCGCACTGTCAGGGTGATCTTAAGCAATGATCTTCCCAGATTGTCCTGTAGTATGGGATGTCTATAATCTAATCTGTCTATAATCTAATCTGACTGGACTAGGAGCAGATCACTCCTTCGATTTGCTCCTAGTTCAGTCAGTGCTGGCTCCAATCAGGAACTGTAAATATTAAACATGGTCAGTAGTGACCAGGCTCTAGTGTGGGGTGGATGGCAATTCTCTGATGTGAAACGTGATGTTGATGCCATGCCTGTAAGACTGTCAACCAATAGCTAGGTTTGCATGCAGCCTGATAGTCCTGATAGTGTGGTCAGAATAGAGTATGTATGCACCTCAGTAGGAACAGCCTAGTTAAGGCCAAACTGAATACAGACTCTGTCCAATGAATCTGGTTAAACATGTAAATAATCCGGTAAATAGACGCATATAAGCCATGTAAACGCCTGTTTTCAATTATGTTCCAAATCAGAATGTTTATTATGTATTTGCGGCATGATGGAATTTTACAACATTGTCATGGTGACTTCTACACTAGAGTGCTACTCTATGCATGTGCATAATATTGGATCTGATTACATGTAGGGTGCATGTAAACGCTAATTTTCTTTTCAGAACATGTCAGTGTATGCCGAAGAAATTGCAATCATGGCAGCTAAAATGAAATATTCATCTGTTTAAGTATATATGTACGTTTATATGTATGTATGTATTTATTCACCTCAGGCTTGTGTTGCAGTATGTATGAACCCTGTTAACTCCCTCCTTTCAGCCATGCCTTCATCTACATTTTTTCTTCTGCTTGCCCCTTTCTGTACAAAAAGCACACATCACCTGCATAGTATTGGCCGTCCTGGCATCTGCCATGTTTGCCTATATCTATACCCATGTTACTTGGCAAGTAATCCTGTAATATAGAAGTTCATGAGAAACTTACCAGGTTTTGAGAACTGGAGTCACTGGTCAGGTTCCTTGTTAAAGTGCATAGTCCTAAATTGCTAAATTTCCTTCAGGATCAATAAAGTATCTATCTATCTATCTATCTATCTATCTATCTATCTATCTATCTATCTATCTATCTATCTATCTATCTATCTAATCCTGTGATATTACGTTCAGCAACGATCAAGGACAGAAAATCAGTGAAAATTTCATTATGATATTATGTATAATAATTTCATTATTATACATTTCAAAATGTGCGGTCACATTTTCAACATCAGTTTGGATTCTTAAATCCTGTAGTGTGGTTTAGGCATAGTTTAATATCTGAAAGTTGTGGATTTCTGTAGGCAAAAACTTAAAGCGCCCAAGTGAAATGCAGCTCTTCATCTTGTAACTGAAGGGTTACAACGCATGTGGAATAAACCTGTGCCATGTCACAGAAGTAGTGCTTGGCAATTACTGTTTTATATGTGATATTGATAATTATATAATAGTATATAGATATTATGGTATATCTGACTGTGTACCACTTAGCCTTACGACACCCTGCATGCACCTCTCATGAATGGATTTAAATATATATAATTTTTTTGGGCCAAATTCTTATTGCAGAACTTTTAGGCATCATGCAGCATATAAGACATTACCTGTAGTAACATTCTGTGAGGTAGCTTTTAGAGGCTGTAGACATTTCTGACGTTTGGTTACGATGACCACCACTCTGCACACTTCTTACTGTAAACATCACACCACTCCAGATTACTTTGTTTGCATTGTAACCATTTAATTATTATTTTTTTGCATACTTTAGTGCCCCTTTCCAATCTGGCAAGTACAACATTCTAAGTAATGTTCTTTTTTTATTATTTGTATAAGGTCATTAGACAATATATGTTGTGTATACAGCTTGATTTTATGTTTTTAAATATTTAAAAACAGGAATGGTTTTTTGTAGTTCTATTTTACACAAAAATGTAGCCAGCAATGTTAAATACACTTTATTGGAAATGATGGTTTCATTGGTTTGCCTAACCTGCCTTGAATGGTTGATTAGCCAAGCTGTTAGAAAAAGTAAAGTTTCTTCTTCAAGTGAACTAATGATGGGCAAAGTGTGATAGCAATCACTCCAGTGATGCCAAAATTGCTAAATGTGAGGATCAGATACCCATGATACCCTTCAAAAAATTCATTAGTGAAAAAGAAGGCAAGTTTGCCAGCTTCTTATTACATTTTCTGTCTGGATAGAAATAGAATAGAAAGATAGTCTAGCCTTCTAACTTTTTCCCACAGGTTTGATTCCAATTGGATAAAACCAAGACCTAGCTCCATAGGAATGCTACTATTTTTTTGCTGAGAGAAACATTTAAAATGATTTAAAAGATCTAACTGTTAATGCACTTAATTCTTGATATATCATGCAGAATATCTCATCTCATATGCACTGGGTAATATTTTAGGAACGAAAGGATGCCACATCATTTGCTGGAAATAAAAGTGATCATCCTACAGACGATTGAATTCAAAGACACCCTGAAAATGAGTGCGAAAAGATGATGGAGCAGGCTAGTTCATTTAACCAAAATTCCATTGCAGCAACTCAAAATGGTACTTAGTAGTTTGTATGGCCTCCACGTGCTTGTATGCATGCCTCACAATCATGGAGCATGCTCCTAAAGAAACAACGGATGGTGTCCTGGGGGATCTCCTCTCAGATCTGGAACAGGGCATCACTGAGCTCCTGGACAGTCTGAAGTACAACCGGGCAGCATCAGATGGACTGAAACCTAATGTCCCAGATGTGTTTTGTTAGATTTCGGTCAGTTGAGCGGGGGGGGGGGGGCAATCAATGGTATCAATTTCTTCATCCTCCAAGAACTGCCTGGATACTCTCGCCACATCAGGCCAGGCACTGGTGTTGTGCACCAGGTGGAACCCAGGACCCACTGCTTGTCTGTTACCTGTGCTCAGGTGAAACCTGCGCACATCTGTGAAAAGCACAGGGTGCCCGTGGCGGATCTGCCAATTCTGGTGTTCTATGGCAAATGTCAATCGAGCTTCACGGTGCTGGGCAGTGAGCACAGGACCCACTACAGGACGTCGGGCCCTCAGACCACCCTAATGAAGCCTGTTTCTGATTGTTTGGTCAGACACATTCACAGCAGGGGCCTGCTGGAGTTCATTTTGTAGAGCTCTGGCAGTGGTCATCCAGCTCCTTGCACAAAAGAGCAGATACTGGTCCTGCTGAGGGGTTAAGGACCTTCTGTGGCCTTGTCCAGCTCTCCTAGAGTAAGTGCCTCTCTCCTGGAATCTCCATCATAGTTTTAAGACAGTGCAGGGAGACACAGCAAACCTTCTGGCAATGGCACGATTGATGTGCCATTCTGCAGGAGTTGGACTACCTGTGCAACGTCTGTAGGGTCCAGGTACTGCACCATGGCACAAGAAGTGGCGCTGACCCGAGCCAACTGCAAAACCAGTGAAAAATCAGTCAGAAAAAATGAGGGGGGACAAAATATCAATGACCTCCACCTTAAAATCATTCCTGTCGTATCATTGTTACTCCTCTAGTGCACCTGCTGTTAACACCAAAGCAGCTGAAACTGATTAAAACCCCTCCTACTACTTAACTGACCAGATCAGTATCCCTGATGTAAAAGTTTTTTTTTGAGCAGTGTAGTATAGGAACAAACAAATCATTAATAGATATAGTTTGATGACATATTATATTGTGATGCAAAAACATTATTTTTAATATGTGGTGTATGTTCATATTTTACACCCCATACATACATGTAAATATCTCATTTTAGCGTTTGCCAGACTGTTTTGTCAGCCAGCTATCTTACTAGGAACCTCCATGTATTTACACCGTTGTCCATTTTATTGCCCACTCACTGTCTACTCTCTAGCACACCACCACATCAGTGTCACTGTAGTGTTAAGAATGATCCACCACCCAAATAATACTAGCTCTGTGGAGGTCCTGAGGGGGTCCTGGCAATTAAAGAACAGAGTAACAAAGTAGACATTAATCATTAAATGGACTGCAGTCTGTAATTGTAGACCTACAAAGTGCTCTTATATGGTAAGTGGAGCTGATTAAATATGCAATGAGTGTAGATTCAAGGAGATGTTTCTAATAAAGTTCTTAGTGATTCTACATAGCAGTTGTTCATCACAGCTGCTATGTAGACACAGTTCATCACACAATTGGAAATCATTGGACGTGGTGTTAAAATAATACAATAGGGTATGTTTTATAATGCCGCAAGGATGTACTTCTAAACTACTGAAAACAAGCAATTAATTTAATCAATAATTACATATTCATTTCCTTGTTTGGAGGCCTCTTTTCTGGTGTGACCTCATTAACCTTGGTTCTGTTGCTAAACCCACATACTGGGTCTTTGGTTGTCAGTCTGATGACAGCTCAAGGGGAGATGAGGCCCACAAACAGCGGCAGAAGGAAAGACAGCAGTTGATCTGAAATGATATATTAGCTTATTAGACCGAAATTATGCAGTGTTACAAAGGTTCCCTGAGGCCCTTGGCCACATTCAAGGTTCTCTTTATGTTAAAGTACCTGTTTTAGGGAAAAGCAAATATATTTTCAGGGTTTGAAATAAGAGTGTAATGTAGTATAGGGAAAGGCTGCATTCACACAGCATGTAAAGGTGGCCCAAATCCAATTTTCTTGTTAGGCTATTCACAATGCCTTTTAAATCAGTCTGAATAGATCATCCTCCCCACGTGCACAAAATAACAATGCTGCACCCACATCTAAAGGTAAACAATCATGACTGCCAACTGATGCAATTTTTGCTTCTTTGCTTGCTCTTTGTCCGCATCATAAGATGAATCAAAAAGTTCCAATGGTTGACATGAGAGTTTTTCAACCAGAATGTGTTTGAGTTTGCATTGCTTCTTTAAGCTTTTAGCTTTTTGTTGGAACAGCGACCTCATTCTGTAATGGTCATGTTTTCTTTCTTAATGTTTTTGGCATGGCTGCAGTAAGTTCCTTCTATTTCTTTTTGTTTGGTCCCCCCAAAAATAATCCCAAATGTTTTTTAGGTCTCGGCAGTGCGGAATTATGAGAAATGTTCAGTTAGATTGCTAAATAACTTTCCATGAATTCAGATCTTGCTGTTTAGACTGAGTTGCATTGCCGCATATCAGTATGTATTGGATTTCAGTATCAGATATCAGAGGCTCCCTAATTGCAATTACATTTTTTTAGTCATACTGGCACACAAATAACACATCCTTGTCACATATGAAAATAATGGATTAAATTTGGGCCACTTTGACCTGCTGTTTGAACATGACCAAAGATAAGCTTTCGAATGTACCCTAATTTACTAGTTCACATGGTCTCAAACTAAGCTGCCGATTTTCAGTGATGTCACGAAAAACAACACACTTATATAACTTTGTGCTCAGTCTACAGCAGCTTAGTCCAGCTCTAGCCATTCATAGTAAAGTTATAAGGAGTGTTTCACTCCAGAACACAAAGAAGCCTTCAGAGACCATTTGCATACAGAATTCCTATGGTCTAACAAGAGTGTTAGTAAAATTCTGTCTGAAACAGACGCACTATGATGCTGCATACATTTTCAGTTGAGGCTGCTCTATGTTGTACAGGCATGTAAATACAAAGTTTGTATGCAAAGTTTGGGCACCCCTGGTCAACATGCATGTTTAGTTGCTGTATTTTCTGTGTTATATCTCTCTACATCAGGAAGGTGGTAGAATCTTGTTCATACCAGAGCACAGAGGTTTATATAGCAGGCAACAGGCTGTATATAAAAATGTTGATGTTTAATAAAATACATGACATGTCTCAGCTGAAGGGCTGGAGAATGATGGTATGTTATTGTGCCTTTTTGTGCTTCTCTAGGTCTCCTAGTCTGTACATAGCTATGAAGAACCACAATTTCTTTGCTTCTTTTAATGAGAGGAGCAAAAACAGAGGTAGCGCTGTGAATAGAATGAAGGGAACTTGTGTGTGCATCATTTAAGAAAAGTGATACATTCATCATTGCTGCTTCTCCGGGAATCCAATTCTTCTTCCTCCTTTGTCTTCTAGTATCAGATTTGGTGTGATAGTTTCATTGTATTAAAAACCACATTCCTTTTTCTCATCTCAAAGAACTGTACTTGGTGTGCAAAAAATCTGTTTTGGTTGCCTGTTTAATTCTAAGAGATAAAGAGAGGGTGGAAAGCAGTAAATGTTAAAATATATGATGATGAAAAATATAATAGAAGACCAGGAGATCTGATACTAACACCGCCCCTAGCTAATTGAAATGAAGGCTGCTTCACTGTCTACATGGACTATGTCCTGCAGTATTCCATAATGACAGGTTTATGTCTCTTCTGCCTGTGACAGATTAGTATTTACTGCGTGTTGTGTTAACAAGTTAACAAGCATTATGGGTAGTGCCTTGGGGCCTGATTTGCCAACACGAGTAACTGGAGCTAATTTACTTGTGTACACAAAGAAAATGTGCAGGCAATTTGTTTCCTGATAACTTACAATTTGGCAACAGTGATGTTTTAAGTGACCAAAACAAAGACACACAGGGTAGATGTGTGTGTGTGTAATTGGACCAAACAGTGGTGCAATTAAACTTAGAGAAGGCTTTAAATAGCACTAAAAGACTTAACAGCCCACTTGTGCAAAAAGTGAACTTGGAAAAAAAAAATCTTGGTCCAACATCACTAAGTGAACTCATATATGAATGTACATATGAGCCTCTCTGTTATGAAAAAGTCAAATTAATATAGTGTCAGTGATGTATTATGGAACAGGATATGCATTAAAATGAAGTCACAGTGCATGATATTATTTAAATGTATATTATTTGTATGCAATTCTGAAGTGAATACATTCTAAAAGATACTGACAGAGTTGAACTTTCTCTGGGGCGGTACTGTCTTCAAGGAACATCAATGAATTTCAAAATTCATTGAAATTACATTTTTTAAATTGCAACACACTGACTTCAGGCTTTCAATGGTTTACAAGAAGGAAATTGTGCAGCTTTTCACACTGAAAAACTTATTTAGGGTACATAGTTTTTAGGCTATATTTCCTCTGTTTGTACCTTGATGATTAAAATGTAGCTGCACAGTAACACAGGAGTGCAAAATGCATGCACCCCAGTGTGATTAAGCAGAAACAGTAAAGTCTACCCTCAAAAAAAGTTTAAAGGGAAGACTAGATGACTGTAGATTGTAAGGCGGACCCTTACTTAATGACTGTGTCAGGACTGGTATAAAACTGAGGAACAGAGTGGAGAAGAGATGGGGGTGGTGGCGATTGTGACAACTTCCATAATTTGTGACAATCTAAAATGTGTTTGATTGGAAGGAGGAGGTGTTTCAGGCTGGGTCCTCCTCCCAAACTTCAGTTATTCAAAAATCCATTTGTTAAGATTTTTAAAAAGGTTTTGAGAGTAATAGAGTAATAGAGTAATAGAGTAATACTTTACACTTCAGGTGTACAAATGGGTGTACACATTCTTTGTGCTTTTTCCGTTTTTGTGAACACCTTTTGTTGGACACACTTATGGATTTCTCTATTCACAGTTACTGTTTATTTGAAAGATTTAACATATTGACCAAAAAAAGCAACAACTTGACATGTGGCCTATGCAAAAGGGGAAACATGTAAGGGGTAATATTTGATCCACTATGTTAAACTCATTAATAAAAAATATGCACTAAAATCACTGGCATATTTACATTATTACACACCTTTTTTTGTTCCAGGAAACAAAATGTCAAACCGAGTGACATTTATTTTAAACAGACCACACAGCAGTTTGCAGAGCATTCTTATAAAAGGCAGCTGGTGCTTTTTTGATTTGTTGTCGATGTCGTTTTTTGCAGACTTCTGCAGGTTTGCATTCAGAATGCATTTGTACACTTCTGAGATCATGATCCTATCGGTGAACACATACTCACCGATTCCACTGTAATAAAAGCAGCTGGATTGGAATTCTTTTCCAGGCTCTCTGCTCACAAGGAGTCGAGCATCAGTTTTTCTCTAAAAATAAACATTTAATTTAATATTTAGCATTTTAAGTAGCCTATAAAAGCTTCATAAAACTGGTTAAATTTGGCAGACTGCTAGGAAAAGCCTAAAGAGATGAAGAAGAAACACCTAACTATGTTTACATTGCAAATTAGAAACTGCTACTTTGACTAAGACGATGATTGTTTACAGTGCGTAGTCCGGCCTGGGTTGTAATTGACCTAAGCTTAGCTCTTTCGAAACTTGGCTAGACCAATATTACCTGGGCTGTAATTTAAATGTTTTGATCACTCCACTGACACTCATGGATTATTTCCATAATCCTGTGGAATCCACGGATTATTTCCACTTCCAGTGGAAGTGGGTGCTTCCACCCACTGATTCGTCGATCGTCTTGACCAAGACAAAAGCGGGACTCATTTCGAAAGATGACCTGCTTTTATTAACATTTTTTGAGTCACTCCATGACAGTCTGGCACCAGTCAGGTACAAGGCCTGTTACATGTGCTGAGAGTGTGAAACTTATTATTAACTTACTTAACTTACTTGAATTATTTGCATGTCTCATACTCACCAAGTTTCATTTCTGTCAGTTGATTCCTTCTGGGTGCAACTATTTCTGTCACTTGTTTTGTGACGTTGAGTGTATAACAAGATATTTTTTCCCTCATTACAGCTAGGTACAACTATCCACAGTATATTCCGGCAGTATTAAATATTGCCAGTGTTAGCTATGCTGTCTAGCTAACTGAGATGATGTTTCATGTTGATGATTTGTTTCATATTACCGAATGCTCAACAGGACATTTACTTAGGTATAATCAATAATATTAAGTCTGACTTTGTTAGATAATTGTCTGGCTAGTTAGTTGGATTGAAAGAGCATTTTGTATGATTGTTGATTACCTAAATTAGTCATGTGGTTTCCATACTTAATAGAGTTTGTGTGGTTTCAGCATACGTGTTTTGTTGCCAATTTTGCGAGAATGTTATATGGTGCTTGCTGTTTCCTGGATTGCACTCTTAATTAAACTGCCCAAAAAACAGCATGCATGTTATTCATTGTGGAAATTGTAAAGGATATATGGAGTATACCTCTATGCCATGTACAATATATCTGTAAATGGAGTAACTGCGATGCACAGGACCTTGGAATTAGAATATGAATGAGGACATATTCGCATGTGGATTTCTGTAGAAGTGGACAAGTCGTACAGAGGCACTCAGTTCATACTAAGTCTCAAGAAAAGCTTTATTGAATCCGTCATGTCTCTGCAGCTTAACAAGACACATGAATGCTTGGCATGGGGTCACTATCAGAAAGTGTAAAGCATTAAACAAAGAGAATAACAAATGCTCCTGCTGTTCACCATATTCCCTAATGCAGTGTCAGTTGTGTCTATTGAACATAAAAAGTTTTAAAGATGTCAGTCCAAAACATAAAGATAATAATTCAAATGTGTACAAATACCAATGACTGTGGTATTGATAACCTGTCTCAGATTAAATAAATTGATTTTATTTAATGCACATATTCCACTTGCGAAATAGAACAGCTATGCAGGATAGGTACTTTTAATATCTAAAAAAAAGTTAGACTTTTGAGAGCAAAACCTTTTTAATTCTGAAAAGAATCTCATTGGGTTTGGAATTATAGAGTGAATAAATCAAAACTGCAATGGAAACTTCAACAGATAACTTAAATAATAAAAAGTAAAATACATGGAATGTAGGTAAATGTGGAGGCAGTTACGTTAGTGTAGTATAAAAAAAAGTATCTCTGCTTACTGTCTTTCACTACCGTTGCGCTTGAAGCATTTTTGAAATTTTGAAATGTTTTGAAATTTTGAAATGTTTAAAATGCATTTTTGGGATTTGTAATAATTTTTGGCTCTCTGACAGTTATGAAGAACTATGCACATAACTCTTATTTGAGAGGTTAGTTCCTTAGTGTAATATTTGTGAGGTTATTACAATTCCAGACAGACGTTGTTCACCTAACTACTTGATTGACCTGGTTTTTAGGGTAACTAGCTTGCTGATTTGCAGTTTAGCTAAATTAGCTATTTATTCAGCAAATTTTCCTTACCACCCTAAGTTGTGCCTCAGTTAAACTCTGGCTGTTGTACAAGCTGTAGGAAGGTGGAACAGAACATTCATTGAAGAAGCTGGCAAATAGGAAACCAGTTTCAGCCTTATTTAAAAATTAACATCAACCGTGTCCTGCTGACAATTCCTTAGGAAGGGTATATAAAAGTGCCTGGAATGGTAGATTTCTCCACATAGTCGCTGCTGCTCCCTTGCCAATTTTTCATTGTTTTAGAATTGGCATAGAGCTGGCATGTGTTACATTTTATGGTTTTAAATATTAATGACTTCAGACTGCTTTACTGTTCTCTTTTGCATATGCAGGTTTTGTATTTTTAAGGAGGAGTTAGCCGTTTTCACAATATGTCAGTTCCATATACCAACTTCTCCGTATTGAACCATGACCAAGTAATACAGTTTTCCATTTTATGGCACATTGGAAACCCTGACTGTTAAGACTTGTATGCCTTAAAACTGTACTACTAAATTATGATATATAAACTAAATGTAAATGTTCTGTTTAATATAAATCCCTCCACTAGTAGGCCACCATTGTCGCACTATTAGGATGTCATGGTTGCACGGGATTCAGTATAAAGGAAAATAATTTAATTAAAACATTTCTCTCCTGAGTTAATGTCTTGCTGTAGCTAATCCTGGATAATTAACCAATTAAGACAGCAACACAGATGGCCACCTACTACCTACTAAGATCTTGTCTACTGGTTATAACACATTTTTTCATTTATATACGACATATTCGAATGCCGCTGTACATGTACACCATATTGGGGCTTATATGTCTTAGCAGTCTGGGTACCCTTTAAGCTGTACATTAGTTAGCTAGGTGGCTAACTAACCCGTTTTGATAGTATTTTATTTTCTAGCAAACTTATAACATAGATGGATATATTGGTAGATTCAGTAGTCATATTTCTCAGCTTTTAACCACATATCTTCATTTTTATGTACTTAGTTCTCTGTTTTGCAGAAATGATTTAGCTAGCTGACTCCCAAGCTGATTAACATTGGCTAACATTAGCAGTACATATGTGCATGTAAGTCTGTAGTTTATATTAGCTGCATTAGTGTACTTCCACTTGCATTTAACTAGTACTGCTTACAGAATCTTTAAGAAAAGGGAATATAACTGTAGTGGCTACTAAGCTGCTAAGACATCTAAAAAGCCTTCTCAGTGAGTTTCAGGCAGGAATAAGACATGAATTTCAATGGTTTTGGCACTTTTATCAGCCATACTAATTGGACTGCAGATATAGAACCTCATAACACAAACCTAGAATACATTTATTTAAAATATGTAATGCATATAATACAACTTTATTATACTTTAATTAGCATACATAATGAACTATATAGTATAGGACTAATATGAAGTTGTTTTTGAGAAAATGTACAATTTATACAGTTTGAAACACAGTCATATAGAGATGTTGTGATATTATGATATTAGGGGTGTCAGAGTTAACTCACATTAGTTATACTCAGAGCTAAACACATTCTTTCACCTCTAAAATTGCCTGTTTACAATCATGATCAAATGGGTTTTGCTCCGAACCCTCAGCACAGGCTCCAAGATAGATCTGTTGATAAAAACCAAGGCTAGGCTGTTTACATGGAGTATGAGATGATGTTCAGCTCTCCTTGAATTTATGGGACTATTTTCTGTTACACTGAAACGTAGCCTGCTATTCAAGCCTCACTTTCATCTTGGACTAGACAGAGCTGCATCACCCTGCATCTGTCCTTTTACTTTCAACTGCTTTTTTCACAAGGAAAAAAAAATCTGTCTGAATATTGTTGGCAAGCCAATTACATGAATAAAACAAGACATGTCCTGTTTTTCCCTTCCAAAAAGTTACTGTGGGATGAAAGCTGTGAGCTGGGTTATGGATGTACTGGTCAGTTAGATTCATTTCTTGCAGAATACTGTGAGTTTCATTTTTGGTGCTTTTTTAATGCTTTGATAGCTCTAATTAAAATACATGCACAGTCTTGGGCAGTTAAAAGGAAACATCTTTAATTAAGGACAAGCATGTTCAGACTCTTAAAACATAATTAATTATGATTATGAAATTAATTTAGTTCATGATTAATCATCAGAATATAATAACCTAGCTATGCAGTTTAGTATCTCCCATATGGTAGGTAGCATGAATCCAAGTCTTTGCGCCTTGCATAATTCTTTCCAGCACACCTGATTTAGGCCATGTAGGTCTTATAAACAGTCAGGTGTGCTGGAGCAGAGAAAACACAAATATGTGCAATACATGGGCTCCCTATTGAGATTAGAAATGAGAACCTGGGTCGTATAGCACAGTTCTGCCCTACTGCTGAGACAGGGTCAGCTATTGCAAGACCTAGAGTGGTCTGCAGCAGGGATACATGCATTAGTCGACCTTTATAATGAAAATGGAATATGGTCATTGTAAGAATTCGTGTCAGAGTCCTTTCTCTCACTTCATATAAGTCTGGCTTTGGCATTTCAAGCACATGGTATGTTCCTGACGTTTCCTTGCCATTCAATTGGTTGGTTCTTTCTTCCCTGCCTTGTCGTGATCTCTCCATTTACAGGTGAGGTCTGCCTGCTCATTCACATGTTTTAATTATTGGCAAGCGTTTTTCTATAATGCCTACCTCTAAGGTTTTCTCAGGAAGTTTGCTTGCCTGGAGGACTGCAGAGGCCATGCCAATGTAGCTTCAAATGCCTTACCGTGTAGATGCCTGACAAGATGCTGTTTTGCAGTAGTCCTGCTTAAGGACACCTCCCCCCGCACAGAACGCAGTCAAATTATTTATGTTCAGCTCCTACCCAGGTCATTTAACCACTTTTTGACACAATTCTGAGCAACATTTTCCGATTGGTGTAAAAGTGACTTAAAAGTGTAACTAGTAATTTGTATGATCCCCCAAAAAGTTAATATATGGAAAAACAATAATGCAATGACCTGCGTATCATATCTAATTGGTTAAAAATCAATTAAGATCACAGTGATTTTGTTTTGTTTAATTCGTTTTCAGTTTCTCAGAGAGTCCAGTGCATGTACAGTGGGGAAAATAAGTATTTAGTCAGTCACCAATTGTGCAAGTTGTCCCACTTAAAAGGATGAGAGAGGCCTGTAATTGACATCATAGGTAGACCTCAACTATGAGAGACAAAATGTGGAAAAAAATTGAGAAAGTCATTTTGTCTGATTTTTAAAGAATTTATTTGCAAATAATGGTGGAAAATAAGTATTTGGTCAATAACAAAAGTTCATCTCAATACTTTGTTGTATATCCTTTGTTGGCAATGACAGAGGTCAAACGTTTTCTGTAAGTCTTCACAAGGTTGGCACACACTGTTGCTGGTATGTTGGCCCATTCCTCCATGCAGATCTCCTCTAGAGCAGTGATGTTTTGGGGCTGTCGGCGGGCAACACGGACTTTCAACTCCCTCCAAAGGTTTTCGATGGGGTTGAGATCGGGAGACTGGCTAGGCCACTCCAGGACTTTGAAATGTTTCTTACGAAGCCACTCCTTTGTTGCCCTGGCAGTGTGCTTGGGATCATTGTCATGCTGAAAGACCCAGCCACGTTTCATCTTCATTGCCCTTGCTGATGGAAGGAGGTTTGCACCCAAAATCTCACAATACATGGCCCCATTCATTCTTTCATGTACACGGACCAGTCGTCCTGGTCCCTTTGCAGAGAAACAGCCCCAAAGCATGATGTTGCCACCCCCATGCTTCACAGTTGGTATGGTGTTCTTTGGATGCAACTCCACATTCACTTTCCTCCAAACACGACGAGTTGTGTTTGTACCAAATAGTTCTACTTTGGTTTCATCTGACCATATGACATTCTCCCAATACTCTTCTGGAACATCCAAATGCTCTCTAGCAAACTTCAGACGTGCCTGGATATGGACTGGCTTAAGCAGGGGGACACGTCTGGCACTGCAAGATCTGAGTCCCTGGCGTCGTAGTGTGTTGCTGATGGTAGCCTTTGTAACGTTGGTCCCAGCTTCCTGCAGGTCATTCACTAGATCCCCCCTTGTGGTTCTGGGATTTTTCCTTACCGTTCTTGTGATCATTTTGACCCCACGGGCTGAGATCTTGCGTGGAGCCCCAGATCGAGGGAGATTAGTAGTGGTCTTGTAGGTCTTCCATTTTCTGATTATTGCTCCCACAGTAGATTTCTTCACATCAAGCTGCTTGCCTATTGCAGATTCAGTCTTCCCAGCCTGGTGCAGGTCTACAATTCGGTTTCTGGTGTCCTCCGACAGCTCTTTCGTCTTCACCATAGTGGAGTTTGGAGTGTGAGTGTTTGAGGTTGTAGGCAGGTGTCTTTTATACTGTTAACGACTTCAAACAGGTGCCATTAATACAGGTAATGAGTGGGGGAAAGAGGAGCCTCTTAAAAAAGAAGTTACAGGTCTGTGACAGCCAGAAATCTTGCTTGTTTGTTATTGACCAAATACTTATTTTCCACCATTATTTGCAAATAAATTCTTTAAAAATCAGACAAAATCACTTTCTCAATTTTTTTCCACATTTTGTCTCTCATAGTTGAGGTCTACCTATGATGTCAATTACAGGCCTCTCTCATCTTTTTAAGTGGGACAACTTGCACAATTGGTGACTGACTAAATACTTAGCCCACTGTATGTTTTAATCTCAAGAGCAACACATAGTTATCCTCTCATAGTGAAAGGATGGGCAGAAACACTGACATTTTGTGAACTGATTTTCTTCTGTCTATGAAAATGTAGTTGTTTTTTTTTTGTTTCTACAAAACAGAGCAATAGTGCAGTTCATCAAACTCTACCCATAATGCCCCTGATAATGTACAAAAACTCCTTCTCTTCTACTTCTGCAAAGTTTAATGTGCAATGAAAAGTTTAGAATCTGTGCAATGACTGAATTTATTTGCTAGTTTCAAATAGCTACAGGTGATAAATACAACTTAGAGCTGAGAATGTGACACCTAAAACAAGGATTAAAGCTTATTTGCCAGAATGCTTTTTTTGTGATGGTGTCCTTATTAGTTTTTTTGTGATGTTCTCCTTCTTTTTTGACAGGTAATGTGGAATTGCTAAAAATAAGCAGGAGTGCTTAATCTGCCCATTCTCTGGTTTAGATTCCATGTGCCGTGTCCTCCTTAGTCGAGTTGAAGATGTCTGAATGAGCGTTGTGAGGCATTTCCAGCCATGGAAGAGATGGACTGTAAACCCTACCAGCCACTGTCCAAGGCACGGCGGGAGATGGAAATGTCATACACCAGCTCGTCGGATGAAAGCGAGGACGGCCACCGCCAACCCAAGTCATACACGTCCCGTGAAACCCTGCCTGACTATGGCCCGGATGTCCGCCTTAACTACAACAGCCACAACAAGAGACAGACAACCTTTGGCAAGGAAGCGCAAGGTAAAAAACATTTCCCAGCCTTGTGTGTGTTTTTTTTTTGTCCCAAAACACTAAGCACAGTGACTACTACCTGTGCATACATGGAAAAAAATGAGTAGACGTAATGAAGGTGGAAATGAGTTTTCCTTCCAGAGGTACAGTTTTCAGCATACAAAGCTAAAATGGGTCATTCTCAAAAAAACCTTTCTGGCCTCAGACTTAATGGGAAAAAATCTTCTACAGGGGGAAGGGAAAAATGGCTTGCATTAAGAACTTGATGGATTGTTCTCATGCAGGTCATGTCCAGGGTTAAGGGAAAAATAGACCTTGAGATTTCAGATAATCAGAGTTGGAGTGGGTGTATTGTTGGGTTTGATCAATAGCGTGTCATTCACTGTTTTCTCTCATGTTTGGTCCAATGTGCTGAAACCCACTGGTTCTGCATTCATGATGGCTGACAGCAGTGTTGCATTATGTTGGCCTCCTGCTTGATCTCATCAAGAGAGTCAAACTTCTTGCAATGATTTAGTTGGATTCAGCCCTTTTTTGTGCACTCTCTATCTGTTGTGATACCTATTTGGCTTGCTCTATGTCCTTGCTGTTCTCCTGCCCTGTATTGTAAGTGCAGTAATTCATGTTAATGTAGTACTGTGCAAAGGTCTGAGACCACACACTATTTTACATCCAGGTAAAACAGGCATTAAAGTTAATGTTTTTTTCAGTGTTTGGGAAAAAAAGAAGAAAACATATTAGTATATACTATTACATATACTAATTACACAGAAGCCTCAAAAACCAAATATGATATTACACTTTCCAGTATTTAGCATATACCCATGCCCCAAAAAAGATTATTGCAAATGTACTGTTGAGAGCAACATTGTCAAAACTGTTGCTGTGCTCTCTATCCTGCGTGTGAGCAAACAATGATGTGGCGTTCTTGTCCACCTACTCTTTCCTTCTGTTCATCAGTACCGCATTGGAATGCCACCAAATCTTGGGTGTCGCAGACAATCCTGCAACAGAATTAATCGGTTTCAATAACATGCCTCCTGATTTAACAACATCTTTCTACTGAGGAATGCATTAGGCTGAACCTGTATGTGGCAATAGTCTTCAATCTGCTAGATTTACACCTGTAACTAGTGCGTTAGAAGCAATTTAACATGTGGCCCAGCGTGGATCATCCTTCCCTTCAACCCAAGCCCATTACTTTTAGCAGAGTGACCCATGCCACACTTTCCACTTGAGGGTGGTTGAGTCCGGCATTTAAAAGGATGAATTATGAATAGGGGAGGCTCACATGCTATTTAACGCTGCTCATGCCTCTGCAATGTTTTGGTTCAGGGAGCTTGTGCAGAAGACAGATGTTTCAAGCGGTGGTTAATTTCCACGCTAGAAGCCAGTGAAGCCACCAGGGTTACTCATGTCAGGGTGCCCTCTTCAATTCTACTTGAGCTGGGGTCCCGGGGGAAGCAAGGACACAACAGGAGGAAGCACTGACATTGCAGACAAGCACTTGCAGCAGATAAGACATATGTTATGACTGTTGCATGTATTTATTTAATTGAGCTGGGCCACCATGATAAAAATAACCTGGTATTTAACCCATTCACATCTTTATGCAGAAGGAAAAAATTATAATTAGCTGTTTGCTCAAATTTTGAAATAGCATGAATATGCCCTAACAAAGCTTGGACTTTTTTCATGAACTATTCTGTAATTTATAGTAATATACACGAAAATTTCATCTCTTATTATTACATCAGTTGAAGTAATTTCAGTCTGAATGTGTGCTTGCACTTACTTCATACACCGATGTATGTTCGGAACAGTGACTGAAGTGACTGAAGCTGAAGAATATTATGATTTTTTTATACAATAATAATGTAATTGTCTTGTTGAAGTTTTAACATGCATACAATAGAAATGACAGCTCTTAATTATAGGCTATTCAAACATCAGTAATATCACAGAATAATTCACTACAAACAAACACACATACACAAGATTTTTTGGCAAAGAAACTGGGTTACATGGAAATAATACAAGGAATTTCTGGCACAGGAGACCTGCTCTGCTGTAGAGAGTAAAATAGAAAAAAAAAGATGTTTTGATTTTTCTGGTTGATCACTTTGACAGAACCCTTCCTGTCACTACAGACCAGACCCGGTTAAAAAATAATAGGTAAAAGACTTTTAAAAGTACAACATTTTTTTAGAACGGATATGCCACAAACAAGCACAGGTAAAACAACACACATACAGTTAGACAAACTTACCTGAATGGTTAGTGACGTAATGATTGACTTTACCAAGAAATGTGTAGACCGTGAGGTCAGTGTCTTGGGATAACCTTTAACCTGCTTGCTGTGCTTCTTCTTCCTCTTGCATGACATGCAACGCTACTGCCTTTCAGCTGCGTTCTGGATCAACAGCTGCCTCGAGTAGTGTTTTTCAAGATTGTAGATGTAAACCTGAGTGTGTGTGAGAGACATGTATATGACGAATTACTTGAGGGGTTTGGAAGTGTAATAGCATTTAACATTGCTTTTCTTGAGCATAGAGAAGCTACTGCATGCTTACATATCAGAAATTAATCTATGTATTGTTTAGTTTATTTTCTGTTTTGCACAGTACAAACTTTACATTTTCTTTTGTTATCAAATGCATTACTTATATTAAGTAAAAAGACATCAAATAGTAATAATCACTAATCCACAAAAAGAGGTTACTCAAGCATCTAAAATGTCTTTTTTGAAATGCAGTTCTTTGAAATGCAGAAGTCGTCAGAACTTGTGATTATACCATGATATACATTTATAATCGCCCTACTGCTCAGTAATAATGACACCCTTTTTAATGATCTCTTATCTAAACACATGAAATCTAACACTTCACCCCTTCGGTTGGAAATCAAAATACTGCCAAGCTGCAATGTTATAATTTAAGATAATATTAGACGGCGTTTTTAAAAATGCTGACTCTATAGGTTATCATTTGAAACATATTCAGATTACATCCTGATAAGACACATGGAAAAAGCAGCTCTTAATTCCCCATGATCCTCATCAAATTCCTCTGTCAATGTTTCCATTTGACTGAAGTTTTACATTCAACATTTACATTCTCATTTCAACATTCTTATCAGCTGCTTCAGTCCACTGCTGCTTCCACAATCCCCCGACATTCCACCTGTCTCATGAACTCAGCAAAAGTGGGGCACTTTTTGATAAATGGTCCTGAGGACACCAGTACTGTCTGTGTGCTCTTATCTTTTGTGTTTTGTTCTCCTTTCATTCGTGTATTTTCTATTCAACCCACAGTGAAGAATTACTAAGGGAATTTGGCCCCGGTGTCATGTTTTTTGATGAGGGTTTTTGTTTTCGTAGACTGTATTTATTTCAAATAAAGGTTAGATTTTCTCACATTTCCAAGGTGAGACTGAGCTTATTAACAACAGACCTTTTTTGCTCATCTTCACTAAGAATATAAGTAATTATGCAGTAATCAGCAATTATGGCAGTAACACAATAATATTTTTAAATATGATATGTTGTCATTAAGTGGGTAGGTATTTTAAAAGTATTTTTTCTGAAAATATATAGCAACTGTACTAATCTGAACACATTTTGCATTACATAACATTCTAATCATGGGTATGACTACTAAAGAGGTCCCCCTACGCCAACAATGAACTACATGGTTACTGGTGAAACTGCGCTTCACTACATGAAACAACCTTACTATGAGAATCTTAGAAGAGATGTGAGCTCTAAAAGAGTAAGATTTGACTCTGCAGTGCATTTATTCTGACAACATATCTCAGCTATAACTTTAACTGAATTTGCTTAAAATATCACCCGTCTATCTAAATATCACAAGTCTATCATACTGAGAGAATCTTTCACACATTATACTCACACAGTTTTCTCTAGCTGTAAACTCTAACCCCTAAACAGTTTATCTACTGAACTTGCTGTAACTCAACTGCGCAAATTTGATCTTTTTTATTTATGGTTCAGGAACACAAGGTGTCCATTTGTCATAGTTAGGAGAGGTTCGGCTTTGTTTCTCCTGACAACCCTGGCCGATCTCTTCTGTTCTTTGGTCTGTTTTTTTGTTTCCAGAAGCTTTTGTCTTTGCAGGAAACGTGATTGTATTGCCATGAAAATGTTTATGGGTGGATGGTCCCTGAGGTGGTGCATGTCAGATGTAAAAGCAGGTTTCCTGCATCAGACTTGGTTGTAGTATTGTAGTACCTGAGATTAACAAGCTTGTTCTTGTCTCAATCTCAGCCTCATTTGAACCCGGTCTTGGAAGTTGTTGTGTGCAATGTCTGAGTCTGAGGTAACTATGAGTTGAATTATTATTGGAAATCAGTAAAACCAGAACAAAGGGAATAATGCATTAAGAGTTCTCAAAATTTTGCATATCAGCCCACACAAATGACAACAAAAGCTTGTGTGTAGTTAATGAGCAGATCATCTTTTTCTTATCTAATAGCTAGCTGATTTGGCAGCTACTTAGTACTAGATGTAGGGTTGCCACCTGTCCAGGTTTTCCCTGGATTGTCCTTCTTTCTACTGGTCAGTCCCGGAAAAAATGTTATCTCTCCCGGGACATTAAATGTCCCGGTTTTCTGAAGGTATGTTAATTGTTTTTGCCACTGTGTCTTTAAAATTTACTATTTGTGTTTGTGCGCTGGTGCGTTTTTTTCACGCTGACGTGCACCGTTTCTCATTGGTTCTGCGGAATCATGTGACTTGACTACCCCGTCAGCCCTAGCGGCTCCTACAGGCAGAACTAGATAGGCAGTGAATCGGTGACCGTGGTGGCTTTGCAGTAGCGTTATTCGAGGAACATTACCATTGCTATGGGTGGTGAAACAGATGATGAGACAGTGGCTACCGAGTCTGCCAAGCCAGTCAAAAAGAAAATAAAACGTTCAACTCATTTCAACAATGACTGGATGCAAAATAAAAATTACGCCGCATGGCTAAAGCCAACCCCGGGTGATCCACTTTCTGCTACCTGCACCGTTTGTTCAGCTACAATTGTGATTAAACATGAGGGCAAAACTGCGTTAGATGACCACGTTAAAACAAAAAAACATCAGAATCGCGTTCAAGTCACCCGACAAACCATGGCAATATCATCATTTATGATAAAGAAAGACTCAGAGGAATTAGCCCTTTTACTGGACAAACTAGCCCTGGATGTTGATGAAGACAAGCTGTATGGTGATGTGATCACCCTGAATGAAGTATTTGACACCATTCCAAAAGACCTTACCCTAGACAGAAAGTGGGCCTATTTTTTCAGCAAGGCAACTGAATCCACTGAACTACTAAAAGTAGTTGCTTTTGTTTTTTCTATACCAGTCAGCAATGCCTACACAGAGCGAGTGTTCAGTCACATGGAGAATGTTTGGTCCAACAAGAGAAACAGACTGTCAGTTGCAATGGTGAAGTCTGAGCTTCAGGTGCGATTGAATTTCAAGTTGTCATGTGCTGAGTTCAAGTCATTCATTGAAAAACAGCCAACACTGATAGCTGCAGCAAAGGGAAATGCCAAATATAAATGGAAAATTAGGTAAGATAAGGCTTATGATATATGTGTTCCCATTAGGCTAATATATGTGCTTATCTATCTTCCTTTTGGTCTCTAAAGTAAATCTGATGTCACCTCATTTACATTTTAGCAAAGAGGGAGCAACAGCTAGCACAAGCAAAGCACAGCAGTAACTAGGCAGTCAGGTAAGCAGCTGTGTCTTCTCATGAAGGTGATTAAAGTGACAGTCTGTAAGTTTTTAATGAGAATGTGCAATTGCACCAAATATGCTCAAACGAAGACTGTGCTGAGTATGCTGCTCTGATATCCCTATGTTTGCAGTAGAACTTGTATCAGCACTATTAACAGCACTGTGGTTGGTCAGGTAACCAGCAAAGCTGTTATAGCCAGAAAATGTCCTGGGACCTACCAGACACCCTGATTTTAGAATGAAAATATCTGGCTTTGCAGGAATGTTAGCAGAAGCATGTTGATGCCATTTATTTTACCAGATTGTCATCTCCCCACTCAGAAACACTACTGCTTTCAGCAGGACTGCTGCTTTAATGTATTTAATATATTCGGTGCTATGTACAACCCTACTTAACCAAGCCTTCTCCGATTTTCTTACGTTCACCTTATGGACATGCATGTTGGTGGAAAAAACAGTCAGTCGGTCATTTGTATGACAGTGTCCAGGTTTTTTGTCAGACACAGGTGGCAACCCTAACTAGATGTCAGGCTGAAGAGAGGGGATCCGCAAACAGTTCTGGTTTAGCTTGAAAGCGCAGAACTGTAGTTACCTGTAGTTTCCATGCATGTGAATCTCAGTGCTAGATCTTCACCTGCTGTATTTCTTTCACTTCTGTAATGCTAGCTACATTAGCAGCTAGCAGCATTACTAGCTCGTGTTTTGCCAGAGGAATCAAAGAGCTTGATATTTTTGATATTTTAATTATGTTTTATTTTTGCAAATAATTGGCCATGTTTGCCATGTTTAAAATAGTATTTAGTTCAAAGCTTCGTAATTACATTTTGGGAAAAAACTAAACTGTAGTACCACCATGGCCTGGATTTATTTCTCCTGATTGATGATCTAGTTAATGTTTTTTTGGGATGGTTAAACTGAGTAACATTTTTGTGTTGATGTTTATTGATTCCAAAGTTCAGATATCCCCAGAAAGCAGATTGTGATGTTATTTTTACAAACCCAGTTGCACAAAAGTTGTTGTTTAAAATGTATATAAAGGTATGAGACAGGTGGCAGGCCTGCCCGGGGGATTGTGGGAGCAGCAGTGAACTAAAGCAGCTAAAGAAAATATAAAATGCAATGATTTGCAAATCTCATAAACACATATTTTATTCACAATATAACGTAGAACACATATCAGATGCTGATAGTGGCACATTTTACCATTCTTAACTTATTTAGAACTTGATGGCAGCAACACATAAAAAAAAAACTTGGGACAGGGACATGTCTATCATTGTGTGGCATCCCCTCTTCTTTCAACACCAGTCTGTGAATGTCTGGAAAGCGAGAAGACCAGTTACTGGAGTTTTGGCAGAGTATTGTTGTGCCATTCTTATCTGATGTAGGATTTTAGCTGTTAATTTTAGTTGGACTTCTTTTGGTTTCATGATACAACAAATATTTTCTGAAGGTGAAAGGTTTGGATTGCAGGCAGGCCAGTTTTGCACCCCGACTCTTCTTTTGCAAAGCCATGCTGTTTGAATGGAAGCAGTATATGGTTCAGCGTTGTCTTGCTGAAATGTGCACGGCCTTCCGTAAAAGAAGACATTTTATAGATGCGTGTATATGTTGCTCTAAAATGCCTTTCCAGACTAGGCCCTATACTGCATAGGCAGTAACGCAAACCCATATCATCGAAGATACAGGCTTTTGAACTGTTTGCCTATAGCGACCAGAATTCTGAGTCTGTAAAGCACAACATTCCTGGGTTCTAAAAAAAAAAAAAGAATTTTAAAGTGTAATTCATTTCCTGGTTTCTGGATCGTCTTACTCATTATGTTCTTTGCACGATACAGCTTTGGCTTGCATTTGTGGATTGCACAGTGAACTGCATTCACAGACAATGGTTTCTGAAAGTTTTCCTGAACCCATTTTGATCATTGACCCAAAGATCATGAGCATACAGTATTGACTGTCGGCGTTGTCCCTTGTTTACAGGGATTTCTCCAGATTCTCTAAATCTTTTGATTATGCTATGTGCTGTAAATGGTGAGATGGAGTGATCCAAAGCAATTTTATGCTGAGAAACATTACCTCTGCTGATCTTTATTTCAGAGAGTCTCTCTAAAGTGCTTTTTAATACCCAGTCACGTAACTTAGTTGCAAACTGCTCCTGTTTTATGATTGTTTGCCATCAAATTCTAAATGAGTTAATAATTTTTCTGAAATGGTAAATGCCTTACTTTCAGCATCTGATATGTGTTCTATGTTCTGTTGTAAATAAAATATGGGTCTGTGAGATTTGAAAATCATTGCATTCTGTTAATATTTTATTTTATTTTATTTACATTTTACACTGCGTCCCAAATTTTTTGAAATTGCGTTTGTAGTTTGTTTTCATTTTTTTTTTTTTTTACGGAAATTGTTGCAGGTCCGTTTATGTTCACCTTGTAAATTGGTCTCTGTTTTGACCATTCTTGTCTCAGGTTTGACTCAGACTTAACTACTAAATGTCTTGGTCTTGACTTGGTTGGTTCTGAAACACCAGGTTGTCTCCAATATAAATGCCTTTACACACTCGACACAATATTTGAATGGCAATAAGTGAATTCAACAATGTGCATAACAAAAATACCTTGCCACCAAAAGTTATTCCTCATATTTTTCTCTTGTCACTTGATTTTTGGGAACTTTCGCATCCAACATGAGCTCGCTGACTAATTATTGTTGTTTCTGGTGTTGGCATGGCAACAACAAGTTAATGGATTGACTGCGTCCCAGCATCTAGAACTTTTTGACAAATGTCATAGGAATTAGTTTTCTCTCTGCTTTGTCAGGGATGATGCCAGGATCTCCATAATCAGCTTAAATTAGGCTCCGACAAACCTGTGGTTATGTGGCAGCACTCATAAAGTTTTACCTGTAAGGTATGAGTGAAACAATGAAGCTATCCATGCTATCCAGTCATTGTTTGTCCAAGTTAGTTATTTTTCTATGTTATTTTTATTTTATTTTACTCTATTTATTTTGCAGTGCCAACTGTGTGGTAAATTGTCCCTAAAATTGCATTGAATCATGTGTGTATGGTTGTGATGCTGAAGACTGCTGAGTGATAGTTCAAGGCCTTTCCTGAAAAATGATTTCATAAGATTTTTGTGTGTAGGAGAATGTAAAGTAGCTCTGTATTGGCTTTTTTAAATTTTCTTTGGAATATTCCCGGTCTCCCACTCTGCAGCATCTTAGGAGAATGACATCTGTAGCAGAATTATATCTTCTTTCCCTTGTTAGTCACACTCTGGCACACAGTGGTAAACCTGCATTTAGCTTGTTATGGCTTTGACCCATAGCTTTTCCTGCCTTGTAGGTTAATTAAAATGATTTCTTTTGTACCACAGGTCAAAGTGCCAAAGTGAAAAGTTTACGATCCTTTTCCAGATGTTGTTTTTATAGGACAAATCAGCATTCTGTTATATAAGCAAAGAATGTCTGGGTGGATAGTGATGATACAAGAGAACTGTGCTAATTATGAGAATCATTTTGGTTCATATGTTTGTTTTTTAACTGACCTTGCCTGATGACTTCACAACATATGTGGATTTTTTTTAAAAATTGTGATTATTAATAATTTGAGTAATTGTTAATAATAATCAACATAAATAGACTTCAAACAACACAGTTATATATTAATATACAGTATATATACTCTACAGAGAAATGTTGTTCCTTCAGACTGTGTTGTTTTTCCCAAGCACCCCTGGAGTTATGTTCCATCTGTAAGTTACTGGACATATATTCACTGCAGCCATTACATTAACTCCTTTATTTGTTGTATAATAATGAACATGTCATGATGTAGCAGCATTTCATTCAAAAACCTTCACTTAGTAGTTTTTTTGTCTCATTAAGCAATTAAAGCACATAACCATTGGGGAATCAGCCACCTGTGCACAGTTCCATACTGGCCACTATATAGGTTCCAAACTGGGCACTTTTTCTTTCACACATTTGAGTGTAAAAGACCAAATTTCAGAATCAACATATGGTTCCAGTTTGTACTTTGTTCTTCCTGATTTAGAGGCATCTGGAACCTATATAATAATGAATCAAGAATTTAATTGGTCATTTTTGTAATTTACAGAATAACAGTCTAAAGTGTGGCTAATATGTGGCTAATGACATTTCTTGTCCGTAAATATGCTTAACTAGTAATGTGTAACATCAAGTCATAGATATACATGACTAATGTTATTGATAAGATTATCACTTATCCTTTAAAAGAGCTTAGTAATTCTGAGATATGTAATGGCTCATATTATTTATAAGTCTACTCATGGGTTAGCAGAGAACTTCAGTGTTTGCAAAGAAGCAGTTTGTTGTTAAGTTTCTTAGAAAGCTTCTGAATTCTGAATACTGCTTTTTTAAAATGGAATATTTTTAAAATATTTAATTAATTTTGCCTTTGGGGGCTGCTAAAAAAATCGCTGACCAACAATTTGTTGCAGCAGCAATTTCATATTACAGTAGCTATATAACTACAGTAACAGTATCTAGTTCTCTTGTGTTTCTCATACTGTTTTGCTTTGGATGTGTTTAAAAAATAAAAAATTTTTATATTTACTATTACTAGTACTGTACTACTAGATTGTTGCTACCCCAGTTCCACCGGCTGATCCTGTTTTATAGTACACATTATAGACATGCATGTGTGATTACTCCTCTTTCAGCAGATTTAGGTGTGCAAAAGAGCATATTGTCAACATCTCTGAATCCATCTCTGGTGTGATAGTGTTAATCAAGGCAAACACCATTTTTTTTATTGATTTTAATTTTTTCAAATGAAATGTACACTATAATAAATGACCATTCCCTGGATCTCTTTGTCTTTAACTAAAATCTCACTTTTTCTGGGTTGAATACAGTCCTTAAGATATTTTCCATTATCTTCTGAGTGGGCATTGTAGATGTGACAATAGCAATGAAATCTTAAAGCAGGAACATGGTGTCATGGATATGTGCCAAGAAGGGTTTTTTTTTTAGTTTGCAAACCTCTTTTATTTTTTTCAATTGCAGAGTTGGAGTTCAGCAAGACCGTCCAAATGGGGAGCGGAAACTACCAGGAGGAACTTTGCAGCGGACCACAGCTTGGTTACTCACTGGGGCCAGGCTCGGATGTGGACGAGGAGGGAGAGGTGGATCCCTCACCCAGCCACGCGCTCCACCTGTGGATGCAGGATGTGAAGTCAGAGCAAAGCTCCTGTCTATCCAGCCGTGCCAACTCCGTTCTCTCTTTGACTGACACAGAGCAAGAAAGGAAGTCTGATGGGGAAACTGGTGAGTTGCAGCTTGTTTCCTTTTTATTTGCTTTTTTGGTCAGTTCATATATAATCCATATATAAAGTGCAGTGAGCAAAAGACTCATTTCAGATAAGCCACAAATAAATCTAAACGATTTACATGATTAAAGTTTTTTTTCTTTTTTTTTTAAGTGTGATAAAAGTTGGGCAGTATATAACGAATCATTTCATTTTGGAATGTGTCACCCTTTTTAATGAAGGTTTTTAACATACTACAGTGTAAAGTAGCAAAAGATGTTAATTTGGGGGTGAGCAGTTACTTTTTTCACCATATTTTGATAATAAATGCAGCAAAAATCCCTCTTTCTAGGTAGTAAACAGGAGCAATTGTAAAATTTAGCATCAAGCATCAGCCCTGGTGAAAGATTCAATTCAGGAGTGGGGCATCTGAAGACCACAAAGGGGGCTGAGGAGGGGGTTGCATAGCACCCATGTGCTACACTAAATGCTAAGAAAGTGGTGCATTTGAACTTACTCTGCTGTTCAGTGTAGCTTGTTTTATTAAGACTTTCCTCTATAGTGCAGATATATAGGTGTGGGCTTAGTAGGGCTTTGTAATTAGTTACTTAGGCATGGTCCCGATAAAATACCCACCTAATGCCAGATGATTCTGCTGCTGATTAAAACCGATACTATCGCCTCAAATGTTGACTAATCTGACATTTGCAGAAAGTGGATTTTTGTAGATATTTGTCGAATTTCTAGAAGTGATCCACACACACTCTTATTTGAATATGTCTGGTATGTCTGGCTAGGCAGGACTTAAATTAGCACCCTTCGGTGTGTGGGATGGGGTTGTATAACACACTGTGCTATTCATTTGAAAAAAGACATTGCGGTATAATCAGTAGTAGTAGTGCGGAGGGTGCTGTAGCACCCCGAGAACTCTGGATTGTTCAAAGGGCTCAGATATGCTACATTTGTATTTTGTTTTATTTTATATGTCTAATTGACTCTGGGCACGACATTTGTCCAGCAAGAGACAGCAGGGTGTGCATCAGCTGTGTGTTTGTCTTTCTAATCAATTTAAATGAGGCTCGGGGGGACAGTATTTAGCATGACATTGTGGTTTTCCTAACACTTTCCCTGCAAAAGCAGTCACACTTTATTTTAATGCCCCTCTTTAGATGTTCTGCAGACACTTACATTATTAACAGTCTCTGGAAATAGTTGATTATCAGTTAAACAACAGATTTGAGTTTCAGGAGCAGGTGTAAGAGGTGAGTGATAGGCTTAGATTCAATAGAGGCTATAACGCTCCAACTCCAAGTTCACTTGCACTTTATAGCCTGAGCATCTACAAATTGTTTTTAGTGGACTATCAAAACTATTTTATGAAGGTTTTATTTCATCACCCCCAATTTAAAACATAATTTTATTACTCCCTACTTAAAACGCTCTGCCCGTTCGGCTTTGTGGACAGGCACTGCTAAATCTTTAGTGGTATTTATTGGACATAATTCCAGTATTGGGCTTATAATAATAATAATAATAATAATAATAATAATAATAATAATAATAATAATAATAATTTAAAAAATCCATTTATTAGGAAGTAATACATTAGCTGCTGACCTCTCATGCATCTGGCAGTTTCAGTGCTTTCTGTAGAAAGCGACTCTCCAGGAGCAATTTTGAGTGACATAATGCAGAGAGACCGAATTATATGATTGACACTGTGCACACCGTAGAGTGCTTTTAAAGTAGTGTGGTGAAAATCAGTGTTTTCCTGATGGCCTGAGAGTGGGGGGTATGTGGTACAGATGAACAGCTGCCTTCACCTGGCCAATATAGGCTGAAAATCTCGCCACAGAACTCAGTGATCTGCTCTTTGGTGGGGAGTTGTGCGCTACTGAAGAGATCATTTTTCATACTGAGCTTTTTTTCTGATGGTAAGCAAGATGTTTAGGGCTTTAGGTGTATCGTTCCACCTGAATACATCCTGGAGGGACAGATGAAATGAAAAGCACTGAAAATAGGTCTTATGTAATATTCAAACCATGCACCTATACAAATGTGGATCACAGAGAATTCAAAAGGTGCTGATTTCCTTTTCCCACGTTTTGTTCCCCTGCATTATTGGTTCCGAGCTGCCTGTACAGTCCGCTGTAGGAATGTTCTTTTCTGTTTCAGATTCTTTTGTGCTGGTTCTTGTCTGCATTGCTAACACCAGGCTGTATTGGGCTCCTTCTTTATTCTACAAGTACGGATATGATCCAGACATTTTAACAGTGAATTTGATGTCAGTGAACTAAATACCTTGCAACTTTAGGTAATTTGGTCTGCTGCATGGCACAAGACCAGTGCTGTCATGGCTCGACAGGCACTGAGTTAGATAAGACCCAAATCCACCTTCACATGTTCATTGGCAGGAAATCGGTTAGGGATATCAGGTGAAGTGCCTGTCCCTCTTACCTCCTTTACAGACCCACTGGGATGTATGCTAATTTATTGGAGTCCGTCAGACAGACTCCTGGAACAAGCTCCTGATTCTGACTGGAAAAATGCCCGTCACCTTGTGTAAATAGTCTTGGAGAGGCCTTTATCCGTTACTGTGTGTTTGAGACTGTCCCGAGCTGACTGCTTTTGTCTTAATGCTTTGCGAATGTTCCCTCACAATTTGTTGAGCAAGTGAGGAGAGTCAGTCAAGCACACTTACCTTGATCCAACGAGCTTCGGCAGATTAGAGAATAAAGTTCACGTTCAGCACACAAACAAAAGCTGAGCTCATGCCTCAGAACCTCAAGGGCACCTCTCATTTGCATGCTGCAGAAAAGGTGTAGTGCCTCTGTTCACACCCCACCAGTCTACCCTAGCTTACAGAGAGAGAGAAAGAGACGGGAAGAGAGAGACAAAAATAGGGGCAAAAACAGATATGCTAAGAGAAATAGAGGGAAAGTGGAGGTAGGGAGATGAATACAAGTATTGAGAGAGAGAGAGAGAGAGAGAGAGAGAGAGAGAGAGAGAGATGTATGATATGCTTTGGCAACAGTTATTAATTGTAATTCATGCCAGTGAAGCTAATTTGAATTTATAGTGAGAGAGAATGACAAAAATAAAGGGCAGAAAGAGAGCAATGGAGACGGCGAGAGAGAAAGAAAAAGAAAAACAGAGAGAGAGAGACAGAAAATAGAGATAGAGTGGTAGATGTATGATCATTGCAGTTCATGTCACATTTGAATTTGAATTTATGTACACAGAGAGGGGCAATAAAGAGGAAGGAAAACAGAGGGAGACATGGAGAAAGGAAAAAAGAAACAGGGAGAGGGACTGAAAGGCATTAGGTGAGAACGACAATGAGGGGAAGAGAGGGAGAAAAAGATGAACAGAAGGAAAAAGATGGACAGAAGAAGAAACATGGAGTGAAAAGAAAGCAAGCAAAAGAAGCAGTTATAGGTTTAGAGAGATGGAAAGAAAAGGTGGAAAATCAAAGAATGAAAGGCTGACAAGAAGATGGAATGAAATCACAGAGAAAGAGAGGGAAGAGGGGGAAAAAGGCGAGTGAGGGAGATTGGGGAAAGATAGAGGGAGAAACATGAGAAAAGATGGAGAGAGATGGTGGGAGAGAAAGAAGGAGAAATAAGCATGGAGCAAGTAAAAGAGAGTGGCAGAAAAACAGTGTTAGAGAAATGAGAGAAAAGTGAGGGAGAAAGAGTAAGAGAAAAATGGAGACAGATGTGAGGGAAAGAGTGAGAGTGAGTTGGGGAGAGAGAGTGGTGGGAGAGTAAAAGAGAGAGAGAGAGAGGGAGAGGGAGAGCGGCGGGCGGAGCAGCGGGAATTGGTGTGAGATGGAGTTTGTTTGCGTTGGGTACCTGCCAGGGTCGTGTCTAATGAGAGGGGGGATTGGATATGCCTCTTCACCTCTCCTGGTGTCAAGCTCCATGCAGAATGCGAATCACAGGCAGCTTTGCCTTGAGAGACGGCAGTCTCGGGAAAACGGGGAGAGCCGCGCTGGCCCTGGAATACACAAACAGCAGCAAAACGCAAACGCAACAGATAATCATATCCTTATGTCCGACCGTACTCTTTGTATTAGAAAACGAAATCCATTTGCGGCGCTTGCCTGCACCACGGCCAGTGCTGTTATCAGTCAGCAGGTAATCCTGGATATGTGTGCACCTGTTTTTTTTTCACCTGTTCTTTTTCACGTCACGGTTTTACCACTTTCTTAAAGGGTCAGAGTGTAGTAGGGAATGGCAATTAGAGAGGCACCGATGCCACTTTTTCACCTCTGATACCAATATGGGTACCTGATCCAAGTGCAGACACTGATACTAACTCAATTCATCTTTATAGCTGCATATGACCCTGATATTTATACAGATCTGCCTCACTAAATATTCTAGTCTGGTAAAAGTTTGTCACTAAACTTATTAAACTTAAATACATGTCACTTCACTTGTTGAAGAAAATGTAAGCATAGAGCAGTTTCACTGACTCACATCTCCAAGTATCAGACTCTACAGGAGTTTAGTGAATGTTAATCATTGACGCTGTCAGTAGTAGTGGTTAGTACTGCTAGCGGACATGCAGACCTGACTAAATTCTATCGTTACCCAAGAGACCAGGTATTCCTTCCATGTCTCTTTAATGTTCACTCCAAATACCAACCTGAACTATCTTTTACTAACTACACATTGAGAGGTTAAGTGATTACTGACAGGAAGTTGACTCAGCTATTGGGGTGAGTTACCAAAGTTTAGTACTTTACACTAGTGCCTATGTGCTAATAGCTTTGTGATACTGATTATAGGCATTGGTGTGACCCAAATGGCAATATAGTGAAATTATAATACTATGACACTTTAGACTTTACTGTATGGTGCATAATATTTTATTCCTCTGAAATTTACTAACATTTTGAAACGGACAGCTTTTCTAGATAAAGTCATTATTATATCATTCTTTTATTTTAAAGGCATTGTTATTAGAATTATTATTTACATAAATAATACACAATACATAACTTACTGTTGTATTGTTGTACTTGTTGTTCCAGTGGGGAACTAAAACTGGGAACTACCATTTTATTTTCATAAATGTCTGATGTTTTTGTATGTCGCGGTGTTGAAGCAGTTCTCTTGTAAGGTGGGTTGGAAATCACTGTAGTCAGGACTTGAGTCATTCTATGATTAGTTAGCCATTTGTAGCCAAGTTGCATAAATATGTGTTTAAAGTAAAAGGACAGCCTCTAACATTTTCACAGATAAATGCAGAACTCTGAACATTAACATTTTAGAAAAAGCATTTTTGATTTAGTTCAAGCCCAGATACACTTTACAATTACTTAAAATGCATATTATTTTCTCATCAATATCTGAATCAGTTTAATATCTCATGCCTTAAACATCATTCATCATGAGTCATACATTGTAGGTCGCAAAAATGCAAATTTTTGTGTCCCAGAATACTTACTCATCTGTGTTACCTGAACACTTTTGTCCATTTTAAAATATCTAAAACATTCCAAAAGTCACAAGTTCAGCTAGAATATAATAATAAGATTAAAAGAACGTTATTTGATTTTTTTTCAAAGATATTGCCAGAGGAATACTGAGATCTTGCGTTTTAAAACTCAACGTAGCAGAAAATACCATGGTGATTTATGTTAGTATGTATTAGAATGCTGCTTACTTTATCTAGGTATCTGCTATATAGGTCATACAGCCCATTGTTTAGACCTTCAGCAGCTGTTCTGAAGGCTTTAATTATTAAATTAGCTACCAGCATAATTAAGAACTGACAGTGGAATCAACCAATCATAATTTAACAGCATTGACCACAAATATGACTATGTTATATTAAGTGGCTTGAAAGGAAAGTGGAAATGACAGCTTAATACCAGGGCTAAAGGAGTCACTGTTAAAGAGTGGTATTCAAGGTTAAATTAATATTAGAGTACCTGTGAGACTCCATCTTGTACCTGTATCTATAGTATATGTTGTATTGCCATTGCCATTTATTACACTGAATGGGATATCAGGTGACTTTACTTTTATATATATATTTTTTACCTTTATTTAGTCTTTCCCTTTTTTACCACCTCCCATCACTTCGAACTCGTGCATATCCAAAGTGAGTAGCCACCATGCATTATTGATGCCTCAATGCTTTCATCAGCACTACAAAGTCTCAGAGCCTTTTGTATTTTACCTATTATGAAAGTTAACACTCTAACTGGAAATGTCAGAGAAAGGAAAGGGGTGGGGTGGGGTGGATAAAGCGCAAACACACTGCCAAAAAGGAGGCACGCATTTCAAGTCTGGCTCTCCTTGGTCTCTCTTTTTGTCTTCAAAGATCTCATCCCCACCCCATGAAACCGATTAATGATATGAGCTTCAAAACGTCAGGAACCACTCCAGCTGTGCGCTGATTGAAGCAGACAAGTCAATTTGGAATATCTGGTTTGGTTATAAGTAAGTGCACAGACATCCTCCGGGATGGCACAGTTGTTGCAGAGGTGGTGCCTTAGAGTTCCTTGTAACAACAGAGTACTGGCAGGCCAACCATTGAAAAGGAAGAAGTTCTAGCTGAGGGAGGTTTCAGAGTTCAGAGTTATTTATTTCAACTCCATCCTGCACTAACCTAGCAGTGTTACTTTACAGAGCCATCAGAGTATAAGGGTCAGTAACTTGATGTGCTTTTTTAGCTGGGCCAATTATTTTCTTAGTGAATCATTCAATAAATGTCATATAAGGAGCATTCTACCAATTTAGTTCAGACAACAGCCTCAAAAGTAAGAAAGTGGCAACAGCTGAGTATTCAGATCTGTTTAACCTGTCTATTTAAAACCAAGACATTAACTGAAATAGTGTTTAGCTAAATATATGCAAAGTCATGAATGATAATCTGCTTTCTTTTAGGAGGTGGCTGTCCTGAATTTGAAATTGTGTTTTAATCGTTTCAATCCCTTGACATTTTTAATCTTTTGAATATAAACAACACAAACAAAAAAACAAATGCTGACCCACATGTTCATGTTTCTACAGAAACACTAACAATTTTAGTTCATAGGTCTATAGATGTAGTCATAGAATCGTATTTTAGCAACACCCCTGCAAAAATTCAGACTGTATCTCTGCTCCTCCTGGCTACACTGTAAGCTGTTAGATCCCATTGTTTTGAAGTAATGTGTTGAGAAATCTGAAAATCAATGTGTAACCTTAGATATAGTCAATGCCAAAACACAGATTTCCTGCAGTTATGTAAACCTTTTTGTATTTTAATTTAAAAAAAGAGAAAAAGTTGTTTAAGCTGTGTTATTTAGCCATGTACTGGCCAGCATAGAGTTAAATATTAGAGTAGAGAGTAATTATTAACATCTTAATTAACTTTAATTTAAATAATTTTGTAGAATGATCAACATCACATTATACTACATAATTTGTAGTGTGTTTTTATAAAATGTTTATTAAGTGTATATGCTTCCATGTGTTTTGTGCTTGAAAATAAAATAATTAATGACATTTATGCCCTCCTATTCTAAAATGTCACGCAGAGCAATCATCCAACCGTATATGCAGAAGACTTTTTTACAAAGACAATTTAGCCATATTAATTTGGCAGGATTTTATGTTTGAAAAATAGAAAAAAAGTATTCAACCCAAACACAACAGACAACAAAGGACTTTTATTCTCATATGCTTTTAAATGAGTGGTCAGGGTATTGCAGAACCCAAGAGCCCAAGGGATCTTCATATGACAATGCCAAGTTCAGTATCCCGTTCATAAATGTAGAAAAAAATATAATATTTAATTTAAGGTTTGGCTGGTTCAGTTTACCAATCAGGTGGTGTGATCCCAGGAAATGTGTTAAACTAATGTTTATTTATGAAAAACATATGAATATACCTGGAGGTAGAGAACTATGTGTGTAAATAAGGCTACATGTCAAAATATTCACACAGGTTTGTGTGCCTGTAATACAGTTCGTCCTTCATTTGGTGTCTGCCTTTATGAATAAATGACAAATGAGGCTTTTATGGCATTAAGGCATTTATAGCTTTTAAGTTAACTAATTCCTATTAAAATGTCATGTGCATTGTTATGTACAAAAATCTTCTCAATGCACTGATGTATGTTTCACAGTTTTTCTATGATATGATTATTTATTAAACAACACCATTTATTTTCCCACACAGAAATTGTTGTACAACCCAAAACTAATGAAAAATATTGTACTGTCAACTTATAAAATTGTGTGTTAACTAGTTTTTTTTACCTGTATAAAGTTTTGTCCCTAAATACAGTAATTCTGCTGTAGCCTCTGGGCTAATGGGCATATGGAGGTGGAATATATTGCAATATGTTGCAATAAGTTTCTGCATTTTAACAAACATTGATAAATGCAAGTTGTCTGTGATAGCACAAACCTGTGCAGTGCTTAGGGTCCATAGGCTTTTTAGATACATGGATTATATGAAAATATAATGTTGAAAATGTGTTTAAAAAAATCCAAGGATGTATACACAAAAGGATGCATTCAAAAGTATTTTTTTTATTAATAATTGTTTTTAATAATAACTAGCAAAACTTTTTAACAAAGAAATGGTTTGTTAAAAAACTACACAGCAAAACTTAAATAAATGAATTATTTATAATTCTGTAAATTTCAGAATTAAAAAAAAATCCCATATTCTATAACTGAGATTTTGTTTATGTCAGGAACATACTGCAGTACTTTGAACTTTTTACAAATGAGTTTTTATGGCGCTCCGCTGATAATGTTGCTTCTTTAAAAGAGTAATACGTGCCATAACCTATTTGTAGAACTATCTCAGCTCATCTAATTTTTATTCTTTGGTAAGATGTGGCCACAGCATATTTACGTGCCATAACCTACTTTTGTAGCCACACTATATCTCCGGAGAAAATATTTACTGTTTCCACTAACATTAACTGTGTTAATTCCACTAACTGGGTGCTGAACTTCCTGACGGACAGACCCCAGTCAGTCAGAATTGGCAGCCGCACATCCAGCACAAGAACTGTTAGCACTGGGACCCCCCAGGGCTGTGTGCTGAGCCCCCTCCTGTACACACTCTTCACGTATACGTGGCCTCCCAGAGCAACACCAGTATCATCAAGTTTGCTGATTACTACAGTCATCGGCCTGATCATGGTGGGGATAAGACAGCGTACAGGAGGGATGGCTGAGCTGGTGGACTGGTGTGACCACAAACAATCTTTCCTTGTTACAGACAAGACCAAGGAAATGATTGTTGATCCAAGGAGAGGAGGAGGCGGGAGCTACACACACCCCTGTTCATTAGGTGGGACAGAGGGGGAGAGGGTGGAAAACCTTCAAATCCTCGGCGTTTCACATCAGCGAGGGATCTAACCTGGTCACACAACACGCACTACATTGTTCGGAAGTCCCAGCGCGCGGTTGTACATTTTCTGAGAAGGCTGAGGAAATTTGGCATGTCAGCATCTGCAACTTCTACAGAAGTACAAGAGAGCGTCCTCTTTCCATCACATCTGGTACGGAAACTGCACCGCTAGGATAGGAAGGCTCTTTAGCGATGATCAAGAGGATTTCGGAGCAGCCTTCCCCTCCACTCATCTCATCTCAGGACCAGGGTCATCAGGAGGGCCCACAGCATCATCAGGGACAGTACACACCCCCAACACAGCCTCTTCACGCTCTACCGTCGGGCCGACGCTACAGGAGTGTGAAGTCCAGAACAGCCAGGCTGACAGACAGTTTTTATCCACAGGCCATCAGGCTTGTGAACACCTCCTCCCCCCTTCCACTCTGAAACTGGCTGAACTCTGAATCTGACGTGTACTCATTAATATGAGCCCAATACACATTCTGCTGCTACTGTTGTTATATACTTTGTCTTTATACCATACTGTTTACTTCTGTACTTGCACAGCGCACTTTACACATGCATATGCACCGTACTTGCATCCATACAGTACTGTACTCTCCCTTCCTTTACTTAGTGTTTTTCTTTACTTAGTGTACATATATATATATTATTTTTCTCTCTCCTTTTATATTGATATTTATTTTTTAAAACTGTCGGGAATGGAGGAACTGCAAAGTAAGAATTTCATTGTACAATGTAACTGCTTGTTATGCTGTGCATATGACAATAAAACTCTTGAATCTTGAATCTTGAATCTAACATTAATCGCTAAAATTAATTTGGGACTTTCACATCACTGCATCATGAAACGCCAGTACATTTTAAAAATGCCTACAAGCATCAGCATTGCTTCAGTAGAGAGAAGCTCTTTGATCCATTAACATATCATTGTTTTAGCGATAAGGATCTGCCTCCTCATCTCCTCCTTCTTTCTTTTCGCTCAGAAGATAACAAACGCTGGGAAAATCTCAAAGCAATCTCGATGGCAATTTCATCCTAGGTTTATTACCCTGCTGCACTTAATCAGGTACACATTCCCCTGTCTGGAACTTAATGCTGGATCTCAATCAGAGCATTTTAGCCCTCCGCACTCCTTAAGTGTCTGCCCAGCGTCCTTGCATACGCTTCGTACTGGCTCTGCTTTTGCACAGGGAGACATAACGAAAGAATTATTTTGATATAATTGTGGCGATGGGCTCGCTAGTCCTCGTTTTGAAAGCTCATCAGGGCCTGTAGTGCAGGAGAAAAGAGCTTTCTGACCCCCTGCTTAAAAGAGGTGATGAGGGGCTAGCCAGGCACGGTACGTGGGGAAAAAGCTTAAGCTGCAAAGAGATGAGGAGGCGTCGGTGAGGACAGAGCTGAAGGACAGTGTGGAGAGGTTCAACAGTGGGTCTGGATTGTTTTCAGGCTGAAAGTGGAGTGAATAAAGATGTCCAAAGGAAGGACAAATTGAAGTTAGAGTGGATATCCGAGTGTAGGCACTATGTGAGTTCTTCAAGTGCTGTGAAGCTAGGCTACGGTCCTTGTTTCTGCCCTAAGCTAGTGCTGTAGTGCTGTCATTCAGGGTTGTTTTTTTTTTCTTGTGGTTTTGACCTTTTTAATTAGTCCAAACCTCTTAGGCACTCTTTTCAGTGAGCAGTTTTTCTCTGCTCATGGACAAAATCTTAAAGCAACCGCTCTCCCGCTTCCTCCGACCTTCTCAAATGCATTTTGCCAAAGGGCAAAAGAAAAGCAGTTCCAACCTCATTCCAGATGGAACTTTTTTCTTTTTCTCATTTTTGCAATGACGAATCGCAGAAGTGCTAACATTTTCTAATGAAACAGCGCAATCCAATTAAGTTGTTGGGGATTATCGATAGCTTTTGATGTGGGTTATTTGATGGTAAGCCATTCTGAAGTTATATCCACAGAGATATTAAAGTAATAACACTCTTCTCATCTCATTCTGTGTAAAATTGAAGGCCCTGCCCGAGTTTCTCTTCACGTTTCATACGCTGTTACAGTGTCATTTATAATTTCATTTCCGGTAATACTCTGCCTGATCATCTCAGTGGGATTTCCACCATCAGTATATTGTTCCTCATTTGTAACCAATTTACGGCGCATGCTGTATGTTAGTCAGGTTTGCTTTTAAAGTGTGTATTATTTAGGAGTTTGGATTGTTAATGAGTAGATTTGTTCAATCATCTGTAATGTAGCTTAATTATTTCACATCACACCGCAGCATCTTCCAGCGATCACGAGGTTTGCTTTGTGCATCAAGAAGACATGCTAAAGAAATCTCTTATTTAATAGCTGATTCTCTGACATCTAAAGTGGCTTTAAGTGCTGTTACCTTTTGTCTCTGCCTTTTTTCTCATCGCAATCTTCCTGTGGCCTAAAAGCCTCGAGAAGAACGCATCACTCAAATCCATGGGACATGGGAGGGAGGAAAAAACACCTTAAGTAAATTAGAAAGTTGTTTTCTTCCAGGTTGTTCCTTCTAAGGGCTGTGCAAAGGTAAATTCAATATGTATTGGTTTAGCCTGCAAATTGTATTGTTAGGTGTTATTAAGTTAGCAAATTTGTGTATGAAAGAATGTGCTTTTTGGAAACATTCAATGCGACAGATACATTTTTAGCAGATGCCAGAACTAGTAATGCACATTTTTCTTTTTTGCCAAACTGTTGTGTGAATCCCAGCTTTGCTCTCAGCATGTTCTCTAGCCTCCAGGGTCTGCTGGAATGGATTTGTCTATTAGCTCCTAAAGAACATTGCTCAGCGCATTATTGATCATTTTCACTGCTAACATTTAGGGTCTTTAAGTTGTAGAGTTGATGTAGTGGTACACTGACTCCCTTGGCAATTTAATGGAAATAAAAACTGAGGAATCCAGTCAAAATGCCATTAAAAGACTCTGCAACATCGGAAAACATTTTCATGGCCCTGTGTGAAAGCAGATTGCTTTCTCCTCTATAATTTTGTAAAAACACATAACCTTTTTTTGAGCATTCTGCCAAATCCTCTCTGCTCCATAAATCCTCTAATGACTTTTCTTGCTGTTATGGCTGAACTGGCATTTGTCACTGAAGCGTTATAAAAGAGGAACATGCACAAGAGCTGTCTCTTTGACCGAGAATGGGCAACGATTAGATCTCGCGGATGGCCCTGGTAGTTCGGAAGGGCACTGAACTTGGACACCAGACTGTATCCTATGAGGGGTGCGATCTCCATGACAACCCCCATCTAGCATATTTGACAGCCCTTGTCTGTGCGCTCCATCTCTGTCTCATGGCAACGGTGGGCTTCTTGTTTCTGTGCAACATTGGGAAGGAAGAGCTATATAAGATATAGAGGTGGGAATCTCCCTTCTTTGATTCAGTTCAGATCCGCTTTGTGATGATGTGATTATCTGATCCGATATATATTCATACGTAGTCCCTTGCTGTACTTAAAAACAACAAAAAAAATTATATATTGGTCAAAAAACAAGACTAGCAGGCCCTTTGTTTGAATGGAATGTTGTGTTTTCACTTGCTACCAGACCGGTAGTGGACAAGTTCTTGGGTATTCTCTTTTGATACTTGATATGAACAGAGATTACTTGTTTAATATCTCTCATCAAACTGTAAAATAGTTCCATATGACCAATAATTTTCACTGTTTATCTGCTGCTGCTCAAGCTGTTTAAGCATGTATGTGCTGACCAGTTCAGAAGAGTTTTAATTGTTACTGTTTCTTATTGTCGTTACCATTAAATTGATTTTGTAAATCCTTGTATTATTATTATTATTTTCTGTCAAAATTGGAGGGCATTTTTTCTCTGTCTCTGGACATTTTTGGTGCATTCCTGTCCATAATTATATCTCTCCACCTATCAGTCAGTGCGCTTTACTGTACTATGATATACAGCAAGTAAATGTGGAGCCTTGCCTTTTGTTGCTCTGAGCACATCCAGGAGATTAAAATGAAAATCTATCTGTGAGTGACAGATGAATAAACTTACCGCAGAAGCGAACAATGACTCCCCCTTCAAAGGAGTGTTCAAAGAGATTAGTCGAGTCAGATCATCCCGCTACATCTGAATGCCAGCTGCTTGCAGAGCATTAAAACAGAAGAGGTCAGTAAGTTGTTTACGTTGGGCAGGCTGAAGTGAGCCCCTCCAGTCTTATTAATCGCCTCCTGAGTGATGGAGAGGAATGTATGGCAGGAAGAAAGAGGAAATGAAAATGTGCATCTGAAAGAGGATATTATCTGTTGTTCCCTTGATTGATTTTCCCCTCCACTGTTTCTGTGCTTGGGGAGCTTTGCCGCTGTTCTGTTCACGTTACCTCTTCCTGTTTTCTTTTGTAATTATAATTAAACAAAACAGAACCAGCCAAAAAATATATAACGTGTTACTTTAGAGATGCTGCAGTGGTTTAAGCTGTTGCTGTCATTCAAGGGAAGCTTGAGAAAGGCTGGAGTTGAAGCTGTGAGTGAGTTCAGGCTTTCTCTAGAAGGTTCTTGTTGTTTTATAGTGCAGATTCCTGTCGTCTGAGGCTCCCAGCCAGCTGTGAGAAGGAGAGAGAGCCTTTACTTTGTTCTGTCACAGGCTACTTATCCTACCTGCCTGGCTCACTGTTTGTTCCCCTGCCTGGTAATTGGCTGCGGACACTCCGCCGCCTTCCCGTACCGCTGGTGGCTTTTGCCAGCAGTCACAGCCTTCAGTTTTAATGGCGGGAGAAGATTCAAAACTTGCAGCCTCAGTAGCCTTTAGACCTGCCAGTCAGAAAGCTTGCTAGTGCGCACTGCACCTTATTGTCCGATGGGTAAGCTGCTGTGAAAATATTTTTTTTGTCCCCTACTTGAATCTGATCAATGCATAAGGTATGAAAGATTATTGTTGCTATTTGTCATAGAAATTAGAATTTCTGTTGTGTTATTAACAAGCACTAAAAAACCTGGGATCGTGTATGGTGGACCGCATAAGCTTGGCTAGGCCCTGGAATTAATGCTGGGAATCTGTTATTGTTAACGCTTCGGGCGCCTGTGACAATATCATTGTTGATCCTAATCTATTTGCATATTAATAATGCATCAGCAGCAGCAGATCCTGCATATCGCATCCCCTCTGGATAAAATCTAATTAGATCAGACTTGATTGAGTGTTAATTGTTCACATGGTGTGATGTGAAACCTGTGTAATGTTAACTTATTTGATTACTATTTGGTTTTTACATTTATTTCCAAGAAATCCCTGATCATTAGTCAGCAGCCCAGATTTTAGTGTATCAAGGACTGTGCATTTAGAACAGTTTCCCAAATGGTTTGCCCTTTGGGTTTCTAATACAATGCATCTATCTGATATTTCAAGAAACCATTCTGCCTGTTAAAAATGATAAATTTGTAGAATACATATACGGAATATATGGACTCGTGGTTCTGTTCTACTCAAGAGCCAGTCATTGTTTTCCGTGCATAGATTTCTATGCTGACCCTCTTATCTTCTGTTAAGCAGTGAAACAGCTTACAGTCGACACTTTTCACATTTATGTTCAACTTGGAGTCAAAGAATGTCCTTCCGTCAAGTCTCACGTCTTTATGTCCACCCTTGGGCATAAATCTTATTTTTGCAGCTTAAAAGCAAGCATAATCAGGACCAAATCCCACCCCACAATTTCGCCTGATTATGAAACCCTTCTGTGATCCATTATACCCACATTATGTTCTTGGATGTTACGTAGATAATAAGACGAGATGGACTCGAGATGAGTGCGGATAAGTGCGTTCTTCATTTTCAGCCTGTAATGCCTTAGATTAGTAGCCTCACTTTTGCCTCCAGCTGCCTTTACAGCCCTCATCTTGTTCCTGCTGTGGAAAACATGAACATACGCTCTTGGGATATCTGTATTTCCAACAGTAATTCAGCACAAATCACTCTACAGCAGCATACTATATACTTTTGTTGAATGTGAAACATTTATTACAGATAAAGGGAATGGAGCGGTTATGTTGTTATTGCAAAACGAAGCACCAAACACAGTATTACTGTAAGTACTGTGCTCTGGCAAGCTCAAGAAGTCATCTTGGCAAATATGTGGAAGCGAGAAAAAATCAGACCAGTTGTCCAGCCTACTTTAATACACCTCTAGTACAAGAAGTGCAAGCATTGTTGAGCAATATATTGATTGGCTGATGCAATACTGTACATATACAGCATATATATATCTCCACTCCACTATTGACACAAGGTAGGTTGTGTCCATGGGTTCATTCTGCTGGCTCTAAATTCTGACTCCATCATCTATGTGCCTCAGCAGTAATTGAAATTCATCAGACCAGCCTACATTTTTCAGTCATTTGTCCAGTTTTGGTGATCCATGTCAACTGAAGCCGCAGTTTTCTTTACTTGACTGACAGAAAGGGAACAAGATGTGTTTCTGTCAGAAGCACACTGGAGTATATGCTTTTCTTAAGTTTTAAGGTTTTTTTGTTGCAGCACTTTGCAGATGATCACTTTTACAGGAGTAAGATAATTTAACATGGCAAGCTGGTTCTCAAAAACGATGTTGGAATCTTCGCTTTTACCTCATTTGTCTAAGGAGCACTGCACACTTGCTGCTTAGGTTATGTTAGCCTCATGGTTGTGAGTTATTACATCCTCTGCTGTATCATGCTTCACTGCATGTTTATTAATCATTATCACAGAGTTGCTGATACACAAATAGCCATAAGATGCAAATTAGCATACTAACAAGTGAAATATTATGCGTTGCTGAAAAGTGTTCTGTGGCTGTTAATAAGAGTAAAGATGTTGATATGTTCTGCTAATCTAATATTATTTCCATCAAAATAGCACATGGCAATTCTTACGCATGTTTTTTTTGTATCTATTTAATATGTTGTATCTATCAGTTTAATATATTGTATTGAATATCTCATTGTGGAAATACTGAAAGTGATTCTGGTGAAGTGAATTATACTGTGTTGTAGCTCAAATACAGCAACTAACAAGAACCTAGCTGTCTGCAAGCTACAGTACATTCTTGTACAGTTCTCCAGTGTCTTATCATAGTGTTTTTCAGATGACACCCGTATTCTGAATTCTGCCTTTACACACCCACAACCTCTATCTGTACATTTGTTCAAATGTGAAACTGTAGAATGACAAACACCTCACAACTTTCACATATGCCGTGTGCTCTGTAGAAGGTTTTGCAAGGATTTCAGCACTGTGGATGGGTGACAGTGTCACTGTGAAAGGCATATGTTTTTAAATGTGCTATATACATAATGGATAGTTTTCAACGTGCAGTCACATCTGTGCACATTAACAATTTTCGCCCACACGCTTATTATGCAGGCCATTCCAAGTGTACGCCAATCAAGTTAACTTAAAACAGAACACATGCCAAACAGATGCTGCCGTCCAATTGCTGTGTGCTCAAGGACTAGTGCAACTGCTCTCTCTAAGACAGATAAACTCAGATTAGGACTATCTCTGGGCAATTACTGCCATATACAGAAAGCTCAAAAACGAAGAGAATGCCTAATAACAAAGTCACTGTTGGAAGCCAGGATGTAGTGGAAGAATGCCAGTGCAGGTCAGGTTACTGCGCTCTTAAAAATTAAGGTCTTCAATTAGTCGAGAAAAGGACTGGGCAATATGGCAAAAATTACCATTATGTTACTTAAGTATCTGCATCACACTTGAAAATGACTCAGAGTTATTGAATATTCTATTATAATATAAAAGACTCTTGGACTCTTGAGTTCATTTTGCACTCTATAGGTTTAATGTAATAAAACTTTCAGCACCATTTAGCAAACTGTAGGTAATAGGTAAATCACCCCAAAGATCACATAGGATCACCCCAAACCAAGTTTATCCGTTTACATTTATGGCATTTAGCTGACGCTCTTATCCAGAGCAGCTTACAGGGTTAATCATATTACAGGTAGGCTAACGTAGGGTTAGAATTCTTGGCCAAGGACTCCTATTGGTGTATCACAGCCTAGTCACCCAGACCAGGAATCGAACCCCAGTCTCCCACATGGGACAGTAGCTTCCTGGTGGGTAGTGGTGTTATCCACTGTTGCACATCAACACACTAACCAGTTTTAAGAAGCTACAGATGACAGTGATATGAAGAAAATTCTGGTCTCACATTCTCTGATCACACAGGTGTGCATGATTGGGGGGAGTGTGTTTGATTCGGTCATGTTGGGTGTCGGTGTGTGTTTTTGAGCCCGTCAAGGTTTCCCAGTCAGTTTGCTTGGCCCCTCCACCCAATAGAGCCACAGTTGGATGTCATCTTACTCCTCTTTTTTAAAAGGCTGAAGTTAGCTTCATATTCAACCTTTCCAGTCCATCTTAAGAGATGCAGCAGTTACCTGAGTGGTGTGTTAGTGTGTTGAATACACTTGCAGTGCCGTTTCATTTGGAACGGAAGTTTGAGTAGGGCATGCAAATAGGTGTAAAACAGCTTCATCCTCTTTTCCACAGCACTCATTGCAAACACTGCATGTTTTTGCCTTTTGTGACCCAAATCATGAAGAAGATGAAGAGCTGTGGTTCAGTCTGTGAACCTAAAGCTAAACTATGTACATTTATTTTATTTTTTTTGGAAAAGTGCTTAATTTTTTTGGTTTGGCTAAAATAGTCTTTTAAAAGATTTAGATTTGTCAGGTTGGATTTCAGTTTTTTGGTCCAGGTCATACATCTGTACTTATTAACATAATGCACACAAAGGTCCGATTTGATGTAACCAACATCATACTGATGAAGATAATAGAAGATCATTTACTTGATCCTTTACCAGCTTATATGCATGTGAAAGTTAAAAATGCTGTTTAAAGTGGAACTTTGGAGGTCATGTCTGATTAAAATGCCAATCTCTGCAATGATTTGTATTCAGCATTTCACAAACAATTCTACACTCAATCCAAATTTGAAAGTACTTGTTGTCCTTGACATTGACTGTAAATTTCATGATGAATGACCCAATGAGATAGCTATGAGAAAAACATCTGGTTACACTGAAGGTAGAGTATGTTTTCTTTATCTTCTAAAGTTATAATATTGAAGCTATGAACTTTTGTCCTCAGTGCAGTGATATTGTGGAATAATATAACGTGACATGCTGCATTATAATGCATCATATAAAAAACTTAGCATCTTAGCAGCAAGCGAGAAATAAATATGGTCAAATGTATCACACTTGATGAATGTTTTTGATGCATTGGGTGTAAACATACTGAAGTGTTTGCACTGAATGCATCAAGAACATTCATTAAGTCAAAGCATAAAAAATCACTGAAGAATATAGACTATAGATATAGAATATAGACTTCAGCTTAATTAATGAATGAGTATCTTAGCTGCTCTTTTGTGCTGGGCTGCGTGGTTGCATCTCCTAACTTACATCTGCACATACTGACTAGTTAAGTATCAAACATCAGTAGCATAAAACAAACTCATTTGCCTGCAGCAGTCTGAGAATTTTCCTCCAAATAGATTCTTTTCCTATTAACAACTTTATAAAGTACACTGGTAGGTGTCAAAAGGTGGAAAAGCACATATGTCATAAATAGAAAGAGGACGTCCATCAAATACAGCGATTAATTGTAATGGAAAGCTTTTTGTTGTCGTTACTCATTTGCTTTGCCTGATTTTAGCACAAGGTATTAGGACTGCGTTATCCAGAGGTTCTTTATACTGTAGAAGAGGTTCTTCACAGTCAAGACATTTCATTTCCAAAAGAAGACTATTTGAGCAGAGGATCAGAAATGGTTCTGCAGTGATTTTGGTCCAAGACACTTTTTTTCACCTTTCATGTTAATGGTTTATGGCTTTTCTGCGATGAACGCGACTCCCCAGTGGTTGCAGCAGCAGCAGTGTTGAGGCAGGAGACCATGGGGATGCTGTGTCACTTAAACAGATGTTTGTCAACATGTACACAAGCGCCACCATAAACCTCTCAGCTGTAATATCAGCCTAGCTGCTACAGATATTGCCCGGAAAACAGGCCATGCAATATTTATCAAACCGAAGGAGGACACGGACTCCCAGTACCAGGAAGCCTCATGAGCTGCTGCATGAAAAATAATACATAAAAAAACAGCGCCGTCTGGCAGATAGACGACTAGGGTTACTGACTGTTATAGTCAATGGATTTATGTAGCAGCAGGCTGAACTGATAAGTCACAGCCTATGAGGAAGGGAGAGATGCAATGAGCAATGTATGATTCCATCATCATGGTTAACATTATTATATGGGAATGTAAATTTGGAGCTAATGTGCAGACAATGGCTTGAAGCAATCACTGACAAAACAGTGTGCAAGAATATATTGGCACCAAGGGAAATGTTTGTAATAAACATTGATAATAATTGTTTACAACGCCTGTACAAAGGTGACTTTACCGCCTGGCAGCCGCAAAGAATGCAGGGTCTGCTTGTCTGAGATAGCAGTGTCAGATCGTTGCTCTGATACACAACTTTCAGCTGTCAGTACAATGTATGACAAACTTTCATCTTAGCTGAGATGCTGTGCCATTTCTGGAGCACGTTCTGATCTGTATCGCCTCTTGTTCTGCATATTTAAAGGGTGCATTCTGCTGACTTCTTACTCTGTAACACCCAATGGAGGAAGATGAACCGTAAATTGTAACACTATTCTGAGGTGATTAGGCAATAGGAATGATCTGATTTGATCGCTAGGACTTGGTTGGACCTATACAGGAATCTGTGCTCATGCTGACCACATTTTCTATTTCATCCCAGCTTGTCACCTTTCACAGGAGAGAAGATTAATATGAATCTGGTATATTATATGTCTCTCGAGCCACAATCAGCAGAGATAAAGATCCCCTGAGCCATAATCCCACAAAAAGCTCCCACTAATGGAACCCACAGTTGCCTCAGGTTTATGACTGTACATTTACCTTCTTAATGAGTATGACCTGGGCAGATTAACGAATGAATAGAGAAGAGTAATTGGCAATAGCAGTAGCTGTATTTATCAAGTTTCCACCTTGCCTTATATTCGTGCAGGTTATTCCAGTTCATATTCCTTTATTGTATTTCTTATTGGTCTAGGGGCCTTTCTGAGGGCAGGCTTAATGTTTGTTTCATTGAAATTCATTCACCGATAAACTTCTCTTGATGTTTTGTTGTTGTTTTTGAATACGCTCATCTTATAATGTTCCCTTTGAGGAGGGTCTGTAATTTAAAATGCGCAGGAGTCATGCTGTAATTTGGATGACTAAGTCACAGCAAATGAAACAAGCTTCATGAAGCAATTTAGCAGCATATCGTTACACGTTAGCTTCTTTGCTTAGTTTTGTTTTTTACAGCCAATTAAAGTTTTTTGACTACCATCAGATTCAGGTGTGAAATGTGGACTGCTTGAAATTACATGGGCACTCCAAACTGCTCCGCCAGGGGACACTGGCACTAGTTACAATTCATTCCTCTGTCTTCATTTTTCCATTTTTTTCCCTCTGCGTACAGACACCTCTGATAAATCCTGACTGATGGATTTATTAGAAAGGCGTCAGGAAAGTGCAGGCTTCACATTTCATCAGAAGGGAACAGTTCTGAGGGGCTAGAGCGCTCGCCTGTGGAATCAGGAAGCTCAGTCAGGCTTGCGTTTCAGTCTCATTGAGTACATGTTGCTGTCATAAGCTTTATGTCAGCTCTTTGCACAAGCATTGGGAGAGGTGCTGCATAGAGTGGTCATCTTTGCCATCTTTTCCAGCACGATCCGTTCTATCCCTCATATCGTGAATCTTTAACACTGCTAATGGGGGCCCTCCTGGAATAGATCCATTCCCGTGAATTTAAAGCGTGTGCAGGGGAGGGGTGAGCTCCTGTGTTTCTTCACCCTAACAGCCTCGGTCCTGTGCTCCTTACACGCAAATGTGGCTTCCCTCCAAGCTGTTTACCCAGGACTTTCACCAGGAATGAGATGTTTTGGAGGGGGTGCATCCTGATTTGTCTGTCAATACAGAACAGAAGTCACCTCTGTAATCCCAAGTCCGCCTTGCCCTGGCTCCCTTGCGGTTGATCAATGCTCAAAACATTTCACTCCATCTGATTTAATTTCTTTACCTCCACATCTGTTTTTCAACATGACTCATAAAGTTGCCTTGCCGCATGAATGACCACTGTTTTGCCCAGAATCATTATGCTACGTCTGGCTTTTAGTAAATGTATGTATGGAAAAAAGAAGTGTGACATGTTTTTGAATGAGGAAAGGTGTGAGTTGACTGGGAATCTCGCTAACTGACATCAAAAGAAAGGACGGGGTCAGCCGAGGAGATGTGGAGCTTTGAAGAGACGCTAGGTCAATCTCTGCTAGCCCTACCCAAAGAGTTTCTGTCCTGATCCTCTTGTTAGAAATGGCATCTTCATCACGGCAAGCGCAGGACTGATTGTTAAGTACTGCAATCAGAACCTTTGATGTTAATCAGGGCTTTTCTCCCCCCTCCCCCCGCATCTCTGAATGGGAACATGCTGGGAATATACAATGAAACTAACGATTTTTGAGAAACAGAGAAGTAAAAACTGTGCTTCTCAAGAGTCATACATTATGCTGAGCAAGGGATAAAGTGACAGGTCATCTGAATGCCCTTTGCTTTACAAAGGATAACATTTTAAAAGGGTACTTTGTAATGTATTATATATTATACTGCATCTAAAAGTCTGAGACCACATTAAATATCTGGGATTTTTTCTGTTTAACTCCTAAAAAACAGCAGAATGTTAGAATTTAATCACTTTCTGCACTATTTTAGGTCACTGTTCGAATGTTTGATACTGACCTGTTTGTTCAAAGGCCTCAAACGGGTCAGTATCACACATTCAAATATTGAGCTAAAAATAATGTAATTTTTCAATATCATTTTTTGTCATTTCATCGCCACGTGTGTTTAGATGACTTTGACGGATTTGACCTACTCATCACAGTGAATAAAAATGTATTTATTTGGATCTTAAAACCCTTATTGTACCTGGATGTACAACAAATGTACATTTAGACAGTGAATTTCACTAATAAAACATCCTAAATGACATTGTGGACATCTCAACATTGTAGAAGAGAGAAAAAATACACTTCACTCATATGGAATAGAACTGAATGTCAAAATATTATTCTATTATTCTTAATCTGATGGAGTAAAAAACCCAGATTGCTTTAACCTGTTTTTTGTTAATTGAGGGTCTTTGACTGGCAGACCACTGTATGGATGTGGAAATATCAGCAGGCCAAAACAAGCACTAGAAAAAATGCCTCAGTAATGTATGTAAAATTGGTTAAGCTTAGGGACAGCCTGGCTTCTGTAGCCATCCTGTTTAGTTACTGCGTTCCAGTGGTCAATGCTGACCTATTAATATATTATAATATATATAATAACTGTTTTAAAGAAGAATTGTTACCATGTAGGAGAGGATCTTTTGGAAGACATGCAAACATTTTGTTTATCAACCTTGTGAGCACAGGCATTGGCTGATGCCAATTATCTGAAAATGACATTGAATCAGCACAATTAATCAGCCAACCTATAAATTGGTGGACCAGCACACCTACCATCCTATCCACTTTATATTTATGACTTAGCTGAAGGTAGCTCATAAAAACAGACTTCAGGGCTGGGTATCAGCTCAGTCAGTGAATTATTCTACATATTTTATAGAATTTCATTTAATTTACTGTTTCTAATAGTCTGAGAACCAACAATATTGATTATGAAAAGGAATATCAACAACAGAAATTGAGACTGTTTGGAATGAAATGAATAAACAGAAAGCTGTGGGTTCTTAGAGTTTCAAGTTCAAAATCAATGTCTCACGTGTTTAGGGTCTGGAGCACTGGTCAAAACTGTAAACATTAACCACTGCATTACCACTGCAAAATGAATCTACCCACAAAATTCAGTTTTGAGAACAAATCGAATAAACCCAATGCTCAACATGAATGGTCCACCAGAGTATATTTCCTTTTCCTTAGAGCACAAGATAATGAATTGCATATTAATGACAGCATATATTAATTAGTAATTTAATGGTTTAATATGTGGACTGTATTTTAAACACTTTTCCCTTTTCTTTTTAATACAACCAACTGCAACTAGATGGTAGCCACACCTGATAAGTTTGCCAGTGAGATACAAGATAGATGTACCTAATGAATTGAAAACGTACTGTTTACTACCAAGTGATAATCTGCGCCCCTTATTTACCTAAACAGTCACTCATTGATGTGGTCCTTCTCAGTTTTCTCATTTGAACTACAGGTCTTCTTGCTCTCCTGATTTTGCCAGGGCTCTTTTTGTACCTTGAGCTTTTTATAACGTGTTTCAGCAATGCCTGTGTCGTTTCTTTTTTCCTTGAATCATACTGTCAAATCTCCTCTATGGTGGAGACTCTGTTTATCTTTTCCTTAACTCTCATCAGCATTTGTCATCCTTTTCCACAGACCTTTGGCAGTTCCATTAAATCACCCCTGCAATGTTAACACACACTGACAGTAAATCTTCCGAGCTCCTTGGTCTCCCCCATTAAGTCACCCCCTCGTTTGCATAATAAGGAAGTAAACATTTGAAATTGTCTCTGGAGAATGAGACGTGCCGTTGTGCTTCCTCACCCATCCGCCTGTGTGTGGGGGCTCATAACCATTTGATCTCTGATATCGCAGCCCACACACTGATTCCTTTCCTTTATTTCAGGAGAACAAAGAGAACCACGATCTTGGAGTCATGTTCTTTCACTCACCGTGATTTTTTTTTTTTGTCTCCATGTTCGTGAGGTATTTCAAGTTGCTGCACGACTTTCAGTTTGTCTTTGCATTTAAATCACGCATAAATGTTTGTATTCCCTATACGCAGACCAACAAAGGCCCACGTGTCGCCGACTGCACTTCAAGAGTGCCATTGTGGGATGATGCAAGTATTAAAGCATTGAGGAGTTTACTCATAACACTTGGGCTCTTGCATCCTTTTTCAGCGTGCTCAGGATTGTTTTATATAGCATGTTATCTGGCTTGCCATGTGTAAGGGGTTTATGTCGGGGCGAAGTTGCACAAGGAGGCTCAGCGTTATTGAGTAGAGAGGCAGCCCTGGTGCTTTAACAGGCTATTTTTAGCTGCTCTCCAGGATAGCTACTTGTTTTAATCAGCAAGAGAGGTGGGTGTCCTTGCGACATCCATGAGCGGGCAAAAAGGCCCATTCTGTTACCTTCTTTTGGTCAAAGTCGTGACAGATTTGGCGAGCTCTTCAAGAGACATTACCCGGGCCGCCTCAGCCTTTTCTCATGATTATTTTGTCTCCAGCCATGACACTCCAGAGGGGCTGTTGTTTTGCACGAGGCGAGAAATGCTCTCTAGCTCCGAGACAGCTTGACATTGCGTGTCTCACTGTACTCCTCTGACTACCCCGCTCCTCCATCGAAAGTCCAATCGCTGCTGGCAATCCTCGGGAGAGTCGGTGGCCAGCGGCTCTCTTGACATTTGCGCTCTAGCCGCGAGAAGAAGGCTTCTTCTTTCAGCAGGAGCTTTCCGGCAGTGGCAGGCCACTAGGACAAGGCTCATAAAATCATCCATGATGAACTGGTGGCGAATGCTTGTTGAATAATACATGGGGGCTGAACATTTCGAGATCAGACTATTAGGGAAACCAAACAGTGATGCATTTTAGCTGAGAAAAACACTTACAATTACATACAGCATTAATTCTGGGGACTGTCTTACTCATGACACAGCTTACCAGCAATACATTATGCAGACGTTGAAACCACGGTCTGTTTTACATGAGAAGCGTGCACTCACCCAGAGGTTATTCTGGCACAGGGATCGAGAAATATGGCAGTTAAAAGGGCTGATTTAACTGAAATCCCCCATGCAAGTGATCAACATTGCCCAGTTGATCTTTTTGCGGGAATGATTTGTTGCACTTAAGTCGCATGCAATCAGCATGAGTGGCCACATATTGTTACATGCTGTATATCATAGCCACACCAGACTTTTCTTTTTCCAGTGTCAGGTTGTCGTGAAGATGTAGGTTCCTTCAGGCACCAGGGAGACGTGTGGCATGCTGCTCTTGAGCAGCCTGTCATTCTTCCAGATGGATGCTTATCTTTTCATCGTGGGCCTCACATGGGAACTGATAAGTGCTCTGTATGAATGGGGTAAGATTCATGGCCAGCATGGGCACTAATGGTTGTCTTCCTGTTGCGTTGTCCTCCAGGGAACCTGTCAGTTCGACATGTTTTTTGATTGGCCTGGGAAAGAGCTAAATCACCATATCCTGTCAGATTTGACGAGCAATTTCAATGCCCCATGATAGACTTTGAATGACAGCTCTTAAGCATGGGAAATGATAGGGCTGCATCACCCACGCTAAAGTCCTGTTGTTCCTCAAAAGCTAAATGAAGATCATGCAGGCTAGAGAAAAACTCGCTTTATAGGCATTTTTCTCCATCAGTCCATCATGAAAACATCTGGCCTTGTCTAAAATCCTCCATAATATACAGTGGTGTGAAAAGTGTTTGCCCCCTTCATGACTTCTTATTTTATTGCATGTTTGTCCTCTTAAATGTTTCAGATCATCAAACAAATTTAAATTTTAGTCAAAAACAACACAACTAAACATAAAATGCAGTTTTTAAATGAAGGTCTTTATTATTAGGGGAGAAAAAAAATCCAAACCTACATGGCCCTGTGTGAAAAAGTTTTTATCCCCCAGTTAAAACATAAGAGTTTACTTTCTCTAGCCACACCCAGGGCTGATTACTGCCACACCTGTTCTCAATCAAGAAATCACTTAGTAGGACCTGCCTGACAAAGCGAAGCAGACCAAATAATGCTCAAAAGCTAGACATCATGCCAAGATCCAAAGAAATTCAGGAACAAATGAGAAAGAAAATAATTGAGAGCTATCAGTCTGGAAAAGGCTGTAAAGCCATTCTAAAGTTCTGGGACTTTAGCAAACCACAGTGAGAGCCATTATCCACAAATGGCGAAAACGTGGAACAGTGATTTAAGAGTGACAAACATGCAAAAAATAAGAAATCATGAAGTCCAAAAAGTAGATGCAGAGGACCCAATCAAACAAATTGATAATTGTTTATTGAAGAAAATTAGTCCATCTGTGAGGACCGAAGGTATGTAACCCTTGGCTTTCAATGTCTCCGTGTGGCTTCTGTGCAGCAGCAACCACTGAATAAGTGTTTCAGTAACAGGTGTCCTAACATTTTTCTTCAGAAATCATCGGTGATGCTGATGGTAGGTCAGAATTTATTGTTCCATCAATGATAACAGCAAAGCAGGCCCAAAACCACAGTGTTTCACATATGGGATAAGATATTTATCTTTCTTTTCATTTTTACCTATCCACAAAATATTTTTCACTAGTCTTTCGAGATATCCACATATTATTTTGCAATCTGCAGATGGGCAGCAGTGTTCTTTTTGGAGAGCAGTGAGTTTCTCTTTGCAACACCTGCCATGCACACTATTGTTGTTCAGTGTTCTCCTGATGGTTGACTCATTACATTAACATTAGCCACTGTGAGAGAAGCTTTTTATGGTTTGGACATGGACTATTGTACGCTTTGCTGTTAGAGTGATTTTGGTTAACCACTCCTGGGGATGGTAAACGTGGTCTTGAATTTCCTCCATTTGTACACAATCTGTCTTAAAAATTTTGCCTTAAAGTTAACTGCTATTCCTAGAGGTTCCCATATTTTTGCCATGCGCTTATGTATGTAGTGTTGGATCATTAAACTCAACAAATAAAAGAGCAGATGTAGTATTTGTGTCTTAATTGTTTAATTGGGTCCTATTTTTTTATCTACCTTTACAACTTATGAAATCTGATTATGTTGTCAGTCATTATGAAGAAATATAGAACATTTCTCACAAACTTTCGAGCACTACTATATTTTTGTTGACTTCCTGTCTGGAAAATGTTGTTGTCCATCCACATATCTGTCGTTCTGATATTGCATCATATGTGCATATTCAATTTCATGCTTGTCAGTTATCGGGCACACCTGTAAAAAATACACTATGGAAAAGGAGCTCATGTAAGTCATGACTGTGCTGTTGTGGCAGCAGATATCAAATCCATCTATACTACACTATTCACTTTAGACAAGGATAAAAATAATAAAAATAATTAATCACTATTAATCACAAATGCAGTTTGATGAGATAACAGCATTTGTGTTATTTGCTTTACTTTGACTATAAAGAAACTTTTCTTTCACCAGTGCTTTTTATAGAAGCTGATTTCATTAGTATGTATTTGTTACTTTTAATAATTTAGCAACTAACTAGCAAAATGTTCTAGCATTACTTTCCACAATGCTACATTCCTAACATTCTACATGTATTTCTTCATTAACAAACTTGGGGTAAATGAAGCTGAACATGAAAATATAGATTTCATCACAAATATTTGAGAGCTACAGTGTCAACTCCTTCGCAACTGAAGCCTCGTTGCCTATCAAACTTTGTCTTGTTGATTTATCTGTAGTTCTCGCCGAGCATTGTTCAATGTAGTCTACTGAAAGCGTCCTCCTGTAATGACGTGTTTGATACTTCTAATGACGCCATTTTTTCACACCACTAGTTTTAGAACATCCTTAGACCAGCTTTCAGCCATCAAACAAAGTGCCATTGAGTCTTGGGAAAAACACTGTCATGTCCCAACTCTCATACATCAGATGAAATGGCCCCAGGCGAAATGTCTTCGTACAAAAGGAATCAAGTGACCACAGACAAAGTGACCTTGGATGGTATAGCTTGTGTGTCATTCACAAGGCTGTTCTTTTTTACTAGATTAATTGCTGTTTCATCACCAGAAAAAAGATGACAAGGTCCTATTACCAGAAATTCACTGAACTGTGCTCTTAGTCTTTCTTTTATTTAACCACATAAACATGTTGAGTCCCTAATTTAAATCTACTGCCAGAGGAGTTATGCCACACGCATGTTGACCACAGTCAAATCATTTTGTCAAACTCGTCAGGTGTAACCAGAGCCTTCTGTGAGCTGCCGTGTTTCTATAAAATATATAAAAATAATAAACACTACTATAATATTGCTATAAATATTAATATACTATATACACAAGGCCTCATCTGTGCAATATGCAGTAGAATGTTTTGTAATGTTGATTGTGCTTTAAATGAATTTTCTAATCGGATAAATATAATAATTGTGAGCTCGCCGCAAGGGAATCCAAAGAGAACCAAATCAATACTCCTTACCCCACACGTGCCCCCAGGGGGCGTTCTATTCTCTCTTGAAACGACAGCTGCAAATGTCGTCTTAAGTCCAGAAGGCCGGCCGAAGGTTGATGCCATGCGTCTGTTGTAACATGTCTGTTTTGATAGTTGTGACCAGCCTAGCGGAACGCTCCCATGTTGCTGCCAGGTACCTGACCCAGGAAGGCCCTGCTGTACAAGCTGCCTTCTTGCTCCACAGAGGGCCTCACCCCATTGACCCTGACTTCGCTCACGCCGGGGCTATGGGACCCGTCCACGGGTACCCCCGAGAGGATTTTAGACAGGGCACCAGACGACAGCTTATGTCTCTTTCTTCTCATCTGTGCAACCGCGCCCCCTTCTAAAGCGGGCTGCCACAACAGCCACAATTTGTGTTGAAACTAAGCGGTTTAGCCACAAAACCCTCTTGGAGCATTAGCACAGTGTTTTTATCAAGTTGTTTACGCTTTCGAGGGCTTAACATTGTTTCTGTGTGTCATACTAGATGTCGACGTGAAAAATAAGGAGGATTTTCATGTGACATGGCAAATGCTGTATGTGTTTCATTAACGGCCAGTCATTTTGCCACGTGCGATTAACAGCTGATATGGATGCTAGAGTAAAAGGCTGCACGATGTGGTCATTCCCTCAATATATTTCGCCCATCATTTGTCGAGACTTCTGACATCTTCTAAGATTACATGAATAATGGGACACATTAGATCGCATCATCTGTCAATAGCCATCTTGCCGCCCTGACGGATGAGCTAATTAAACTCATTATCAGAGAGTCTAGTTTAAGAAGTGCCTAATAATGAACCTTCAATTATATCTCTCCTTCAGTGCACACCCAAGCACGCGAACACTACCATTCATCTTCAGGTCGGCGCCTTTTTCAAAGGTGCAGCAGACAAAAATAGAAAAGTGGCAGCATTGCATGAGAAAAAGACGCTAAAATGGCTCCCAATACAGACAATTAAGGGGTCTCTCAGGTAATATGCCTGATGCACGGTATACTCTCACAGAGGGCTGTGTTTTGGGGTGGAGAGAATTGTGAGATGGTGTGCTCTTTCTACACAACACCCCCACCCCCCTTTCTGAATTCTGAATGCCTTCACCCTGGTTGCGCGTAAAGCCTTTGTGCAGTTCGCTCTGTTTGTGCCCCAATCTCGCTCCATGAAAGTACTCGCAGTTAATGCTGTTGACTCCAGCGAGCGTTGATGGAGCTGCCGAATAAATTTCCATACATTTCAATCCACCAGCCCCCACCCCTCCACTCCTATAAAGCACAGAAATATAATTACCAGGTGCTCTTGCCTCTGCAGCATTGTGCTTCACTAATACACCTAGTGAACATTCATTGTTGGGTTGCTCTTTTATTTTCGTTTGTCCTCCCCCACACACTTCCTTTTTTGCTCGCTTCAACTAGCCCCTTGGTTCCATGTCATCTGCTCTGGCTACTGAGTCCAGGCTTTTATCATATTGAGGCTTCCTGTACATTGTTCCTCGCTACAGCTAATGCATATTCAAACCGGAGCCTCATTATAAGCTTTGGATCTGGTTTCATATGGTGCTTTCAAGACAGCTCTGTCACCGAGTGGGCCGTGTCAAGACAGTAACCTCTGGAGCAGGTGGCAATGACACTAGCCTGGAGAGTTAGACACAGACGTCCCACAGTACAGTGTGGAAAAAAAACCAAAGGCCGGAGGACCTGGCGATTCTGCTGCGCTTGTCACAACCAGCAGAATGAAAATGTGGCCTCTGTCCCAAGGGAAAGACACTCAGCACTCAAGGGCTCTTGAATGCTTTGGAAAAAAAGGGTCTTCAGCTTGTATCTTCTCATTGGCTGTCAGAAGCATGGTGAAAAAGTGCTTACGTGGCATTATTTTAGAGTCGCGTTGTTATGTTTGGTAGTAATGCTCTGATTGCTACTACTAGTAATATATTACATGCCTTGAGTTAACAAAATTGAGTTGACGTGGTGATGCTTGTGACGGCAATTCAAAGATGGCAAAAGGGAAGGCTCTGAGTAATTTGCAGTTTGATCTTTGTGTAATCATGCTGTAATCATCTTGTCATTACCAAGTCTTCAGCATCATCATGCCCTTCATCGTGTCATTAGTAGCATCATCGCCATTGGCATCATCATCATCCTCATCATCAGTCGTTTACTCTATACCCTTTGACACCCATAATTATCATTGACAATTATGAATCTGTTTTCATCAGTTTTCAGCTATTCAACTGCCACCATCAATAGCACCATACCGTTTTAGTCATACTGTGTTCGGTTTGATATTTAAACTAGCTGTGTATGAAGACATTTCAACATCTGTGTAGCACCCTGAGGTTAAGCAGATATCTGATTCTGGATTTTAAATTGCTGTTTTGGGGCAAGGAAATAGAGCATATGCTAATTTGATGCCACAACATTGTAATCTTTAGGTTAAAGATGCATTTTATATTGAATACATTCAATAAAAACGCTTATTGGATAACAATCTAGCTAAAGGGTACTTTGAAGATAATGGGTTCATGTTTGACAAGCCATAACGTACTGCAATACAGACTAGGATCTGCAGACTAGCAAGCCTTCAAAGCTAATCCACAGTTTTCAGATGTTTGTACCTGATAAAATAAAGCATCTTAAGCCATGCCCAAATAGTTTGCATGATTTAAAAGGGATTTGTCATAGCAGCATGATAACTTAAATAGCTTCCAATTCTCTCAGCTCCGGAGCAGTGAGGCTAGTTAAGGTGAGGAATTCTCTTTCGTTCACACTCAAATTCCCATGTGGATCTGCTATTATTCCACTGCCTCTCTGAAAAGAGATCTTATTCAGCCAAAATATCATGAAAATGATGACACCTTCTCTTGTAATCTAAGGGCAAGCTCTGCTCCTATCAAAGGCTTCACCCATCAGCCTCTCCTAAACCTGCACACCACATCATTCTCAAAGATTATGGTCCAAACTAATGATCCCACATTAGCATAGCCTGTGCCAGTCACAACCCCTTGGCAAATCCCTAAGGGTCTATGAGTGGCTCCCGTGTAACATGGTGATTTAAGGTAGGGCGTGTAATTTGTCCTTTTTTATTTTTTTAATGTTGTGAATCAGAGAAGGTTAATATATTAGCAGGAAAGTGTCCAGTTAAGCTAAGTGGGGAATTGTACATTAATTAGATGATTCTGCAATATTTCTCCTTAAGGTCTTTTTCCTTGAGGTCAATTTATGACATTTGCACCATGTGACAGCAAGTGTAACAGTAATTGTAAATTGTCATCCAAGAAGCCATTACTGGTGAAACACTCTTTATAATGGGCGGTGCTAAATGGTAGGCTACAAATATATGTAAATGTGTTGCTTTTTATGACAATAAGTTAAAAAAAGACTACATTTTCAAACTAGTTTCTGCATATGGACCACATCTATTACAGAGTAAAAGATATATTTTGAAACTTTTACAGTGCTTACATTATAGCACGTCTTATAATATATAAATATTAGGTTAATAAATGATTTCTTTATATATATATATATATATATATATATATATATATATATATATACATGGTACTAAATATGTTTGAAGGTCTGTATATGAGTACCTTGCATGTCAACCTTGTAGATGTAAAGTCAGAGACGATGGCTCATCTGTTGCTGCACAGTTTGTGCTGGTCATCCTGTAGTCCTTCATCAGTGGTAAGAGGAAGCTGTCCACAAGACTCTGTTGGCTAAATAGTTTTGGTTGTTTGACGATTCTCAGTCCAGGAATGACACTGAGATGTTTAAAAACTTCAGCAGCACTGCTGTGTCTGATTCACTCACACCAGTTACTCACAATCACAAGTCAACACACCACCAGTTTCACTCAGTGTCACTGCAGTTTTAAGAATGATCCACCACTCAAGTAATACCTGCCCTGTGTTGTTATTGATCATTGAAGAAAAAGGTATTAAAATATGCAGAGAAACAAATGAACTGGAGTCTGTAGTGATTGAACTACAAAGTGCTTCTACATGGTAAGTAAAGTTGGTAAAATGGACAATGCGTGTATTGTATATTTTTTCTATAAAACTGATATCTGCATAAAACGAGCAAATATTATCTGTACAGGATGCGTCATGAACTGATTTTTACTCATTAAAATCAATAAACCAGTAATCTGACCAGTGCTTCCCAAACATTAGCATACAGCTATATATGTATGACCCATTTTAGGTCAAGGGATTAATGACATACAGGCATAAAAGCACAGAGACAAGATTCTAATCATGATTTCCTTATGGATGTGTCATAGCTGGGGCTATGGAAGCAGGTGCTGCTTTTTTCTCCCGAGCTAGGAAAAATAAGCCATCTTAAAAGCACCATAAGATTGTAGTAGCAGATAGCAACCTTAAAGAGTGCATGTATGTGTCTCAGCCAACCAAGGACAGTCACATCTACATAGATAATGAGGAGTAAGTGTAGGCAGGTCAACCTGACTACTTCAAGAAAGGTGTGAAATGAAACTTGAAACTGTGCAGTGTGACACAATAGGTTTGATACTGAGCAATGCGTTTTGTCGAAAGCATCGCTGGCAGACAAATTGCACCACATTCTAAGTTCAACATATAAACATAACTACTTCAAGGACATCCAGAGCAGTCCTTCTCGGGGAATGACAAGGTGAGAAAAAGAAAGAAGAGAAAGAAAAACCTTTAACAGAGACCCTCTGAAAATGTCAAAATGTCCTATAGCCACAGGAGCCAATCTCATTTCACGGTCACAACCATTGCCCAATATTAATTTTGTTTTATCATGCCCTTATTAAGCTAATCTTTGCCCTGAGAAAGGGGAAGCACATTTTGGTGAGCCATGCTAATTTTTAGCATTAGCTAAACTAATTTAGCCAGTTCATTAGCCAGCATTCGCTGGCGTCTCTGAAGTTCAATTACACGTTTATGGGCAATGGAAAACCATGGAGCATGCAAGCCAGGGAGAGGTGGAAATGCTTTAATAAGCATGAAATGTGTATTTATGATGAGTTTTTATATATGTCTGATTGGCAATTTTTAACAGCTGGCACCCAAAACACCTGCAAAGCTAGTCCAATATGCTTGAATACTAATTGCCAGAGTATATCCAGTATATCTTGTAAAATATGCTTTTAAGTTTGTCAGCATGGTGTTATTACAAATACACATTTTTAAACATTTTAACGTTGCATAAAACATTTTCACACAACATTTTGCTATGTAATGTAAATGATAAAATTTCAAATACATAAAATTGTTAAATACATAAAAAGTTACTAAATTGTAATATTACTTATTTTTTTATCTATAAATGTTTCTGCTCTGCTTTTTTATCCTCACTGCCATACTGAGCAAAGTACAAATTGGAATTATAATTAAAATATTATCCTGAGTTTACAAAATAACACACAGATAAAAGTGTGGAAAACCTAAATTAAGTGATCCTAGATTCAAAGAGAAAAGATGAATCATCCAGTTAAGTAATCCAGATTGCTTTTTTTTTTTACCAGATTACTGCTTATAAATACGTGTTTTGACCCAAAAAAATTTTAATCTATGCACCAGTCAAACAAGGATGCATGTATTTGTGAAATCTAGGCTGATGGCAATATCTGATATTGATTTTAACATATTTGTATAGGCTTCTAGGTACAGTGATATAAGTCAAATGCAGGGATGTGCAGGGACACTAGCTCAGTGTTGAGATTTTGTACTAGTGCCTTTAGTTGCAGACATTATGGTAGACATATTGATTTAATAGTTACATATAGTTATGGCTTATAACAAATGATGTCAACTGAAAAAAGATGGTAACACTTCACTTGATTTCTGCTACATAACTTTGACATAATAAAGCCATAACATGTTACAACAGATGTCATATGCTGTTAGGCGTCATGACAGAGTTTTGTCATGTGCCAGTTACACATGGCATCATTGTATCATTGAACAACTCGTCACATTATACGTTATCAACGTTTGTTTATGGCATGGTTATGTCACTGTGATGTTGTGGAGTTCAAGTACAGTGTTACTACAAGGACTGTAGACCAGTTAATAAGCACCCGCATATAGGAACTACATAAACTACCTAGCTTCAGTAGCTGACTAGACATCAGGCCATTTGTTAACTGTCAGAAAAGCATAAATTGTCTAGGTGTAGGCTTTCTCTTTTGCGTTTAGAGCTCAGTATGCTATTATGCTGAAGTCTCACTCACCAGAACTGCGAGTATTATTAATCATCATCTCTTGAACTGGCTCTGCACATCCATTACTACTATCAGATGTTAGATGCTGGAAGTCATGAGCTGGCAGGGCGAACAACTGCAGCAAGTGTTGACGAAATATGATATCTCACATTCTGCATTACAGAGTTGTTGTCCAGAACATGGAATCACTGGCAGCTCTCGAATTGCTCTCAGCTAGTACTTAAAATATCACTGCATTTCCAGGCCTGAGCCAGGCCTTGCGTTATTTGTGCAGGCAAGAAGTCTTACTGGGTAAGTTTACGGCACTTTGGCTGTCATATCCCAAAGCTACTGCAGCTAAGCTCTCTAATGTACCATCTGGCTCCTCCACTGCTGCACACACACATACAAACTCACTGCACCACCAAGCCTGTCTGCATACACAACTCACTACGATTCTCAGTCGGTTCCGATATATATATATATATATATATATTTAAAACATCTTCATCCATCAGTAGTTGTGGGTAGATGTGTATAATTGGTCTTTACGAGTGCTTTGCAATGACTGATGATTATTGTTATTATTGGTTTCTCCAAGATTTTGCTTATTCAGCTTTTGCTTTTCCAGTTAAACTTAAACTACAAAATCACCTTTCTAGTTTATTCTAGTTCTTTACTGGCCTTCATGAGGGTATCATCAACTTTAATGGGTAAACAGTGAAACACATGTGTCTCCATTTTTGTAATTTTTCTTCTTTTATGCATCATTTAAATACAGCGGCTGCTTATTACACTGTGTAAAAATGAAGAATGGAGCAACAGAAATGGTCCAAAGCTGGGAAAAACTCTCCATTGACTTCAATATGACATCAATATTAAATGTGTTTTTTGCCCTCTCCTGTGAAGTTGCCATTTAAAGATACTTGTATTTCTTTGGCCAGCGAAGATATGCTTCTCTTGACTCCTGGTCATGAAGCACTCAATAAGCTCCTCAGCATATTCAGAAGAAAAAGCAAAACCAGTGTAGAGTTAAGTTAATTAGTGCATTATTTGTTTCAATGAGAATGTGTTGCATTCCCTAGCAATCACCAGTATGCAGCATAAATCTGAACACCAGAGGTAGCATTCGTTTGTGCAGGTGTATTTATAGGTTATATAGATCATATCTCAGAAAGCCTTCAAATGATTATATATAATACCTTCATTAAAAAGTTATCCAGCTGCCAGAAGTGGCCATGGCAGTGTTTCACATCAGTCTGGCTCTGAAAATAGTAAGAGCAAAACTTGGAACTCTGAAATAGATCAAAAAACTATATGCCCTTTTAGATTTCACATTCAAAAGGTATGCTGATATGAGCATTTGAAATGCCTTCCTGCAGTTTCTGAGCATCCTTTATGATGTTTTCCTTGTCATAATGTTACAACTAACTCATGTGAAGGACGTTTTGCCCTTGCTTTTCTCTGTGAAATTATTTGAAACTCTGTTTGGACTAGACTGCAGACTCGTGCTGTGTGAAATGTTTGTTGTGCTTACATAGCATCATTGCCTGCTCAGTAATGCTGCCGTAGATTGACAAGAGTCTTGTTGTACCTCTAGGAGGACACATTAAAGAACTATCCAATAAATGTCACACAAAGACTTCATATCTGCCTTGGGCAGCTATTGTGGTGTTTTGTGATCTTAAGGCCCATTATTTAGCAACTGCTATAAGTTATTCAGTAACTGCTGTGAAACTGTACAAGTGGTTGTACAGGGGTTCTTTAGGAAAGGTATTAAAGTATACATAACACACTTTTGATCAATCAGAAGAAATGCTGCATGATTCAGGCATGAAAGAGTTCTATAATAGAGACATTGCCTTTACTAAAGAACCCTTGAAGAACCATCTTTAAGTGCATTGGAGTATATGATCGAGAACGAATTAACTTTAGTACCTGACCTCACTCATAGTGAATGTGTTAAATTCCTCACAGCAGTATTCCAAATCTAATGTAAAGCACAGAATGGTAGAGGCTGTTGCTGTAGCAGGGGGAATGATGAGCAGGTGTCTACAAACATCTGGTTGTAAAGTGTACTTATAAGAGTGAAGATCTGAAGTGTAGCTACACATATATGCTCCTAGGGTGAAAGTAGTTTGAGCTAATGCTGGCAATTAACATGTGCAGGTGAAATGCTGTAGCTTCTTCCCTTCAGCTTTTTCTCACTGGTGATTTCCTCCATATGATCTTGCTTTCGCTTCAAGAAGCTGTATGATGTACTTTAATTTGCATGACAGATTTTAGTCTGAAGTTTAGTCTTCAAATCTGGATCTCAGATCTTCACTGCAAAAACTACAAACTTAGTTGAAGTTCAATTGAGTAAAGGATGATATGATTATATCATTTTGTCATTATGAATAAATTGCATTAAGACATGCATTTGTGGGTGCAAATGCCAAGGATAATATTTAAAGTATTTCATATGTCATATATATATATATATATATATATATATATATATATATATATATATATATATATATATATATATATATTTATATATGTTTTAGTCTGGGAAAGTGTTTGCCCCTTTCTTATTTTTTGCATGTTTGTCACTCTTAAATGTTTTAGATTATCAAACAAATTTAAATATTTGTCAAAGACAACGGAAGTTAACAAAAAGTTTACTTGCCTCCAGTTAAAACAAAACTTAACTGTGGTTTATGCTTTATCACACCTGAGTTCAATTTCTCTAGCCACACCAAGGCCTGATTACTGCCACACCTTCAATCAAGAAATCACTTAAACAGGAGTGGCCGACAAAGCGAGGTAGACCAAAAGTTACTTAAAAGCTAGACATCATGCCAAGATGCAAAGAAATTCAGGAACAGATGAGAAAGAACATAATTGAGATCTATCAGTCTGGAAAGGTTATAAATGCCATTTCTAAAGTTTTGGGACTCCAGCGAACCACAGTGAGAGCCATCATCCGACTCATCCAAAGAGTCACAAAAGACCCCACAACAACATCCAAGGAACTGCAGGCCTCACTTGCCTCAGTTAATGTTAGCGTTCATGACTTCACCATAAGAAAGAGACTTGGCAAAAATGGCCTACATGGCCAAGACAAAAACCACTGCAGAGCAAAAAGAACATTAAGGCTAGTTGCAGTTGCCAGAAAATATCCTGATGATCCCCAAGACCTTTGGGAAAATACTCTGTGGACTGACGAAACAAAAGTTGGACTTTTTGGAAGGTGTGTCCCCCATTACATCTGACGTAAAAGCAACACCACATTTCAGAAAAAGTACATCATACCTACAGTAAAATATGGTGGTGGTAGTGGGATGGTCTGGGGCTGTCTTGCTGCTTTAGGACCTGGAGGACTTGCTGTGATAAATGGAACCATGAATTTCACTGTCTACCAAAAGGAGTATGTCCAGCCATCTGTTCATGACCGCATGCTGAAACGAACTTGGGTTCTGCAGCAGAACAATGATCCAAAACACACCAACAAGTCCACCTCTGAATGGCTGAAGAAAAACAAAGTGAAGACTTTGGAGTGGCCTAGTCAAAGTCCTGACCTGAATCCTATTGAGATGCTGGGGCATGACTTTAAAAAGGCGGTTTATGCACGAAAACCCTCCAGTGTGGCTGAATTACAACAATTCTGCAAAGATGAGTTGGCCAAAATTCCCGCACAGCACTGTGAAAGACTCATTGCAAGTTACCGCAAATTCTTTATTGCAGTTGTTGCTGCTAAGGGTGGCCCAACCAGTTATTAGGTTTAGGGGGCAAACACTTTTTCACACAGGGCCATGTAGGTTTAAAATCTTTCAGTTAAAAATTGCATTTAATGTTAACTTGTGTTGTCTTTGACTAAGTTTGTTTAATGAGCTGAAACATTTAAGAGTGACCCTTTTTCACACCACTATATATACTGTGTATATATATATATATATATATATATATATATATATATATATATATATATATATATATATATATATGTATATATATATATACACACACATATATACACTGCTCAAAAAATAAAGGGAACACTTAAACAACACAATATAACTCCAAGTAAATCAAACTTCTGTGAAATCAAACTGTCCACTTAGAAAGCAACACAGATTGACAATCAATTTAACATGCTGTTGTGCAAGTGGAACAGACAACAGGTGAAAATTATTGGCAATTAGCAAGACACACTCAATAAAGGAGTTGTTCTGCAGGTGGGGACCACAGACCACTCCTCAGTACCTATGCTTTCTGGCTAATGTTTTGGTTTTGGTTGCGAGACTATATGCTGGTGCAGTTGGCCCTGGGTTCCTCCTAATGCAGGACAATGCTAGACCTCATCTGGCTGGAGTGTGTCAGCAGTTCCTGCAAGATGAAGGCATTGCAGCTATGGAGTGGCCCGCCTGTTCCCCAGACCTGAATCCGATTGAGCACACCTGGGACATCATGTCTCGCTCCATCCACCAACGTGGTTGCACCACAGACTGTCCAGGAGCTGGCGGATGTTTTAGTCCAGGTCTGGGAGGAGATCCCTCAGGAGACCATCCGCCACCTCATCAGGAGCATGCCCAGGCGTTGTAGGGAGGTCATACAGGCACGAGGAGGCCACACACAGTACTGAGCCTCATGTTTGTATATCATGTATTAAGAACATGTCAGGTATTGTGAAGGTATGTCCAGTTGTACGTGGTATGGACTTTGAGTACTTTAATTTGGTTCACGTTTGTAGGTGGCTAATGTTTTTGCTGTGTGCCTGTGTTTTTACAGAGCTTCCCAACAGTCCAGGTGGGCAGTTCACCTTCCGGCCTCTACCTCCCCCACCTCCACCCCCGCATGCCTGCACCTGTGCCCGTCCGGCACCATACGCCCATGTCACACTGCAGAGAAACACCATGCCTGTCCGGAGCCAGGCCAGCCAGGTGTCTGAAGCAAGTGCAGGGCAAACAGACAACACCCAACTTCACAATAACTGGGTACTGAACAGTAACATCCCTCTGGAGACCAGGTCAGTTCGTAGACCTTATTTAACATCCTGTCCATTGTGTTTGAATGACTGGGCGAAATGAATAACTGGGTTTAACACCCCAGAAATTAGAAAACATAACGTAACCTACAATGTGCCTTAATTTTGCAAGGCCTTATTTATTTATTTATTTATCCAATATGTCAAATTCAGCAAATGATCAGTAGACAGCGGTGTGTTCTCTGTAGTGGATGTTTTAACCGTGGGTTCCCAGACTGTGGTATGCCCAGTGATGCTGGGTATTACATAGAAAAGTTATTTGTATTAAAGGCTGTGGTGTAGAGGAAACATTGTGTTCTATATAACCTGTATGCAGAAGAAACAAATAAGAATAGACCTAGTTCATTTTTTATTCTTTGTAGTTGTGTGCAAGAATTAAGTCTTTTATTAGCTGTACCTAGGTCATGTATCCTCGACTGAAGTGCATACAGATGTGCAGTATCAAAACTGTCAATACAAAATGTATATATGTAAATCTGATTTACGATGTAATTGATTCTATAATATTAATTTTGAATTTGAATGGTAAAATGTGTCCCGAGTTCTAGGAGCTAATATGAAGTCTTTCTGCTGTTAAACCATCCTTTTGTTTTTAGATTTTGTTGTGCCATTTTTGTAGGCTGTTTCTTTTAATGAGGCCAGACTATTTGCTTCCTAATGTCTTATATAAGTTAGACTGTTGTTGTAAAAGAATCCTTATTGGTGATTTGCAGAATAAAGCTTATGATGAAGCTTATAATAGGTCATATCTCTCTGGTAATAATAATAGTAGCTAAAGTGCTGCGGCAATGACTGGGTTATTAGTTGCCTGGTGCGTCCCATTTGGGCACCTTTTATTTGTGCGAACATCTGTGGTCTCGAAGAGAGACTTTGTCAGATTTGTAACTACCATTTTAACGTCTAGCCATCTTCTGCCTTGGCAGCTCTGCCAGATTTTCTGCACTCAGAACAATTTCCTGAAACCACATTTTAAACATCCACAGTGTCAGTAATGACTGTGCAAATCGACTTTTGTTTTTTTCTTTATGTGGCAGAATGTAGAGTTTTTTCCTCTAAAAGGGATACACCAAGACAAATATTCTCTTTGCATTTTTAATGAAGACTTGGTAACAGCTGAATTCATACATTAAATGACTTGGGATGAGATTGGCACCCAGCCAGCCATGAAGAAAGGTTTTTAATAAGATATGAATCTACCGGTAATTAGATCTTCTGCTCGCGTTCAAGAAAAGAGAGAGAGAGGAGGAATAGATGCAGTGACTGTTTAAATTAATGATTGGTTAAATATAAATATTCGAAAGGGGCGACAAGTCAAGTCTAATTATTTGGCTTGTATCCGACCAAACTCAATTCCGCTCACCATACGTGTAATTTGGCATTCCAGCTGCATTTGGCGAATGTGAATGCATTTCAGTGATTTTTTTCTGCCTCAGGCTACTCTGTCTTCCTAGTTCATATGCTTGTGCTCATCTTTTAGCTCAGCTTGTAGCATTGATGTTAAACGTTAGAAGTCATGATTACCACTGGCAATAACAAAAGCTACACTTTGTATGAAATTTTTGTTGATGTGTAATTCCAGTCAAAAGTTTAGACACGGCTACTCATAGAAGGTTTCCTTATTTTTGGCTTTATGTTGTAGTTCAGAATAAAAGTGAAGACCTCAAGCTAATAGGAATGCGGTCATGGAACTATGCGACCTTTTTAAAAAACAGCTTTCTCAATTTTCAGTGGGGGTCGATATAACAAGACCTTTTCCGAAGCAATTTTGGACCAGTTCTATTGGTCTGTCCAATATAAATATCCACAAAACTTACAAAAAAGTGACAAAAGTTTTTTTAACATCAAAATATGTATATATAGGAGGTGGGTAATATGGCAAAAATGTAATATTATATAAATATTATAATATAAATGTATATGTGGTATATCAGAATTTTTTTCTTTTGTTCAGATATCACATTAGTTGGAGTGTAAGCCTGTAGATGTCTTAAAGATAACCAAAAACATCTATGTAGTTGGGTGCGTCTAAGATAAAATACTGTGTTCGAGTCACCCTGTTAGGCCTGAAATAGCTATTTTAAAGTCTGAGGTACTCGACACTTAGGACCATGTTAAGTCAACATCACACTCACTCAGACAGTCTCAAAGTGGGGGCATCAAATGCAAAATCAACATTATACTGACAAAGATATAAAGACAATAGTAGATAATATTCTTACAACCTCAAAAGATATGTCCTTCACTTAGGTTTGACTGGGTTCAATTTGACTACTATTTTCCCTTTTAGCACACTCCAATTAAGGAATGGGTCAACCATCTTATGCAAAGTAATGAGAGATTGTAATGAAAAATGTTAAATATGACATTCAATATATACTATTGTCTTTATATCTTTGTCAGTATAATATTGATTTTGCATTTGAGGTCCCCACTTTGAGATGTGATGTTGACATAACATGGTCCTAAGTGTCGAGTACCTCAGACTTTCAAATAGCTAATTCAGGCCTAACAGGGTGACTCGAACACAGTATTTTTCTTAGACGCACCCAACTACATAGATGTTTTTGGTTATCTTTAAGACCTCTACAGGCTTATATAGATGTCTTAAAGATAATCTATATAATATATATGTGTATATACATACATATATATGTATATACGTGTACATACATACATATATATACACATAAATAAATAAATTTATACAGATACATTAATGACATTATGACATTATGCATTCTGGTAGGCAGTTTTGTCCTGGCATCTTTCAAACCTACATTCATCAATCAGATTACCAGGTAGCGAAGTGTGATTAATCACTTTAGAGAACACGTTTCCATGGCTCCATTCTCTACAGATTGCATTACACCACACCAGTTGACACCTAGCATTGCAGAATTTGAATTATTACTGAATAACTTGTAAATTAATTAAGTGAACATTAATACAGCCCATATTAATATAACATGTGATTGGAGTACAATAATATAATGTGTAGCACTTTTGTTATATGTATAAAAAAACAGTGACTCTAAATAACGTCACTCAGCTTGATGATGATTGCAGCCAGAAGGAAGTGTCTGATGGCAATGCTTATCAGAAGGAAGATAAAGGTTACCAGAAACATGATGATAAATTAGACTAATAAGGTTTTTTTGAGCTACACATACAAAAGTATGTGTCTCTCAGTATGGTGGCAGGCATGCATGCCTTCTTCTATCCATTGCTTCCAACAGTGTGTTATGGTAGTTTCCGCACAACCAGTATGGCGTGCTTTGAACTGTTCTCTGAGGCATACTTTATTTGCAAAGGACACTACCAACATAACAGCATAACAAAACACGAGAAATAGGAAGCATGTAAAACAGGGCAACGTGATTTAGTCAGATATAGTGATACAGCCCATCCTTGCTTACAGCTTGCACAGTGAAACGTGAATCATTTGCTTGTCCCACGATGTCAGACCTACTCACCAAGTTTCATTCCTGTCGGGTAACTCCTTCTGGGTGGCGTTATTTTTTCAATAAGTGTATATGGTTAATCATGTGATTCTATTACTACATTTAAACAGCATAGAAAAACTAAAAAGATAAATCTAGACGTGTTAATTGAACAGAGCTAATCTTTGCCTATTAATTTAAAAATTAACAATACATTTTTTGCTTCATTTAGAGCATTTCTTTTTCATGATATTCAGTCAGCTGCATTTTTCATTTTGAGAAAGGATAAGCCACATAGCACTAAAACAAAGTGACAGGTTAGGAGGAGTGATAATTGATAAGCAGTCAGGATAAGCAATTCCCATAAACAGCTGCAGGAGGCTTGGAGGTGAAATGAGACGTGCCTCTCTCTCTCTCTCTCTCTCTCTCTCTCTCTCTCTCTCTCTTCCTCACTTCACCAGCTGAATCATTTCACCTTCATCTCCGTCATAGGAAAGAACAGGAAAAATAATGACAAATAGGAAAGCATTTCCCATTTCTAGGTCACTTATTTTGCAACAAATGCTTTTGAGTTTGTTGTTTGTTCTGTCATTAACGTGGTTCCTGGACTGATTAATTAGTGCTCCTAGCCCACTGGAGACAAATTGCCTGTGTGCTTATCCCAGACACTTTGACATTGAACTGCTGGTATACAGAGACTGATCAAAGTTGAGTTTTTTTCTCCTCTTCTTCTTCTTCTTCTTCTGCCATCTACTCCCTTAAGGTACTGCTCAACGATTTTGCGGCGGTGTACACTTATCTTCATTCTGTGTGTGTTAGCCACCATTATTCCTGGCCCATGCTCGTCTAACGATTGGCACGAGGTTGAGCAAATCTGTTTGAGCAACAATTTTTGGAACTTCTTAAACTTCTGCAAATGTGTTTAGACTACTAAAAGTGTTTTCCGGTTTACATGGATATCTAGATGACATTATGAATATGGAAAATGAGGGTCTAATATATCATTCTGACCCAGTTGTTATGTACCTCTGTCCTGTGTCCTGAGTTGACTTCATGGGTTAAAGCTGATATTTTTTTATTAGAAACGAAAGGTTATCCATAAATGGATTTTTTTAACATCAATGCTGTTACAACCTAAATGGTAATTTTCTAAAGCCAATACTTTTTAATAAGGTCCTTCAGCATTCAAAATACAAATAATGCTATGTAAATACTGCAAGCAAGCTAACACTTCTGCACACTGAAATAGGTTGCATAAAAATAAGTCCTGTAAACAACGACATCTGGTTTATGTGAGGTGGTTTGGTGAGTGTCACAGCAGAGACTACAGACCTGACTTGGATTGAAATTAAGAAACTTTTTTTCTGACTTCAGGAACTGGCTTAAAAATCTGGAACTGGCTTTAAGATTATCATTTGAATTTATACTATTTATATATTTCAGTTATGTTATCAGCAACACTGTAAATCACTATAAACACAATAACATCAGAATATTTCAGAAACATACTGGGAGTAAAAGAATAATAAAAAAAAAAAAACTTTAAGACCTTTGGTAGTGAGGATGGGTCAAAGCTTGCCCTTTGTCAAAAAAGCATCAGAAAACAATGGAGCAGCCTAACAATAATGTTTCACAACCTGCAATCACAAATGTTTAGGTGTATCACTTTCTTCAGTGCATAATGCTATCAAAAGATTTCTGGAATCTGGAGAAATTAAAAAAAGGAAAAGACCAAAAAACACAAATAAATGCCAGTGATCTTTGACACCAGACAGCTCTGCATCAAACACTGACATGCTGTTATGGCAGATATCCCCACATGTGCTCAGCAATACATTGAAAAATGTCATTGTCAATAAATGCAATTACCGCATCTACAAAATGCAAATTAAGACTGCACTATGCACATATATTTTTATAAATTTTATGTCAACAGTGTCCAGAAACACTGCTAACGTCTCTATGCTTGAGCTCATCTGAATGGACTGCGACAAGGTGGGAACATAACCTGTGGTGGGGCGAGTCTACCTTTCAGATTGTATGTGGATTAATAGACATCCTGTTCACCAGGCCAAAAAAGAAAAGGATCATTATGAGGTTCTGTCATGATGTGAGGAGTGTATTAGTGAGTAACCTACTGGTCTGTAAAATCACAAATTAGTACTAAACATTAGTATTAACAATTTGGGGCAAATATGGTGCATTTTGGACACTCTTTCCAGAGACACTCGTGGTTATTTTACCATGATAACCCTTGAGAAAGATTCTGTATGTGGTACATCAGCATGGCTACATAATCAGTGAGTGTGAGTGCTAAGTGGGTCTGCCTGAAGTCCTATTTCATGCTGTCTTGACAAGCTTAAAATATGACAACAAAGGCCCTGTACATTTGCACAGCTGATGACTTAACAGAAGAATGGCAAACAGTTATTATGTGTTGTTAAAAGGAAAGGTCATGTAACACACACAGCTCTGCCCAACTTTTTTGAAAGACATCAAAAAAGTAAGAATATATGTCAAGTTCATAAAGTAAATAGGTTTCATAGGTTTTCATTTTTTGCATTTATCAGCATTTGACGTATATACCAACATTTTATGGAACTGGGATTGTACAATAAAGCCCATGTGACAGTTCCCTAAGTAGACAGTCAGACAACTGCTGGAAGCATTGTAGTATGTTATGCACAGACTTTAAGCAAAGCTGGATTGGGTATTGCTACATGAGAGGAATCGATTTGTTTGGATAATACTGTAGATACTTGGTTTTTAAAAGGTTATTTCTATACCTAGATTCTGAAGGTGACATACCTAGCAAATTGTGTTGATATTGTTGCATGAATTTATATACAGAATTAAGAATGTTAATAGATATTTTTTGCTGTTAATGATCTGAATGGAGGTTACTGAATTACCCAGTGCCTGCAAATGTGACCCTGGCAGTGTCGGGATTTTAATTGAAGCACTTTCATCAGTTATGAAAGTAGTTCTTCGAACAGACAGACCTCCTGAAGTGAAGTAACACTCATTTTCTTGGGGAGCCCTCCAGGGAAATATGGTTTCCTATATGAGATTGGAGCTTGTTGGGTGTAGCCTGTGGATATTGTCTTTGACGATCAAGGAAATGTGAAAGATTATAAATAGCCATGTCTATTGAAGAAACAGATTTTTGTGGAAACTGAACCAAAGAACATGTAAATGGTGGTATCGCCGGTGGACTGAAGAGAAAAACAGCATTTTCTGTTATCTTTAAAAATGGCAGAGATGCAGCTGGGGTAGAACTGCATTGTGTGACGTTTGCCTGAAGAGGCTAGAGTAGGTCCGAAATCTCTTGTTCTGTTCTCTTCTTTGCTCTCTCTGTCTCATGCTGGGTGACTGAGGCTGACCTTGTATCTGAATGTTTCACACTTTCCTTTGGAGACTGCCGAGGTGGGGACGCTTTGCAGCTGTCTGACCCCACAGCGTTTTCCTATTTTCTTTTTCTTCCTCTTCTATTTTTTCCTGCCTGAGAAAATAAACGGTGCATGAAGAGGTTATTCTCATAGGCCTAAAACGGTGTTAATATTGCACAAAGTGTGCAGATGTCCCCTCTGGAATGCTGCAGAGCTGTATAAATTTCTCGTGCTGTCGTTTCCTGGCCGTATTTGGACTGGCATATGTTATTAATGCATAGTGAGAGAGAGAGTTAGCCAGTGACTTGTATCAGTTAGTCTTTTTCACTACATTTATGGCAGGATTTCCAGGACAGTCTCTTTAAGCATTAAACTTTAAATTTGCATTATAAAAATCAAGGGTGTGGAATTTCACATACGGACCTTTTGTGTCACAGAACATGCCACTGTTTGTTTTCCATCCCGTGTTCTCTGAGGCATGTTTTCATTGGATGCTAAATCTTGCCTGTAAAAAGGCTTTAATACCAGATTTTTATACCAGGCGAAGAGAAGCAGCGGTATAGTCCGACATGCATTTCATTGGGCGCACACCTATGATTGTGAACTCACTGTGCAAATCATAATGTGCCTTTAAGGTTAGATCACTCAGCTGAATTTGTTTACAGTTTTCAGTGTTCACTGGCATTAAACACTTTCGATGTGTTGTTAAGAGTAAGGGATAAATGACCTAAAGCAGACACAAACTACGTTATTCACACATGACATGCCACGTCAAAATTATGGGTAACGCTTTACTGCAAGGTGTTCTTCATATGGCTACAGAGGCTATAACATTTGCCTATTTCGATCTAAGTTACCTAAAGTAGCTTTTATCTCAGATGACATCTGTTGGAATAAGCATTTAAAAGCCCATTTTGTAGGGTTATGTCACCTGTTATGACAAGCTTATGTAGGTTTCATGCTTGCAAATTCTACAGTAAAGTTTTACTAAGTTATGCAACAAAGTATCAAACAAATTTGTGAAAAACACAGATTTACCCACTGCTGCTCTAGATAACATAGTACTTTGAAGAGCCTTATATAATTAACTTTTTTATTCAATTTTCATTTAATTCTTTGAAGTTATACATATTGTCACTGTCCAAAGAAAATTAAATATCTCCAAAGTGGCAACTTTACAGGAGAGGGCAAAAACCTCATCTAATTTTAATGTTAGTCAATGTAACCAGACTTTTTACCAATCAATTTTGGACAATTTCTGTTGTTCCATTCATCATGAAACTTTCATACAGTGTAAACAGAAGCGGCTATGTTCAAATGATTGACATAATTGGAGATCCATGTTGTTTTTTTTTATTATTGTTGTTGTTATTATTACTATTATTATTATTATTATTATTACTAGTATTATAAGTGGTAGTATTAGTAAAAGTTATTTAGTTTATACTATTCCTTAAAGTAATTTTTGCAGGCCACTTAATGTAAAAACGTAATACGTGAAACAAAGGACAGAATTTTACTCACAGTGTTTTATCCATCAGCATTGGCACAGACAAAGTTCAGTGAATTCATGAATATCAAATGAATTCAGATGTATATCAGTGAATTCAAATGTTCAGATATTCGTATAAAATATTAATACCACCAGTAGGCTGGAATGTAGTGCACGTTTGGCATGCACACAACATTTTCTCCATATATCTTGCTGTGCTTTCTGTTTTCATGTATGTCCTCATGCAAGTTCTCCAGTTGCTCCTGTAGTACCAAGATAACTCTCTCTTCATTCCCTTCCACAGGCACTTTCTGTTCAAGCACGGCTCGGGGTCCTCAGCCCTGTTGAGCGCGGCCAACCAGAACTACCCCCTCACCTCCAACACAGTTTATTCTCCACCCCCGCGGCCTCTGCCCCGGAGCAACTTTTCCCGGCCCATGTTCACCTTCAACAAGCCGTACAAGTGCTGCAACTGGAAGTGCACTGCTCTCAGTGCCACCGCTATTACTGTTACACTGGCCCTTCTGCTCACCTATGTTATTGGTAAGGAACCCTTCCATTTTATATATCTATATATCTATATATCCATATATTAATATATACATAAACACTATATATATGTATATATACAATATTACCAAAAGTGAACCTTCAGGATTAGTAGATAATGTGATGGTAAAATTATAGTCAGGTGTTTTCAGTCAATAGTAATTAGACAATGTGGGTGGGTATGCTCTTTTATTAAAGAAATGGGATCTGTCAGTTTGACCTTCACAATACATGTTTGTGGAAATGTATCATGGCATTACATTTCTGAGGACCTCAAAAGAACAGGTGCTGAAGCTCATTCTGCCAGAAAAGGGGTACAAAACCATCTCTAAGAGTTTACCCTCCCTAGGAGGGTAATCTAACAAACAAGGATCATGCCTGGGTCCCTTCACAAAGAAACCCGGGTTAACTTTAAAGTAACCAAAAGTCAGTCTTACATTGGCTAATGTTAATGTTCGTGAGTCCACCATCAGGAGAACACTGAACAATGTGGTGTGCAAGGCAGGGTTACAAAGGGAAAGCCAGTGATCTCCAAGTCCTGACCTTAATCCAAAAAGATATGTTCTGGAGAGACATGAAGCAAGCAGTTCATGGGAGGAAACTCACCAACTCACCAGAGCTGAAGCTGCTTTGTACGGAGGAAAAGGCTAAGTTTCTCCAAGCCTACATGCAGGACTAATCAACAGTTACCAGGAACATTTAGTTTCGGTTATTGCTGTAAAAAGGAGTGACACCAAATACAGACAGCAAAGGTTTTTTTTCTCCTCAGAAGTCACAGAACCAACTCTTTCACCTCAGTAAGCAGCTTCGGCCTAGTTTAGCCAAAGGGCAACTTCCTCAGGAAATAGATTAATCACGCTGGAACAATCGTATTCCGTTAATATAGAAGAGCGAGAGATTGGGGAATTTGTGAGAGATATGAACCTGTATGTAAATGGCTTTTTTTTCTGCATGGTTTGATATTGTGATTCTGGTAGAACCTGTGGACGTGTTGTTTTTTCTGCTACACCATTTGTATTTTTTTTCTGTGTGCATGCAAAGCTCTCTGCACGGTAACTGTTCCCGCTAGTTGTATGGAATGTGACCGCAAAAGCACCACTTTGGGTTTCTGATGCTGAAAAATATGCTGTTAGTCTGCCCACGCATGTCGGTAATTTGCTCGCTCAGGCCAGCCTGCGCATCCCAGCCTTAGAGCATTGATTGGATGTGGTCCGGCGGCGCTGGTGCGAAACCATTCCACTGACTGACACTCCAGGAACAAGAGGCATTATGCGCCGGTCATTATTCCAGTCCCCTCCCGCCCCCAGACCGCTCTAGAGGTTAACAAAGATGTCGATGTGCTGTGTCAGTGGGGTCAGGGTGAAGGGAGCATATTAGCTCTTTCCCAAACGCCACCGGTACGTCACCTGCGGCCAAACCGTGCACGCAGTCATTGCTTCTTCACACAAATGAAGTTAGTCATTGCACAGTAGCAATTATATTCTATAGCCAGTTATTTGCATTTCTCTCCAAGCTGTTGTAGAGTAATAATGCAGGAACCTCAGATTCATCTCCCTCTTCCTCACTTTTTCAGTTGGCCTGCACGATACAGGGCATGGGAATGGCCTAACTCTGTATTGTATCACGCCTTGCAATATATTTTGTGTAAGTGTATAATTAGACATTAAATTGCAGGTTCAAATCTGCACTTCTGACTTTATGATGAGTTTCAGTGTGAAGACAAGGAAAGTCAGTCTTTTAAATAAACAAATTCTTTGAGTTTATTTGCTTGAGTTTATTACATACAGGTGCTGGTCATAAAATTAGAATATCATGAAAAAGTTGATTTATTTCAGTAATTCCATTCAAAAAGTGAAACTTTAGTATTATATTCACTCATTACACACAGATTGATATATTTCAAGTGTTTATTTCTTTTAATTTTGATAATTATAACTGACAACTAATGAAAATCCCAAATTCAGTATCTCAGAAAATTAGAATATCACTTAAGACCAATACAATAAAGAATTTTTAGAAATGTTGGCCAACTGAAAAGTATGAAGATGAAAAGTATGAGCATGTACAGAACTCGGCTCCTTTTGCCTGGATTACTGCAGAAATGCGGCGTGGCATGGAGTCGATCAGTCTGTGGCACTGCTCAGGTGTTATGAGAGCCCAGGTTGCTCTGATAGTGGCCTTCAGCTCTTCTGCATTGTTGGGTCTGGCATATCGCATCTTCCTCTTCACAATACCTCATAGATTTTCTATGGGGTTAAGGTCAGACGAGTTTGCTGACCAATTAAGAACAGGGATACCATGGTCCTTAAACCAGGTACTGGTAGCTTTGCCAAGCCCTGTTGGAAAATGAAATCTGCATCTCCATAAAGCTGGTCAGCAGCAGGAAGCATGAAGTGCTCTAAAACTTCCTGGTAGACGGCTGTGTTGACCTTGGACCTCAGAAAACACAGTGGACCAACACCAGCAGATGACGTGGCACCCCAAACCATCACTGACTGTGGAAACGTTACACTGGACCTCAAGCAATGTGCATTCTGTCCCTCTCCTCTCTTCCTCCAGACTCTGGGACCTTGATTTCCAAAGGAACTGCAAAATTTACTTCCATCAGAGAACATAACTTTGGACCCCTCAGCAGCAGTCCAGTCCTTTTTGTCTTTAGCCCAGGCGAGACGCTTCTGACGCTGTCTCTTGTTCAAGAGTGGCTTGACACAAGGAATGCGACAGCTGGAACCCATGTCTTGCATTCGTCTGAGCATGGTGGTTCTTGAAGCACTGACTCCAGCTGCAGTCCACTCGTTGTGAACTAGACTGAGAGACCATTTAAAGGCCTTTGCAGGTGTTTTGAGTTAATTAGCTGATTAGAGTGTGGTACCAGGTGTCTTCAATATTGAACCTTTTCACAATATTCTAATTTTCTGAGATACGGTTTTCATTAATTGTCAGTTATAATCATCAAAATTAAAAGAAAAAAACACTTGAAATTTATCAATCTGTGTGTAATGAATGAATATAATATATAAGTTTCACTTTTTGAATGGAATAGTGATGATAGTGGTAGTAGATCAGTATGGTAGTAGACTGATAACACAAGTTCATTAAAATAATACTCAATTAAATGTATATACATTTATCAAGTTATGTTGTGTACAATTACGATACAATAATAATAATAAGTATTATATTTTATATTTCACATTTATCTCTCACTGTAAAGTGAGCAGCGCTTTATATTGTATCTGCTACATGAAACTACACAATGCGTTGTGACACAGCTGCTGTGCTGGGCATTAAGTGATCTGTTCGGCATATTGAACTATGTGAACTGCTGTGGTGTTTTGGTCAAAAAAGCTGTCATTTTACTTCCACATATACCCTCTGTCTGAAGTATACTGTCTAATTTTTTCAGCGCTGAAAGCTAAATTTCCTCTACCATATGACGCTACCAAGCCTGCAGGATGAAGACTAGCACTTACTTCCTCTGAGACCTCTTTTGAAACTGCCAGCTTGGACAGCTCAACCCGCTTGGAGAAGAATGCTTACTGCTTATTCTGTTATGTCCGCTAACAGACACCCATGTTGGATAGCATCATGCTGAGTGATGAGGGGAGAGAGGGTAAAGCCAAATGTAGAGAGAAACGTGAATTTTTCAGCTGTGTGGCATCGCTGGGGATCTGTTAACTGCATTTCTTTTAACTACGCACCTATGCATAAGTAATCATTACAGTTTGCATGGATCTATTAATTGCAACAATCTGTTATTACTGCAACTTCTAAAAGTTAACATGAGCTGTTTTATATTCACCAGAATATAACTTTTATATTTTTGAGTTTTGCTGGAATTACTAAATACTTTTTAGAATTAAAACACTTATCTAGAGCTGTGATAGGTGAAAGATGCTCACACCACACAGTAAGAAGCAAAGTGATTGGTCAGAAGGCTCTTTTACATAATGCAGCCCTCTGCAATCTAAGTGTCGCAATAACCAGTATCACAATAATCATGAATACTCATTTCCCCAAACCATTCCCCCATCCACCCGGATTCCCACAAACACACATAGTCTGTAGGAGGCAATGCATTCTCTAGACTGCTTTTTAATTTGTTGACTCACAGCTTTGGTTGCCATGTCTAAGCCCGCTTTTGCTTCCACTATTGAAATTCACCACACGGCCGGTGGTGAAACCCAAAATGACAAATGGAAGACTTGTCGGGGCCGGAGCTAGCATGTAGCTGCAATGTGTTAAATGCTAAACCTACGAGTGTGAAGAGAGGCTAGGGCTCTTTTCCAAACAAGGTAAATAATGGATGCAGCGTCCGCAAACATTAAAATGCATATTACTCATGGAGATGGGGGAATAAATCATTTTGGGGGGTAAAACTGTAGCGCATATGAAGTCAGGCAGGGGGGAGCAACCGTAGCCGTGCCAGTCAACTCGCATTAGCAGGAACAGGGCAATATATCTGGCGTCAGGCCTGGCCGCAGGGGGAAAGCATTTCTCGGTGACACCTCGGGCCGATCAGTGCTTTGATTTTTATTTGCCAAATGGTTCCTAGGACATTTAGACGAGGGCCTTGATGCCTGTGGTGTAAGGCAGGGTTTATCACACAAACAGCCGGAGCGAAAGAGCAGTGCCTGGGATCCCCAGGAACTCATGTTTTTCTTATAGGGTTGCGGATGACCTGTTTTTTTTAAGTGTGTTTCCTGTATGACATTCCTGACTACAGTAAAGCAAGTTTCTATGGCTTTTTTGTTTATTTGTAAAGCCTGTCTCCATAGCTCCAGTGCTAGCATCCAGTGTTAGCCTCATGCAATACAGTTAATTAGCACAAACCCTGGAATAAAACAGAGCAGTCCAAATCTGCTGTCTATACAGGCTGAAAACAGAGAAATGCTTATTACATAACTTTAGTTTGTGTTTTTATGTTGTTTATGAAGTATCAGAATCTTTGATTTAGTCAGTGCGTTCCTGGCTCGACTAGACAGCTGTTCATGGTTTGACTACATTGAGTTTTCATAGAGTTTTTGTTGTCGGTTGGTTTGTCATTTGTTGATAGTGCTAGTGTATTGGCTTCAGTGCTAGCATCATGCAATAGTGTTGAGTAGCAGAGACAGTGGAATTAAACGGAGCCTGGCCGAGTGGTAATTACTGTTCTAGAGATATGGGGGAAAAGGACATGCTAATTATATAACAGGAGTTTTAGGTGATTTAAATTAGCGCACACGATCCTGGACTGACCAGACAGCTGTTCATGTTTTGACTGGGTGAGAGTCATCCAGAAAATATAATTTTGCAGAGCATGTTACTATAGTGTTTGGTAATTTCTGTAAAATGTCAACTGCCTTTTCCTACTGATCACTCATTTTCTCTATTGTCATTTAAGCTAGCCTTACACACACACGCACAGACACACACACGCACACACACGCAAACAAATATGCTTGCATTCCGGGACGTGCTCAAATACGAAGCAAATGAGAAATACCTGAATAAAATATTTGCACGGAGGGGTGAAGGCGTATAATTGGGTCTGGTGGCATTTAACTTAATTCTTGCTGAAGCTAAAACTCAATACTGAAACACTTCCCTCCACCAAAATAAATATGCAAATGGGAGGCGTGAGATATCAAGAGGGCTCGGGGACTATGGCAACCGTAGTGCCATGGTGATGATGGCAACTTTGAGCCCACTCTGAATACACCGCCTGGCAATCATATTCAAATGATGCCCCCGGAATCACGTGGCAATCAGAGAATGACACACAAATGACTAAATTACAGGAGGAGAGGAAGGACTGACTGCTGCTCGCTCTTCTCACTCTTCCTTGACTCTTCAGCTCTATTGGGGTGGGATTTTCCTCTTTCCTCCTCATACTGAGAAAAGAACTTCATGTTTTTTTTTTTCTCTTGGCATGGACTCAGGAAAGGCCTGTCAATAAACCAGAACTCAGATTTACTTCATTGATTTGCGTGTACTAAGAATTTGTTGTGGTGGGATTGGTCCATACAGAGCACAGACAATACAGCGTACACTACACAAACAGCAGACCAAACTGATATATTGGGATTAACGTCTCGGATCCTGTTAGATATGTTGAAGCCCAGGTTGGCTTCCTATTTGCTGGCCTGTTTTGTGAGTTTTCCATTCCATCTTAAATGGCGCTGCAGTTACATTCAGACAAAAACAAAGAGAAGTGCCGACATCAGCCAGGAAAGTACTGCACAGCCTCCAAACGCATACAAGCTGTAACATTTAAGGTGGAATAGAACATAAGCTTAAGAAGCTAGAGAACATTGGCTGTGCCCATTGACAGTTCCATGAAAAGGGTAAGAAAAGTGCCAACATCTCCTCCTCTGCATTGTCCGCCATTGCTGTTGCTCTGTTGTTGTTGCTTTCTCTTGGGCTGGAACTTGAGCAGGTATATGTAAATTTTCATGGTGTGAATAGTAATGAGTGAATATCAATGACTGTTAAATAACAGCCTAGGATTTTGTAATTGGCTTGTTCCTCGGCAATCTTTTGTAAATGTATGATTTATTTGTCTCTGTCCAAAGAAAAAACATGCGTTTTGACAATTTTGACTTTTCTACATCGGTTGAGCACAGCACTTGCCTTTTCATTGTGTGAAAGTTAAATGATGATTAAATCAGTAGAGATGGTCCATTGCTTGGAATGAAACATCTTTATTTGCATTAATAATAAAGAAGGTTTTTGCCCTCTCCTGTAAAATTACCATTATGGAAATACTTGTTTTCTATGATCAGCGATGAACTTTTTAATTTGCTCTGCAAAGTAATCTTGGTCAGCAACTGCTAAAGCTAAATACCTTAGAATGAAGTGGCTAAAAGCCCAAGCGAAAACGTAAGGAGTTGCAGAGTAAAAATACCTTACTTTACCTGCAATATGGATTCATAGCAGATTATGGTCAGTATGTCTGTGGAGTAGTTATCTAGAGCTGTGACAGGGGTTAGGCTAACACAAACATTGGCTAACTAGCTGACAAGGTGACTAGTTTAACTTCATACTGAGTGTGAGAGTGAGAATGGAAATAACATTATTGACAGCTCTGTATATTCCTTGTTTTTATATATCTTTTCAGTATTTGAAAACAGTGACACTCAGCTTTGCCATGTATTGTTGTTTACAGTGAGTTAATGTCAGTGAAAAGGTCATATAGTGTTGATCATAACTCAGTGCCTCATCCTGTAGATGGGAATTATGAGGCGGCAGTCGATTGATCTCTTATTATTTCCTCAAGTAATAAACCCAGAAGAAGAAGGTGAGAAAGAAGCCAAGGGAGCAGATCTGATGGAGCTTAGTTAAAATGAAGGAAGTGAGGGAGAGTGTTTGAGCTTTCAATTAAAATTATTACTGAACTGAATTGAACTCAACTAAGAAAATATTGGTCACTGTGACATTCTATCACTTAGCTTATTAAACATGCCTTCAGAGCAAAATCTCATGCTTTCTGATTGCACCAACGGAGACTGAACTGAATAATATACAGTATTTAGGACCCTGCTGGTTATCTAAGAGAGATAGCATTGCTTTTCCATATGTTTGCTTTATCTCTGCCTGTGTAAGTGGGTGGATGTAGCATGTATGCATACTAGATCTGCATTTATTTTTTTACCCAGGCATTTCCTAGAACCAGTAACACTGAAAAAGCCTTTATACCAAGTACTGCTTTACCATTTGGTCCTGGTAGTGTTAGTTCATTGGCTCATCTGAAAGGGTACCCTTGTTTACTCATGGGTTATTCATCAATTCATGATTTAACCCACAGTTAGGACTTCCCTTGGCTAATTTTAAATAATAATTTTCAAATTTGCACTATTTCCCTGTATCTCTGTTTTTTTTTTTTTTCTTTAGTGCCACATATTTCTTTTATTAATTATGTGATGTTAGCACCAGTGAACTAATTAAGTTAATGTGTTGTTATCTGATGGTATATTCTTCTTCTTCTTCTGTCCCACAGTTTTTAAGATATTAACACCGCACCAACTCCAAATGATTGGGAATGGTTTGCTTGTATAAAGCTTTTTGATCAGATTAAGAATGAATGGAATGCAAAACTGCATGCCCATCTAATGTAGGGTTTCTGATATCATCTCAGGGCAGACCCCCAAGCACGATTTTAATATTGGTTTGACCCACACTCGTCTGACCCACACTCATTGTTTGTCTTTTTTTTTTTTTGAATAGTTTTCCCCCATAGAGTCCTATTCAGTTTTTGCCCTTCATTCAAACTCTATTGTTTCCTTTAACCCACCAAACTGCATTTACTGACCCATACTCCATACTATATGTTTTTTATTCATCCCTCATTCATGCTATAGCAACCACAGCCTATCAAGAGGTAGGAACCATTCAAGGTGCACAACATTTTGTATTTCCATCAGGAAATGCACTTTTTTAGAAATGCACTTTTCTACGTTTTCCTGAACTCTGATATGTTAATGTTTTCTAAATCCGTTATTCTTCTCAACATAACATTCTTCTTCTGTTAGCATGTTCCTAGTATAGGGACCAGAATAATGATTTTGAGGGAAAAAATATCTGTATGGTTTTATCAGCTCAACAGTCTTTGAATGTTTAAATACATTAAATAAGAAGGTTGCATAGTGAAGTCACAGTGAATAAACAGCAAAAGAATATAATATAATAATATAATATAATAAACAGCTATATATATATATATTCTTACGCATATATTCTTCTGCGTTGTCTTGGGCACACGATTTCCATAGGCTGAACAGTTTCCAAGTTTTTAGCATCAACATTCAGTGTTCCAGCTGATATACCGTCAGTTGTTCTCGCTCCTCTGTGGTTACAGGACTGCTTTTATACATTATGTTTTGCTTGGAGGGAAGCTGTAGTGTTGCACTCTGCTGTTGCTTTTTATAGTGCCTGGCGCATTGATTTATCCATATGTCTTCTATGAGCGCTGCCCAGCGTAGACTGCTTAAGGTGTCCCCCTGTGCAAACATTACTGATATTAATGATATTGCTGGCTTTGTGGTGTGTTTTGCCTATAACTGATACATTGAGTGCAACTTACTTTGGTAATAAACAAATTCATGCGGGCAGCGTGTGAGCAGCTGGGCTTCTAGGAAGAACTACAAATGGTTTAAATGGGCTAACTGTGAAAATGTGTTCTAGCTAGTGTTGACAAATTATTATGTAAATGTGTTATTAACAATTAAGTTAACTTTGAGACCATTAATTTAAGCGGGTACGAAATGTTGGTGCCGATATGCTACTGTGTATTTTACTGCCCATCCTAATCAAGACAGATTGCCTTCTTGCTAGCTTTCAGCACTTAAAGAATTAAAAGCATTGAATTTGTATCTGGTGAACTGAGCCACATTGCTGTAAAGAAAACGAGCCAGACGCATGTGCAAGTGTATGTGCTTACATGTCCATGTCTTGTGTGCTGCAACTTGGATGGGTTGACATACAGCTGTTAACCGCTAAGCAAGCAGAGGATGTGAGGTAATGATGTGTGCAGACCGGAATTTAAGGTGATCCGTCCAAGCAGCAGATTGAAAAACAGCCTTGTCCCCTCCGAGAAAAGGCAGAGATCGCGATTTTCTCAGTTCATTAGGGGATGCTAACGGATATCTGTCGGCTGGCCTATTGGTTTAACAGGCTGAAAAGTGTGATAATCAATAGGACTGGGTAATGTCAGCGGCAGCGACGGAACGCACGTTGGCTCTTGAAAAGGAGCCGAGGACTGACCCCAGGAATTTTTCCCATTCTGGCCAGCCGAGCTCCAGCGGAGGCAGACCTTTCATGCTTCATTGAGGGGCTATTGATTGGCCCACTCTCTCTTTGTCTCCAAATGCTGTATTCCGGTCCAGTGCGGCGGTTGCAGAAGCGCCGGCTGCCCTTTTAGCACGTTGAATAGAAGGACCCTGAGAGCAAGCAGGGCCCTCGCTATGAATTATTCCCCGCTTGCAGGACCTGGACGCCACTCATCCGTGTCATATTTACTCGCCCCTATGACCCCCCCAGGGTTAGCCTCAGGTCCCCAGGTCACTTTGAAACTCTCTCCTCACTGCTGTTTCTGTGGCCTTTAAATCCCTGTTTGTGGCCATTTGTCCCGTCGCCTTGAACCATTGCATGGTCAGAAAGTGAAAGGAAAATGCGGCAGGAGTGGTTGCATTTGGCAATTTACGGTAGAACCCTGATAATTGGCGCTCATCAGTCAGCATCTTAATCTTTCTCAGCTAGTGCAACTGGAGCAGAGATGCAAATGTACTGCAGCATTTTAACCCTTATGGACCCCCTGTGCCATGAAAGCCATCTGGCATGTAGTAAAAATGGTGTTCACCAGTATCTCATGGAAACAAGGAGAGAAATTTTGTCTTAGTGGAAATTCTAAAAGTTCAATGCTACATTTATAGTTTAAAAAGAAGGAATGTTGTGATGATGTACATTGTGTATTTATGTTGTTGTTAAAAAATAAAACTAGATGCTGTTCTAATAAGACTGGCCACATCTGAAGTCACAGTGTTTTAAGTTGTTTATTACACAGCTTGCTTGATGAAGCAGTTTATTGTGACACTTAACACTGTTTATTGTACACTGGTTCTAGATGCTATATAGTGAAGTTTTTTTTAAGGAATATTTTTTGTTGAAGTATGTTAAAGTATTACTCTTTCCAGATTTTACAACTTCAATCTTTTTTGTGCTTAACAACACAAGTGCACCAACATCAACATTTGTGATAAAGAGATTTGTGACTTGGTGGATATAGTGGATATTTTAAACTGAATTGGCTGCTAACGTCACCTGTCACACCTTCTAACATTCAGTTTTCTACTCTTAATTACATGACTTTTCTAATAATATTATTAATATTTTAAACATTTTAATAAAATAAACATTTTCTCTCTATATATTATGGGGTGGATATGTTATGCATGTTATGCCTTTAAAAGGTTTCATTTTTGAAAAAGAGAGGAGGAAATAAAGCCCATCTCTTGTTTTAGATCTAAAAAGTGTTTTTGTCCATCCTTCCGCTGTGAACACCCAATGCTATGTGTCTGAAAGGATTTGTACCTGTCAAGAAACCATTACTTGGAACAGTGAATAGACAAAAAGGAAGAAAGTTAGTTTGAACTTAGTTCAAACTAAGAAGGTGGTATTTTTAGAAAAAAAACAGCTTGCCGGCCCAGAGAGCCCAGCCCTTAACGTCAGTGGTGATTATGATTTGGGGATCACTTGAATCATCAGAAGCAGAAAACCTTTACAGCCAACTTTTAGATTCTTCAATCTGATGACTGAACTTTGAGGGCATGCTTTGAGCTTTGAAACACTTGTTGCTTTATGCTTTGGCATGCAGTTTTGTTTTGTGGATAGAAGAGCCAAACTTTGCATTTTTGCAATATTTATATCATTTTTTTAATATCAACGCAAATGACAGAATCTTGGGTTTGAAGACACAATCCTGTTAATATACAAAGAATGTTCATTGTATGAAGAAATAATCCAGTACAAAACTGTGTTATGAATTATGGAATTGTGGAATCATTAAGTAATTATGTAATGTAAAAGGAATTTACAGCAAATAACAATATTTCTAGAATTCAATTTCTAATGATGTAATTCTATTCTAAGCCATAAACACCTAAGTCAGGAAAGCCAAGGTTGTCTAGCTTGCACTGTGTTGTTTTTATCTCTCTCAAATCTTCTTCATGCAGTCTTGTTCGGAAAATTGGCTGCAGTTGAAGGCTGGTTTGGTTGTGGAGCTGCAAAAGCAATCTTCAACCCTACTTCATACCGTCATGGATCAATTTGGGTCTCAGACAGCAGCGCTTGGCGCTAGATCTTAATGAAAATCAGTATTAAACTCTCTTTATGGTGTAAATTATTAATTCGTAGCTTACGGGAGCATTTTTTAATTCAAATGTTACACTTACATTCCAATATGGCTTCCGTCTCTTCACGCCTAATGATAAGCCATTTTCTTTCTTCCGCTCTCTCTGATCTCTTTTATTGTTTATCTGTGGATTCACAGTACATGTAATGCCGGCATGAGATCACACCTCTCCACCCACCTACCTTGGAACAGCATTGTTTTTTTTCGTTTGCTACCTCTTTCTCTTTCTGTCTCTCTTTTGCTCTTTTTTTTTCTTTCACTCACTCTCTCCCAGTTTCTCCCAGTCCCCCTGTTTTATGCACTCTCTTTCTCTCTGTGAAGGTGACTTGAGGTGTAGGTCTGGCTGGCTGGATAGCCAGTTGAAGGGCAGAGTTGCTTTGAGCCAGTGTGGGCCGTTTGGGCTGGGCATTAAAGCCCACGTCTCTCCGGGGCACTCGCAGCTCCACTCCTGAAATCCCTCCACAGCAGGAACTTTTATGTCTCCCATTACAGCAGGGCCTACCTCCTTCCAAACAGATAGACAGATGCTAATCTCAGCCTCAGACACTCTGCCCTCAGAAGTACATGGACCATCTGATGTATACTGCACACATTACACACTTCAAGGCACTGTTTATCACCAGTCGGACACAGTAGAGTTGCCTAGTGTAGTCTTTCTCGTGTTGAAATTAAATATTCATTTGTAGTGACTGCTCAGTATGTGAATCACAGTTTATTTATGCAGTTAAAATGTTTCAAGTACAGCTACTTTCAGTCACTTTAAAAAAAAAAAATTACTCATGTGCAATTCCTATCTGCTAGTTAGTTCTCTTCATAACACATGATGCTAGCAAGCTGAAAGGGGGAAGGTTACATTTAATGACAGAAAGTCCATTTAAGCCATTATAGTAAATGAGAATTGTAAGTAATGGCTGGTTTTTTTTTGTAGACACACGTTACGTTATAAAATGATACTTTTAAACACTCCAGTTACAAAATTTTACCTCCATGTAGTTTGCTAAATGATCAGGGGGCTGACAAAAGAATGCAGAGCTTGTCTGAAAGCAATGACAATGACAGCACAAAAACAATTAAAATAAAAATTAAAAAATCCAAATATCATTTCTCTGTTAGACTGAGTAGCCCCTGATTTGTGCTAATAGTTACATATCTGTATTGCAAGACTGACACAGAGCAGAGCAATGATTGCTCTGCCATAAAAAAGTACTGAGGCCAATACATCTGCACCTGCTTCAGAGGTCATACCGGTCCTCCTGGTCAGCACACACATCCTCACTTCTTCACGCAGATATATCACACTAATTTGGCCCATGCTGTAGAGTGTCAGTATGTGTGCGTGGGCGAGTCTAGAGGGGTGTATGGTTTGGAGTCTGTCTGACAGCCTTGACGCAGGGATTAATACCCGTCAAACAAGTGAAGGAAAAGGGCGAGATCTTACTACAGAGCAAAGGCAATATGTTCTCTCCAGTCAAATCAAGAGAGAGAGGGGGAATGTCAGAGGATTTCGGAATATGCTCAACAATGTAGTCTTCAAACCAGGCTTCTGCTGTGATGTCTTCCTCTTTCTCTTTTTTTGAGAGCCGAATCAGGTAGAAACTCTTTGCTGGACAAAAGCCTCTTTATTTTGTACCATCTCTCCAACCGACAACTAAATTTACACTTTCATTGTTGTTTGGACACAACCTGCTAATTGCTGCAAACAGTCATTGAATGCTAACGATGAGCGAGTGGAAGCTAAGCAGCCAGAAATAGAAGGGGAGGGTTAATTATTGAGAACGAAAAAAAACAACAACGTTTTGAATAGAGAACGCGCTGTCGAGGGTTTTTCCAAGTGCTCAGCACTGGAACATTCTGCGGTCTGCCTGCTGTCAATATTTCCCGTTATGTGTAAATTGGTTGGCTTTGGAGTATAAGGGGGCAGTGCCGGGGTGCACTGAAAAGAGCATATATAAGGACCAGGAATGGCTCTCCAGCTCAAGCGGTTATCAATAAGCTTGTCATTTTCTTTACAATTTATCCTGAACCCTCTTGACCCCCTTCTCGCCATATCCACACCCAGCCTCGACGACACTGACCTGGCTCCGGAGAATCCCTCAAACGCAATTTCAGCTGTAGCGAAATCTAATCAGCTGTCAACCGTCTTGTCTGCAATCGTTTCGAGTTTAATCCAAATAACTGTTTTGGGGGCTATTCTGCTGACAAACAAACACCGGGCTGCATGAATACATAACCTGCTCTACTTTTTATTCCTGTGAAAAGAATGTAAGCAGAAATGTTGATTTGTCAAGGGGTAGCGATAAGCAATTGGTGGCACTGGTACAGTTGCATGCGACAGCATCATTAATTAAAGCCTATTTAAAAAAAAGTTACTAATAAAAATTTTGTCAGAGGCAGCTCACTGAAACACAACTATGTCGAAACCTATACCGCATTTGCATTTATTAATAGAATAGAATAGAATCAACTGAGAAGCAACAATATTGAGGTGAAAGGGATTTTTCTTTATAAAAAATGAGACACGTTACCTTTTTAGTCATCTTGTTGTCTGAACCCCAATTTCATAATATTAGGAAAATGAATAACAGATGTGTATGTTTCCCTTAATTGTCCATATAAAACACATAAAAGAGCTGTAAATGTCTTTGGAGGGTGCATTATGGGTTCTGTTTTTATGTAAAATGGAGCCAAAAATCATTCCATTTTGAGCATGAGATTACCCATTAAAAGCATTTACCCATTTTAGTAATTTAAGAACCGAATGCTAAATAAAAATGGTGTGGAATATTTAAAAAAATAAAGACTATTAAAAAAATCTAAACTCAAAAAGAAAACCAGGAGGCATAAAAGTAAAAACTCGGATGTGAAGACTTGGCAGAGCATTGCAAACTTAAAAAAAAATCCTTTTTAGAAAGTATTGATTTCTTCGTAGTCATGGTGGTAGGAACCAGGGAGTATAGTGTCTACAACACAAATGTAGACTTTCTATTTCTTACTAAAAAAACAAAACACCAGTGACCTTTTACATGTAGTTATATGTAATGTTTATAACAATGGCACAATAGGAAATATAAAAAAGGAAATAGATTTTGAATGAAAACACATTGGGGACTGCCCTGCTTCTACCCCTGCTTCTATTCCTCTGCAAGGAATAGATTCTAAAAATGTATTTTAAACCAAAACTTTTTTATAAAGAGACATAATATAATATCTTCAGGCAGCTGTATATCCCATTAATTTAACCAGTAACTCTCTTTGAGGTAGCTTTAAGACATGACTGCTGGTGCCTCATTTTTTTTTCACCAGCTCTGAAAATGACCTGCATTGGATAATGCATTAGCTTATTTCACAAAAGTCAACACAAAATGTAGTGTGAAACTGGTTAATAACCAACTCTCACAGCAGTGTTTTAAAGGAATTACTAATGAAGGTGACTTAACAATCGTGTGCATGTGAAAGTATTATAATATATCATTTGTTTTACACCTCATTAAGTCTAAAAACATCCATCCTTCGCCAAACTCATCATGCCTCAGTCATTTTACTGATATCCCGTCGCCTACGTGATGTGGGGCCCTTGCGTCTCTGCCTAATAGGCCCTCTATGGGGCTGTCTGGCATACGGCAAAGAAAATTGGACTCATCAGGCAAAGGGGAAACGTGGCCCCTCCTTCCCCAATGAGAAACAATCCAGCCATCTTAACTTAATTCCTCTCCTGGTGTGCTCAAGTGACTGCTTTACAACATCGCCTAAGTGGTCTAGCAAAGGTCAACGGTGCTGAGGAGTGGTGAAGGAGGGAAAAAGAACAGAATGATGATGTGAGCCTGAAGCAGGAGGCATTTAGCCCCAGACGTGGCTTGTGCAGGGACTAAATTGGGGTTAGCCAAGGCATCAGTGTGCAATAAAAGCAGACAAAGCTGTACAGAGGCATTAAAGGTTTGTGTCTCGCAAAGGACAAAGTAAACATTACTGTGCTCAGTAATTACACCGTCTAATATATTGGCTGATGGATCACTGTTTTTGCTGCTGTCGCGTGCATGCAGCAAATCAAATTAAAAGCAGGTGCTGAACCCGCTGTTGATCACGCACAGGTAAAACGGCTCGATTCAGATGGGAACAAGACAAATTAATGTGGATGTTCTTGGATTTAGAGTTCACAGCTAAATGTAGTCAAAGCAGAGAGGCATTTCAAAGATTTGAATTATAGAGTTTACAAGTGGCTCTTGCATAGGTAATTATTTTGCTTCTATTAAATAAGTGGCTGCAGTTAACAGATGAGTGATTTATATGAAAAAGGAGTATTTTTTTGGTACTGAGAATTGCATTGAAGGAGCTTTCTATTGAGACGGCTGAAATTTCAGCATGGTGTAATGCATGCTGTCAACTGGAAAAGCACCAGCAGTTCACAGGTCAGTTTATAGCCCCAATCAAACAGCCCACTGCTTACAACAGCTCAAGACTTTTACTATGGGTTTTCTAACAGAGTGGTGCATATAAGTATCATAGCAGATAATAGTAAATTGACTAATTCAGTGGTTGAATATTTTGTCAGTTCACCACAAGCTATAATTTTGATTTTTTTTTTGCTTTTGATTACACTTTTGTACTGACTCTGAATAGATTTAAACAGAATGAAATTAATCATATTTCTAGATGAAAGTGCGCTGCCATCATGTTTAGCACTACTGAAACTGTCTTACCTTTTTTGCTCTCTCTGTCTATCTCACTTTTACACACACAATACATTTCAAATCAACGTGAATCCAAAGTCATAATGTATTTTTCTACCAAGTGAAACAAGATTATCGTGAAGAGTCTTAGCTTGTGTTCCCTCCTGATGATACGTGGAGGTTGTGGTGGTGGGAGGAGAAGGTGAAATATATTATTATTGCTTAATATTGTTTTTCCCCTGCCCTCTAGTGCACTATAATGTAGTTCCCCTGGCCCTCTAGTGCCACTATAATGTAGTAGTGAAGAATGTCCTGGGATATTAAAAAGACAAGACAATGATTTAAAACATTTACTCTGGTTGTGGCCGAGTACATGGTCATTATATGTAGTAATTATATGTAGACTTTTGTATTATCCCAGTAATTTATATAAAGGATTGCCTGAAAACAAGAATGACATTTTTTTTTCGGGACCAAGGAGGGACAAGTCAAGACTTCTCCAGAATTGCATTACTGCTGCCAAAATGACATTTACTATGACAGACCTGTGGTTTTGGACTTGATAATAGCCGGGATGGTCCTTTTCGACATCCATTTCTTCCAAAAATAATCTGTAATACTGATTAACCTGACCACAATACACATTTCCACTATGTTATGGTCCATCTTGGATGTTTCCAAGCACATAAATGTATTGTAGTGCTTGACAGAGGTTTGTCAAAGTAACCCCTTGCCCATAAGGTCATATAAACTTCTGTCGAATGACCCATTCTTGATGCACTGCCATCTCTTAGATCACAGGTGTTCAGTCGTTTATGTGCTGAAGTTTCTCTAGATTTCTTGAATTGTTTAATGATATTATGCCTTGTAGAGGGGGACATGTGCAAATCCCTCCCAATTATTCCTGAGGAACATTTTTTTAAAAACATTTTTAAAATAATTTTCTCACAGATTTGTTGGCAAACTGTGATCCTCTACCCATCTTTGCATCTCTAAAGACTTATCCTTTTGTGGATACTACCAGTGCATTTTGGCACATTTGTACCAAATGAATTTTTATTTGCATTTTGCATACTGTTCTTTTTTTTTCTGATTTAAGTTTGTACATGGTTCAAGGATTAGGGCCATAGTACATATTACTATGTATAAATGCCTTGTTTTATAGCAAGCCTTTTTTCCCCTATATTTTGCATTTTTGTGCAAGATCATGTGATATGTAAACATGAGACTACATGTGACTACAGTTACTGAGAAACGGCCATAAAATTAGAATCTCATAAAATTGTTGAAATTTTTGACCCTGTGTATATTTTTTGTTAAGCCCTGGAGCTACAAGACTAATGCTGCCAACACATTCTACATGTCAATACTCACCGATCTGCAAAACAATAAGTGTCCAGGATGTATTAATGAAATATTTGGTGTTTACTAACAATGCCAGCATGGTAGCTCCACCACAATACATAAGAAGCCATATTTGGACACCACCGCTATTACATCTGGAGTAAAAAAATAAATAAATGTACATTTACTATGTGCTGAACCTTTCTACTAAAAAAACAGCCTGTGTACAATTCTTTGGATAATATGTCAAACACTGACTCACAAACAAGTTGCTGCTAATGTGATGTTTTGCACTAGTGCACAACCTCCTAATTCATTTCAGTTAATAACAAATAATGTGCTGCTTTTAATTTGCTATGTATAATAAAATTTGCATGTACAGAGCAGAGTCGAGAAATCACTCATTTACAATGGCTTTGTATAACTGATTACAGAGTGTGTTTTGAGTATGTGTATACTTTGGTACAATGAGGTTTAACCCCTTTGAACATTACTTAATATGGATATGGATATGGATGGTAATATGGAGCAAAAAGAAGGGGAGCAGACAAAAAATAGCAGGTGCTCAGTCCCTCAGCATGAGCAGCTCCTGAATATGCAGCAACCCTTAACTGAAACAAAGACGGGGGTTTACCGCAGTGTAGAGCTGTCAATATTACTTGCTTATAAATAGGCTCATATTACCTTGACACATAAAATTTGAATCAAAAATTGTATAGCCTGCAATCAATACAGCAGCACTGGATTACCCTTCTGATTTTAGCAGACATGCCACCGTGGTTTTTATTTAGCACTGAGATATTTTATGGCTGACGGGCTTGCAGCCATTCTGTATTTGCTTTTTCTGCATGTGGGTTAGTCACAGGTCAGCATCAGCCACCCACCCAGTCAAGTAATGCTTTTAGTCTGTGTTAAAGTACAAACCTACTGGCACGGCTTGGATTGCTCTGACCCAACCCAGAGGCAGAGGTGATAACCAGTGCCAAGTTGTGAAGAGAGAGTAAAGTGGTAGATGTTCTCTTTTTCCCCCATTATTTTTCTACATGCTATGTAGGTGGTGAGCAATATGGTAAAAATGTAATACCAATACTTGATATTTTTCATTTAATTCCATAGAATAATAGAACATTAATAGAACAATAGAACAGTACATTTTTAAAATACTGTCAGAAAATGAGTACAGTGATTTCTTTATCCAGCAGTGTTCACATTTTCACAAAAACCTACATCAGATTAAACAGGATCAATTATGCTTCCATTTACAATAGGGCAAAACCTTAGACAGCTATCCCAATGGAAGATCTCTTCTAGATCTGTTTTTAATGACACATGGTTAGTCAGTGTTTTTTAATAGGCCAGTATCATAAAAAACAACCCTAATCTAATTTTAATATCTTCTTGTAACACCATTTATGTCATACTGTACGCTTTACAGTTTAGTAGCACATATCTGAAACTTATAATGGAGAAATCAGGTATAGATTTAGTTTAAGTGTAGGAATAGTCTGGTATAAATAACAAGGATTAGTGGCTATTTTTATGCGTGTACTGACTTACTCCATCATATGCATTTATGTGCATATTGTAGATGTTGTCAGTACACTGAACACTGACCAACCGCATGTTTCAGTGTGAACAGCAGCGCAGGATGCGGATATATGGGGAGATACTTTGAGATGGGGAGAAGGGGAGAGATGTAGAGATACTGTATATGGCAATACTTTAAATGGATGTGCCTCATCGGAATGCAACCATAACTATAATATAATAACATAGAAAAATAATATGACATGCAAAATACGCACAAAAATGGAAAGGTAAAACCCCTGCTACAATGTTTTCATGTTGCTTGAACACTTTGTTGGGCTTCACATGCAATTGACTCTTTTACATTCAAAGCAAAAAACAAGACTGCGTAAACACTAACATGCAGAAAACGTGCCACAATAAACAACAAAGTATACAATGCTTTTACACTGGAAAGCCATAGCTTTGCCATTCAGGGTGGCAATAACTTTCCCATTACATTTCAAGGTGGATTGTATTCAACTCTGGCTTGAACTTAGCATTTAAAAATTTTACATTTAAAAAATGCTAAATCTCATGTTTTCTTTTTTTATTATTTTATTAGATAGGTCAAGTGAAGTGAAAACAATGTAATATAGGTAATATTTTTCATTTGAATTGTGCACTTCTGTGGAAAAGTAATGTCATGTACAATTTGCATTTCATGATTTTTCATCATAATAATGCTTTTTAGTTTGACATAAATTTAGCTCCCTAGTGAAATTATATTCATTGTTTCTATATAATAGTATGTCAATTATTGTTTGTCTATTCTAGCTTATTAAATACATAAAAAAACAATTCTGTGGCATTCTGAAATGCATTTGGGTATATTTTGCCATATCACCCACCTGGAAAAAAATGAAATCCAGAAACAATGTAGAATATGACCTCTTTAAGTACTGACATCCATCATAAACTAGGAGAAGTGTATTGTGACTTCATTTATTGTAGGAATAATATTACAACATCAACACACCCAATGCTGTGCAACCATGTTGGAGCTCAGAATTTTCTAGCTTGTGCCCATGCTGGCTTCAACCCTCAAAACTCATTAGAGATTCACCATCGTCACAAAGCCAGATTGTGAGTTAGGGTTGAGGTATGAAGCGGATGCAAATTGGTTTGAACTAGTTTAGAGATTAATTAGGTATTCCTCATCAGTAGGGACCGGATGCGAGGCCACATTCTGAGCATGCATTGTGCTACGGCTGTGACAAGTGTACGTGGCTGGCCGACAGGGGGAATATGCTCTGAAGCTTTGATGTAGTCAGAACATAATCTCCATCGGAAAAAAAGCAAAGCGAATGGATGACAGTCTGTAAACCGGCTTCGTTCTATACTTTTTTTCTCCTATCTTGCTTGCACTCCCTCTCTCTCTCTCTCTCTCTCTCTCTCTCTCTCTCTCTCTCTCTCTCTCTCTCTGTACTAAGCCATGAAGTAAAAGAGCATTTTTTGTGAAAGTCACTTTACAGGGGCAGTTATTGAATGTCAACAAAATTGCATTAAAGACACGACAGCGGTTCCTCCTATTGTTATAAAAGGTGAAAGCTGGTTTTAAAATCTGCCTCTGTGAGGAGTCTAGGCTACAATGTCAATTAGAACTGTCACTACAGCTTTCTCTGAGCAAAGAATGAACCAGAAGAATCTATTGGCTAATAATACGTTTTGCAAACTGTTGTTACCTCACACATTTGATTTTTTTTCTGCTTTAATTAGTAGGTGAATCCATGGATTCTGTACTCTGTAATTTGCCAAAATGATGATTAATGACAAAAAACCTTTCCGTTTTTATGTGGACAGCGGTAGCTTGAAAGTTTGCGAGACAGCAGGTGGTTTAGTGCTCATTATGGTGTCGTTTCTTTGATTATTTCTCCCGGTAAACATTTGGACTGGAAGGATATACTGTTTCCCTTGTTGTTGGGAAAAAAAACAAAAACTACTTAACTCCATATGGAATTTGGACATCACAGATGCTTTGAAAGGATCATTAGTCATGCATAAAAGAATATGTTACCAATTTAATGCGTGCCCGAGGTCAGCCTCAGAAGATCTGCTATAATTGCCCACCTCTGTCACACTGCGCCTTAATAAGCATACAAAGCGAGAGTTATTTAAAATGGAAATTTCACACAAACTTTATTTATTTTTTTATTTTTTCCTGTGCATGCTTGGAATGCTGATGGAGAGTTCTTAGATTGGTGTTCTGTTGAATTGTGCCTTTTGACCTTGTCTTGGCTGTTTGCTTACTGTGTTAACCGCCTTTTCTGTTCTGTCCCTGCAGCTGTGCACTTGTTCGGCCTGACGTGGCATCTGAAGCCGGCAGAGGCACAGCTGTACGAGAACGGCGTCAGCAAGCAGGATGGGGAGGCCAAGATCAGCACCAGCGCCGTCACCCCTCTGGACGCGTATAGCATGGACAAGATCCACCGAGGCCCCAAAGGAGGTCAGCATATGTCTAATTACTGCTCTTGGATGGCTTGTTTTCAAGGGCGCATCAGCGCCTTCATTCATTTGATACACATGTAATGAGGAGCGAGCAAGATGGCTGCCGTTTCCCTACGGCACGGTTGTCAATATTCTCAGATGGTATTGGCGCCCGGGCAGGCAGGCTACGGCAGTGTCGTGTTGCTTGTCAAATGCGATCAGGGTTATGTGAATCAAATCAGTGTTTTCAGTGAAGTCAGTGCAGACGAAACAGTGGCGGCAGCCGCCACCACAGCAGCAGATGTGTGTTGAGATTCATTACATATTGCTTTAACTAGTTCAATACTTCTGTTATTGGATTAAGGACCTTGCTTGCTCTCATATACCAGGCCAGTGATGAATATTGCATTAAAGGCAAGCACTTTTAAATCAGGAACTTGCATCTAAAATGATTACAAATTCATTAGACACGTTAATGTAATTGCTTAATCTTGTTACCGTTTGCTTTGCGTGCTTAGAATACCTGTCTCCTGCTGAAAGGAACCCCTTGCAATCTTATCAGATGAGCACAGTGAGTGGCCACATTAAGAATTCATGACACCACTCTTATGGTAAACCCGCCAACTCTGAACCCCCCAAAAATGTAATTCTGATTAGATGTCTATTGAATGTGTATAGAAGATGTATAGAACATGAATTTGAAGAGTATGGTATAGGCCTATGCATCCATTGCTTTTAAGAATATACACGATCTCAGATTAACAACCATAACAGACATGTTATGAAGTTCCATAGTGTTAACACCTACCGGTCATTTTATGGCATGTCCTTGTAACAAGACTCATTTTATGTATTATCAGCTCCTACCATATTGGTAAACTTTGTCATTTGTCAATTACAGACTATGTCTGTTTCTCTGGATACTTTCACCATCTTCCAGCAGATTCCTGTGGCTCTCATCAGCCAATGGGGCTCAGGTGCTGGCTTAATGCCACCTCTTGTTGACACCTAGTGCTATTTTATTAGCAGTTTGCAAGCTTCTGGAGTGGCAGGCTTAGCTTAGCAAGAAGGCCTAAGCTTTACACACAACGTTCAATGAAGACACACTGACCCAAGCTTAAAGAATAAAATCCTGAGTCTAGCGTTAACTTAAAGAAAATTAAAGCTTCAGCAACTGCTCACTAACCCTACGGACTCAAAATCAGGTGTCACAAAAAATAATATCTGATTATAATTGTTGCAGTGGTAAATTAATGTAGCATCTTCTCTATTTTATTTGGTCTGTTCAATTTGTAACATATGGTTAAGTCAAACTTCTGAGTTCCCAGTAGGAAGTTTCCACCTGGCACCTCCAGAAGTCTGATTTCCTATCCTCTAATTGGGAGAGCTGCACCAATTAGACCTCAACATACAAGATGGCTATAACTAGTATTGGACTGTTTATTAGCACTTTGCACTCTCTATTTGTATCTGATTAAATTAGATTACTTAAATTATCATACACACAGTTCTGTCCTCTATCTGTGGCTATGTTGCTGGATTTGGCTGAAGTTGGCAAACTAGAAACAGGCAGCATTTATAATTTGCAGAATCATGATAATTATTGATCTTCATGTTGTTATTGAGTGTTAAGGTTTATCGATCCTTGTATGTCATTTGTAGTAGTTTCTTGGAAATAACAACACATACATATGTATCAGGTTATTAAGGCAAAATCTTTTTTTTGTTGTTTTTACTTCATGATTTTAAGGCCACTTTAAAGATATATGACATAAGGGTGCAAGGACGGCTAACAATGATTAAAAGCTGGGGAATGCATTTTCAGAAGCTGAATTTAAGGAGTGTTATGTGCTTCCTCTTCCATTAAGAACATGAACCTCGACGGACCAGCCTAGCATAACGGACAGGTTCTTAGCGTTAAAGCTATATGTCACACAAGGACGCTAACATGACTAACAATGAATGAAAGCTGGTGGAAGCAGTCAGCATGAATAATTTTAGCAGGCATGCCGCTGTCTGACCCTGCTGGCTTTCCTTCATTATTAGCAGTGTTAGCATTTTGCAGTAAAGTGTTCCTTTAGGGAAAAGAAGAAAGCTCAGTGTCAGATACGCCCGCTTCTGGAGTGGCGCTTTGAGACAAGCAGATACGGCAAAGCGTGTGATTAGCAAGCAAATGACAAACGACCTGAGGATTAGCCGAATTTATAATGTCACGGGCACTGTATTTCAGACGCAGCAGCGTTTTAAAGATGGCAGGTATGTGGCGCGAAAGCAGGCGAGACGAGATGGCCGTTAATCTAGCCTACTGTAAGGAGAAGTACTTCAGCATGAATGAGCCTTTCAGCTCAGTTTACTGTCAGCTGGATTTTACCTCAGTAAAATCACGTTTCACACTGCCTGCTATTCACCAGAGTTGTCAATAAGAGCAGGAAATGTGAATGACCTTCATTTCTTTTCTTTCTCCCGCCCCAACATATTACTTTTTTTATTGTTGAATGTGTTATTAAAGTTGCGTCCTTTCCAGGTCAGCCTTTCTACCTAAATGGGAAAATAACTTTTCAGACAATCTCAGATAATAGCTCTTTTTCAGGTTTGCTGCTATCTATTTCTAAGCTTGCTAAAAATGCTTGATATTTTATAATGTCATGAGAAGGGCCCATGGCTGCTAATGGTAGCTGCTCAATTAAAATCAACCCATTGCTTCAGATCCTTGAATGACTCGAGGTGAACAATGCAGAAGTCTTTTAGTTATTAACGTCCTCCATTAATTTCCATTTCACCTTTCGTGGTAAGCTCATTTCCCCAGCGTGTATAAAACTACTCACTCAGCTTCAGAATCTGTCAGCTTCTGCTCTTCTGGCTCCATCAGTGGTGTTTTGTTGAATTGAAAGAACATCATCATAATAACCCACCAAATACTAAGAGAACGTTGTTTCTGCCGCGGTAGAAAACACATTAAAACATGACATATGCACAATGGATCTTTTTTTTTCATATTGTTAATTTTCCCCTTAATGTTTCATGCACATGGAATGGCTGATCAGATGTCAGTTTTGTCTGGAGAAAATATGGAAGCACTTGGCGGATCATGGAGGTTTTATTTTTTTATTTTTTTTAACACATCAATATTCTGCATTGCCTTCTCTCCCATGTCCTGCAGATTGACTGCTCTCTGCTACATCACATTTATTGATCTGCCTGTGTTGTGATACAGTGTCTTGCTATAGCCAGAATGGTGAGGGACATCCTTTTCCATATTTTAAAGTGATGGAAAAATCCACGTCCCATGTTAGAGCTCACAAAATGAAATCTGAAGTATCAGCAACAGGAAAGCTTTTCATTAGCAGTTTTTGAAGGATTGTTAATAACATACAGAAAACAACTAAACATATGTTGTGTGTATACACCCAGCTGCCACTGCAATAGGTACAACCTCTTGTATCTACACTCTAACCATTTTATTGCTCTGTTTACCATATAGATGTACTGTGTATTTCTACAATTACAAACTATAGTTCATCTGATTCTCTGCATACTTAATGCCCTTTTACTGTGTTCTTCAATGGTCATGAAGAAGAGCTCTGGGTGGTGGATCATATATATATATATATATATATATATATATATTGAATCCAGCAATGACGCTGACCTATTTACTTACTGACTTCAGCAGCACTGCTGTTACTGATACACTCTAATATATATATATATATATATATATATATATATTAGAGAAGAAAAACACATAAAATTACCCATCCACATGATTAACTAAAATAAAAGTGATTTCTCTAAATTCCTCACAAACTCCCACTTTTAATGACCACGGCAGTCTCAGAATTATTGATCCCTTTATGAGCAGCATCTTTAGTACAGCACACAGCAGTAGTGGAGCATACTTTTGCTGTTATGACATGCTGCAAATGTGATGCCTAATCAGACATCATAGTATGCTCCTAAGACTGAAACCAAATTTTGCTGCAGATCTTGTGCTAATACCCAAGGGTTTCTGATCGCCGGCCTCCTTAGGGTTCTGGTGGCAGCCGATGATAGCTTCCTCTTTATGCCACATCCAGGTTGTGTAGTCAGTGCTCCTTTAACGCCTCCCTTTAACGTCCAGGTAGTGTAGTGTCCCTTTAACAGTGAGCTTTCGATCAATGTTTCCAACCGTGCATCTCTTTTAGTAATCTTTTCCTTGTTTGTGCAAGGCTGTGATCTTTATGTTTTTGGACAACTGTCTTGACTTGCCATATTTCTAACATGCGATCAAATGTTACAGTGAAACACCTAGCCACCCCAGATATACAATGTGTTTCATTTGAAGTGCTGATGCAACTAATGGGGCCCTTGATTAGTTGCAATAGATGTGCTTTAGACAGCACCTGATTTCCAACAGCCTGATGTGTGCTGTTATGAAGGACTTCTGAGACTGCAGTAGCCATTAAAGGTGGCATTTTGCGTTGAACCACTTTTAATGTTAGTTGTATAGAGCTGTATAAGTTGTTCTTGTTGGATTGGTTTACTGCAAACAACTGAAAGTTTGTAAATTAGCTAAGTTTGCTATTAAACCTATGCAATGCAGATTAAATACATGAGTTAAGTTATAGGCTTTTTCTTTTCTGCTTTTTACTTTCTGAGAGAAAGTCTGCTTAAAGCACTTTTCTAAACAATTTAATGCACATCTACTGCTGAATGTGGCCTGTACAAAAGTCTATTTTATATGTTAATAAAATAAAAATTGTGCACTGCAGAAAATGTTTTTTTTTTTTTTCTCATTGTGATGCAGGTATACACACACACACACACATGCACACACACACACACACACACACAATGTGTAATTAACCTGTACAGCTACAAGGCCAACAGAATTATCCCATCACTGACTTCAGCTGACATTAATTTGCCAATAAAATGTGAGAAAAGGTGGTGGCAATCTTATTAGGTACCAGCTCAAAAACCTTTAATTGAATTCCTTTAATTATACTGACTTGTGCCTTTGTGATATTTCTATTCCTCCTAAGGCAGGTTCTTTGGAAAACCATTTATGCTCAGCCAGGTTGCACTCCTTATGGAAGCTCAGAATTCAATTCCATTTGCTCTCTGTCAAACGGGGCTTGTATTAAATGGCTAGCCGCATGGAGGCTTCATTAGGGTTTGAGGAATAATAACCTTAATTGAAAAGACAGTTTAGTTCCTTTGAAAATAGATTACAGGTGTAATTGTTTTATACGCATAACTCCAGGGCGATGCAAATGAATGGGCTGCCATGTCAGAAGCAATATTAGAAATACATTTTTTTCCAGGTTATAATGCTCATCAAACGCAGAGTCTATTTGGAAAGATTAGAGTCAGAAATCAGATGGACAGGACATGTTGGATCTGGGCGGCATGACAGAGGGATTACTAACACCCTTTATCTACGGCTGTTTTAGTTTAATCAGCATAATGGCCTGATTTGCCTCAGGAGCTCAGATATGCATTGACTTATCAATTCAGGCTGCTCCTGTGCATGTACAACACTCTGCAGCAGTCAGAGACTACCCTTCAATTATTTAATTAGTACTGCAGCATGGAGTTGTAGAGGTTCCTAATGGTGTCCTGCGATAATCCATCCCATGCAGCTTGAATATTCTCACACAGTTCCTGCAGTTTCCATTATGGTGGATGTGTGCATGAAGTTGTGTAGCTGTCTGCCAATGGTGCTAACACGATGACTCATGGAGGACATCACTGCTTGCAATCGTGGCTGTTGGGTCACTTTACACATGTTGGATTTCATCTCATTGGTGTGTGCCTTTTTTAGTCCACTGCCACCAACAGTGTGCTATGGTCATCTCCGCATGACCGATATGGTGTGCAATACGCCAATAAGACCATCCCACTTCCCAGTGCCTGATGATGAGCCCCCCATCAAACTTCCAGCTGCTTTCAAACTCTTCTCCGAGGCATACTTCACTTGCAAAGGATGCCACCAACACAACAGCAAAACAGGACGATCTTATATAGTTAGTCGGGGACAGCGCTAAGGCCCCTCCTAGCTTATATCACATGTGCACAAGCATTAAACTTAAGTCTTTCGTATGTCTCACAATGTCAAACTTACCCACCAAGTTTTATTTGTGTCAGTTGATTCCTTCTGGGTGCAAATTTTATGTTTTAAGTTGTTGTCTTAGATTACAGAAACCAGACTTTTCAAGAGACTCGCTGTCATTTTTTCAAAGAAACCCGCAGGGACAAATCCATACCTCCAAATTTCAGGCTAAGGCTGTATTTTCTGCTTTTCCCAGTCAAGGCTATTTCATCACATTCAGTGATGTTGAAGTCTGGGCCCTGAGGTCAGTGCATGGTTTTGAGTTAGTTTGATTTGCAAATGTTCTTCATTTTTTGTCTGTTTGATTTCCTCAGTAGCGTCTTCTTGACAGCCACACATCTTTGCAAACCCATTGCACTGAACACCTGTGAATACTTTCAAACCTGAAGCACAAGTGGAGCTTGATTTTCTCTGATCCCAAAATGATGAAAGCCTAAGTACAGTTGATCTGATGGTGACAGTTTTGGTCTACCAGGTCTTTCATGGTATTTTCTTTGCTTTGAATTTCTCCTTTCTTATGCAAGTGGATTGTTTTATATCTTTGAAAATATACTCTAAAAACAGAACCACTTGTACTTAACTGGTGATTTAGCTGTGAATAAAATATGGGAATGGTGCCCTCTCACTTTTGCACTGTACTTTACATATTTTACATACATCTATAGCTTTAAATAAGTACCATAGTTAAAATGATATTATATAATGTATGATGTTATCTGAAAACGCCTTCATATGAAGGATAAAATAGTAATGCTTCTTTACTCCTAGTGCTGACATAAGTGATGTCTGCAAGTCTCACCATTAGTGGCATACAGTAAAAGTACTATGTAGTTTTACTGGTGATGAATGCTCAGAACACCCTATTGCCATTGCCAGTCAGCTCTAAAGTTGTGTACAGGGCTTGTGCCCCCGAGATTGACTGATGGCTGTAATTTTTTACTCGCAGGGAGTTCTGGAGCACCCCATTGTTCCTTGATTGCGCCAGGGCCTCTGAGATTATTGCGCCGCAAACCTGCAGCTGGAGTCACTTGACTGCGCCGCCCAAATGCGATTTGGGCTCTGAATGTGGCGTAATGAAATACAGATGCGCTTGAGCTTCAATCTTCATTAGCTGATCTAACCAACGCGTCCTTCTCACATTCCAGTGTTTCAATCGAATTCGATTCCCACGCTCAGTTTGGAGAGTTAAGCGACTTTTTTATGAGTTCAGTTTGGGCATTAATCAGCTGTGTACGTTCAGTGCAATAAAAAGTGCACACTTTTTGATGCCTTTGCTGTCTTTTTATTCCATTTTTAGTGGGGACAAGTTAGAGAAAATTGACTGAACATCAAATATACAGCATTATTTAATCAAAATGCCATGATTTCTTTTAAGAAATAAATGTTATAAGATTGGTGTTGATTTGATATTATAGTCAGGCTTTCAACAACGTAGTTCAACTGTATATTGTGACTATATAATAATTGTGAACAGGATAATGTTCAATTGTAATTGATCTGAACCATTTGGGTATTACGGGTTGGGGGGTGGGCAGTCCTAGCTTTACTATCTACAGCTTTAATGTGTATGACTACAAAGCCCATGACCCAAAAGCTATTGCTGTGCATTGCGCATTGGCACAACATGAGATGAATCAATGGGAGGCTTCTTGCAGAGGGTTATCTGTGATTTTTGGACTAAAGCGTTATGCCCAATTACTGAGGTCTTTACAAAGGTCTGAGTAAAAAAACTTGAATCTCAGGGGCAATTGCTCACATGAATGCTTTTTAATGGGCTAATCTCTGCTTATTCCTCAAATGTAAAGGATCCTTGCTCTCATGAGTTAGTTTCTACTAGAATGCCACCAACTTAACTGCAGTCTCTACCCGGCTACAGAGTCCTCTACAGCCTGACTGCACTGCACAGAGGCCATGTCCGCCCTGCTGCAGAAGAAAATGTCTCCTTTACCGCTGACACGCAGCATGATATATCACCCCTGCCTTTCAATGACTCAACGCCTCTCAATAATTTGTAGTAAGGGAGCTTTAGGCATTATAGATTGAAAATAAGCTGCCACGTCCATAAATCACAGCGCAGGTCTGCTTCAGCTTTGTCTGGTTAACGGCCAAGGGCTTCTCCCGCCATATATTCTCGGCCGAGGTAGGTCACGGGATGGATAGAGGAGATAGCTCACAATTGAGCCAGGCCAACAAAGGGGCCGGAGGAGGTTAAATTCACGCTGACACAATGGGGCGGTCTAGGAAGATGAATTCACGGGCTTTGCCACTCTCTTTACGGACCGCTTTAGAAAGAAACAATAGAGGTCAGCCAGCCGGTTAATTTGAAGGGATAATTACCCCAGTTCACGCTTAATGCTGGCACATGGATTGCTCCGGCAAGTGGAACATGAACAGAAGTCTGACTGATTTATTATGTGCATCTTTATCTGCATGTGTTGCAGATAAGTTCCAGCGTGGGCGCGCCATAGACCGCGGGGAGGTGGACATCGGGACCCAAGTGGTGCAGGTCATCCCGCCCGGACTTTTCTGGCGCTTCCATATGGCCGTGCATCACCCCACCTACATCAAGTTCAACTTGTCCCTCTCACGAGATGCTCTCCTTGGCGTGTATGGCAGGAGGAACATACCACCCACACACACACAGGTACTAGAGTGGTTGAGATATTCAGATTCTGCAATTGTTTTGGTATAGGTGTTTGGTATAGGTTGTTCTATGACTGATAAGTACCATGATTTGAACCAACACTGGTAAAATAAAATTCTGGTAGACGTAAAGAAATACCAGTGGAGTTTTATCTTAAAAAATCCCCATGCTGTGTGTTGGTATAGCAAAGTGGTACTGATGTCACAATCTCCTACATATAACATGACTAAACTGTTAGCTGCTTTAGATAAAAGTGTGTTAAAATAAATGTAGATGACAGCCATCTAGACTCAAGACTCAAGTGTTTATTGTCATATGCACAGAGAAACAAGCAGTTGCGCAGCACAATGAAATTCTTACTCTGCACTCGCTCCCGGACTTCAAGTACTAAACAATAACAATATAAATACTAAGCACTAAATAAGAAAGAAAACACTAGCTTATTAAAATATATGTATGTATATAATTTAAGAAAATGTACAACATATTTATAAACGTGTAAACTATATATTACATGGTTACATAAGCTCACCAAAAATTAGTAATCTGTGGCTAAAGTTTACCTAGTGGTATGTAGTACCTCCATGAGCACAAATAACAGCTGCACTTTGATTTGGCACGGACCGGAGATTGTCTCTAGTGCAGACTACATCATTTAGATATGAGCTCAGGTTTGATGTGTGCTGCTGTTGTGTACCACAACAACTAAAAACAAATGTAAGTGAAAAATGCACTCATTATTTAAAGAACAAACAGTTGCACCCAGAAGAAATCAACCATCAAGAATAAGACAGCATTGATATGTTGTACCTGACTGAAACAACATCCACTATTGTGGTCATTCAGCAAGTGGTGATTCCCTCTATGAGTCATCCTGTTAGGGTCAGAACCATTGGCAGCTGCACGGCCAGGAGGACATGCATGCAGACGTTAGTGACAAGGGACGCATTTGTCTTGGTGGAGATGACGTCTACCCCATTTAAATAAAAAAATAAATAAACAGTTGCTTTCTTTGAAATACATAAGTTTTCCAATTTTGTTGCCAGAAAGATGATTGTAAGCCTTGCTCTTTTAGTTCTGTGGCTCTTCACCATCAAGACCAAATAATTTGATATATGAATGTAGATATGCAGTTTCTTAATATAACTAGAATTTTATGTTGCCTTACCACTAAATGATGACTTTCAAAATGCAGTCACCACGGCTGTTTTATCTTGTTCGTTAGGAACTACTAGTTACTGTATTTCTGGCAATACACATACACTATTTCACTTACTCAAATTATGACGACGGATGGTGTCCTGGGGGATCTTCTCCCAGATCTGCACCAGGGCGTCACTGAGCTCGTGGACAGTCTAAAGTGCAACCTGTTGGTGTCGGATGGACCTAAACATAATGTCCCAGAGGTGTTCTATTGGATTTAGGTCAGGCGAGCTGGGGCCAGTCAATGGTATCAATTCAAATAGGTTCAAGGATTTCATCCCAATACCTAATAGCAGTCAGGGTGTTGTTGTCTAGCCTGTAGAGGTCTGTAGGGGGCCTTCCATGGATATGCCTCCTCAGACCATCGACCCACTACCAAACTGGTCATGCTGAATGATGCAGGCGGAATAACGTTCTTCACTGCGTCTCCAGAGCCTGTCACATCTGTCACATGTGCTCAGGTAAAACCTGCTCTCATCTGTGAAAAGCATGGGGCACCAGTGGCGGATCTGCCAATTCTGGTGTTCTATGGCAAATGCCAATTGAGCTCTACGGTGTTGGGCAGTGAGCACAGGGCCCACTACAGGATGTCGGGCCCTCAGGCCACCCTTATAAAGCCTGTTTCTGTTTGTTTGGTCAGACACATTCACAGTAGGGGCCTGCTGGAATTCATTTTGTAGGGTTCTGTAGTTCCTTGCACAAAGGAACAGATACCGATCCTGCTGAGGGGTTAATCACAAAATGTCAGTGACCTACGCCGTTTTAACCATTCTTGTTCTGGGGGTCGTCTCATTGTCGCTCCTCTAGTGCACCTGTTTTTAATTTCCTTAACACCAAAGCAGGTGAAACTGATCTGTAAAGCCTTTATTAATTAATTTTGTATTGTTGTACAAAGTATTAACATCAGGGGTGCCAATAATTGTGGCACAGATGATTTCATGTAAAATAATTATTTCTTAATGTGGGATTAATGTGAGATTTTTTTTCCACTGAATAAATGCACTTGAATTGAATTGTTATGGAGGGGAGGGAAATGCAGAGCGATTTCATGCTGTAACAGTAATATTTCAAAATTATCCAGTTACATGGACATGAAGATAAATACATGAAACAAGTATGTCCATGATGTGCTGTGTGTCAAAAATGCATGTACAATGGAAATATGGAAAAATGTTAATTAATGTAACAATGTTAACATGCTGAACTTCGCTCCGTGTCTTCCTTTTGGAGGTGAGCAAGGAGCAAAAAACAAGCACAAATAATAGTGGAGACGTTCGAACTGAAGGCATCATTTGTGCCTTAACTAATAAAGTATTTGTATTTGGGAAACCTCCGAGCAGGTACGGCAAGTGCTCCCCATCTGCTCCTCCAATTATCCTACTATGCTCTCCAGTACACTTTGCCCTGACAGCCCCGCGCCTGCTCCCCGCAGAGAATGCTACATAAAGATCTGGTTTGTTCACGTCTCAACAGTTTCTCTCTCCTGGGACATTTTTTCATACATCCTCCAGATACCTTTGAATTCTTTCCCCATTATGCGGTGTGCTCAGAGTTGCTTCCGGCGTGCATTCCCTGGGATTTTGCTGTTTTGAAAAAGCCGAAAGCGATGCAGTTACTGACAAAGTAATAAAGGCTTTTGAACTTGTTTTTAATTAAAGGCCCCCGGATACCTGGTAACCCTACAACAAACTGCTATATTCTATAATACTCTAAGCCACATTTATCGTTCAGGTCCCTCTTACCTCTTCACTAATGTCTGTCAAAAGGCATGCTTAATTTGTGACAAGGCTGCTGGAGGAAGTCTGCTCGAGTCGCTTGTATCTGTCTGCTGTCTGAGTTTGCTCATGAGTGTTTGTCCTGACTTTGTAAGGAAAAACCTGGCTAATCTGGCAGATCCAACAAAACGGTCCTAATTTTGTGAAGCAGTTCATATAAAAGTTATATATTTCACTTTTATTACCAACTAAACAGTAAAGAAGCTTTTCCTTTGTGTTACTAAGATCAGAGTTAGGTTTAGGATTAGACTCTCATTAAATTCTCATTACATGTAAGTTGTTACGTATTAGGGCTGTCAAAGTTAATAATGCGATAGCTGATCATTTATTAACGGCACTGATATTTTTAACGCTGTTAATGCATTTTCCTAGTTTGATCCTCCCGTCTGAAGTAGCAGGCTTAGTCTCTGAATCTCTTCTATGTGCACTGAATGTTGTGCTGAATCAAAACCAGCAATTGTAGCTTTTATAGTACTACCTGAATAACCATTGACAGATGAAGCTAGATAAAGAGGTTGCAACTTTGGCAGAAGTGGAACCCTTTACCGTATTTGTCCATATAGCCATACATAGCCATATACCTGTATATGCAAAGGTCCCTGTTCAACAGATATTTTGTGTGTAAGGAGAAAATACATTAACACGTTCTCTACAGAGAACACGCTTGTCAATATTTTACCTCACAAAATAAAATGCTTGATGTTTTTTTGTCTCCAAAATTTAAAAAATAGAAAACAGTGTAGCATGTTCTCTATACAGAATGTATGAAATTTTTTTTTTACAAATCACCAAAACCTGTAAACTATACAGGGCTTTTTAAACTTTTGCATACCACTTTAAACCATATATACACATATTAGTTGGGACATCAAAATACATTTTGACACCAGTACAAGCTCTATCATTTAAGGTGGAACAGGACATTAAGAAGCTGGAGAATAGGAAGCTGAATTTAGTCTCAGGTACATGGTCTTCAGTGCCTGGGATGGTATATGGTTTCTCCACATTGTCGGCCATTTTTGTTGCTGTTGCTCCATTGAAGCTGTATGTAAATTGTGGGGGGCATTAAAATAAATAAGTCAAAGAATGTTATGTAACAGTTAATGATTTCAGAATTGGCACATTTTACCAGACTGTTTATATTTGAATGTGTAGAAAAACTGTTTGAGATTCATGCTACGTCAGTTCTGTGTACTTTTTCTTACTTAGATATGCCAAAGTAAATCTAGTTTTCTGTTCTATGGTACACATCTGATACTTTTCAGTTATGAAAAAAAAATAGACATACTTTTTTTCTAACAGCAATGATATACTATATAATACTTTTGACATACACTGCCATTTTGCTTAGTTACAGAGTGTAGATCTTTGTAATAAAATGACCTTTTTTCATGTTCTCCATGACCCTTCACAAGATCCCCACAGGACCACCACAGAGCAAGCATTATTTGGGTGGTGGATCATTCTCAGCATGGCAGTGACATTGACATGGTGGTGGCATGTTGGTGTATGTGCTTCTGGTGCTATCTGCACGGTGTCCACTCACTGCACACTGTATTAGACACTCCAGCCTTCATTCTACATTGTAGATATGAAGTCAGACACACTAGCTCATCTGTTCCTGTACATTGTGCGTTGGTCATCCTCTATGCTTTAATCACAGGATGTTGTTGACTGGATAGTTTTGTTTGCTAGACTGTTCTCAGTCTGGCAGTGACACGGGGGTAATTAACTCCAGTAGGATATGTCTGTTTGATCCATTTATACCAGCGCAACCCAAACACTGCAGTGCTAAACAGGATTCACTATCCAAATGTTGCCATCTCTGTGGTGGTCCTGTTGGGTTCATGACCATTGAGGCCAACAAGGTGTGTAGATTATTTGTAAAGGTGCATGCAGAGTATGTGGAGCAGATGGAGAATGAGTGTGCTTAATGAAGTAGTCAGTCAGTGTACAATACATAGATGACCCCTTGTCCTGACTTTGCACAAAAACAAATGTGTGTCTGTGTGTGAGCATGGTCTGTGACATTGACCAGTAACTGCCTGAAGGCCTTGGCTTACACAAACGGACATATGCTGCTTTTGACCAGACCTTACCACCGCTGGTGGGGGCCTCGCAGGTCATCTGACTGGCCATTTGCACTCAACCAGCCCCCCTTCGCCTCTCCCTCCTATTCTGACTCATCTTAAAAAAGCATCGTCCTAACCGCTTGCTAGACCTGCGAGCTTCAACATGACGGAGACTAATTGGATGTTTTCCGACATTAATGTGACATTAATCCCCTGGGCAAGCCTGACTTTATCCTACCTCAAGGATACATTCTTCCAAAAAGAGGCATTTCAAGTACACTTGGAGACTAAAGAGAGGAACTGCTACTTACCTTCCTCCTGTTCACCCATAGAAGTGTTATATTATTGTTGATTTATTATGGAGTTTCTGAACACCTGCATTAATAATTATATAGTTATATAAGTAAAACAGTTACATTGGACTTCAGACGTTGCTAGTTTGATGCCAGCAGTAAACACTCGTGGAAAATTTGAATCCATGCCTTTGACACAAATGTTCTGCTTGTTTTAATAAGCTGCAAATAAGAAATAATTAATATTAAAGTTTTATTACCTGCAGTAAATGCTTCTAGGATAAACTTTACACCAGTGTTTAAAAGCTTGGAATTGCTTGTCATGTTAATAATTTGGTTATTTTTTTCTATAATAATTTATAAAGCCTGGTTTTGAATGTTTTAAGCTATCAGAAGGTAACTTGGTTATTAGCACACACTGGAATGCATTAGAATGTATTTTAAGGTTTTATTTTTATTCCATAAACATACACACACACACACACACACAAAAAGAAATACTGTAGTCATATGTTTATAGTGATTCCTTATTAACCTATCGACTCGTTATCGTTATATGATCCCCACAAAAGCTGTGTATTCTGGATGTAAAATTTCTTAGATTATCATTCTGCACTGATGATTCCAATATTTGTCATGTACATATCTCCTGATGGCAAAAATTGGGACTGGATCCACCTGAATTTGCATTACAGAGAAACAAATTGCAGATTTACTGCCAGCTTGAGTAGTAGTTGTTTATTGATGTGGCAGCATAATGCATATAAGTAGGCTTATATCACATGGTATCATGTGGTTGGTCATGTTGATAGTAAGGCCTCTGTACATAATCTGTTAGTTTATCTACAATATATTATTTGAAAGCTTTGGAAATTGCCTTCCCATTAGAAAGATTTTTTACATATATCTTCAACAAATTGGGTTGAAACCTTTGAAAACAGTAACACCAAACTTGCTACATGTGGTGGTGGAAACAGACCTGCAAGACTTGGAACCAGAGCTCCTGCCATGATGAGCAAGGTAGACTCTAACCATTGGAGAAATACATGCCTTCTACCGCTATCTATGGGGAGTGCTGGACGAGTTCCACTTTTGTGGATGCTGCAGAGTCACGGGTTGTGATATCCTAGGGGTCATTAACATAGCGCTTTGGATCATCAGTATTTACTGGATTTGGGGGAAAGAAAATGAAAGCCCCCCCAGCCACCTCCAACCCTCCTAAACCCTTCCACCCACCTCTCTCCTTTATGTTGCTGGTACAAAAAAGGCAGTGCACCAGTCAGAGAGTGTGGCAGAGGAAGAGAAGTAATTCTCCTGAAGCCCTCCCCCCTCATCACGGAGGAAATAAGCAAACGCTAGTGACACACAGCGAGGTGAGGCACCACTGGCTGCCTGAGGGGACTGTCATAGCCCACTTATCTGGTGATTCAGTGCAGCAGCCGCGTGCACAGGCGTGTGCGCGTGTGTGCGTGCGAGCATGCCCAAGATCCGATCCTCGTTATCTCAACTACCACTGAGTGGAAAAGCAGTGTCTTTGGGGCCGGGTCAGATCCCTATCCAAACAAATTGGGCCCTGGCGTTCCTTGCGCCCGCTGTGCCGGCTCGTAGTATTCCAAGCAGGCGTCATCACGGAACTGCCACACTCCAGTACAGTAAGTGAGTGAGAGAAAAAGGACGTACAGTACAGTGCAGCTTCAGAGCACCACTAGATCAAGGCAGTCTGTGATGATGCCCCACCGAAGCAGTGCAAATAAAGAGACCTAAAAAGAAGAGCGAGCTCAGTGGGGATTTACAAACGTTGTATTACTGATTCACCACATCTCCAAGCGGCACCGTATCTAAATCCCTCGTGGTTACACAGGCTATACCTTTCTAGACACAGCCAATAGCATTTACATGTAAATTGTAGACTGTCGCCTTTGTCATCTTATACACATCAATAAAATGTCTTCCTTAAAAGAGATGGAGGACAAAATCAATTCCGTGTGAAAACCATTCCTTTGAAAATGTATTTCAAATGGAACGAAGATGATGTCTCATGCCCTGGAAACACAAAGGAAGTGATCACATGAGGTCACAGTAATTGGCAAATAGAAGAATCTGTTGCCAAAATGTGCTCCTAGTGCTTCACCTAGTGCAAGAAGTCTAGAGTTATTGTTGTTGCTTTGCTGTACTGTTTAAATATAATTGGCTGATTGCATAATTAAATAGTAGTACACTGCAGAAGGCAAATAGAAATGATTTAATTTTTCAGTCAAAATGACCATTAAAAAGGTATATGCTTTACAGTATCAGAAAACATATTAAATAAAAAACCTCATCAATGGCATGAACTATCACGTTTTCCTGTATTTAGCACATCCATTTGTTGCTTTCATTTCAGCTTCCATTCATTTCTTTTTCATTTTCTCAGATAAGCGGTAATGAAAGTGGCACATCTTTTCAGATCCATCACATAGAGTTGTTTTCTCACAGTGAAAGGATGGACAAAAACATGTGAGGATTTTATTCTGATCTGAAAAGGAGAGTTTTTCTACACTCTCTCAAAGATGAAAGTTTTAAGTACTGTTTATCTGATGGTGACTTGTTTTGATGGTCTACCAGATTTGCTGTTTAACCCATGTTGACATACCTACATATATATACACTACTTAAATAAAGGAAGGGTCTGTGAATGTTGAAATTACTGTAGTTTAAAAAGTTCAGTTTGTTTAATAGTTTTGATCAAAATGCAGCGGTACTCAGTATTTTATCTTCCTGTAGAATAAAATTACAGACAGCGGTAACTTTCTTAAAGTGAAATCTAAATAAAATGCCTCATCTTTTGTTCATGAAAAGACACTTGATAGTTTGCAATCCACTATGCTTCTATGTGCTTTGCCAGTGGTAGCTAAGACCTCTTAGGGTTAAAACATGTTGTATTTATTATCCATATCTTCCTCAGACACCAACATGCAAACAATTATTTCAGAAGGATAATGCACTTTACAGGAGAGGCCAGAGCAAGATCCATTAGGATATGAGATGCAAATTTTGAGTGCGAGTCAAGGAGCTAGACGGTTTTATCATGATAATTAGGTAATTAGCTCAATTAAAATGGAGCTCCACTGCGATTTACTTTGTTGCCAAACCTCAAGTTGCACTCTGATGCCTGAAGCTGAAGCCTCGCAGGAGACAGATTGAGACGTTCTTTCAAAGTTCCCTCAGTGCTAACTTGCATTTATTCCCCCTCTTCTCCCAGTTCGACTTTGTGAAGCTTTTGGACGGGAAGCAGTTGATCAAACTGGAGGTGAAAGGTTCAGAGATTCCAGGCTCACCGCCCAGGAACCTGCAGCTTAACTCACTTCAGGAGACAGGCTTCATCGAGTACATGGACCCAGGCACCTGGTACTTGGCACTGTACAATGACGGCAAGAAGATGGAACAGGTCTTACTCCTCAGCTCCACCATTGGTAAGGCTGCCAAAAAGCAAAAGCCCTTTGTTTACACACATACAGTGCTGAGAAAAACACCGTGTTGCCCCTGATTTCCTCTAGTTCTGCATTTTGTCACATTGGTTATAGAACCGCATGCAAAATATAAGTAAGGGGGAACATAAGGGAACACAGACATGCTTTGTAACACTGTTATCACATATGTGAAAAAGTAACTGCCGCCATATTTGATAACTGTTTGTAACGCCTCATAGTGGCAACAACTGCAGCCAGATGCTTCCTATACCGGACATGTGGATATCATTTTGTGATTTTTGCCCGGCCTCTTTATTAAATGCTAAGCTTACCTGAAGTGAGTGAGACCTGTAGTTTTTTAGATGTATGTCTAGGTTGTTATGTGATTTCCTGGATGAGTAGCTATTGTGCTTTTGGAGTGTTTTAAAATATTTAATTTATTTTACATTTGTCCAAATATTTTACATAAAAAAAGAAATTACATTATAATACAAATAAGTGTGACATAATCAAAAGTAGAGAAAACATTAACACTGTATTTTTGCTTCATTATCATGAATCATTATTTTTCTGTCTTTGGACCACAATATCAATCCTGTGTTTATGTTATTTATATGAATTTATTATGAAAATAAGAGACACTAAAATTTTCGTGTAGAGGTGCAGATCCAATGCTCTATTTGTATTAATATCTGACAAAAATATTTGACATAAAAAATACTCACAAGAAAATACGTTTTTTGAAGTTCTAAAACAAATAAGTTTGACAAATGTGTAAAAATAGATGAAGTTAGCACTTGTACTATTATAGGAAGTCCAATAATCAGAATCCAGACAGGCAGGGGTCAAAACACAGGTAAACAACATCAGAGACAAATCCATCACAGCAGAAACCAGGAGGCCAAAGCAGGGGTCAAATCCAGAGAAAACACAAAGGAAGCACAGCTTAGTACTCAGATATGAAACACAAAGTCTTTGCAAACAGGCAGGCAAACAAAGGAGTATATATAGGAGTGCTAATGAGTCCAACAGGGGTTGGACAATGAAACTGAAACACCTGTCATTTTAGTGTGGGAGGTCTCATGGCTAAATTGGGCCAGCCTGGTGGCCAATCTTCATTAATTGCACATTGCACCAGTAAGAGCAGAGTGTGAAGGTTCAGTTAGCAGGTAAGAGCACAGTTCTGCTCAAAATACTGCAATGCACACAACATTATGGGTGACATACCAGAGTTCAAAAGTGGACAAATTGTTGGTGCTCGTCTTGCTGGCGCATCTGTGACCAAGACAGCAAGTCTTTGTGATGTATCAAGAGCCACGGTATCCAGGGTAATGTCAGCATACCACCAAGAAGGACGAACCACATCCAAAAGGATTAACTGTGGACGCAAGAGGAAGCTGTCTAAAAGGGATGTTCGGGTGCTAACCCGGATTGTATCCAAAAAACATAAACCCACGGCTGCCCAAAGACGCTGTATTGGCCGCTAAAGGAGGCCCTACACCATACTAATAAATGATTGTGGTCTAAAACCAGGTGTTTCAGTTTCATTGTCCAACCCCTGTAGAACAGCTGCGGGTGTGAGCAGCAGAGGAGAGTGGGCGGAGTCCGGGGCAGTAAGTGGAGTCTCCCCAGAGGGGGAGAGATATGTTATAGCAGCACTGTATTTTCACTTGACCACTGGTCCTCTGTCTTTAGATTTAATATCAATTCTGCATCTACAGTATTTGTATGGATTTACTGTCCTATCTTTCCTACACATTCTGCCGCATGACAATAAGAGACACTAATCCCCTGTTGTAGAGGTATAAAGGTGCAGAGCTACTACTGTCATTTTGTTATACTGTTTTAAACATAATTACATAATTAATTACATAACAAGCTCAATTTACATTTTTACCTTCTACAATTTTTTCCTGTTTATTTAAATGCAGTAAATGTTGCCACCTTTCAAAATATGCTCTACACTCCATGTTTAAAAATACTGTGTAAATAAGCCTCCACTATATTTATAATATACAATCTATTCAGTACTTAGAGAAACATGAAAATCATTTTCACCTATTTTGTTGCTTTACAAGCCGAATTTACGACCACAGTGAACAAAATATAAGCACAGCAGGCAAAGACTTTATAAACCGCACTGCATTTTAAATACAAACAGACTTTAGGCACTATTTTATGGAAATATGTAATGATTGGTATGGATATGTGTTTTTGGCCTCTGATGCCCTAAAGTGAAAGACAGACTGTGAATAAGAAAACTATTGTGTCTATTTTTATCACAGTTTGTCTCAGACAGTGTGGTGCATTTCGCTCACATGGAGTGGATCAGGTTGTTGTGTTGCAGAGGGCCTATCACCAAATGTTCTAAACCTCCTGCCTTTAGTGTCAAATAAGCTGTGAGCAGTCATATGTGAAGGCGCTGGCAGCTCTATTAGGCACTACTTTTATGGAATATATGATAATTGATTGGGTATGGATATATGTTTTTTTGAAACTCTGATGCCCTTGCCATTCATAAAGGCCTGATGTGAAACTGACTGTTTGGCCTATAGAATTGTCTTCAGTGTCGAAATGCTGTTGGGCGCTACTGGACTCTTTAGGGCCTTGCACTGTGAACTGACTTACAAATTTTAGGGACTTACAAAATTTTAGTTAGGTTAAACAGGAATAGCCCTCCATACTGTTTGGTACATTTGCAAAGCTTTTTTTTTAGCAGCAATAATTGTAACCAGACTCTTCCTGTAACTGGAGATCAGTCTTTCACATTGCAGTGGCCAATCCTTTTTGCAGATTTGCTTTAAGAACAACTGTTTAGGGTCCTGCCATTATATCTTAATGGGGTTCATGGTAGGACTTTGAAAAAAATATTTATTTCTTTGTAGTCATTCTGTAATGGGCTTGCTCTTGTGCTTCAGATTATTATCTTGCTGCTGAACCCAGTTCATGATTACAGACTGATAACCAGTCTTTATCCTATAGAACCTTTCTGGTAGAGAGCTTTATTCATGGTTCTGTCAATTTAAAACATCATTTCACAATGCTTGGGGGGGTCATCTGGATGTTTTTGGCAACTGGGAATCTGAGCCATTATGTTCCTCTTGGTTGGCAGTGGTTTTAACCTTGGATGCCATTTTTGCCCAGCCACTTTTGTAAGTGCTGAAACTATCTGACATGAGCAAGGCCCACAGTTCCTAGCTCCTTGCATGATCGGGTTTGTAGTGACTTCCTAAATGAGTCATCACTGTGCCTTTAAAGTATTTTTGTATTTAAATATTTTAAATGTTTGTCCAATGTTTTTCATAAAGTTTATTATTATTTTTGAAGTTCTTAGTATAAATAGAGAAGTAAGCCCATATTAATGTTAGGGATAAAACAGGTTGTATGCACAGAGTGGCTTTATTAGGGGCAATCCAATAATCAGTCCAGACAGGCATGGGTCAAAACACAGATAAACAGCATCAGAGACAAATTCAATACATCAAAAACCAGAGAAAACACAGTCACTGTTAAATCGGAGAAAACACAGGCATAGTCAAAATCTGAGAAAACACATTAGATATCAGGACAGCATTGTATTTTTACTTGATCATTGTTCCTTTGTATTTATACCACAGTATCAATCCTGCATCTATATTCTTTGTATGAATTTACTTTTCTATATATCTTACACATCTAGCCGCATGAGAATAAGAGACACTAATCCACTGGTGCAGAGATATAGATGTGCAGAGCCATTGCCATCATACTTTCATAAACTGTTTAAGCATAAGAACATTTATAGTTACATAATACATTCTACATTCTGAATTTCAACTTTATTCCATTTATTCCAAATGTAGAACATCAAATTGTGTTGTACAGTTGTGAAAATACTGAAGAAAAAAACAGGTATACAGGCTGAATTTAGAACCACATTGAACAAAATATAACCATTAAAGCCAAAGTGTGGTGCATTTCATTCACTTATTGATTATGGATGTTGATTTTGGCCTATGAAATGTGATTTTTTTTAAATTGTTTGAAACTGTTGTGTGCTGTTATCTCTGGAACAAACTAACAAATCGTTCATGTAGGCCTGACTCATGTGAATCGTCATGACTGATTCAGTACTGATTTTAGGGACTAAATATTCTGATAGTCAGCTGATGGAGTTAAAAAATGAAAGATTCCAATTATCTCATAAAAACAGTGACTTACACAGCGACTGATGATTTTGTGCTGTGAACTGTCACATTTAATGAAGTCAGAATTCTCAAATTCTCAAATACTAATAACCCAAAGCTAAAAAAAGTTTTGGAATAACTTAAAGTTAAAGCTGTTTAAACGTAAAGCTGTCATGGCATACCACTTTTCCAACAAATAAGAAAATTCTGCCTTGCAAGAGCTGACCCAGCCAACTTTAAGTACTGAGCTAGTGATGCTTTTTTTGTGTACTGTATAAAAATGCCAAATAATATCTAGATGGACATGGTTGATCATGGCTGCCAAGTGTGGTTTATGTTTTAGAGATGTTTTTTAACCTGGAGCTCATCGTGCTGAAGAACAAACCTTTATTACAGCTATTTTTAGTCTTTTCCTGCGTAAGCTGAATTTGATATGTGCTAATAATATTGATTTGAACAGATTATCTAACTAACACAGCAACACAAGACAAACAATGCAGTTATTGTTATTCTTTTTGTGGTGCTCGTAGAATATGCCCCATTACTTCTATTTCCATTCATTCGGTTAGAATCCAGTCAGCATGTACAGTTGCAACTGATGTTGACATATATATTTTTTTAGCATTTTAGCATTCGTTTTAGTTCATGGACCAACACAGTCTTAGTTCATTAATACACTGTAGTAGAAGCAGCTACTTTATATGTCCACTCACTGGGCATTTGGCATTGCTCCACCGCACAATCAACCACAAGAACTGACCCAAATGGGAAGCACCAGGAATTTGCTGTTCTGGTTTCAGCTCATTTTCCACCTGAGAGAAACAGTTGGACCTGCTATAAAACCAATGATTAACAGTGTAGTTGCCTTTATAGTGATTTCACCACATACATTATCTAAATTGGCTAATTAGCCAATCAATATATATTTACATTTACAAAGAACTGTGTAGAATCAACCAAAGCTTATATATTTCTGTGTTGAATGTGAATATTGTCACTGTCAAATGAAAAACATGTATCTGTTTTTCTTGATTTTTACTTTTATGCCTCATTTGATCACATGAGCTGCTGTTTACACTGTGTGGAAATTTCATGAAGACTGGACCAACAGAATTGGCCCAAAACAGCATGGAAATATGTCTGGTTCCATTGACTTTCATTCAAATTAAAAGAGATTTTTGGCCTCTCCTGTAAAGTTGCCATTTTGGAGATACCTGTTTTTCCTTGGTAAGCGATGATATGCTTGTTAGCACGCAGCACAACAACATATAATTCTTGTTTACATTCTGGCCATGCAATAGTGTGTTTTTCTTAACACTGAGAAGTAAATTGCTAATTTGTTTTTTGCTTAAGCTGCAAGTGTTATCAAAGAGTAATACATTTTTACCTTTGGAGACCATTAAGTCTTGTTGGTACCAAAGTGATAAACAAACATTCAGTGCTGGATTTTTGGTCATGGGAAAAAGTATGAGTTTATTTTTCAGGTGCTGTGTGCAGTGGAAAACCACCCTCGTGATATCCTTCTACCTCACTGGTTCATGTTATAAGTGTACAATTACAGACTGTACCCTATCTGCTGTCATGAACAATTTGACAGCCTCCCCTGCCCTATTAATCATTGTTCAGTTTCTGACTACAGGACCACTTTTGTCCTGATAGTTGTGACAGATCATTCTTAGCACAGCAATGACACTGACATGTTAGCGGTGTTGTGCTGCAGTGTATCAGGCACAGCAGCATTGTTACAGTTCCTACACCTGTTAGTGTCACTGCTGGGCGGAGAGCACTCAGCCACCCAAGCATTTCTAGACACCTGGTTCCGTGGTCTGAAACGGATCACTGATGCATTGCTCAGGAACAACTATGGCCAATATACATGGAAGAAACAGGTGCTATAGTCTCTTTACAGCATCGGTAGGTAGGTAGACCGTCAGTGTTTGTGCTGCTGAAAACCAAAAACAGTTTAGACCCCCAGGATTTCTATGCTGGCTTATGCTGGTATCCTAAACATAACATGTACTGATGGTTTGGCTGGTAGCCAACCGTGTTGGTCTATGCTGCTGTTGCTTCTTGCAAAATGATTAAACATGTGGTTGGTGTGTTGCTACATCATACTACAAAGGGAACCTCACATGGTGATATATTGAAAATCTTAATAGTTAACAAGCACTTTCTTTTATTTACACAATTTCTTCAGTCTTTAAGGGAAAAAAAGGACTCGTTAGAGATTTGCGCTGAGAAGGTGCAAATTGTAGTAATTAACTGTGTTTTCCTTTGAATATGGTATGCAATACTGTGTCATGTAGATTGTTAACCATCTAGTTCCCTGGTTATACATGTCAAGGTGGCTTTGTGAGGAAGAGGTTTTGCTAATACAAGGTGCTTTTTGCATGAGCTGAATATCGCTTCTATTTTTATTTCCTTCCTTTGTTTTCATGCAACAGAAAGGATAGAGGATGAATATATCAGCGATGTACAGTTTATGTAGCAGAATTATACCTGCTGGAAGCCTGTTGCTGAAAGTAACACATTTATTTCATTCTACCCCAATACTGTCTTCTCCGTGATCTCCTCCTCTTCCATCCTGCTGCGCGCTTTTGTTTGGGTTTCTATTCTGGCCATCCATCATTTTGCTTAGTTTTAATTTTGAAAAGCCTTTTATTAACAGCATTATGTACATTTTGGCGCAGTTTTATGAAGACCACAATGCTGAAAAGCATTACCTGCTTTAGCTATATTTGATTTATGCTAATAATAGCTAAACTCAAGTGAACAGATTATCTAAACAGCGACACAGTACAAATATACAGAAATGATTATTCTTTGTGTAGTGAGCATAGAACATTTTGCTAGATAAAACAGAAAGAAACGATATTAACCCTATTATATCACCACCAGCTATGCTCAAAACAAATGGCTGTGTAAAATGAATATAACAATGCCACACATTTCCATTTAATCCAGTCAGCATATGTAAACGCTGTTACCTCAACCATAAAAAAACTATTGTGATTAACGTTGGCATTGGTGGGGGGTGTTCCTCTCTTATTTGTCTGGCCTTAATTATTATTTTAAATTTTCCAACCATGTTTTACTGTTTTACTTCATCACTAAGAATTTGTTTTTACTGCTGTTTTACCACTGTGTCTTTAAGAAAGATACTTATACATATAAATGACCTCTGTTCTGGTTTACTGTCTTGTATTGTGCCTTATTTAAAAAGCAGTCCAGGCTGAAGCATGCAGTCACAAATGAGCTTGCTATTAATAGATCTTCACATTCTTAATGAGTGTTGAGGTTTTGGGACTTTGCTGTACCATTTTTAGATGTTTCTTATACATAACAATAATACATACAAACACCTTACGACTTTTTGGCGCTTAAATGTATGACTTTAGGGCTGTTTTAAAATGATATTTCCCTTGTTGTAGGTTCAATATTACAGCAAATAGTAATCGTATATTAAAGTGTGTACTAGTGTTTTTCTGTAGAGGATATGTGATTTGACCGTGGATGCCTAGATTTAGCACATGACAGTATGTGAATGTATTGGTTCCCTTGACGTCACAGAAACATTCCAAACTGTCTGCTTTTGCAGCTTGGTTTTTATACAGCAGCCCTAAAGCATGTGGACACTTTAACCGTTGGTAAACGTGAACAAAGTTTTACTTTAAGTTATCTCATACACTGTTCAACAAATTCCTGCTTGTTTTTGGAGAGAGCCTTTTAGCAAATCTCTTTGTGTAGAGAAAGCTTGGTGGGGGAATTGCAATGAGACCATAAAGTCTGGAGCTGTGTTTCTTATGGTGGTGTCAATAAGATTGTGTTGTGTTGTGTTAATTGATGGGATCAAGTTGGAAGTGTACCAAGTCAGAAGCATATTAAGGTATTTTGCAATGCATACCTGTAGAAGTCTGCAAAGAATTTGCTCAGATGACAGAAATTAAAGTAGATCAGCAGGGAAATGAGCTAGAATACACCAACTACTTTTTGAAATTTTCAGCTTAAAATTAAGATCGCTTGCTTTGATGTTTTCTTTCCCAACAGAGTGAACTTCACTCATGTTTAAGTATGGCACGAAAGCCCAGAAACTTTTCAAGGGTCACTGCCGAAGATTGGACAGTGTATGATGCAGATTAAAACATACCATAATAAAACCCAACTGTCAACACATATAGCCAACAGTATGTTGTCCAGTATCACTCACACATCGAAAAAATTACTAGTAGGCTGATATGTTTGCTGCCACATTAAATGTTTTTTTCTCTGGTCAAGTCCAATGAGTAAAGAACAGCAGGGCTTATTTCAAAAGGAGGCCACTGCACATATGCAATGTCATCACAGTCTGGCAACCTGGAATTTTCCCTATTTGTAATGTGTATAATATAATCAAAAAAACAATCCCCTTGGTGATTTAGATTTTTACCATATTTATGTTCGTTTTTTCAGAATCCATGGATGGATGCTCTTCAAACTGTAACGGCAATGGTGAATGTGTTGCAGGCCACTGTCACTGCTTTGCTGGCTTTCTAGGACCCAACTGCGAGAAAGGTCAGTACCAAGATATCGGTCTCAGTGGCCCAGGTCCTTCAGGGCCATGGGTAATGCTGTTGAATTAGACCTTGGGCACGTACCGGCCCCTCCCCCTTCCTTCCACTGTCCTTTATCATCTCCAGGGGCCTCATAGGGCAAGGTCACTGCATCCCACTACCTGAGCACGAGCCCTCTCTTGCTCCCCCAGAGAACAGCACAGACGACAGCGTTTTGTCAAAGCTCTTGTATGCTTTGCCGATGGAATGCAGTTTTTGTGTACTTTGTTCTGTTTTTTGCTCCGTTTTTCCCCTTTGCTTTGACTTCACCAAGGAGATGGAACATGTTTTATGTACAAAAGCAAAACCAGCGTTACTGCTTCATGGAGCAGCTGGGAAACCTTTGAATGTGCAGGTCTGAGATTCAAATGTGTGTAGGTCTGTATTATTTTCATGAATGAGTGTGCTGGAGCACATCAGAATGGTGGTGTCAGTGAACATTACGTGATTAGTTAAAGCAGGGCAGTTGTTTTCTGTAGTATTTAAAAAAGGTAACACCCCATTGTCTAATTAAACATAGAACTAATTTACTGTGCACTTTACATTTTCATGACAGTGCTGTATGTGATTGGGAGATACATCAGACCTTTCCCATTATCTTCTTTTTCTTCTGTTAAGATAAGATATTGTAACAGCAAAATATACAGTAAATAGATACAGAGCAAGAGGTAGTCAAAAGTACAAGTTATACAGATACAAAAAAATAATAAAGACACAAAATCGCTATGGTTAGGCAAAAATAAAATAAGAAACTGTACAAATTAACATGTGTAGTTACAGATGTATATTGCACATTTACTGAAACACATTGCACAGATATTGTATAGATACTGCAGTTACATTCTTTCATACCAGTTATGAAAATACTGATGGTATAGGCAGCCATAGTACACAAAATATAGTGATGTTGGCAGCCAGTGCAAGATGTATACAGCCGGTATACAGGTAATGAGGTGCTTCAGCTAATATTGCGCAATAGCCACATTGAGTCACATTGAATATATAGATAGATTTTCTCCTGAATGTATTTCCCCTTACCTGAAAATGTGACCCTGTGTGTTTTTTGGATGCTCCATTAATGATTTCACTTCAGGGCCTGGGGCTGAGCAAATGAACTGTTTGCAATATTAAAACAGGTAGTGAAGGGAGCAGGAGTTCTGGGGATCTTTGCCCACATTGTTTACGTTCCGTAACATGTATAAGCGGAGGCATCACAGTGCCATCGGAAAGCATTTATTCGGTTTTTTTTTTTGCTCGCCGGAAAGCACAACAACTCAGAATTCCATTTTTCTTCAAAGCAGGACAGTTTGGCGCGTGAAAGTTTGCAATTTTTTACACATACCCTGTTAACTTATCCAAGAAGAACAGGAATTTGGAGACAGCTGAATAATGCACCAGGCTGATGGGCACGCCGTGCCTAACAGCTATTCCTGTGTGTATGTCGCGCCAATTCGGCAGCTTTGCACCATGCTGTGTTCGGCCCCTTCCATCATTAGAGCTCTTCAGAGGGAGATCAAACCTCAAGGAGGGTTTTATATAACATAATCCCCCCTTCTGCTCTCTTGGGGGCGGCATGCAGAACACCGATCCGTTCATGCTTCCGTATGAGCTTTTTTACTTTCTGTTTCACCTTTGCATTCAGCCGCATCAGCTTCGCACTGGCAGGCCAGGGGAAACTGTAGGGAGCTCAGCAGCTCGTGGAGAGCCCTGATGCCATGCTCTAGCACACTGAACCAAAACAAACAACTAACAGCATAAGAGAAAAAAAATGAAAAGGCTGCACTTTGTTTTTTTAAGAGCAAACTTTTGGGGCTGGAGAGTGGTGTCTGGGAGTGAACGCACTGAGCTTCAGTAAAGTTGTCTGTTCTCATGCTCTGTCTCTCTCTCTCTCTCTCTCTGTCTCTCTCTCTCTTCTGCTCTCTCCCTCTCTCCCTCCCTCTCTCGCTCTCTTGCTCCTTCTATTCTTCTGTCGTCATGCTCGTAAATGATTACAGGCTTCACAGACTTTAAAAAGGGTTTGGCTGGAATGCAGAGAGCCAATAAATCAGGCCAGTTTTGGCTGCTCCTCCTGGTCTCTGAGATGTCATTCAGCGCTCCTTATAGCCTATTACTCGGACTCGATCCCCGCACCTTCTCCCAGTCTCCAGAGAGGCCTGGGCCTATGAATTATTGTAGCGAACGTAATGCACCTCTCATTGCTGCCGGCTTGGGCATGTGCCAAGGATGTTATAGAGACTAATAGACAGGCCTGGATCAGAAAAAGAGCCACTCCGGCCTCCACTGGCCTCTCAGCCCTGCTCTGTGCTGGAGAAGGCCACGGCGGGAGGAGAAGAGCCAGGATGACCTCAGCAAGGGCAGCCAACGCTTGGCTTTTGTTGTTATATGAGAATTTGACACCCTCCTCCTCTCTCCACCACCACCCTTTACTCTCATTTTTGGCTTCTGCTTTGGCTGTAGTGGGAGTCGATATCACAACGTTGGCTGGCGGACAGAGCTAGGGCTCCATTTTTGATGGAGAGGCCTGCATAAGCTGTGTCATGAAGCACATTGGCCTACAATTGAGATTTGTTCAAAGACCCTGCCACTTTTTTTTTTTACATCCCTAATAAAATGCTACAAGTAGCAGACGGCAGGTAACTAAATGACTAGCTCCTGTTTATCAGCTATATACATTTTCAGGACCCAACTAGGGAGCATTATAATTAATTTATGGATGCAAGTAACTGATTTGATACATGGAGTGAAATAAGTATTTGATCCCTTAGTAAAGCAGTTTGCTTTTGACCAGTTAGTCCCAATCCTTGTTACCTGAAACCGACTAACACTTGTTCAGCTTAGGCCTTCTTCAAGGTTGTTTTATTTATTTGCCTATAGTGTGGCCTATCGTGTACTTTTGTGGTTACTCATTGCATTATATCTAATGAAAGAAAACCATACTTAGCCTACTCTGTATGTCCTCTCTTATTGTGAGAATGTTCTTAATCCTATACTTTAACTCTTTGTAAATTAACACTAAAAACTGTTCTGTCCCATTTGTGTTGTTGGGAGTGTATATCTAGATGACTCTTCCTCCAATACTTCTGCTTTGATAGTAGAGGGAGTCGATATCACAGCATCTGCTAGCAGACAGAGCTGCGACTTTTTTGACCTGCATAAGCTGGTTGTCCCAACAGACCCTAAACATACAGCAAAGGCAAAGGATAGGCCTGTCAATCCGATCGAAAATCTTTGATCTGTCCAGAGGCCATGCCATTTTGAATGTCCCCCTAAATGTTAACTACAACAAAAATGCTTTCATGTAAGTGTGTTTGGCAAGATGGCAGCTAATAAAATGACCAGCTCCTGTTTATCTGATAGCAATAAAAATGGGCACTCAGCTAGGCTAGGTAACTATATTTTATGGATGCAATGTACTCAGTTTAAGGATGCAAGGTACTGAGACTGGACATATATACTTATATTTCACAATCACACAATGCTGAATAAAAAAAACTAATTAATTACAACCTAATTGCAAGAATAGGTTTTAGCTCAGGCCTTCTTAAGTGCTGTTTTATTTGCTTAAGTATGGTGAGTGCAGGTTTTTCTTTTGTATGTCTAGATATATGTATATATGAATATACAGTCTACAACAAGTACCAATTGTTCAGAGTTTGTTGCCAGTATAAGACTGAGAATCAGAAAAGTCATTTTATTAAAAATTTAGAATAATTGCTAGCCTCGAATGGCAGCCTGTGCAATTATTTAGCCGGAAAATGGTTTGTATGATTATGAGTTCATCAGCCAGGCTTAGTAGCAAGAGGATACTGCAGTTTATGTCCTGTATATATTATTACAGACATCCAGGCTTAGTAGCAAGAGGATACTGCAGTTTATGTCCTGTATATATTATTACAGACATCCATTTTCATGCCAAGTTCAGAGGTTCAGCAAGGGGGCTTGGTTGAGAACCCACCCAGCATTGGCTCCATAAGTCTCAGGTGGCATCAGGGCAAATTAAACCGCTGCGAGGATTAACATATTTTTACTGAGTATGGAGATTAGCAGGATACTAACAGATAGGGAGGGAGGTGGAGGAAAGAATAAGAGATCAAGAAAGAGACAAAGAGAGAGAGAGACAGTTGGCGTCCTCATTTGCATCAGTATTGATTAAATATGTCGCTTGCAGACCGGCGCGCCGGACTTTGTGGCTGCAATGGGACATCTTCATTTTTGCTAGAAATGGCTTCCTTGGACTAGTCTCAGCGGGGAATAACAAGTGGCGTCAGCCGCGCTCCGCCACCGGTGGTGCTTTTATTAAGCAGGAGGGAAGGTAGAAATAAACCTGAGGCCCAGACAAAACTAATCAGATGCATATGAAACAGAAAGACATTCAGTGCTGTTCGCGCAATGTATCTGAGTGCACGAGTTGCCATGTCATGATTTTTCTTGTCGCTGTCATGTTAGCTCACTGAGGGCGGATGGAATCCAAATGATGGAGCACGATTAACATACTGCAGTTCCCCGGTTGCCAGATTGGAGCAACCTATTCGAACTGGGTTTAGGGCTGACGAGAAGATGATGGAACTGCCGTAAATGGAAAACGTAACCAACTGCGCTATGCTCCCCATATTGGTGTAGATACAACGAGATTGGGAAATATGCGTAATCTTTTGTGTGCTCCCGATGTTACAGTTTCTAGCTTTCCGTATGCTTATTTATTCAACTTTTTTTTCCGTGCCTTGGAAACTTCAGAGTGAGACAGATACATTCAGGAGCGCGGTGTGAGTGCTCTGCTGATGCATACTGAGTGCGTCCCTAAATTGTCTGGATGAGGAGGACACATTTTTTTTCTCCGTCATTAAGCTAGCAGGCAGCGCGGCGCTGTCACTTGGGCTGCTTCATGAAAGACAGAATAGACTGACAAATGAGGATGTCTAAAGATCCTCGTTCGCCTATTTGTAATGCCGGAACAGTTGCTCGCTATTTGTGATAGCAGAACAATTGGTAGTATCTTAAATACGTTATGGGAGGTCCCAGCTATCAGAATTCAGCACAGTTGATGCTTAAATAAAACAAAATCTTGCAAAACAAAGTAAAGAGACAATGTCAGGAACTTTCCAGAAAACACTGTATATTAATACACAGCATATCATGAGTCACTGCTAATACATACACAGTGTCCCAGTTATTCCTCTGGGAAATGCAAGTTTTGAAACGCATGATTTTGCACAAACAAAAAATATAAGCACTTTACATTGTTTGGTCTGACTTAGATGGTGGATTAGTGTCAGCATTCGCATTTGTTTGTGGATGTTAAGCTTCTGGTTCTGTCTTCTCTCTCTCTCTCTCTCTCGCACCTGTTTGGGCGTTGCTGATGGGCTGACATATTGCAGACACCTGCCCGGTGCTGTGCAGCGGAAACGGCGAGTATGAAAAAGGCCGGTGTGTGTGCCATGAAGGCTGGAAAGGACCGGAGTGCAGCATCCAAGAAGACCAGTGTGTGGACCCCACCTGCTCCAACCACGGAGAATGTGTCCAAGGCATCTGCATCTGCATTCCCACCTACAAAGGCAACAACTGTGAGCAAGGTAAGGTACTGCTGAAACTAAAATGCTAACATGATTCGCAGCAAATGAAAGATGATCGACACTGTAATGGCATTAGATCATGCCAGATGATTGGCCTTAGTTATTAATATCGCTAGAATTTTATGTGGGCATTTCACACTATGTTCCCTTATTTTTCTCTACCTGCACTCTGTAGGAAAGTTATAAGAGGATGAGTGTATACAGTCATATGGATATATGGACTTCTAGTTCTAGTTCTAATATAGCTGTTAGTTTAAATGGCAAATTTTGTTAAACACTCACCTTTTGATACATTGTTAGAGTTTTAACATATTGGTAAATAAGTCAAACAAAAAAATGTCACACGTGCAAAATTAATGGCGCATGTTGTTGATTAAATTTTTTCCTAATATGTTAAACTCAGTAAACAAAATGGTGAAATGGTGCCAGGAGCATTCAAACTTCTACTAAATGAAGTGTGAGATTTTAAATGATGACAAAATTGCAAATGCTGCATGTGCAATTTTTTCATCAGCAAATAGAATGCATCCCCTTCTGGAATATGTTTCATTGATTCACAAAACTAAGCTTTGCATTACAGACTGACAGCCTGACTTGGAGGAGGAAAAAAATGCATTTTATTTCATGTATATATGGTAAAATATATTGTTGTATATTGTAAACATAGACAATAGAAAACAATATACAATAGAAATCAGCTTTTAGCTAACAGGCTAAAAGTCTATTTACACTGAGATTTTTACAGAAGAAAAAAGACACATCAAGGTTTGAAACAAGCACGTATATTAGTGCCGTTGATCATAGCCAGTCTGAAACTGGTGGACAGGCTGATTGGTCAAAGCCCCATTGTCGTGCCTTTCGGCCAAACAAATGTGTGCCAGCAACCGGACCAAATAAGGACTTATCCAGTAATATTTAAAATTAGGCATTAAGTTCAAATAGTTACTGAAGGACTAAGTGCAAAGTTACAGCATACAAAAATATCGTCGCTGTCCAAAGAAAAACAGGTATCTCGAAAATGGCAACTTTACAGAAGAGGCCAAAAACCTCATTTAATTTGAATGGAAGTCAATAGAACCAGACTTCTTTCCAAGCAGTTCTGGGCCAGTTCAGTTGGTCTTTCTTCATGGAATTTCCACACAGTGTAAACAGCAGCTCATGTTATCAAATGATGCATAAAAGTAAAAATCAAACAAAATGGAGATACATGTTTTTCTTTGGACAGCGACAATCTGCTGAGCATTCTTAGCATTCTCTGCTGTAAGACTGAAAACCATGAAATGTTTTAACATATAAAGCATATAGCCTGGATATAACTTTAAAATGCAGTTACTATCAAAAAGTTATTATGCATTTGTAGTTTTTCCAGTGGGGGACATTATTAACATGTCATTTAAAGAGAAGAAAATTCGAACCTACACAACTGTGTAGGTTTGCAATCACTTTTAAAACCAATAGAAAGCATATTTATTTATTTTTTAGTACTGAGTACCTTGCTATCCCTTTGTTGCTGTAACACTGTGAATTTCCCCACTGTGGGACTAATAAAAGATCTTATCTTATCTTATAGAAACATAAGACTATTAAGAGTGTCATCTAAAACACTAGGTCATATCTGACCATCACTGGTCATCATATTTGTTTTGCTGTACTATTTAAATGTAATTACATAGTTAGTGAATCACATTAAGGTGCAGGCACCCTGGAATTGTAACTTTTAATGGTAAAGAATCAGCATTTTCTAGGTTTTATTAAAAAAAGCACAATACAATGCGACCGTTTCTGTTGGTTTTCATGACAAGGCCATCAATTACATGTCAGAATAAAACAGATCTACCTCTATCTATGAACAGAACTAAAACGTTTAGAATTTTCTCCTATGACAAGATCCTCTCTGCTTTACTGAAATATGAGTGAGCAATAATTCATATCTGATCACACTGTGCCTTTGTTATTGCTAGTGACAGCAGCTTTTGTGGTTTAATCAAAGAGCTCATTTGACTTGAATAAAACACTTTAAATTGCCTATAATCACAGGATGTACAATTTTCAGGTGAAATGATTATTTTTTTGTCACAGTGCTTTTTGTTCAGACATCAGACAGCTCTTCTGTCATGGTCAACACCAATTCCTGTGTTTTTCCCCACTACACCTCTCTGTGCGGCGCTCTTGATCAACCGACTGTTTGTCCCTGTGCTTGCGCAACAGTCGGCTACTTCAGAGTCAGAGGCCCCCGGGTTGTTTTTCTCCCTTTGCATGCGGGGTCCTCAGACGCTTCCCGGCTCAAACACAAAATCAATGGATCGTCAGTGAAACACGCCCGCTATCCGCGGGGATAATAGCTGGGTCTGTCTGAAACCTCGGTAACAGGTATAACCTTGAGTTGATGAGGCTGAGCTTCAATAAAAGCCAGGAGTATCAGACTAATTACACAGGCTAAATGGGATAGATTTACTGGGCCATACATACAGTATGCAATGCAGACGGAGCAGTTAATGTATCGGGTGAGCTCTGTCGACCGATTTTATTTACCACGGATGTGCGCCAGCGTCTTGCCTTGTTAACTGGCCTCCCAGTGTAAAAGACACAGCAAGCATTTTCATACTTCTTAAGCCCATAAAGGAAGGGGAGGAGATCTTTATCAAGTGCTGCAATTTCGGTATAAACGGTACGGACCATTTACACTGCGAAAATGTGATTGTTAAGTGCAGCTGTAGCTGTAGCTGTTCCAAAGAAGTGCTTATATTATAACGTCTAATGGTTTAGTGTACTTTTAGTCTGTACTTTCAAATAAAGGCATGATAAGATATGTTTGTATATGTACAAGTATATCTTCAGTACTAAATGATCAAATAATTAGAGTTGATTTAGAGTTGACTTAGGAAACTGTTTTAAGCAACATGTATATGATGAATAACTGATTTCCTGTCATGGATCATGAATATATGGATCATTTAAAGGAATGGCAAAAAGTTAAAATCTGACATGAAGTATAAACTAAATCCCTTAAGCCTTAATTATCAAGATAAATGGCTGAGCATTGCATCTTTGTCCAAATAAGACAATCCTAACACTACCAAAGCTCAGTAGACTGTAGCAACAATTTTTAGCGACTACTGACTATGCTAATTTTGAGCTTAGCTCAATATTGTACACAACAAGCAAACAATTGTACACATATAAAACCTATCTATCTATCTATCTATCTATCTATCTATCTATCTATCTATCTATCTATCTATATATATATATATATATATATATATATATAAATATATATATATTACAACAGAACAATTGTTTACTTAATTTGCAGAAAAGTTGTGTTGTAATAATAACAATTCCTAATTTAACCTAATTCTGTAGTGGGTAAAATAATGGTCTGTCTCTAGTTAAGGTTACCACCTTCCAATAGAAAGAAAGCTACAGATGATTGTATATATGTTACGTATTGCTGTCTGAATCAATAATCCTTGTAAATATCCAAAGATCCAAAAAGTTTTAGTATACCAATGTATATAGTTTTGATTTCAAATAATTTGTGTACATATAACAGTTTACATAAAACTGACACATCAAACCTCTTGTCTGCTCTGTTCTGCACAGTGCTGATAATATGACAATATGAAAGTTGATGTGTGGAACACATACTGAGCAGAAGATATAGCAATTAATTTTAAAAAATACAGTACATAATGTTATTTAAAAAACACATCACCTTAGGTGAAGTTTATAAATAATATTAAGCTAAGAAAAGGGGCAAGAAACAGCACTAGGACTGCCATAGAAATGGTGTATTGCATCAGTCACGATATGTGTCCTTCTAATGTTATTTTTATAGTGTTAATGTTATCCGTCATAAAATTATTTGGCAGCATCATCAGTATACATACATACATTTTATCTGGGATGCTGTGCAAAATGTAAATAAAAACAGAATGCAATGATAGATATATCAGTATAAAGACAAGATATTAAATGTTGAAACTGACTGAAATGTTGAAAAGAGTTATTGTTTTTCTTTTTTTTCATGTATTCACATTTGAATTAGATGCCAGCAAAAGTGAGGACAGGAGCAACAAAAGTCCACTAATGAAATTGCCAACAACTCGGTAATATGATTGGGGTTTCACCACATAGTAAATGACCACATGAGTAAAAAGTGGAACAGTTCAAGATTAACATTTCTTGATTTAAATTAGCAAGGAAGATTCGATCATCTATACTACATAATATCATCAAAAGATTCAAAGAACATTAAATGCAGACAAGAGTCTGTAGTGGAAGTCACTGCATGGGCTCACACTTTTCGAACCTTCATCTGTGAACACTGCTGCCCCACAAATGCAATGTTAAAGAAAATACCAAATATAAACAGATCCACAAACGCCAGCACATTCTCTAGGCTCAGTTAAGATGGATTGAGGCAGAAAGGTGAAGTGGGAAGGTGTGTGGTCCTGTGGTCAAATCAAAGAAGTCGTGTCCTCTGGGCTACAGTGGTGTTTTATCCTTTGATATGTCTTCTTTGTACAACCCCAAATTAGAAAAGTAGAGTCAGTATGGAAAATAAAAAAGCAAAGTTTCTTATGTTTACTTGTTACATAGTCTGCAACGGTAGAGCATCGTTGTTGGCACAGTTTTACAGGTCAGGCAGGATGTTGCAGGCAGGCTATTCTGTTACCCTCTACTTGAACAGCCATGCCTTTGTGAAGTGCAGCATGAGGTTTTGCATTGCCTTATTGAAAAATGCAAGAAAACATGTCTTTTTGAATGCACCATATGTTGTTTTAAGACCACTGGGTACTTTTATGTGTTAATGCCGCATCACAGAGGTGTAAATTACCTTTGTCAAGGGCACTGACTCAACCCCATACTATGATAGACCCTGGGTTGTGGACTTGTTGCCAGTATCAGTCTGTGTAGGCCTTTTCATCTTTGGTTTGGAGGACTGGACATCCATTTCTTTCAAAAATACTGGTTTGTCTGATCACAGTACACCTTTCCAATGTGTGATGGGCCACCTCAGATGCCTCAGAACACAGAGGAGTCGATGCCGCTACTGGACATGGTTAACATAAAGCTTCTGTTTTGCACAATAAGTTTTATGTGGCATTTGTGAATGTAATTCTTTATTGTAGTGCCTGACAAAGGTTTACCAAAGTAACTCCCTGCCCATGTGGTTATATCAGCTATTGTTTAATAACTGTTCTTGATGCAGTGCCATTATCATCAGAGTTTAGCTTTGAGTTGCACCCTTTATGCATTGAAATTCCTTTATAGGGAATAAAATTAACCAGACAAAACATTAAATATCTTGAGTTCACCTATCTGTAATGAGATAAAAGTCCAAGTAAGAAACATAAGACACTGCATTTTATTGTTTTTTTTGTATTTTGAATTCTGTCCCAACTTTTTGTGGGATTTTACTATTTTCAGTTAAATATAAGGTTTTGTAGTGACTAACAAACTTGATGTGATGTATGCTGAGCTAAAAGCAGAGCAAGGCTTTATTAGCAGGTTAGCGATTAAGCTCATAAGAGTCCAGGCAAACATAACAAAAGTACAAGCAAGAGTCAAAAACTGAAGAGACAACCAACCAGCAAACAAAAAAAGGGCCAAAACCAGAAAGGAGTAAACCAGAAATCAAAAAGAGCCAGTACCAGAAATTGTAAACAGGAATCACAAGGATAGAAGGCTCAGTAAGACACAGGTGTGGCAAAACTTTGCAAAGGGTTAACCAGGGGCCTATAAGTAAACTAAATGAGGAACAGGTGTTAAATCAGTACTCTGGGGAGGACAAATGGAAAAATGGAATGTGATTGGGCGAAGCTGGACAGGTGACTATGATGTCATCGTGTGGTGGGTTCTGGGAGATGGAATTTGGGAGATCGGAGGCAGAAGGGAAACTCAAAAGTGTTAGGAGTTTAAATGATTTACTGTTTTATTTTCATTTTGCACAGCATCCCAACTTTGTACTGTTCATTTTGGTCATTGCTACTCAATACAATTACATTTTTTAAATATATGTTACTGATTCTTATAATGTATGTTATCTAAATGTAATGAATAAAGGTACAATACTGAATAGATTCTGAAAACGACCTTACACAACCTTTAAATAAGTTTCTGTATTAATTTAACCTTATTTATAATTTAATTATTATTTTTATGTATAACTTAACTATATCACACACATTTTAGTTGCCACAGCAAGACACTGCATAACATAAATGCTGAGTGTAATAGCTCGTCCCATAACAAGAAAAAAGTACCTGTTATCCTCCTAAAAAAATATACAGCTTTTCTGGAGCGTTATAAATTATTTTTTATTTTAGAAAATAATTATAGCACATCTATATCTTTATGTAGAAATCATAACGATAATTCATATTTTATATACTAGTCATGAATGCATAGATTTGGAAAGAAAAACAATCCGTAGTTCCAGCAAAGTGAAAAGATAAAAGAAACTCAACTTATTTGCCTGATTGAGACTGTGTGGGAGTATTAATTGACAGTGGCAGAAGTCTGACTTTGAATCTAACTAATGTGAAATGCTGGATTGAGAAAATGTCACGTTCATTCGGGAGATGTTGTGGTAACAGTGACGGTGACAGGTGGTAAATCATTAAGCAATGTCAGTGTTTGTGGGCTAATTTAGAGTAGCTCATAAATAATGCAAAAAGAGTGAAAAGTACTTGCAAACTCTGACTGTTAGCATTAAACCTCCAGTGTCCAGAGAGAGGGAGAGAGAGAGAGAGAGAGAGAGAGAGAGAGAGAGATAGAGAGAGAGAGAGAGAGAGAGAGATAGCCAACATTCTAGCTAACATGCTCACCAGCACTCAGTCATGCAACTGCACTGACCAACATACTGACCAACTTCTCATCAATGACCAATATCTTTTTCTCCAGATGTTTGTAAGCACTTTGTGTGCTCTCGATTGTGGGTAGATTCTGTTCTTACCTAAGAACAAATCCCAAATGAAAAAAAGATTGTTGAAAGTCAGAATCTTTGTGAAATCTGAGTAATTAAGTTTTAAGAAGAAATTTCTTCTTGAAAATTATAAGGCCCAGTGTTCTTTAATGGCAGCAGCTTATAGCCACCTGTGATTGCTGTTGAATGAAATAGATTGTTATCTTTTTATCAGAATGACCTGGTAATAACTGAAAATCAGTACTGTTGTAAATTTTGTGACACCAGCAATTGTATACTAATATAGACCAAGGATTCTCAACCTTTTCCGCTCCGAGGCCACCTGTTTTAACTACAAAGCATAGCGGGCCACAGCACAGCTAAAAATACCTTTTTTATATACAGTTTTATTTTCTTTTCCAATCTGCTGGTTGATTCTCAACCACTAATCGTCTTTTTTACACCAGTGATTCATGTGACATTACAAGCCCTTTACAAACTGCCTCCCTTTGAGTACAGGCCCATGAATGACTAGTGGGTGCTTAATGGCCCACTGTGGTCCGCAGCCCACAGGTTCAGATAGATAGATAGATAGATAGATAGATAGATAGATAGATAGATAGATAGATAGATAGATAGATAGATAGATAGATAGATAGATAGATACTTTATTGATCCCAGAGGGAAATTCAAGGACAACATGTTGACTAGTGCTACTTTACATTCTGTCCTACAGTGACAGATTCATTTATTTCCTCTTACGTATTACTTGTTTTAGTGGACTGCCTGGACCCCCAGTGTGCGGGCCATGGGGTGTGTGTTAAAGGCGAGTGCCTGTGCTCTCCGGGCTGGGGTGGCACAAGCTGTGAGAGCCCACTGCCCGCATGCCAGGACCAGTGCTCCGGCCATGGCACCTACATGCCTGAAAGCGGAACCTGCGTCTGCGAACCCAACTGGACTGGTTCGGACTGCTACATAGGTAAGACAAACACCCAGGACTTGGTTTTAGGACTATCCACTATGGATTAATGTCATAGCACTTTCATCTGTATATAACCGTGCAAAACCACGGGCAATATTGGGTTCAGAATAGTCCACCAACCAGTACTGACCACTGATGAAGGACAAGCTGATGACTAACACAGATGCCCATGAAAATACATGAGTTTTAACCTCTAACTGTATAACTACAAGGTGTTCCATGGGGTCACGAGCACCATGGCTTGAAATACCTAGCCCTCATCTTTAATTTGAATAGCCAAGGATACACAGAAACACATGTAACAGCTTTGTCCTGACTGTCTTGGTGGGTGAGTATAATGAGTATGCGGGTGTTTCAGAACCTAACACGGATTTGCCTGATACATGCTATTCCAATATATGCTAACAGGTCATTAAGAACGATGTGTTGAGAACGAACAACAACCTGAAAAATATCTGACTACTGGTGGGTCCTATTGTGGTCACTTTTCTTTGATGAATGCCCTAGCATATTAGTCACAAACTACCAGTGCATAGGCAACACCCAGCTCTCTAGTTTCATACAGCTCATTAACCCTAATTCCTCTTTATCTTATTTTTTGGATAATTAATTACACCTGACTGGTGCATTTGCTTTGCCTGCCAGTAACTGTGTTGGATTGTTACCAAACATAAGGCACATTAAATCAGCTGAGGCCGATGCTTACATAGTTAAGTGCAAAAATAGTAACAATATAAGTTGATATGTTTTTCTATTTATGCTACTACTACTTCTGCTACTACTTATAATAATAATAATAATAATACTAATAGTAATAAATATAGCCACAAGTGGCAATTGGGGGGCCTAGCACGTATAAGTCTACTGAGGCCTTTTGGAACAGTAAGGCCTCACAAGGCCTAAAGCAGTTTGGACCTTGTTTCTAGATCAAGCAAGATAATAAAGGTGTAAGCTCAGGCAGTTTTCATGTCATTTGGCACTATGCCATTTGTTTGCAGTCCATTTTCTGACACAACATGTAATTACAAAGTTGTGCAGGATAAAGAGCTGAATAAAATAACATCAGGCATTAATATATACACTGTGTAATATCATTGTAATAAGCATTTCAGTGATTTAAAGTGTTTTTAGATGCTATAGCGCCCCCTAAAGACCAAGCTGCACCAAAATTTGCACACCTCATCAGTGTCTTACTTCCTATATGTCTGTACAATATTGAGTTGATCTGAGTGAAGGCTAAAGAGTTATAGCAATATAAGCTGTAAATTTCAAGGCCAAAGTGATTTGTTGATTTATAAAAGCCATGCTAAGTAAAAAAGTCAACATTTTTATTATTATTTACTTAGAGACTCCACAAAGTATTTTCTGACCAGTTTTAAACAGCTATGAGCGAATTCCAGAGACTAAATTGCAAAGTAGCATTTTTAAGCAGTTAATGATTACAAAATAACTATACATTTTTAAACCCAATTGTATTTACAATGTTGTTTGGAATACTCCGTGCATGATGGGAGTGCTGATTGGCTAATGGCGTCCATAAAGATTAATTTATAGACTGTCTTCAAGATTAAGAGTGCAAAATTTCAGCTTGATAGCTGAGAAACCATTATGTAGCTCCCCTATCGATGTAAATCCACCACCAAATTTGATAATTCACCTCAGAACCAAGTCCTGAACTATGAATTCCCATGTTTACATTTTTTTGGATGGAGCATTTTTGAGTTATAGATTATTTTCATTTATTATGTATTTTTTCAGAAGTTTTAATTTGCATATGGCAGCCATTTTGTTTAGAAAAGTCAGCAGGTTTTTGATCATTATTTTGTATAAACATTATTAGTATAAACCCTAAGATTAGTTTGCAACAGTAGGTTTTACATTTTATGCAATTTAGAAGAAGAAGGAGCTAGGACCCTAATAATAATAATACACAATGATAATAATGATAATAATAATAATAATAATAATGACAATGGAAAGTAATAATACTCTTAATGTAAGATTATTATTGAGTCTAGTATATCTTTGTGGATGTGTATGGTAGATCTGTTAATATGTGCACGTTTGTGTTGTGTGGCTTGGCCAGGGGAGTGGATGAGCACACAGCACACTGAAAGGGAAAACCTGATGAGACTCAGAGGTGAACACCCAGATATCAGATACCCTAACAATTTATTTACACCTAGGGAAATTACAAAAACCAAAGTGAAACTTAAACAAGACTTACTTAGCCTTATTTTTAAAGAGTACTTTGTCCTCTCTGACTTCCTCATACTCTGGTGTGCAGCATGCAGGCTGCAGTTCTCCTCTCTTGTGTGTGTGTTAAGCGGGCCAGTGTCCTTTCTCACACTGCAGAGAGAGCCAGTTTTTAAACATGTCCCTGTCCTACTTTTAAACATTTAGTTGTGCTAAATCATGGGAAGAGCAGCCAGCGTGCGTCTGTGGGGAGTGGTTACAGCAGCTCCATCTCTCTACTGCCACAGCTAGTATATGGTGTGTGTAGTTAATTAAGTCGTAACACTGTAAATAACTTGGCTTTGTTTGTATTTTCACTGTATTGCCATTGTAAAATAAAAAGGTGTTCATTTGTTTTAATTCCTTTCATTTCTGACAGAATGAGCACAGAATATGAAAGCAAGTGCGCCACCTAAGGAACAGGCAGAGAGATTGTGCAGCTTAAACTCGTTGCTAGGCAGTTGCCAAAGATATCCCATGTGGTTTCTAAGGTGTTGCAGGGCAATTGCTAAGGTATCCCAAACAGCTAACCTTTTGCTGTGATATCCAATGTGTTTACTGATGTGTTGCTAGGCAGTTGCTATAGTATGCTATGTGGTTGCTAGGCAGTTGCTAAACAGTTGCTGTGGTACATTAAGTTGTTGCTATGGTGTTGCTAGGCAAATGCTATGGTGTCCCAGTTGGTTGTTATAGTGTTGCTAATTGGTTGCTATGGTATCCCATTTGGTTGCTATGGTCTTGCAAGCTGATTGCTATGATATTCCATAATGTTTATTTTTAGAGCACCTTTCATACCGTTGACAGCTAAAAGTGCATGTCGATAATGTTGCTAAGTGGTTGCTATGGTGTCCCAGGTGCTTGCTTAGGTACTGCAGGGCGGTTTCTATGGTATCCCAGATGGTATGTATTGTGTTGCAAGGTGGTTGTTATGGTGTTGCTAGGCGGTTGCTGCAATTTCCCTGGTGGTTGCTATGGTGTTGCTGAGCATTTGCTCTTATGTCTCATATGGTTACTAAAGTATGGCTAGGCAGTTGCTGTAATGTCCTAGCTATTATGTGAGGGTTGTCAATATCTTGAAAACTGTGGGACTAGTATGTGGACAAAAAAATCTCTCAGCCAAGAACAAGGAGAGGATGATTAAATAATTACACTTATGTTGTTTTCAGTGTAATACAGGTCAAATATTATTTACAAGTTGGGGTTGTGAAGAATGCTGCCAAGAAGTAAGGAAGACAGGATTTGTAGGCTATGGAAATCTGGACACAGGGAGGAAAGGTTACTGGATTCTAAACTCAGGGTCAACCACTGTGGAGCACTTCAGCCAGGGGTTAAGGACCTTGTTCATGCCTTCAGATGCAGGAGAGTAGTACCAGCACCCTGCTGCCTGCATGCTTGCCCTAACAAATGTCTACTAACCAAAAACTTTCTGGCTTGAGCACTTCTACAAATATCTAACTGAGCTGCTGCTTGCGATGTCAGTGCTTTGTAGTCAGTGATGGATCCAAAACTCATTTTTTTTATAGATAAAGATAAAGATCACATCAATACAGTGTAACATCAAAATACTTGGAAGGCTTTTTTAGCGCAGGATTTATAATGGTATTTAGCTGGGATGGGCATGCAACCAACCAAAACAATACGTAGAATGTTCTACTCATGTTCGGTGTTATTAGGCATAAACTGTTTAAGAAGGAACCGTCAGATTGAACAAACCGTTTGTAAAATCAAAACATTTTAAGATAAACCATTCAGCAACTATCACCGGCAGTGTTTGCAGGCACTATCAGAGGTTTGAAACAGAATAGAAAGATTTCCGTTCTTACACTCCAAGTACAACTACAAGATAGGGTTCCAAGATAGTTTCTGTTTATTTGTGTGGGAAATATTTAGTTATTATGCAGTACAATAGCAGGTTTTGGAGTTATTAGATCTGTTTGTGCTTGTATTGATAAGGACATGCTGATACACATATACAGCATATGTAATTTATACTGTTTTTGAATCTGTAGTATCAGCACAGCACAGACTAATTCACCAGCACAACCTCAGTATCACAGCAGTGCTGAGAATGAGCTATCACCCAAATAATACCTGTTCTGTGGTGGTCCTGTGGGTGTCCTGACCATAGAAGAACAGGGTGAAAGGGTGCTAACAAAGTGTGCAGAGAAGCAGATGGACTACAGCTTGTAATTACAGTCTGTGTACTACAAAGTCTACCTGTGTGGTTAGTAGTGCTGATAAGTTGGAAGAATAGCATAGAAACAAAGAGGTGTACTTAATGAAGTCTCATCATGATAGTGCTGCTGTGTTATGATGTGTTGGCTTACAGAGAAAGTGTGCTGGTATGTTAAAGGTGTTTTTGTGTTGCTGTGCATTTGCTCTGCTAATTGTTTAGCTTTATCATGACTATGTGTGAGTGATGTGTGTAAACAGAGGTTGCATGTTTGCCAGGGTGTGTCAGGGGGTGTTACTTGGCATGTTAGGGTGGGTGTGATTAGTGTGGCTGTGTATGTAGAGAGTGAAAGGTGGTTTGTGACTGCTGCATGTGTCTGTACAGGCACTGTTACGGCTGAGGACGCTGTTTATATAGATGTGTTAACAGCACCTCGGATGAAGTGTCTCAAGCACATATGACCACTAGAAAATGGAATGCTCATCACGCTCTCCTCTTTTTTCACTCTTTTGCTATCTTTTTTTCTTGCTCTGCCCTCATCCTTCACTCACACTAGGTGTAAATTAGTTTTTTTTTCTCTGTGGAGGCGTTTGGTACTGTCTCCATTTCCTCTTTAATAATAAAATATGTTTTTATCTACTTATAACCTCTTGGTACGAATTTGGAATCAGCGTTTGGAGTCAGCATTTTCAACAGAATCATGCTGCTTGTTTTAACTTATTAACTATGGAAGTTGGTTTCTTAAAAAACACAATGTGGCTGGTTGAGCAGTCAGCAAATGCTGTTCATAAGTGAAATACCTTTTTTACCATATATATGTCCTGACTTCTATTCACATCTTTATTTGGCTTGATCCTCGACAATGTATTTTTTTTTTTTTTTTGAAATGTTTGTTTTTAACATACTTGTATTTATGCTGCTATATGTACTACTGGACAGTCATAGACAGTTCTAGAATGTTCTAAAATTCTCGAAAGTTCTAGAAAATTCCAGACAGTTCTATAAACTTCAAGAGAGTTCTCACAGTTCCAGTCTAGTCTACTGAGCACTGAAAAAATACACTTTTCATAACATCATTTTCCTGACCACAAAAGCCATTTTCTGCACATTTTTGGTGTAAAGAATTATGAAAAAACATCTGAGTACCTGAGAACAAAAAAATATATAAATATGTAAAAGTGTTATTGAGCACTTGCAAAGTAATGACTTGCTTTATGCTGTATCTAACAATTACTGCTCTTTTACCTTAACAAATATAAAACATACATAACAGATACATCTGATATAGTACAGATATGGATTAAATAACATCTCTAAGATAATATTTAGGAATGTCCACGGGTAGCAAAGGCAAGGCACCTTAATTCCAATACTGAAATTACTATTCAGCTACACATCATGGAAAGACAAAGGAAGTCTTGAGGCTCACAATGTTTTTGTTTACGTTGTTGATTGATTTTGTTATAACAGGACTGCAAAATGTGACTGTTTTCTTCATGTTTGTGAGTATATATTACATTTCCCCCATTAATGTATTTAGTTTTGTCAACACATGCACATTCATTCATTTAAACCTAATTTTGTGACACTTAAATCTTAGCTTATTAGCTCTTAAGTGAACTTTTACATTTCACTTTTACTTTAAATTTATTTGGTCCAACGATTAAGCCCCCTTAAAATTACAGAGAGTAACAAAAATGCTAAAATGATTTCTGTGACCAGAAGGACCCAGACCTTATCTTTAATACAAATTGCCTTGAGTATTTACTTCAGTGTCCCAGTTTTTATATCCACATGTATTTATATACAGCAAGACCTGCTAGTGACCAGGGTAAACAGGGATAAAGTAGTCATCAAAACATCAGAGACGGTGCAGGTGAGCAGAGTGTTTTTTGAAGCCTAGATGAAAAATAGCTTATTTAAAGCGTAGATGAAAAAAAAATAGCTATTAAAGAAAACAGCTTTGATGGTGAAAGCATAACTGGCCGTATAGAAACATAAAGTAAACAACATCAACACCAAGAGACTTTGGCTACCTGGTATCCATGCTTCATCCACTGTTCTTCTTTATCTTTGTCCTCCCCTATGCCTCATCTACGCTTATCTAGATATTTCTATAAAGTCATTTTTCTTCTCTGTTAAAGCTCATTCAGAGCAACAGTGTAAAAAAGTGAAAACTAAAAACTAAATCTGTAGAGAGAGCATGTAGGCACAGTACAGTGGCTGTGTTTAAAAGTATATGAGAAATAGCAAATAAAAAGAAGGGAGCATAAAATAAACAAGGAGCATGTTTTAATCTAATGGTCATTATTTGTTTTCAAATGAATTAATGAAAAAAAAACAGCTTTATTATCTTCTGCAAAACATAAAACCTGCCAATTTTTGCTTTTCACAACTCAACCCCCAACTGTTAATCCTAGCTAAACAGGTACACTGTAGTATTATGTTTCTTACTTTGTGGTGTTACGTGGAAATGGCAGATTACAGAATAACAGATTTGATTGTGTGTCAAAGACTATATATTGTGTTGCAGAGAAGTGCTGCCCCAACAGTGTTTTCCAAGCTCTTGTCAGTAATGTTGAAGGTCCTGCTCCTGGTGAGACAATTAAAGGACAGGTAACCAATGAAAGAAGCAGTACATGTAATGATTGCTGAAACTCCTGGCATGCACCCATTATGACTGCTGCCACATGCGTCAACATTGACTCAGCTTTCTACTGCTGGAGGTGTTTTTAGTTAATAGATGAAGTTTAATAGTGAATGTAGTTCTGGACTGAAGAGAAAAGAGGAGGGACTGTGCATTTTCCTGTTTCTGATGATATCTTGCTCCATATTTGTTTAGAGTATTAATTCAACAGGTTGTCTCACTTTGCAAATTGCTCCTATAATATTAAAATCTGTTGAGGGTGTGCTATTGTGTCTGTCAGCTAGCTGCTTTGTATAACAGGAGCCATCCTGTTGGTCTACCCATATAAAATATGGTTTTATGAAAATATGAGGCTGTGATATGAGAAACTTAGTCGAATTCAGTTTTTCCATAAACTATTAATTCATGTTTCACAATCTGTTTTTTAGACATAAAGGCGTAAACACTATTCTGACCTCATTGTGGGTGGTGGAGCATGAAGTTTGTTTGTTGTACACAGACAAAACAGAGATCATCTCACATTAATAAAGTGCCATCGGAGATTCCGGAGCCTAATTTTCAGAACAGCACTCAGTCAGGTTGTAGAAAAATGTAGTTATTGCTCCTGGACTGGCACCTACTGAGAAACGCCTCAATTACACTTTGCGTCGGCTCCACTCTGCTGTCTCTCTCTCTCTTTCTCTCTGTCTTAGTCTTACTATTTTACTCTCTCACTTCCTTTGTGTTTGTCTTTAATTGTGTGAGATATTGTTTAACTGTCAAAAAAAGTAAAAATGCATTTCTCTATGAAGTAATTAGTATGATTACAAAAAGGATATCACAGTAAGAGACTTTAAATTGTTTGCACAATAACTGCTTTATTGGAAGCATATAAATTAGGAACTCTTATATAAACATCTAATTATGAAATGCATGTAGTTTAAACTTTGCCTTGCACAATGCACAGGAAGATGTTTAAACACCCTGATTATCTCTTAATGTAGCATATACATAATAAATCCAAATGAAGGAGACGAAAAGCACCGATTTTTAAAAAGTAGATTGCCAGATTGACACAGTTTATCAAACATCGAAAAACTGAATATTTAACTATACCTCCACGCTGGAGAGTGTTTCAGAAACACCTTCCTGACCTAAAAAAATGCTTTCATGTGGGCAAAAGGCCAAACCAATTTAAAAATGTGCATGCATGTGTGTATGCAGCCTTAGTCTAGTTAAAACGCTGTGTTCTCAGTAGGCCGACAACAAGCCTGACCTAATTACAACTTCTAAATGATCCACACCTGTGACTCATCATCCCTGCAAATGTGTGGCTCGAGTCCTAATTCTGCCACAGTGTACAGCCCCGCTGCCTTGGTTCACATTTATTCGGTCCAACTGGCTAGACGTTTTATCAATAGTAAAACATCGGCATGCACTGCATATTTATACAGCTTGTTCACGCTCTTGTCTTCTGATATACCAGTATGTTGCAAGCAAGTAGTATTAGAATTCATCACAAGAGTCTGGCGGGGGAGAGAAGATGAAGCAGTCCGTTCACTAGGTGTGGGAAAGCTAGCCTAATTGGGTGAGCTAGTCAGGCCTCGTTTTGGGATCAGTCTTAAAAGAGGCCATTGGGCGAATCTGGAGATAGACAGAGGAAAGGAATGGAGGAGTGTGAGACAGAGAGAGCGAGAGGGAAAGAGTGGGCGTCCTCATTTGCATCAGTACTGATTAAATACCTTCACTCCAGAGACCGTGCATATGCCACCAAAGATTTTTTATATTGGTTTGAGTGTGGCGGCTTTCCCACTTAATCCGAGTTTCTTGTTAAGACGTTTTATCTTCTTCATTGGAGAATTTGGTATTTTAAGAGGCCTGAAGTCTAGAGTTATCACTATTCTAATGTAATCACATTAGAATTATTTATTTAATTGCATAGTGAATGGCACTTATGTAACTTCCTGGTTTTCCATGGCAAAAAAAAATCCCTGCAATTCGAGACTATATACACTATATGCATATTTTTTGTGTCATTACAGGATAATAGTTTTAAATGTGTAGTGAGTATACACTTTTTTATCTACTATACATTAATATATATAACATGTATTTATTTTTAATAAATATTTGATAATTTTGTTTACAATACATATATCCATTTCTAATGTACATACACTGTAGCTTAAAGTCTTTACAATATAGTATGTAATCATAAGCTTGAACAAATATATGTTTATAAACAAAATTAATGGTGAAAAATATGAAGGAACTACAAATGTTACGTTTCAGGCACTAACATTATCACTGCTTGCAAAGATGAATGGGTTTTATGTCAGGAGTCAAATGCTGCCCCTACACATTTTTAAATAAATGTTTTTTTTTTTGACATCTCGCCATCACCCAACAAAAAGGCCAAGATTCAGATGCTTTCAAAAATATCCTCTTCTCATATCTAAATACATGTTGCATTATTTGGAAGTTTAGAGCTCAAACTTTCAGTACTATCTCTTTGTTTATGAGTGATACATATTCCATTTCAAACGACAGCATCCTTGTATTATCACCAGCAATAACCCTGACTTTAAAGGGTTTGTTTCACGAGCCTATGATGAATTGTGCTGGTTGTTGTGAGATTCTTCTTCCCATGCCAAAGACTTCAGCAGATTGTAGCATTTGACTGTGTGTCTTTTTTGGGTGTAATTTATTATGCTGTTGATTGAAGTGCTACTTCTTTGCTTTCTATTATTATTATTGTATACCGCTGGTCTAATGTAGCCCCCCTGCTTTCATCAGTGAGAGCCTTTGGAAGACAGAAGGGTCATGCTGCAATTTAGTTTCGTTTCATCCTGCCTCTCCTCTCGAGTGCAGTGCAGAGAGCAAGAGCCTGATTTTTTCTTCTTGTTGTTTTTTTCTCTTTCTCCTTTCCATCTTATATGATACATTTACTTCTTATTTGCTGCTCCTATGCAGTGGCATGACAATAAGTCTATGAATACTTTGTAATCAGAACCTACAGTTCTGATAATCAATGATATTAGCTGGTAGAATCCATTCAAACTTGAAACAGATTGAATTAATGTAATTAAATTCTATTAGCTAATATTATTGATTACATTGATGATAGAAGCAATTTAAAATGATAAAATATCATACTGTGTTAGTACTACAATATGTATTTTAAAATAAATAGTTTATATGTTTGCATTTACACACATAAAACAATATATTATACAATATAATAAAGACAAAACATAAAAGAACAATAAATAATAAAAAAAACAGTAGACAGTTGTCTGCCTTTTAGCCAGTTATGCATGTTTCTTTCAATTATTTGTTTCTTTATTTTTTTATTCATTTAATTTATTTATGTATTTTGCACATGGACAACTGAACAATGCAGTCACAGGCTTTCCTTTATGCCAAGCCAGATAAACCAAGCATTAGTCCCTATGACATTTCAGGGCCGAGACATTACAAGAAGTGATTTTTAAGAATTTAATTGGTTTATTGGTTTATTTCTTAAACCTTTAGAGAAAGCTTTATTGAGGACCAAACCCATTACATTTTGGATCCATTGGGTAACCGTGGGGCTTCAAAAGAGTAATGAACCTTTATGCTGGAAAAAAGTAGTCTCCTGTCTGAGAAGTTATAAAGCTCAAAGTGCACGTCAGATGGAGAAACTCTCACAGAAACACCTAGTTTAATTTCCATTCCTTTTTCTTTCTACAAGTTGACGTCATCTCATAATACAGTCTTTATTGCCAGCCTACCAGCCAGCTAGGCTCGTACGGGCCCAACAAACAGCAGCTGCTGAAGGTTTTGTCGGGAAGGAACTGCACTGGCAGCTGAGTGGGTGAGCTGATAAATCAGAGCATACTGAGCTTATCAGGAGGCGGGGCCTAAAGACACAGGAGCTCTAACAGAATATTTTAGACAGAGGGAGAATAGAGAGGGAGAAAATGTGCTTTTTGATACATTGAAGCATTTAAATGTATTATTTATTTTATTTAATACACAATTGCTGTTAATTTTTACTACTGGGATTATTTCTCATTTGTAAAACCCTACTACCAGTCAGTGTATCTGTCAGGACCAAGTGTATACATAAATGAGTGTCTGAGTGCTTTTCACAGCATGCTCCTCCTCTTAACCTGAGATTTATGTTGTTTGTTTAAGATGCTGATAATTCATTCCTGACAGTCAGATAGAAGTATCCACTAAAGCCGTAGCCATCGTCCTCTCTGACTTCACGCCTAAGCTGTGAATCTGCTGGGGCAGGCCATTAATCACATCATCATCCTGCTCAGATTCATAACGCTAAGTCTTGTTTAAGCCTATGCTAATAAAATTCTAATGAAGCTCAGATGCTGAGCCTTTGCCATTGCAGTGCAGTTTCTTAAGTGCCGAGTACATTTGAATTAAAATAGCGCCAGTAGTGTGGGGATAAGGGGGCTTTTTAGGCTTTCAGCAATTTTGTTTCTCCCCCATCCCCACCGCCTCGCCTCTCTTATACGGAAATGACTCACTGCCAGTAGAACATATTATAGAAAGGAACGGAAAATAAAGAGATTACATTTAGGCATGTGTATATATATATATATATATATATACATTTTATGGCCACTTTTGTATGAGACTATTTACACATGTGGTCCCAGATTTTGCCATTCGACTGTAATAAGAATGATCAGATTGGAATTCATCACAATGTTGAAAATGGTCACCTAATTACAATTCCCTGCGTTAGAAAATTAGTAGCACTAATGAACATTAGGCAACAGAATTTATTATTCAAGTAAACAGTTTCACAATTATAATGCAGCACTGGCTTGCTACTGCTGTTACAATTTTTAGGAAGAAGCACATTTAGGGCATTCCATTTGAGTACACTGTTTATACACTACAATGCATTTTGGGTTGAAAGGCTACTATTGTTGTTTATTTTTGTTTTGTTGTTTTCACATTACACTTCATTATGCCTGTGCATCACTATGGCCATCCAGCAGTGTTGGCAACGTGTTAGTGTTGGCAGCATGTTAGTGTTGGCAGCATGTTAGTGTTAGCGGCGCTAACATGTAGGTCCTTTTAGGGCAGAGATGCATCCACATTAATGGCACATATAGATCACTTGCAGATGTAAAACAAATGTCATCTGAGGAGCAAAGGTAGGAACTAAGGAATTAAGGCTTGTAATAATAGTGTGCAATATGCACTTTGTTGACAGAAATATTGGGACACCTACACATTGTACCTACAAGAGCTTTTATGATATCTCATTCTACATTCATAGGGATTTAAAAAGATTTCCCCCCTTAAGCTACAATAATATATTTAACAACTTACACTCCTTTGAGAAGTCTTTCTGTAATTCATCCTAGAGGTGTTCGAATGGGTTGAGGTCAGGCCTTTGTGTGGGCCAGTCAGGTTCTTCCAAACCAAACTCACCCAACCATTTCAAACAGCCTTTCAATACCTTTTCTTGTGCATTGGGGACAGTGGGACAGAAAAGGCCTTTCCCCAAACTGTTCCCTCAAAGTTGAAAGCATACCATTGTCCAAACAGACCTTACCAGGCTGAAATGGCATGAACATGATTTTTAGCCAGATCTGATTTTTTCAAGGCTGTGTGGACACAAAAATCCGAACTTTATAAATTTTATTTGAGTCACTTTTATATGTGATACATATTTGTGGGCATGCAAGAGTATGTGAAGTTAAAACCAGTACACAGTGGAAAACCCAAAGGATTGGACCCTTTTTTTTATCTTTGTCTTAGAATATTACGCTCATAATATTTTATCTTTGCAGTGAAAGCTTGTTCTGTTCATGTGCTGTTCATTACACACATTTTCATTCATGTGACGTTATTTATTTACATTAGGATGCAGATTTATTTACACTAATGATAGATTTGAGTCACCTATGCTAATATGAGCCATCATGTTACAGAGATCAGATCTGAGCAATGAGACTTGTGAATGTTTTACAAGGGACCTTGGCCAACCCCTGAAAAATAACCCTATAGCATTGTCCCTTCTCCACCAAACTCTATAGTCAGTCACCAAAATGCAGTCAGGCAAGTAGCATTCTCCTGGTATTTGCCAGACCCATACTCAGCCATTGGACTACGCCGTCTAATGCTTGGTATTATGTTTGGTAATGTAGTATAATATAATTCTAGAATTTTTAATTGCTCCATCATATGAACTGCCCAGTACTAGCTTGTAATCTGAATGCTGTTACACTCTTACAGTGGCAAATTTTTAGCAGTAGTGCTTGTTTACCTTTCCATCATGATATACACTATAAACCAGAACCTGTTTGAGAAGCCAGAGTCCCTATTTGTGTATCATATTAATCAATTCATTAATTTTTTTCTTCAATAAGTATAAGTATATTTATTTCACTGTCAAAAACAATTTTAGAGTACTGGCTAAATGAATGACACCGAATCCAGAGTCACACCTGTCCTGGACTGGAGTTATTTTTTATAATGACATGTGTAAACTGTGAATAATGCAGTTCAGTCAAGACCTAAACGAACATAAATAAATAAAATACAAGAAAATATGCAGTTATGGTGGTGACATGCCCAGCACAGCTGCACTAAGTGAACATAGCCTAAAGCTGTTTTATTCTTTCTCTCTCCTACTCTCTCTCCCTCTTTGTTTGTCTCTCTCTGCATCCCTTTTGAAACTCCTCAGAGCTGTGCCCAATGCCCTGTGGCAGTCACGGTGTGTGTTCAGAGGGCCGATGCCAGTGTGAGGAAGGCTGGGAGGGCACCGCGTGTGACCAACGGGCATGCCACCCTCGCTGCGAGGAACATGGCCAGTGTGTGGACGGCAAGTGCCAGTGTCAGCCAGGATGGGAAGGCGAACATTGCACTATTGGTAAATGTCCACTGGCGTGATGAGGAGAGAAAACCTATCAATCTCACTAAGATTCAGATTTTTTTAGAAAACAACTTTTTTTAACAATAATAATTATGCCCAAATACATAAAAAGAGCATTTTATTAAACAGAAAAATAAAATCTGCACTAAACATGTTTATTATATCTTGAGATTATGACAGCATATTATTGAACAACATTACAGTTTATTATAATCAATATTTTTTACCAACCAAAAATCAAAGCACAAAGCAACTTTCAGATGATGCCTTATGATGCATTTTTGTCTATTTTTGGATCTTCCCCTTCTGGGAAATCAATATTCTTGTTAAAACTGAAACTGTAATAAAGATTACCAAATGATAAGTTGTGCAGGCTTAGTCTCTGTTGCTTCCCTGTCAGTAGACTTTTCTAATCAGCCGGCACATCACAGCTAATTTGACGGTAATTAAACTGTAATATTTCCTCGTCAACTCCCCCCACCCCCCGTTAGTGTGCAGATGAGCGGAAGCTTGAAGAATGAAAAATATGAATGTACATATTTCTGAGAAATACGGCAGGCGAATTTGCAAGTGTGCGAGCCACGAGACTCATTAAATCTTGGGCATTTGCTAAAAGCAAAGCCAAGAACTCATTTCATCCCCTTTGCACTTTAACAAGGGAATTAAAGAGTTTGCACTGTAGGCTTTCCAAGATGTGTCAAACTAATTGCCCCACCTTAAAGCTTCTTTTAGGCCTGTCTGTTTTGTTAGTATGTGTGTTGCTTTGTTAAACATGTTTAGTACATTTCTGCTTCTGTTTTGTTTCTTCACCTGCAGCACACGATCTGGATGTGGTGGTAAAAGGTGAGTGCCACATCAGGCTTATCTGTTACACACACTAGAAATTAATCCATTCAGCTTTATCATGGATTTTCTGTGCATGAATAGAGGTGTAACACATGCCTGTAATATTTTACCGGAATCACATAGTCGATTATAATGCATTTCTCTCCTCTGCAGAGTGTATTGTATAATTTAGTACTGTGGGAGAGTTAATACAATCATTTCAGACATCTTTTGGAGGACATATTGAGTGAATTGATGTTAAGAGATTCTTCACATCTAATAAATGTTACAACAGGGTCTACTATTAAATGTAGATGTCTACACAACCACTTGCTCTCATGACTAGTGTGTTGGAAGTGGCAAGTCAGTGTAGAAGCTAGCTAACTCTCTGCGTTGACGCTGTGTCAGATGGCTGCCCGGGACTGTGCAATGGAAAAGGCCGCTGTACTCTGGAGCAGAGTGGCTGGCGCTGTGTGTGTCAGGCTGGCTGGAGCGGTCCTGGTTGCAACACAGTGACAGAGCGCGAGTGTGACGACAACACAGACAATGATGGAGGTAAGAAAGTCAGACTTTCAGAAGGATAAGCAGTTTCTAATTTGTGTTTCTTTGGAGTTCTCTGGAATAAACTGTTCAAGCCTAGCATGGTTACGAGTGTGTGAGACGCTTTTGGATGCACCATATGACATTTTTTTATTATTACACTTTTTGTACTTTTTTTTTTTTTTCTAAAATTGAGTAGCACTACAAATACTAGTTCACCAAAAAAAAGCTATCCCGCGTTTTATAGGTGTAATTGACCAATGGCACCATGAACCCATGCAAACATTGGAATGTGTCTGTGACACTAGCAAAAATGATTATAAAGCGAGAGTTTCAGCAGTGTATATTGTATATACTTGTTTATTCTGTGTTGTATAATATTGGATTTGTCTGGACTGTTTAAAATTCATACATTCCAAAAAATAAAAGAAGCAACATCCGGTTTAAACTCATGGTGAACTTTTTGCTTACTGCTGCAGTGTGTGGAACATTGCTGCTTGTGATGGCAGCATTTTCCATCACAGCTTCATTAAAAACAGTCAGAGTTTTGATTACATCACTGATGTTTCTTACACCCCTACCTATCATTTAGCAATGCGCTAACTCAAAGATCCTGCCATATCACTGGGAAATACATCACAATAAAGAAAACAATGTGTTATGATTTCTTATTGCCTTTGAAATAATGTCAGGTTGGACTGGTGTGGGGGTGTCTTAAATTCAAAAGCGGAATTGTACTGATAAAGATACAATGAAGATACAAAAGTACATCATTCACTTATTAACTCGAAAAGACATGTTCTTCTTCAGGTTTGAACTATTAGTTCAAGTAGTATCAGTTTGTATTCTTAAGCTCACAATCATCAGATGCATCTGCTTGGCAAATAGGTCTCAAGCACAGCCAACATTACAAAACTGTTCTTCCATATTTTGAGTTCAGTTACACATTTCCATCAAAGTGGTCTCCAAATCAGCACATTCCCAAACCCGGCATAGTGAAACTTTAACAACTACTTAACATGCCTAAAGAAGCACTCCTGCCAAAATGAACAGTTTCACATGCACACACTCAAAAGCGCAAAGACATTTTGTGTCAGGAATCCTATGTAGACTTTTTGTTTTTCCTTTCTCTATAACAAATTTAAGCAAAAACCTGGAAGATAAGGCCAGATGTTTTGAACAAAGTAATACCTGTTTTATTTTAAGTGTATCAAATGAATTTGGTGTTCTAATCTTGAGCAGTTCCATACCTGTTACCATGAAGAAATATTAGACGTGTCTGTAATTATGACTGGATCTGTAAATAATTCAGAATGATTGAGAGAGCCTTATATCCAGATTGCTTTATATTTGATAATTTGATGGTGATCTAATGTTGAGTTATGTGCTGAAGTTGGTTGGAAATGGATTATAACATTATAGAATTTACCTAAAGCCCTTTTAACTATTAAATAAAAAAATTAAATAGTTTACACTCTGTATAATTTTATAGTGTGTAAATGAAACTATAAATATTACATGTAAGTGTATATTCATAGTAATTTAATGGTTACTAATGGCTCATATGAAGTTAAAATCTGTGTCTCATTTCTTGTGCCATCTTAAATGATGTAGCATTTACTTTCAGATACCTGTTACAGTGCTTGTGTATAACTGCGGGACTGTGCACTATGATGAAGCGGAATTTCCTGTAGAAAGCTAACAAAAGCCCAGAGAGATGATTAAATTAAGAATAGGGATATGGATTTTTCAAACAAACGTATGAAATACTTTTGGGAGAAAACGCATATCACAACAGCTTTTAAGGTCAATTAATCTGTGCCTGGTGTGTGGTGGTAATGGCCTTCTTTCTTTCTCCACTAAACTTTATGTCTCAGAACACATCAGACTGTTTTTGAAGCTTTCCTCTGTTCTGTTGACTTTTAGCTCTGAAGCCTTTTACTTTACTAAACTGCTTTTCTAATTAACTTATCAGCTTAAATGAAGATTTATATCATCGCTGTCCAAAGAAAAGCATGTATCTCCAGTTTTGTCAACTCTTACTCTATGCATCATTTGAACACAGCAACACAGCAATTGCTTGGATTTTTGGCTCCATTGACTTGCGTTTAAATATTATTATTTTTATTTTTTTTTAATTTGTCCTCTCCTGTAATGTTGCCACTTCAGAGATACTTGTTTTTCTTGATGTATGTAAAAATATCTAATTACAGATAAAGGTAAAGTACATTATTCTACTAAAAAGAAATTTAAGGAAATTTTTCTCTAGTAACTGGTCTAGAAATAATTTATTACTTTCTACCTCTGAAAATAACTACAGGCTTTTGAATGGCATTATATCAACAGTGCTAAACCAATGAAGCAGACTTTGGACATCATTTCTTGGCTAATTAATTGGCCTGCTTAACTGATAAATATGAAATTGTATAGATGGCTAAACTATCACTTTAACAAGCTCTGAGCGCTGACATATGAGAGATCTGTTAGATGAGACAGTGACTTGACACTGTCAGAAATAGATCTGGTAGACAAGTGATTTTGTTAGACATCTACAGGATGTGGGATATGAAGCTGTTTGAATTTAAGACTTTAATATGAGTGGAAACAGTTCACTAGTTTCGTTCCCTACTGACTCCCTTAGTCTTCCAAGAAGCCGTCAGTGCTGTTTGTTTGTTTTTCTCCAAGCTGGCCTGACTTTTGCCTGCTGTTGTTGTTGAAATGGTAGTGTGGCCCAAGCACTGAGTGGATTTTAAATCTGTGCCAATGTAGGTTAATACCTTTGATGTCTACCAGTCCTGCTGAGATGAAAGATGAGGGAAAACATCCACTCTCCGTTTTTTTATTTATTGTGTATTCTGTTCAAAAGGAAGACAAACAGAGAGAGAAGGATGGAATGTACTAAACCAATCTCTTCCTCATTTTGATTGCACGAGAGATTTTGCGCATGAGGGCCCCTTGCGGCGCTCAGGTGACGTACCAGAAAGATGATTTGTGGCTTTGTTGGCTGGGTTAAGATGAAAGGCGATGCTGCTGATTGAGCTCAGACTCTCACCGAGGCATGTGTTCTTTTTAATATCACTTGTGTCCTCCCCCCAGCCCCTCACCTCTGCTTACTCCAAGAGGACTGATGTTGTGATTTGAAGCTGAAGTCTGACATGCATCTGAATGTAGAAAAGCAAAGAAAAGTTTGGATACACCTGACTAATTGTATGCTTTTGAAGTCAGACTTCAGTCTAAAGTAGGATTCTATGTATGAATTTATTTACAAGCGCAGTAAGTGCTCAGCATGTGTGGAATCTGCCAGATGGCAGAGCATCTCAAAAGGCTACTCATGAAGCTGTAAATAGTCATTTTGATGGGAGAAGTAGTGTAGTTATTATCTATATTTTTAAAAGCATCACCAATGATAGTTAAATGTTGTGGTTATGACTGGTTTCAATCATACATACTGTTTATTAGAGGTGGACGATATGAAATCATGGTTTTCCGAGTATGTTGTGGACAGCGTCTGTGCTTAAATCTCGAACCATTAGGACATTTTGTCTAAGTAGCAAAACATGATGTTGCGATTTGTGTATCCGGAGAATGTCTTTTAAACATGATAGTCTTTCATCATATGTTGGTCAGGCACAAAGAACAAGCTGCAATGCTAGCAGAGCTAAAGGACTAATGAGCTTTATTATAAAAACTAAGTGCTTTACACAACAGTAAAGGACGAGTCAGCAATGAGATGGGACAATACCTGGTCATAAGTAGATAGGGCGAGCGAGGGCCGAAATCCAGGAAAGCAAGGAAGAAGGCAGACTAAACCAGAAGAGCAGTCGAAGGAAAAACAGGGTCAAAGTCAGAAGTCAGAGATAGAGTAGATCAGAACACTCAGAAAGGCAACAGGAGTTGGCAAAACAAATAGTGCAGTACTGCAAATAGTGTGAGTGTGTTTGAGTGAATTCTGGAGACCTAGGCCAGGAGCGATTGGTGGACAGTGGACATGTGGGGCTGTGCTCTCTGGCAAGTGAAGGGGTTAGCGGGGTCAAGCAGACCCGCGGACCTGACAATGTGTTAACAGTCTAACACAAGTAATGCCTCACATTTAGCTTCTGTATAATTTCTTTCGTTTCTAGTTCCCTTTTGGTAAACCTGTAATTAATTTAATACTTACAGGTAATAACAGACCCAGAACAGAGCCCCTGTACGTTTCTCTTTTTTCAGTTTTTGATTACTTTAGATCACTAAAGATTTGATTTGAGATTTCAGTTTCTCTGACTTAGATTTGTCAAAATGGGTTAAATTGAAATGGTATTCAGGGCTTTGTAGGCACATTGATTTCTGTAAACTAAAAAATACATGCATAAATTCATATATACTGTCATTTTTGTCGAATCATGCTTGTATTTAGACACTGCATGTTTTATAACCATTACCTGGCTTAATAGTGAAAATAGCATTATTGTAGAGGTGGGTTTTATCATCTTGTTTAAACTGCTTTAGGTGTAACGTTAAATTTGTACTGGTTTCCTTGTTGTTAACTAACAAACTTTTAGAATCCCTCAAAGAAGCTGCCAGAAATTTACATTACCATGGAGTTGAGATTTATGATTTTGTGACAATTATCGCTCTAGCTGAAAGCATAGCTCTGTCACAGTTCGTCAGTGAATGTAATGTGTTCTGTGTGAAATGGCCAAAAAAATGTCCATGTGATTTGCCATTAACTAAAACTTCTAATTTCTTAGCATTATTATGAATGTTTTAAACCAATTTGACATGAATGTGTTGAGCAAATCTTCAAATTACTGAATACATCACTGGTTATGCTGTGGGGTTAATCATATATGCAAGGGTGGAAATGTTGTTTTTTTTTTGTTTTTTTGTAGATTTACGTACATGTTTCTGGCTCATTCTCACATTGAAATATACCTTACAAATAACATTTCTATTCTTAGACTTTAGGTGCAACACATATTAAAAATCTTTCTGCAAACTCTAAACATTTTAAAATCTGAAAAACACTTATTTTATAATGCTTTCCTAGTTTCTTCTTTTTATTAGGGTTGCTGACCTTTTTGTGTTAAACACTCAAACTCAAATTCAAACTGTTTCCAACGGTTGTATTTTTGTGTGTTGCAAATCAATCTAATTCTACAGTCTAGTTAAAAATAAATTCAGAAATTAAGGTTACAAAGTGTTCTGCTCTAATGGAAGGCTTGCTGCTTATAATCATGGTACAACATTTTTGAAGAAAAAAGATAAATGTAATACTTTAAAATGCCACAGAAGTTATGCAGGTACTATTAACTACTAAAGCTTCTAATTTTTTAGCATTATTATGAATGTTTTAAGCAAATTTGACATGAATGTTTTGAGCAAATTTTCAAATTAAAAGCAACACATTACATTAGCTCTTCTATGAGTAGATATGTGCAAACTTTCGATCATGGACAAGGTTGGTTCCAGACATTAGCCACATCTTTTGTATCATTCACTGGCATGTGTGCTAGCAAAGAATGCTAAATGTTTCAGTGCTTAATGTTCCAGTGCTGGTGCTCAGCAAGCTCTGACAAAACCACTACATCGGCACAGTGTTATAAGCTAAATATTTTGTCACATAAAAATATTGCGCTTTGCCTCGCTTAAACCTTTCCTCACCTCCCATGTTCCCCTATTATTCTTTGAGATCACATAAAAGAGGGTGTCGCTGCTGAGGCTTTTTAACTGAGCTTCTGTTTTACAGAGGTTCGCGTTTTAAAAAGGGAGAGCCTGCAGGGATTATTAAGCTCAACAGCAACTCCAGCATCATTCAGATCCATTGCGAGATAGTGAGGAATTGTATGCATGGTCTTCACAAGTCTCACTTTAATGTGGCCAGCTAATATGCAAGTTTGAGCTAGCTAGATGCTATCTGAGAAAGGTTGGAGGAAGGGGTGAGCTCTATTCAATTACGTGCCTCTGGTGTTCAAAATCAAAGATTCGCATTTGTGTCTGGGTTTGACCAAGTGCTCATTAAAACGTGCATTTATATTCTGAACGAGCCATCATTAGGAGCAAGCCTTAGGGAAACAGATGACAATCAAAGGCTTTGCAGCGGTGGCGAGGTGGCCACATAATGAAGTTAGACCGAAGTTAATGGTTTCTGAAGAAACTGAAGAAGCTCCCACACCATAACTAGGGTCAGGTGTAGCCTCAAGCCAAACCTGAATGTGTGTTGCTCAATCTGAATGTGTGCATTCTGTGTGGATAAGTTGATTTTGAACTATACTTTCAAATGTCACTGAATACATCACTGGTTATACTGTGGGGTTAATCATATATGCAAGGGTGGAAATGGTTTTTTTTGTAGATTTACGTACATGTTTCTGGCTCATTCTCACATTGAAATATACCTTACAGTTAACCTTTCTATTATTAGACTTTAAGAGCAACACATATTAAACATCTTTCAGCAAATACTAAACATTTTAAAATCTGAAAAACACTTTTTTTATAATTCTTTCCTAGAACTTTCTTTTTTATTAGGGTTGCTGACCTTTTTGTGTTAAACACTCAAACTCAAATTCAAACTGTTTCCAAAGGTTGTAAATCAATCTAATTCTACAGTCCAGTTAAAAATAAATTCAGAAATTAAGATTACAACATGCTCTCAGATTTGGGACACATCTACTTCCCACATCTACTATGTTGATATATCATTTTATGGATAAAGCAGAAGGGTATAGCTTCTTACCATGTGGTAATGAGGGAGAGTGGATCTTATGTCCTGCTCTAATGGAAGGCATGCTGCATATAATCATGATACAACATTGTTGAAAAAAAAAAAAAATATATATTTACATACATATATTACATACATACATACATATTTTTTTCAATATTTTACATACAACAATTAGCCAGGTATTAGTATTATGTATACGTGTAGGGGTAAGGGTTTGGGACACCCACCTCCCAATAGAAAGAATACATGTATATATTTGTATATATTTGTATTTATTTAGTTTATTTCTGTTATTTATATATACATAAATAGTTGCACCCAGAAGGAATCAACAAACAGGAATAAAACTTGTATCGCTGTTCTTTACTGATTCAACAGCCACGATTGTGGACATCCTGCTAGCAGAGATGCCATATATGAGTCATCCTCTTAATGCCAGCACCATTGGCGACTGCCCTTAACGTTACACCAACTTTGCCAAAGACTGTACTGGTGTCTTGCCAGACTGTCATGGAGTGACTCAGAATGGCAGTGGGTCATCTTCAGTGACAGTCTCACTTTGCCTTGATGGAGACAACTATTGAATCCATGTGTGGAGGCACCATGGTCAGTGCCGAGATGAACGGTTTGTGGTTTGTCACCCGTTGTCTACAAGGCTTGGTGCCACTTCACCTCTACCTTTACTGCAAAATCTGCAGGAACTGATTAAGAAAATTCAAGATGCATGAGACGGATTATCACAGGACACATTAGGAACTTCTACAACTCCATGTCGAGGCATTTGGCATGTTGCATTAACCACTACTTTTGAATGTGTAGCTCTATAAATATTACCCATATCAGTTTAAATGTTTCCAAATGTATTGTTCTTGGTAACCTTTATCTTCCTTCCAAATAGCAACTCAACACTTCTTTCTGCAACCTCTTTCTGGGTGCATCTGTTTTATTATTTTTTATTTAAATTTTTTGCCTGATATATATTGCCTAATGTAGGGAGTATAAGCATGTAGTCTGCAGAATATACTGATGCTTTTGAATAATATTCTATTTCAGAACCAGTTAGCTGGATATTTATAAGCCATTTGGTGCCTCTGTGGCAGGAATATTTGTATGAATACACAGCAGGGACATTTACAAGTCAAATGTGTTTTGCAGTACTGTGTAATTGTTTGCCCCCCTTAGGAGGAGATGACCTTGAACTGAGAAGCCTCAGTTCATCCCCCTCTAAAACTTCTTTATCTCAGAGCAACAAGGACCAGTCATGCTGCAGATAACGTGGCGGTCAGGATCACAATATTGCTAATATGGTTTTAAATAGCTCATTATAACATGGACAAAGCCTTTTTCCCAGTGCTCTAAGAGAGTGTTTTTTCCTTTGCTGGCATTTATAAAGTGATGCTGTGGTTAGCTAGAAATGTCAGCCTCATTCCTACTGTTTGGGGGGAGGAAGTGGATTTTATATATAAAATTGTTATGGAAATATGCTGCCATTTTTATGGATGCTATTGCCTCTTTATTCAGATACAAATGCTCGCATAAGGTCAGGAAAAAATCTATTTGGAACTTGGGAAAATGATGTAGTATTTTCAAATCAGGGCAGAAAGTCAAGCCCTCAGCGAGCAGCATAGAATGCCACCTGCTTGAATTTAGATAATAATCATGTAAATGCAGCCTGTGAGTCAAATAAAAGTGGTGGCTCCACTTGGGTCCACATATAGAGAGAGCTTTTCTTTATCTTGAGAACCGTAGTATTTAATTTCCTCTGATATAGACGGTGGCTGTCAAAAGTTTGGTTATACATGTACTGCCATTCTTCCCCATGACTAATGCTTAAAGGCTTTGAAATGTGAAATATGTTTCTGAAACTAACAGAAGCTTTAAAGTGCATATGTTTGAGTTGAACTCCAAAACAAAACATATATATTTTGAAAACATTTTACTCTGAGCAACAACTGCTCAGCTTCAAGCAAGAAAATGTCATCCCAGGTGACTTTTAAAGCTGCACGAAAAATGCTACAAGTGTGCAAAGCTACATCTAAGAGAAAACAGAATGCTTTGAAAAGCTTTGGAAAATAGAAGGTACTGTTGTTTGAAAGGGGGATTCCACAGATTTTTGGCAGTTTCTGCATATTTTATTGGTTAAGGTGTAAACAGTCAGTCAGAGTGGTTTGACTGTGTTGAACCGTTCACAGCAGTAGTGACAGGAACCAGACATAGTGTATAGTATAGTGTTAAATACCTCTGAATTGCTACCTGCCTCTGTTTAACCTGGTATCTTTGTTATTTCTGTAAGTTGAACTTCAACTTCAATACTTAGAACTTCTAGAAGTAGGATCGTCCAGCGTATTTGCTGGTGCTGTATGTAGTCATTGTTTATTATGGGTGAATTACTTAGATAGAATCTCTGCAAATAGTCAAAACTATAATGGTTATGAACATTTATTGTTGTTGTTGTTTTATGGTGTTATACCCTCTATAAATGTTTATTTTGGACATTTCAGAACAAAAATGCTCTAACTGTGTATGACAACCTGAAAAACGTAAAAGTGCTAAACTACATTCTCAGGATCAAGGCGTGATGTGCTTTTTAATAAAAACGATATTTTACATTTATTCGTTAAAACTGTATTGAATAAAGGAATGGAGAAGCACGTTTTGATCATTTTAGTAGTCAGGATTTTAGTAAGAGGTAAAAAGAGGTTTACTCTTTTTAGAACCCAGCTTGTGTCTGTTTTTTACATATGTGTTGTATTAGGGTGTTTGCTGTCAGTCATAAAACATTTTACTGCTATTTGCCTGCAGGAGCATATAAAATGCCATAGGTAGGCACTATACATTTTATATGTATTTACAAAGTGGTGTGTAGATTTACAATGGAAAAAGTGTATTTCATATTTATGGAAAACACTGTACACAGATCATATGGATATATGTATGACCTCACATACAAGCTGTAAACCCGGCTGTATATATTTATGTTTATTTCAGATGGCCTTGTAGACTGTGTGGATCCGGACTGTTGTCAGCAGGGGAGCTGCAGTAATAAACCCCTTTGCCAGGGTGCTCCTGACCCCCTTGCCCTCCTCCAGCAAAGCCACAGTCAACCGCCCTCCACGCCTCTCCCCACACACACCTTCTTCCAGCGCATCCGCTTCCTCCTGGGCAAAGCCGGCACACACACGCTGCACGGAGACATCCCCTTCGATGGCAGGTGCGAGAGTGGATGTGTAAATATATCACGCCACACATCACTCCAGCAGTTGTCCGTATTTTACCCCTGTCTTTATGTCTATCAATATGTAATCATATAAAGTCAGATTGTTTGTTACATATTTATGCTTTATGAGGCCTTGTGCTGTAGCAGGGATAAAAATGTCGCCGTAAATTTCCCTTGAAAGCCTCTTGTTCGTTCTCTGAGCGGAGAAAAATGGTGCAGGCCCTTTTTCATGATACAGACTGGAGGTAGAGAGAAGGAGAGAGCCTTTTCTTTCACCGGTTTGAAAAATAGTCAAATGCACTTTTTCCCTCCTCTGCCACACACACACACACACACACACACACACACACAGTAGCGAATAAACAAATAAATGAATTAAATGGCTTGCGTTGCAAGGGGAAATCAATTGCAGTGTGCGGCACTTGAGTAACAAATTGTAGTGCACAGTGGCTCAGAGAAAATTCCGTCCTTGCACATTTATCCTGCTCAAGCTTAGTCAAAACCAGAGGAGCATGCAGATTTTTTTTCCTACTAGTGCCAGTCTGCCCTGCCAGCTCACCCCTAAACCATCAGTTGATGTGCATTGTTTATCTAAAAATAAACCCTGGTTCACTTCTCCAAGAGCTTAAATCTTTATACATCCCATACACTTAAGAAAACAGTTGCCAGAAATTATTTTTTACAGACAGTCGCATTAAAGAGTGGCATTCAAAGAACTACATGTATTTCTGTTAACAAAATAAGTCTTGTAAAAATGTATTTTGACGGCATTTAAAGTTTTGTTTAAAGGGCATGTACACCATTATCCAGGTTCCAGGTTATTGATTAAGGTCAATGGTGAATTGCCATTAAATATTTCTGTTATGCATAGTCATGAAGCTTGGCTCTGTAATATCCAAGATGCTTGTAGACACCTGGTCATTCAATAGTGTTCATCATTTGCTGCAGTAACACCCTCTACTCCACTGAGAAGGCTTTGCCACAAGATGCTGACACATTGCTTTAAAGATTTGATTGCGTTAAGCCACAAAAGCATTAGTGAGGTCAGGCACAGATGTTGAATCATTAGTTCTGGAACACAAATGCCACTGCAGCTCAACCAAAAGGTATCTGATGGTTCTCATCATCTGGAACACAAACGACACTGCAGCTCAACCCGAAGGTACCTGATGGTTCTCATCACTCTAGAGAATGCAGTTCCACTGCTCCACAGCCGAAGGCTGGAGCCTATATAGGGTTTGCGTGTTGCTGCTCCAGATTCCATCCCGTTCTATGCTTTTCCTTGGAGATTAAACAGGGTGTGTGTTCAACGGCTGTGTCAGCAATGGTTGCACTTTGAATTCTCTATTCAAAATGGGCGTCTGGACACTTATGTATCATGGAAAGCCAATTTCACATTGCTTGTTTTTTTTTATAAAAGAGTTTAAAGTAGTTTGAAACACACAAGTTTCTAAATGCATAACATGTAATACAGCCTATACACATCTTTTACGTGGTATATTACCTATATATACTAGAATGTACTATATACATCAAGGAATCTACGCTCACTGTGCATGTGACATAACAAAGATGGGCTTCATTACTGTACCTGTCTGGCTATCTAAGGATGTATGGATGTATGTATGGATAGGAGGCATGCACCAGCGACATGAAGGAACTAGGAGACCTACACGAGAGAAGTGACAAATTGTCCAACATGCACCTGACCCAACAGCTACCAAAGACGTCAATGGTTTTATGCCAGACTGTCATGTTTTGAATGGCCAGTGGGTCGTCTCCAGTGACGAGTCCTGCTTTTGTCTTGTTGGAGACAAACAACTAATCCATGTGTGGAGGCACCATGGTCAGCACCAAGATGAACAATTTGTTGTCACGTGTCATATGTCCAGAAGGCCTGGTGTCACTCCACTCCACTGCAAAACTGCAGAAACTGCATGAGAATATTCAAGCACAATACAACACAATATTTAAGTAAATACACAGAAAGAGCCAGTTAGGCAGCTGCTTTTAGGAGTGTGATGTTTTAATGAATAGCATAGCTCCTTTTTTTTTGTCCAGGTGCAAGATTTGCAGCGAGGTGGAGACATTATTGGTATCAGAGGAGGCGAGGTTAGAATTCGTGGGCTGTGTAGTGTGTGGCTAGGGACCTTGGTAAGGAATTTCAAACAGGGGGAAGAAAGGGGGAGGGCCAAGCGAATGAGTAGGGAACTTGAATGAGGCTGGAAATCTGGATTTCGCGGGCCCCATAAATCCCGCCGCGGCTAAGTGCCGGAGTTACTGAAGTCATTAGACTTTGAAGGTCTTTATTGCTGGAGGTCAGATTTGACGGTGGACTCATGGGCCCAGGCGGCGGATGGATATTAAGCTTGGCAACATATGTGTCACATTGGGGCAGAATTGCTCTCTCTTTGAAAAAGCAGCAGGGAGACAGGCAGCCAGGGGCACTGGCCTGGACCCGGCCTGAATCATCCTGCTCGCTGCACTGCGGATCACAATTTTCCTCAGGTTGTCCTCAATTTCAGTAGCTTCAACCCTTCAACCACCCCACTCCCCCACCCCCCCAAACCACACACACACACACACACACACACACACACCGAGATGACTTTTTATTATGGCGTCCGTCATGTTCGCCCAGGTCTCCAATGGGTTTTTAATCTCAATATCATTTATTAAGCACACAATTTTGACTGGCATAAGAAAAAGGAGAGTCTTCGTCTCTTTATTATTGAAATGGGAAGTCCATCAAGCATGGCAGATGACATGAAAGGTCTGAGAGAGTTTTTTTTTTCTCCTGAGTTTGAAGTTCGATGTTTCTGCCACAGCATTCATGTTGAACTCCCTCAAACTTCATTATTACACAAAATGCTATTGAGCGCTTGAGTGGCTGACATGTCTAGTTTTAAGGCCATGGCAAATTGACAGTTGTTTTTCCCCCTTTTCTTTATCCACAGCATATGCCCTGAAAAAAAAAAAAGAAAACTTATTTACCCACTGTTAAACAACTGGAGAAGCTGATGAGCAAATTGTGGCATTCAATTACAATGTGACCTTGCTTCCATAAGGCAGACAAATTAAAAAAAGAATAACAAACGGAGACAACATTGAGTTTTAATTGCTTTTGAAGTGGCACAGACACTGAAATTGATGTTTTGACAGAATTCAGTTATAATTTTGGAAAGCATAAAGCACAAGTGGACATGCAGTACAGTCATGTTACTGCAGTTAAGGAAATAGGTTAGTAAAAGAGATCAAACATTCACAATATTCCATTTTTCTCAGATGTAATCCATTTGCTCAAATGTGTGTGGTGTCAAAACTTGCTTCTTTATTTATTTAATGTTAGAGCAACAAGGCAACTCTGTCAGTAAATAGTCACCCAAATCTTTTCTGCAAATATTTCTTTAAAACATCTCTCAACTTCCTCAAACCTCATCCAGTTCTTAAAGGTTGCATGCCAGTACGGATTAGGATGCAGTTTGACTGTGAAAATGCTATGTCATGCAGGTATAGGGGTTCTACAGATCATGTTTACTGTTAATCTTACAAGCAACAGAAGTTGTGATTGTAATGTAGTATGCACATGCCTGTGTGAAGTTCACATAAAGTCTGACCTGTGTGCATTTTGAGAGACGTTTTGGGGATGTAGTTACTGAAAAGATTTGGGTGACTATTGACTTTTCTCCTGCCATGCAATGTAGTTTGTAGCTGGCGATAGTTCCAAAAAAACATTTTGTGAACAGCACAATGGTTTTCATTCATTTTCGCCATTCATTTGAATTAGATGAGAAATTAAGTTCATATGAGTCCTATATGTTTGATATATATTGAGCCAATCAGTTTTCAGAATGAGAAATAGGATTTTTTAAATTCTCTTCCACTATTTCTTCCTTAGCCAAGCGGCCGTGGTGCGGGGGCAAGTGGTGGCAGTGGACGGGACACCTCTCGTGGGGGTCAACATTACCTTCCTCCAGCACCCAGAGTACGGCTTTACTATCAGTCGACAGGATGGCAGGTATTAGCCGGACATACACTCTTTTTTCTCACATAATTGCCTTCCTCATTTGGTTATTCCTATAAAAGAGCTCATTATTCCCTTGCACTCAGGGACGTTTGAAAAGTGTAGTCTCAGCAGAACAGGGATTTCTCTTTTCTGTCTTTTGACTTTCTCATACAGTTTTGACCTGGTGGCAGTGGGAGCTATCTCAGTGACTCTGGTGTTCCAGAGACCACCCTTTATAACCCAGAGACGCACCGTCTGGCTGCCCTGGAACAATTTCCTGGTGCTGGATAAGGTTGTCATGTCTCGAGTGGAGGGTACTCTCCAAACCTGTGATATGAAGAACTTTATTAGCCCCTATCCGATCGTGCTGCCCTCTCCTCTCACCAGATACACCGGAGAGTGCGCCCTTCGGGGACCCGTCATCCCGGAATTACAGGTATGTTCAGTGGGATGATAGTGGGTGGTAGATTCAAACGTTCAATGAAAACCCAAATTTCAACCTCGGAGGTGTACACATAACTAGAACTCTAGAACCTGAAAAGCTTATATACTGATGGAATTAAATTATTGATAAAGGTGGAATAATTGATTCTGAGGTTTGCTGAAGTTGGCTGTCTTAAAACAGTGTTACAGTGTTTTCAAAACAAAATGTGCACACACTATGTATTTTTTAAACCATATTTATTGTGAAATGAAAAATTAAGTAAAAACAAGGAAAAACGTTACTAATTAATTAACTAAGAGAAATTACTAATAGTAATGAAGGTGGAAAGAACTAGCATTGGAGTCATAACAGGAGATACATTTTACCCCTTAGAACCCAAAGACCCCCTTTAGGCCGTTTGCATGGCTCTGTCTGTGGCACATGAGTGTAACATGTTTGTAAGTTCACCCTTTCTTGAAAAATAAAGCACCACATACAGCCAACTGCCTACAAATGTGGGCTTATGGTTCTAAAGTTTAATGTTAACAAGAAAAGGCTCACAGTTGAGTGACCAAATACTGCGACATGTACTGTAAGACCCTTTCTCTATCAAAACCTCCAAAGCATTTTTTTTTTGAGGACGTGTAACCCATCATAAACTTGCAGCAATAAGCTGCTCCAAAATATTTCAATACACAAAGTACACCAAGGATACTTGGAGTGTAAATCGCAAATAAATGGCACTTAGTGATTAAAGTGTGCCCAGTACATGACATTTTGATGTTATTAAAAAGAAAGGAGTAGAAGTGATTGTCCTAGTCATTTTGTTTTTTGACTGAAATCTACCACTTATATTGATATCTGATTGTGGAGAATTGATGTAACTGCCTTTGTGTAGTTTGTAGGTATATTAAATAGACATTTAAATAAGATATATACTCAGCAAACAGATATTAATAAAACTATTTTATATGTTCATAATGAACAGCCTTTTCTAAATATAGCTGAAAGAGTTCATAATTTTTTTTTCTATTATGTAATCTCTCTGGTCTGTGAGGGTGTAGTCTATTTTCATTAGTTTGTCATCTGATAATACCAATGTACACATATAGCCCACTTTCTTGGCTTTGGTTTGCTTTGTGCTATTTAAAATTAAAACTTGCCTAGTGGATATAGAGAAAATGTCCTGTTTATGTTCTTTTGTTATTCCTTTCTTGGTTTGTTTGACAGCATAAGCCATGACACATACTGGCACAATTATCAATTTCAGTGTTATTGTTTCTACCATTATTTTATGCAGCTGTCACAATTGTTTTATCACAGCTTAGGCTTTAGCTTGCTGGCTATAAGTCTAAGCTAATACTCCTACTTTGCCTAGAAGCCTTGAACATGGGACATGACTGGCAGGACTGCTTCCTTGACCTGAGTGGTTGCATGTGGGTGGTCTACATCATTAGATTTTTTGTCTGAGCATGTAATGTGATTGACAGCTGCCAGATTGTGAAGAGATGTCCACCAGATATTCCAAAAAACTTTCTGACTTGAGAACTAGATGACATAGCAATAATTCAAAGGAGATGGAACAGGGTTTTTAAACGTTTTACCGAAGCTACTAAATGAAGCATCCCTTTTTGTCCTCTATTAATTAAACCTTGGGTACAACACAGCATAATGAGCTAAGTTTAGGCTGTGCCTGTGTTTGTGACCTCCCATAGTATCTAAACAAAAAGTAGTAACACAGTAAAGGCAGTAAATTGAATTAGTTTATTTGTGTAGGCTCCAAGACTGAAAGTTAATTCAAATATGGTAATTTTACAGTACTGAGCCGCAGTGTATTTGTTTTACGTTGATTGATTTAGACAAGTAGTGCCACAGCCGTGAAATCAGGCTGCTCATTTGGGAAAGGTGAGCATATCAAAAAAACATAATGAATCAAGTTACCACGGATTTGTGCCAGCGCAGTTTTTCAGGCTTCTTCTTTTGCGTTCCACTCCAATCAAAACCAATCAGGCTGGTGCTCCTTATTTCCATAGTGAAATTGTACCACATACAGATGTCACTGAGGAATCCAGCAGGCTGGGAATTATCAAGGTTTTGCGCCGATTAACCTCCTGTATGAGGTCACTTTGATCATGCATTAAGGAAAAATGTAATGGATATGCTGATTTCTTTTTTTTTTAATGAGGGCATTACATATACTGGGTTTTACAGTGCTGCGCAATTTAAAGCGAGATGATTGTCCTCACTGTGCCTCAGATTAATTTCATGCTTTGGTACTAATTAGCAGGCTAAGTGATAATGCAGGCAAAGTAGGAGGGAGGGCGAAAAGAGCTATCGTGAGCTAGCGTCACCTCAATTCCCCAGATCTGTTTTAGCTTCCAAAATCCATGTGTCTGGGGCTGATCATAGTGGCAGAATGGGCTAAATCTCCTGATTTTTTGTGTAATCCATGCCATTGGCAGTAGATAATGCCACCCCCTGCCAAAGTTGAGCAGTCAAAATGAACAATTAGGATCGTAAAGGGATGGCGTTTAGCCACGCGTTACCTTCGTAGTGCCCGGGCTTGTTAGTAGCCCATCCAGCATGGCATGAAGAGGCTAGGCTTGTTTGGTGAATTTGAGCCTCTAATACCTTGATCTCCTGTTTGCCTGCTACACTGCTATGGATGGGCATGTGAATTATTTGTTGCACTCTTATTTACAGGGCGACTACCTTGCAAGGATTCATGATAAAAGCTTGTTGTAGGTTCATCTTTTTAATAAATAAAAACAACCAACAGTCTTTTTATGTAACAAACTTAATGTGATTCTGTTAAAAAGAATTGTGAATGAGTATGCAGAACCTCTCCCAGTTTGTGTTTTCAATTGTTGTCAACAATATGAACTGAAAACATAGACATAGGGTTGATTCCCACTGATGAAATCAGTAATACATTGTACATTTAATTAATACTAAGCTGAGTTAGCATGTTTGTATGTTTGAATAATAGTGTGCACCCCTACAGGCAGTGCAAGAGGAGATCTTCATTCCAGGCAGCTTTGTGAAGCTTAGCTACCTCAGCACCCGTGCGGCTGGATACCAGTCACTGCTGCGCATCATCCTTACGCACGCTTCCATACCACCAGGCCTCAGCAAGGTGCACGTGTCTGCTGTCATAGAGGGCAGGCAGTACCAGAAATGGTACCCAGCCGCCCCGGGCCTTGTCTATGTACTGGCATGGAATAAGACTGACATCTATGGCCAGCAAGTTTGGGGCCTGACGGAAGCAGCTGGTAAGTGTCCAGCACAATAATATTTATAGATCTATAGAGATTATTGTTGTTTGATGTAAAATTGAAATACAATTTCATGATGATGTACTTACACTTGTATTACATTTACATTACATTCTGAAGTGACATAAGAAAAACGTTTTTTAAGTTTAATGCCTAATTGTCTTTGTATTCATTCATTGTCACTGGGCTCAGGACACTGCATGGTCAAGTGGACTAAACTTCACATCCATGTATGACATTTATAGTGGTGCAACTTTCTATAATTTTACATTAAATTTAGCTTAATGTAAATCAGTTTGTCCTAAATGTTAATCAAGAGAATGCAGTTAAACAAATGACAGAATTATGATGCATGGTCATTTGTTTATAGATGAAAATGGTTTAATATTGTTTGTGAGGCATCTATCTGTTTTTATCTGTAAAAATGTGTGCATATCTGGAATTTGCAGTTAACTTGAGGGCTACATGAGTAAATAGATGTTTTCAATCAGTGGGAGGACTTGCTGATGCTTTTCAGACTGCAAAGGGTTACAAAATTATTTCTCAAGAGTTTGGACTCCACTATCCATGGTCAGACAGACTGTGTACAGTGGAGGACATTCAAGATCATTTCCCTTCCCAGGAGTGGTCGACTAAGAAAAATCACTCTAAGAGGAGAGTGAAATAGTCCATGAGGTCACGAAGGAACCCAGGGCAACTTCTAAGCAAATGCAGGCCTCCTTTATACTGTAGTAGCTAATGTCCATGAGTCTACCATCAGGATAACACAACTAGAATTATGTGCGTGGGAGGTGTTACAAGTGAAAAACCACTAGTCAAAAGATAGTTGTTGTTTGGTAAAGATCTCATGGACAAGTTAGAAGGCTAGTGAAAAAATATTCTGTGGATGGATTGCCTTGTTTGGTTTAAATGAGAAAGACTGGCGGTAGTAGTGTCATGGTTAGGGACAGTTTTCATGGATCTGGGTCAGTTTTGAAATCATAAAAGGAGCAATGAATTCAGAATTAGACATCCAAACTCTAAAGGAAAATGTCAGGCCATCTATCCATTAACTGAATATCATAATATCAAAACAGCAACCCTAAGTACAAATGTTGTGCTACCAAAGAATTATTAAAAAAGAATAAAGTTAATGTTTTGGAATGACAAAGTCCCAAACTTAATCCTAAAGAGCTGTAGTGGAAGTACCTGAAGCGAGCAGAAGCCCACCACATCCCAGAGTTGAAGCTGTTCTCTATGAAGGAACAAGCTAAAATCCCTCCAAGCAGCTGTGCAGAGTTGATAAACGGGAAGCGCTTAGTTACAGTTATTGCTGGGGTCATATCCGATACGGAAATTACAGGGGCACATACTTTTGCCACTCACAGATAAGTAAGTACTAGATCATTTTCCTCAATAAATACGTGAATTTAGTAGTGTTCTTCTGGCATACATCGAACCTACACTGCCACATGGTAAACCTACCAAACTCAGATGGGGAAGCCTGGTTAGTCACTACTGAGAACATCATTCTACTGCTCCAGAGTGCAATGGCAGTGTTCCTTACACCACTGCTATGCTCAGCTTTGATGATGTTAGGCTTGTGTGTGGTTGCTTGGTCATGGAAGCCCAATGAAAAGTTCACGAACATTGTAATAGCCATGCATACATGGTACAGCTTTAGCAGTTGACCTTTGTTAAAATGCCATTGTCTGCGGTGATTGCGTCTGTTGTATATGGACCATCTTATGGACGGAATTAGTTCAAACAGTGATCTTGCAGTTAAAAAAAAAAAAACATTTGAAGCAATTAAGCAGTCACATCTTAGATATGTACAAGCATTATGCTTTGATGTATTTAAACCCAGGGCATTATAAGGTACGTTCAGTTGGGAGGGTAGCTGTCCCAAACCAGTAAATTTCAGCTTGTGGAAATACTAAATCTGAAAATCATTATGCAGCATTAAGAAGTGTCACTACCAAAACTCACTAGTCACTATTGGTACATATCAATAGTTCAGTAGTGTTATGATTATAATACTGGGTTACTTAAAGCCAAAGAATTTTAGTCTATACTCCAAGTCAGCTAAAAGTCTAAAATTCAATAAAATGATCCTGTAACGTAGATATCATAATCAGTCTGTCATGTGTTTATTGATCTCAGTCAGTGTTACAGCCTTAGAGGTTTAAAAATGACTGCACTCTTTCCTATTGTGTCAAACTAACTGCCTTCAGCTTTCAGATCATGCTGAGCATTAAGCGCTAATGAAGCTTATCTGCACTCTTTAAACTGAAGAGCCTCTTTCATCTCTGTTCTTTTGGACACAGGGAGACCCAGTATCACTATCCACAAGCAGAAAGATCTCATTTGTGGTATGGCTTCTGTGCATTGTAGCCTGACCCGAATTGCGAGTGGAAAATTGGTGTCGGAGCCTTGAGCAGCGCCTTGTAGCCAGCTGCTTCTTCTTAGCCTCCTTAGCACGTGTCGTAATGAGCTGGGTGCAAGTGTCTCATTTTCGCTCGTGTTTTAAGAAGCCTCTCTCCTGATTGCGGCATGAGGTCGTATTAGCGCGACTGGGAGAACGCTTTGATTAACACCGCTCTGCTCATCAGTTCTTTTATGTTTGCTCCTGAAGAATTAATTTGATATGCCGCCCTATAGGATGTAATTAGCCCATCTTCTTTTGCTTCAAAATTGATATTTGGGTGGAGTGTGCGTGGTGTCACTCTGCCAAGTGGCCTGAGCTGAGCACAGCGGCACCTCACACTTCAATTAGTCTGAAGTCCTTCAAGGGTTTTTTCTGCCGTGTTCATAGAAATCCAATATAATCCTACAGCCAAAGTTCAAGAGGGCCTCTTGCAGGCTGTCACTTACTTTCTTTACTTTCTCTCATGCTCTCTCTCTTTCTCTATCTCTCTCTCTCTCTTAATTACTGTCTTTTTCTCTCGCTTCCTGTCATTCTCTCACTCTCTCTCTCATTTGTCTTGGCCTCTCAGTTCTCTCTTTTTTCTTTCTCTCTCTCTCTCGCTCTCTCTCTCTTTCTCTCTCTCTTTCTCTTTCTCTCCTTCTCTCTCTCTCTCTCTCTTTCTCTCCTCTATCTTTCTCTCTCTCTCTCTCTCTCTCTCTCTCTCTCTCTCTCTCCCTCTCTCTCCCTCATTTTCTCTCTCTCTCCAGCCGCCCCCTAAGGCTTTCTCATCCTTATTTTGCAAACGTCTCGTATAGACTGACCTAATTCTCCAGAGGACATGAACGGCCGGATAATCATAGTCATAAGAGATACAAGCCTGCTTTCGAAAACACCTACAGTTTTTTTTTCTACCGCTCCATCTCATTTACAGCTATGTTGATTCATCTCTTTTGCTCATTATATATATTTTCACTATACTTTCAATATGCCATTATTTGTCGATTTCTCCAGTGCTGTTTATGTTGGAATGTATTGGTTTTTGTTGTGATTTTGAAGAATCCAGCCATAAGAGAGCCGTTATGGGCCGCTTATTTTCAGTAGCTCTCTACTAGACTTCTATTCATATTAATTACACCTGTTATCATATCATTAAGCATGCATTGCATCACTTTTCAGAAAAAAAATGTCTCCACAAACATGGTCTGTGGTGAACTGATAAATAGCAAACAGAAGTGGAATTGAGCCAGTAGTTTTGGACTTAAGCAGTAGCTAAAGTTTAGTGCTGCATTGAAACTTCATTAATCATGGCTTTGATCACAATGCTGTCAATAACAAGCATGTTTGGCAGGAGCAGACATCAGGAGCTGAGACGTAGACCACAAGGCTCTGTGGGGGCCCATTGATTAAGACGCATGACGTTTGGATGTGTTACAGAGCGCTCAGAGCTTTTGCTGTGCCAGCGCCACCATCTGACATGGCCTTGCACATTTGTGTGTTTGCAGTGTCTGTGGGATACGAGTATGAATCCTGCCCAGACTTTGTTCTATGGGAGAAAAGAAGTGCACTAATCCAGGGCTTTGAGATGATGGGCTCCAACTTGGGTGGATGGACCTTGGACAAACACCACATTCTGAACGTGCAGAGTGGTAAGAGATGGAGATCAACCATGTACTAGGATATTCTTCTCATAGACATGACAAATACTGGGACCTAGCCTAAAAAAATGTAAAATACAAGCAATGATGTCTGGTTAAATAATTAAATATAAGCCGTAAGTGATGTTAAATAGGATTTTGGTAATATTTGCCAATTCAGTTACTACAACACAGTAATTTAAAGACAATATGTTAAGAATGTGTTTTCATTTCACCTGTGAATTTTATGTCTAATTATTACATGTACAATACAGTACAAAACTCACAATCCAGTACACATGCATAAGATTTTGGTGACTATTAACATTATTTAAAAATCCAAATATGTCTAGTAAATCATGACATATTGTCATAATAAAAGCAAATTAAACTAAATACAATAAAAAGCAATTGATAGCTAATTTAAAGAACAAAGTTCAGTTCCAGATTTCACCTTGTGTTAAATTCCCTCACCACCAGACCTGACCTAAGGATTTAGGAGGATCTTTTAGCAGATTGGTGTCTAGTTTCTAAAACTATATTTTTATTAGTGTATAAACATCTATAACTACAAATCACTATGTTTAGAAATCTATAGAGGGAGCAGGTCCTCTACCAACAGCGGTCATCATAATGTGCCATGTTCCAACAGTAGCCCAGAACAGTCATACCAAATACTCCCTCTAGAAAGTTTCTTTTTATGTATCTACCTTGAAACAACTGCTTGAATTTGTTGCTGCTATAGCAGCAGTTGGAAGACACCAGTGTTTGCTGCTAGTACTGATATATTTTGACAAATTGAATGACAAATTTACATATGTCCAAGTAGCCTAATTAACCTGCCAAGTAAATTGCAGAATGCTCAAATATCGTGGTTTAGTTTAGAGCTGCAGTTTTGTGTTTTTTACAGCCTGCATACTCACCCGCCTCTTTTCAGTAAGTCAGATCTAGCCAGTAGATTCTTTTTGTTACCGTGAAACTATCAAAAAGCTACGGTTGGAACTGCCTGTTCAGCAAACAGGCTTACAGGCCAAACTAATGTTGACATTATGCCGGGACATTATATTAATTTGATAAGACAGAAACACCAACGGAAGGAAAGATCTCATGTCGACTGACTGAAAATGATAGTTGCTAATCATGTTCAGATCATCCTTAGAGGCTAGAAGAATGTAGGATTGTTGAATTAAAAAGCCTGTACAAAACTTGCAGATTTTGAATGTCATCTCCCATGTTGCACCAATCTTCCTCCACCATTGCAGGTTCTGGGCCCAAATGGAATAAATGTGGTTGTGCACTTTAGCAAAATGCCAGCATTGTACCATTAAACTGCACTAGGTTTCAGAAGGTTATTTGATTCGATATTTATTGGCAGCCCAAATTGCAACTTTTCCTAATTTTTTAAAAAGTAATATAGCATAGGTTAATAGTTAAATAAACACATGCATATACATGTGCTTTTTATAGGGCATGAAAGGTTTAATAGTAAAAAAAAGTTTATGCAACTTCCTTTGACTGTTGCACATTGCTGTAGATGAATGTGCATCTAAAATATGGTGTGACTGAAAGAGAAGTGGAAGACATACAGACTGAAAGTAACAACTAGGCAACTGCAGGAAAGTCCCTGATCCTTACATTTACATGCTGAACTGAAATCTTTTTTTGCCCAAAGCAACTTACATGAGCTACCGGCAGGGACTGTCCCACCTGGAGGAACTTGTGGTTATGTGCGTGGCTCGAGGGCACCATCAGCTGGGCTATAGCCCATGACTTCCTAGACAAGCCTCCCACTACAGGGTCACCTCCACACATTTTGAATAAGTTACCAATTCACTGGAAATGAAAAAAAATTGCTATGGATTACATTAACTTGTACCTGACTAATTAAAAGTAAAGGTGGAACAGATGTTCTGTCAAACCAGCTTCTCACTTTGCTTAAGAAGCATGTGGTGGAGGAGAAAGCAGGTATGTCATACTGCACTGTCAAAACATCAGGCTTGATAATAATACATGACAGCACATCTAAAGATGTACTAGATGTGCTAGAAACCTTCTTTGAAGGGAAGGAAGGTGTACATTTTAATAATCACTATTAAAATAAAGACATTTTAAACACTGAATTGTTTATCTGCTGCAGTAAATGCTTTGCTGTACACTGCCCAGACTCATTTGGCACAGAGCTTGGAGGAATAATCCAACTTCTTTTTTCTAGTGTACATGCATACGGCTGTTTACCATGGTGCTTGGAAAAGGACAAAAACACGTTGATACAAAGCAGGCTAATAGTACGAGCCAGTGGGCAGGTGCTACATTTCTGTGCTTTGACTTTTATTATGAGTGACTCTCTGTTCTTTTACTAAATACAGGGAAATGCATCAATGTTATGTTCTGTGGTAATCGGCCACAACAGGTAAAGCAGGCAGAGCTAGGGCTGAGTATTCCTTTATGCTTTTAAAGCATCTTTCTCTGTTAATCGTGTGAAGTCTCAGCACTGTTGTTAGTTGAATGTGATAGGGAATAAAGATACATCTGTAGGCTTTTATTTCATTTGCTTCACAAACTACCTTTCTAAACAAGAAAGCACATGAAGAGGGGTATAGGTCAGATATCAGCCATACACGAGCTTGCATGTTTGCTTGTGAGAAATGTGGGAATGTGTATGATTTACATACAGGAATCAAGCTGTACTTTCATTTGTGAGCAGGCAAGTCTACATTTTCAATGGTTTTGTTGTGTTTAATGTCATGGCAACTGTAGTTTGTTATTTGATATAAAGAAGGCTCTTGGGTTTGCCAACATTCAGTTTTACCTTGGCTGTCTTTGTGGGCTAGTAGGAGTAGTTTGCACAGCATGGGTCTTCATCTTTGCATTCATAAACATCTTAATTAAAGCATTCCAAAACATCTCAGTGCCTTCTTCACGTCTGTGTATCCAGGAATCTTGCACAAGGGAAACGGAGAGAACATCTTTATCTCCCAGCAACCCCCGGTCATCAGCACGGTGATGGGAAATGGCTACTACCGCACCATTCCCTGTCCGGGCTGCAGTGGCCCAGCCTTGGAGGGCAAGCTTTTCGCCCCTGTGGCTTTGGCCTGTGGCTCTGATGGCAGCATCTACGTGGGTGACTTCAACTTTGTGCGCAGGATCCTTCCTAGTGGCTATACCTACAACATCCTCGAGCTCAAGTAAAAACTTTTTTTACTCACTGTTTGAATAGTCATCTATAGATTTTGCAATAAATCTTCAATAGTTAACAGTGTAGGAGGTGATTATAAACAAGTGATGTTAACAGTAAAGTCTAATATATCACTTACTTTTACTGGTAATGCAAGACTGTGTTAGAACAATACAGGCTGAACTGGAAAATTTTAACACAAAGCATGTAAATGTATAATTTCACAGGTAGGATGAGAATGTTCATAGGAAGAGAATGTACGAACAGTTACAAAAATATAATGGTACTAAAACTAAATGTTATTTTAGTTTACAAAAAGCTGGAAATTTAAGCTTGAAATATGAATATGACATACAAATGTGAAACTGTAACACCAGTTACTGGAATGTGTAGCCCTAAAGGGACATTCTAGCCTAAAACCTGCAACTAACATATAATTTGTTATATTAGTACATAAATGCAGTAATATTCTGTAATGCAGTGCTAAGCTTTGTCAGCTTATTTTCATTTATCTACTTAATCATGTATTCATATATGTTATACAGTTATTAGGTATCACCAACAGAAACTAATAAAAGTAATATTGACTTCCTAGCAGTAACAACACCAACCGCTACACAGTGCTTGTGGTTTTTAAAAAGTTCCTCAGACCTTCAAGTCACATCATTGGGGGTTTTCCAAGTTTGTAAACCAGAAAAACTCTCTGCCACTGTTGTGGCACCACTGTAGGAGGAAAGTTGGCACGTTTACCAGAAGTGCAGAAGTCTTTTCAGCTGGAGTGCCCCTTTATAATTATTATTAGGCACAGAAGCTTTTGGTTTGGCCCAATTTTATTGAAGAATTAAAATGGAGTCTGCATAGGACCTGCATCGGACCATACAAATAACCTTAATTTTCTTTTTTACTTACACACTTCTCTCCCGACACCTCCACTGAGAACATGTCAGATGACTAAGGCTTTCTGATGCCTCCTGATTTAAAGTCGTCCTTGGCCGCCCGTTCGCTTTTTCTCCGTCACCTCTTTGTTAATTGTTAATTGCTTGCGGGAACAAGACGCTCTTGTGTGTTTTACAACAGTTGTCGCTGCAAAGAGCAGTACAGGCAAAGACAAAAGCACAAGTAACTTGAGATGACATTGTGCCCAAAGGTATAAAACATGATTCATCGGAAACACAATATAAACGCAAGCTGAAGTCGCTGCAGTGATGTCTAAATATCTGTTCCTTGCCATAAATCGGTAAATCAGACACATTCTAAAAATATGATGATACGTTTGAATGGACATTGTATATTGTTGACTTTATGAGAATATGTTCTGAAGATAAACTTTGTCCTGTTCTCTCTCCTCATAATGACTAACCACCAGGAACAGAGACACAAGACACAGGTAGGATTTCTTCACCACGCATAGCTTTGCCCTAGAGAATACACAGCCAACCAAGTCACCTTTATTATCCATATAACCACTGGCAGTGTTACAGAGAGTTATTGTCAGCATAGCATGTTGTATATGGCTTATTTTGACATCCATACTAGCCTGCTTTATATTTCTTCACCATTACTTCCCCACATTCACTTGTTTGAGAACAGTTCCCCCAAAGAAAATTGAGGCTTGTTTAGGAATGCTACTAATAAATAAACTAAATCGATATAAATAATTAAGAGTCATTCAGTTCTTAACTATTTTCATGTTCATATTCATGTTCCTCAGTAGTTTTGTGGTTGTTTAAGTGTAAGTGCTGTGTATAGACCTGGAGAAATATAATGAGTATTAATATTAGATTAATATTAAGTTTCTTATTTATCATTTTTAAAGCAATTCATTTATGTGTTAGGAAAAAATAAACAGACAACAGATTGAACAGACTGTTGCACAGAACCTCAGCAACTAAAGACATCAGCATCTAGTGTTATTACACTTTGTCTTTATTAGAGCGTTCATTCTTTTCAGGAGACTTGCTTTTAATTTTTAAATTGAAGTCTGTAGAGATGTTGTTGCTTTGTGCTCCTTCGGTCATTGAACATGGTTGCATTTTCTGTCCATCCAGCAAGTCCTGATACATTCAGTGATGCTGAGGTCTGAGGTCTAAAGTTGCACGTCCATTGTTCTGAGAACCACTTGTTTGTTTGCATATTTCCTTTTTCAGACACGTCTTTATAGCTGCACCTTTTCAGACATATAGTGTTGAGTTCTCACAGTTCTCACAGTGAATGGTTGCACAGAAACCAGAGGTTTTTTTCAGATCTAAGGCAGGAGTGGAGCTTGATTACTTTAGGCACTGTTGATCCAGTGGTAGCAATTTTGGTGACCTGCCATCTTGCACAATTGCAAGGAATCCCATGTTCTCAATATCTTCGAGTCATTTCAGTTTTGCAGTTTTCTCTTATGCTCCTTTGAGTGGACTATTTTGGACTAGTTTCTCCTCCTATGAAAATGGAATAACCTGATCGGAAATGTAATATAGTGGGTGATCTCTGGTGTGTATATCACATTCATATAAAACTCAATGTCTGACAGGAGTTTTCAAGTGACATGTTAACAGTGAGAGAAAAAAGAACCGGGCCTGGCATTTTATTGCTTAATTCTACTAGGATCTCATTTCAAAAATCAATAGGAATGCATTACACAATGTAGCTACATTATGAACATTACGAAACTAGCCTGCCCAAGGTTGGCTGTATGCATGCTCATAGTTACATGCTCATCCAGTGCAAGTGTTTGCTAACTCTGCCTGAGACAACATCAAGGAACCCTCCGAAGTGTGTCCTCCTTTGCTGCGCTGTCATTCACAGGATTAGCCAGATGTGCGCTGTCAGTCAATACCCAGCTTTTATTGGGTCTCCTTTGAGAGCAGGAGGTGGGGAAAGATTTAAAGCCAATGTCATCATAGAGTGGAAAATGTCAGGAGTGCACCTGATATCACTGACATGTTTGCTGCGGTATTTGGAAGAGATTGTCCCAGCATGACAGCGGACGTTAACATACAGCAGCAGGTGGACTTCCGGCAGATAACAACAGCTGCATGTTTCTTAACAGATGTCCAGCACTATTCTGATGTTTGCCAAATTAGAGTTTCCCAGATGAGAGATATTTGCAGAAGCAGCTTTTGCTTTTAAACGATGGCCATTTCCTCTTCTTCTTTTCTTCTTTTCTTCTTTTTCTGCTGCTGCTTCTTCTTCTTCTTCAACAGAAAAACCCTGATGCTTTCACGTTTTTTGCTTAACTGCTTTTATCCATTCATACAGACCCCGGCGGTTCCATTGCAGCTGATATTTCTGAAAGCTGTGACAGGTGGCGAGAAGCGCCCTCTGGGATTCTTTTACAGTCACTTTTACAGTACGTGGCTGGATGGTGGCCAAGAAGGCTTTTCTGAAATGTCAAGGAGATGAAGGAGGAATATTAAGCAGAGCAGTTATGAGCAGTAGCAAAGTACAGGCTCTGTTTTTTCTCCATATTTTTTCTGGGTCTTTCTTGTGGGCTTGTGTTTGGCACAGAGTATCAGTGGAACGGGGAAGACTCATGCTTCACCTGCTGATTAGGTTGGTCTTTCTGATCTGCGTAGAGCTTTTGACAAAGGTTCACCTCTTCCAAACCTCTTGCATTTTTTTCCTTTTATTCCACATATTTTGTTTCTCAAGTAAAAAAAAAAAAAGTAACTGCATTAATTATTAACAGTTATGCAGCTTTCAAAGCTTTTTGCTCTGCTTGTGGGAGGCCCGAGTGCTAGCCATTCCACAGTTTTGAAACAATAAACAAGGAAAGACGGTATGTGTTTCCACTACTCCAAATAATGCTCTTCTGGTGAATGCGTAGGCTCTTGCCTGTACCCAATGCCAGAATTGAGGTCAGTGTTTTTTCTGCCAGAAAACAAAACAACTATGAAATTGAATCTTTTTTTTCCCTGTTACGCGCCACTCCTTTTCAGCGATAAGTGACAGCGGTTGTTTTCGAGTAGGGAATTGGTCCTAGATTTGTTTAAGTGGTCAAACCCTGACTATTCTGGATGTATTTTTAATTTCCTTGTTTGTTCTTGACCATGCCGTTTTTGTTTGATTGCGGCTGCCTGCACCTCAGAGGCTTGATAATCTAATTAGATGCTTGCATTAGTACCCACAGACCACAGTTAGATGGAAGACTTGGAAATCCAATGAATATATAAGCAGTAGTGAGTTAATTCATTTTTTGTGTTGGCTGTGCCTGTATTTACCCCCTCATTCAAAAGCTCCGGGAGCAAGGGATGATTTTTAAATGAGTCTGTGGAACGACTAAACGCTCCGAGCCGTCACACTGGGGTGCAGTCTTCATCTCAGTCGGCATTCAGTGCTCCAATACAACTTTAATGAAATAAGAAGAAAACCACAGTTTGCCACCGAATATTGCTGTGTTTGTACTGGTGTAACTCGCACTGAATTATGTAAGATATCGTCTACAGTATTGCGAGATGTGTGATTAGCATGTGGCCAGCTGCTGTGGTCTAAAAGTGGTGTGTGTTACATCTAGACCACTTAATATTTGATCATGGCACTGAATTGGAGTTTTTTTATTTGATCAGCTGTAGAATTACCACTAATGCTTTTCTCTCACCCAGTGTTAAAGATTCTCATTTGCTGTTAGAGATTAATTTAGCCCTTTTGTATAGTTATTATTGCCCTTTTTCTGTATATTTGTTTTACGTTACATGAGTATTTGAATGAGTTTGAATTAGACAGTAGGTTTACTTTCTGTATTGACTGGTACTACATTTTTATGATCTTAAGCCAAAGCTATTCTGTATGTTTTGCCGTACTCTTATTAATAAAAAGATAAATTATATTTTTGTACCTGTCAGTTAAACCATACAGTCTTGTTCAATAATCAAGGCAGCAGGCTAAGACTGAACTGTTTGAAAAAATATCCTTGCAAAACAGAATAGGAGCTGTAAATAAAGCAATGTATAGGTAATAAATATAATACATACATAATAAATACCAAAAAGTTTTATATTATGTGTAGTTGTCATCTGTTTTTTTCCTAGCTATCAAAAAACATGTTTCATTTGATCAGAAAATAAAATAAATCACTAATAAACTCTAAATTTTGTGTAGCAGTTTACATTTTTATAATTATTGTAAACTGAATATAATTATTGTAACGAATTACAGTAACATTCACTTTACATATGTGTGGACAGGTTCACCATGTGTTTTTGATCTTCTTTCATTTGTTTTTGCTTGAAAAATTGACAACTTTTGATTTCATAAAATGTATACATTTATGTGGAAAAAATATTAGACAAATTCTGTTAGTACCTTGCACAGAATTCAGTTAGTTATGAGTTTGTGATGTGACTGATAATAAGTCAAAATTCTAATTGTTAACCAACTTTTACAGCACCAGCCCAGCCCATAAATACTACCTGGCCATGGATCCAGTGAATGAGGCTCTGTACCTGTCAGACACAAGCAGCCGAAGGGTTTACAGACTGAAGACTTTGAGCGAGCCCAAAGATCCAGCCAAGAACATGGAGGTGGTTGCGGGCACAGGGGAGCAGTGCCTGCCGTTTGACCAGAGTCATTGCGGAGAGGGCGGAAAAGCCACAGCAGCTTCACTTAACAACCCCAGAGGTAGGCTGTTTGCTTCACAACAGATCAGCATCACCAAATCACCATCTTTCTTGTCCAGGCACACTAGTGCAGACTGGTATTGATGAAATTCAGGTTTATTCCAGAGAAGTACTTTACAGATATGTCATAGTGTGATAGTACTACATCATATTTATTTTAGCATTAGTTGCGCTGTGTGTCACTTCCACCTAAATGTGGCTACTTTGCTTAGACATCTGTTTCTGCTCTTAAAATGATGCTAAAGGAAGCTTGACAGAATAGGGTTGCGGTGACCATGACTTTTTAAGTCTGTTTTCTTTCATTTGTTTTAAACAAATTTTTGTCTGAATGCAAATATTTAACCAAAAATCATTATGAATACAACAAATATTGTTCTGTTAATTATTTATAAAAATAAAACATCATATTTATAGAGAGTTCATTGATTTATATGGCAAAATGCCACATTATGAACTTTTTCAGTATCAGAATCAGAATCTCTTCAGTATGCTTCACATTAGTCTTGGTGACACCAAAGAATTAGTCTTGGTAAAATAAGAAAAAAGCTAAAGAGATATGAGAAATCTTTATTTATGTGTATGTAGATATTCCCTAAAAATACTAGTTGGAGTACACATACATAATTTATTATTTTGAATATTATATTATACACTACATTATTTCAGTGCAGGTTGATGCAAAACCTATTAAATCCATACCTCATGGATAAATGGTTAAATGGTCTTTTCTAAGGAAAGGATGCTAAGGCTGGACCAGCTACATGTGAAGTAGCAACTGTAGATTAAACATAAACAGTGTATATCTAAACTTGAGTCAGAACACAAACTATACAGTCACAAAATTTTAGAACTGAAACAAAAACAAGTCCCTTTTCCTGATTCATCCATCCTCCCATCTGTATGTTATGTTGTTGACAATATATTTAAAAGGAAAAATGAAAAAAACAAAGTAAGGGAAAATAAATAAACAAACAGACAGATGCCAGCCTATACTAAGCTATATCACATTGTTTGTTCCTAGTTTTCCATCGCATCAAAAACAAATCTGAATCCACGTCTAAAGACTAGACACTTCATTCATTGTTCATTCTAGCTGTTCCCAGTTCTGATGTAACTATATCATATAGGTGAAATATATTTCGTGGAAGATTATGTTGGTGAAGTCATCTCTGTGCAATGGTTTTGTAGCTGATGTTAAAGCAACAAGCCATGTTTCCTTTGTTGTCAAGCAGGGTTTTACTGGAGTCATCATTAAGCTGTAATACAGCTAGATCAACAGGCATATATTTCCTAATCAGAGCAGACAATGCATTTTAATTTTTTTTTTAAATAGTTGAATGAAATAATATACTACACTGAAAGTATTTTGGTGTTCAGTTTTGCAGAAGCATTCAAACAGTGCAAGAACAGGTACCTAGATTGCTTTACTTACCTCAAAACACTTAAATATTAAATAAAGTACACAATAAATATTTTATTCATTTGTGCAGAAGCTTTCCACATGAATAAAGTATATTACATCATTGCAATATAGTTTGTTGTTGTCAGTTGTCTTTCTTTTGGCAGAAATCGTGTTCTTTATTGATTTTAGTCATGTGAAGTTGAAAATAAATATTCACTGCATTGCTTTTTCAGTGGAAAATGTGTTGAAGTGTGTTAACGTACAAGTCTTTTCTGCCTAGCTGCTTCATATGAAGCCGGTTTTAATGTCAGTATGAAATTCAGTGCTAGCATCCCGAGTGTTTGGACAAATATTCTGCTAACTAGCATGTCAGATTTGTTTATTTATAACAGTGGCTAGGGGTCCTCCTGTGTGTTGCATGGCTTACGTATATACACATCTATTATTTAATATATCATTGAATATATTCATAGAAAATGAAAGGATGGCCTTGCAAAACACAAAGGGGCACTGACAAAGGAATGCAACATAAAGATTGTGTTGATCTAATATATTTTATTCATGTGGAAATGACATACATATATAAATCAAATATATTCAGTGTTTAGCTAAAGCAGCAATTGCATTCTGCTGGGACATCATCTGTCGGTATTGGTGTGAGCATGTAACAACATGCTATTTTCAGTTTTAAAAATGTGGTTTCATTCAATGTGAGCAAGTTCCTGAGAGCTCCGGATTACTTCACAGAGACAGATATGAATGTATACAACAATTAATAAATTGTATTTTCTTTAAAAAAAGAAATGTGCAGGTTTAACAGTAGCATTAAAAACAGCACATGTGCACATACCTGTTTCACATTATTTGCAGCTGCAAATTGCAATGCAGCATGGCCACAATAAAAATAAAATAATTAAAAATAAATTCTGTTGAAAATCTGTCCTTTTCAGTTTCTAGTATTGTCAACATTAACCAGACAGAAAGCACATTTTCTGTTTATTTGTTTTTGTAAGGAAGTGAAACATTTAGGAAATTACATACATGCATTAAACTACACTTTTCTTATACACAGAAAGGCTGAAAATCAATATTGCTGTGTGACATAAATACCAATAGATCACATCTGACGGCAGTCGGATTGTTGCAACTATTGCTTTTGCATATAATTGTACATTGTAACAGTTGTAATTATGGTAAGAACCTCTGCTGGAACTCGAGACTTCTTCTTCATTGAAATAGGAACCCTAAGCTTAATTGAGCTTAATTAAATGTTACAATTGATAAGTGTGAATTGCCATTGATCACCAACTACTGTAGACTCTTATCTGCTGCTGTGGCACTTACAATGAGCTAATTAAGAGGGCTTGAGACATGCCGGTGTTAGGAGGTCGGCCTTTACGGGATTTAGAGTGGTACTCTAGAGGGATGCACACATATGGTGTGTGTGACCTCTATAATGCTTATAGTCTGTGCTCTTCTCTAGTCCTATAACAGCCCTCTTTCTCACTGCTTGCTCAAGATTATTTTTATTTGCAACTCCATTCTTTCTCTAGGCACTATCTGAAACATTGGTTGTCAGAATACAAAGGCTTATGGCCTGATCGTTATCATGGATTTATCCCACTGAAGTACCAGCAGCCCCCTGTTTCTTTGAGAATTCTCTAGTTTGGTAGCTGGAGGGAGAAAAATCTTTCAGCAACAGCTTATTTGCTTAATTCTTATGCACAGGGCCATTAATGCTTTGGAAGAGATCCTTATATGGCCAATTTTAAATCCCTTAGGAATGGTTTTGTGGACACTGAATAAGCCTAGTCCTAGGCTAAAATTCAGTTCCCGCTGAGTGTTCTCGTTGGCAGTAATATTTAGTCCCATAGTGCCATATTTATAATTCAGTAATGGTCAGTAAGCACATCTCTATATGTGTCTAGAGATTGCTAGTTTTTATATATTTTCATTTATTTATTTATTTTATTTGTAGAAGTGTTGCGGCTGTGTTCGCTGATGCAGTGGGACTTTACCCTCACATCTTCTCACAATCTTTTTCTTTTGAATTCAGCCCTTCAGATGCTTCACGGAATAGTTTTTTATGTTGTGCAACAGCAAAAACATTCGCACATACTTCAGTCTTTAAAGAAAAGGAACGATTGTGCACTCAAAAAATCAATGAAAGAGATTGTTATACTTGCAAACTGAGAATATGCCAATTGCTTCAATACATATGAGTTGTAGTAAAATCTTGTATTTCCAAAATTATTTATGGGACAAAGCATTGGGGGACTAACCTTATTAGACACAGAGTTTAAAACAGAACATAGGTTGATTTGACACTTTGTCTAATATGAAAGGTTTAACCTTGCCACATCTTATGTAAACATGTCTAATCGCCACTGAAAGTGGTTATACAGTAGTTCCTAGAATGGGATTTTCCAGTGTAAGACGTGTTAAGCCCTCATGTGACTATACATCTCCAAGGTGGGAGGAACTTTGCTATTCTATTATTTGCATGCCCCTAAATACTTTAAAAGGTCGTCCTGCTTTCCGATGCCCTACAATGCAGCCCCTCTCCAACTCTTTCAACTGCGGGCATTGCTTTCAAACTCTTTTCTGAGACATATTTCGTTTGCAAAGGATGCTACTAACAAAACTTCTAAAGCATTAGAAATAAATAAATAATGTTTACCAATGTTAAGAATCAAAACATTGTAAGTTCTTGTTTACATTGTAAGTGTTAGGAGACGTTGAGTGGATTCTTAACTTTAATGAAAGAAGATGTCATCACGCACCTGAGGAAACCAGTCCAATCTCTTTTAACCAGCAGCAGATCCCGTGTGGCTCCACATCAAGTCATTTTCATTTCAGAGGGCCAGCTCTTATCATGTTAAAGTTAATTTGATGGGCTCATGGACACTCCCTGTGTGGTTTGCTGGCTGTGGAAACAGTCTCCTCCCCCAACAACCCTGACCTGTGTACATTTAAAGATGCCTCCACTATACTTGAACCCTCTAAGCTCAAGGTTAGCTGATGGATGATGCTCCGTAGGCACAGGTCCCTTGATTATAGACCTAGATTAGTGGCCCAAGGTAGAACTTATAGCACATCCCTTTTTTCCTTCAGTTAGAGACCTTAAAAAATTCATTACATCCATCCAGCAAGCTGGACAAAAGTAATCAATCTTGAGGAGCAAGTGAAAAGGCCTTAGTGTCCTTGTACAGTTTGATTTTTATATTTACCATAGTAGCATTTGTACGAAGCATAGATTTGGGAGAAAAACTAAAAGGTCTTTTAGACAATCAGTAGAGTTTTTTTTTTTTTTTTTTATTTGTAATTTTTTTTAAGATTCGTTTAAGTTGCAGGCATTGATCCTTATGCTGAATCAGCCCTTCGCCCTCCCCCGCCTCCCATTTTGTCAGCTGATGTGCAGCTCAGATAGTTTGGAACATTGCGTTTATCTGCTACAAATGAAGCTAGCGCTGTATGTGTCTCCTCTCTGCATCTCAATGTTTTGCCACTGTGTTCACTGAGCTGTGCTGAAATTTCTCATCACATTCCCGCTCAAGGAAGCCTCAGAGGGCTCCACTTCATTCTCACCAAGCTCGTATTGCATTCGTTTCGGGGTTAAAATTTGCCCTTGAAAGCCTTCACTTCTTAATGAAATGCACGGATTTGGGTTTTTTGTGTGTGTTTGTGTGTTGTTGTTTTTTTTTTCCTCAGTTGGAGTGAATGTAAAGCTGTGCTTTCCCCAGAGCTAATTAACACTGTACAAACAACTCCAGAAGAACTAAAGAGATAGACAATGAGACTCTCTATGGTTTTTCCCTTTTTTTGGCGGTGGCGGGGGGGTGGCGGTGGGGGTGGTGTTAAAGAGACTCATGTTTTGTCTCAAAAGGATCATTTTGAGTTTAAGAGGAATAGCTTGTTCTATATTAAACACAGTCATTATTGGCCTGCAATGAACGAGTTTAGTTTGAGCTCAGCCTGACAACAGTGGCCACAGCCACGCTACGTTCTCTTTTCGTGCCTGGCCCACAGTATTTTGGTCAGGACGTGGCCCGTCTTATCGGCGCTGTTGTGGTACGGGATCGGCTTAGCTATAGCGCTGTGGACAGTGGCACCAGGCAAGAGGTCCTGCAGATCCGCCTTTGCCCGTTCTGCCAGCCTCCCTTAGCCCCAGAGGTGGCAGACTAATGCCTTTATCTATCACTAACACACAGTCGTCACGTCTCTCCTTTCACCAGGGCCCCTTCCCCCTCTTCACTGTTCCTATCTCTGAGTCAACACCATTACAGCACTCTGGCAGGCGGGAGGTGAGTTTTTAAAGCCACATTTTTGATGCAAGATGTAGCGCAGGTCATGGCGGATAGCAGGAAAAGCACTTCTGAGGCAGAAACACGGGCCAAAGCGCACACCAAAAATACACCAGGCAGAACAAAAGAAAGCACTGTCAGTGTCATGGCCGCCAAGTTCTGAATGAATATGACAGGTCACATCAGGATGATACGGCAGGAGGAAGGAGCGAAACTAAAGTCATTTATAGCAACACCAACGACAGGCAGGTGAATGGAAGCCGAGAGAGATAGCGGATTAGCTCCAGAAGTATGCAAGAGATGACTCACAAGGCCTTTTTTATTTTATTTTATTTTTTCTTTGTTTATTTTCACCCATATTAAGAAAAGTACAGCTTATATGTACACGGAAGAACCTCCTACAGTCAGCACTCCCTGGGCTATTTTTGTCACACTGGACCACATTAACCTAGATGCTGGTTCGACTTCCCTACTCTGTCCCATGGTGATGTGGTTTCCTCACCACACTGCTGTAAAAAGGCTTAGTGAAGCATGACCACAGGACAGATGTTAGGCACCTTCTCGAGGGGATGATCTTTTGTTGTTTTTTCATGTTTGGATTTATGTGGGTTTATTCTTATCTTTATCAGCCATGATGTAAGCAATTTGTGACATTATTTGTGCAGTTCTGTAACAGGACATCAAAACATCAAAAGCCACGCATGTTTATTTGGAGTGTCGGCTTAAGTGTCTTATGTGTTACATAATAACATAATTACATATTCCTCTAACAAAGCAGCGTAACACATTGCACCTGAAATAATATACAGGCCTCTACAGGTCATCTTTTAATGCATTTAATTGTACATTTTTGTAAATGAGGTGCACACAGTTAATTTGATTCAGATACTCATACATCTATATACTTCACATTAGAGGTTTGTTTGGGACCATTTTTTTAGTCCCATCTGTGGGAAATTGACATCATTTGACCAGCTGCTGCCTGCAACCTAAAAGCTTTGTCTGTTTTCTTCCCACAATCCTGTGTCGTTAGTTTCCAACTGTGATTGAAAATGACTGTCATATGCTTAATATGTGCTTTATTGTCACATATTCTGCATACTTCAATTGTTGAGATGTACAGTCATACAAGGTATTTTTTCAAGTGATATAGTTCATTGTAGACAAACCTGTTGACTCCTAATTGTTGTACAGTCGTGGAGATAATAACTAGGGGTTGCAATGTCTACAACACAAATATAGCCTTTTTATATAAACATGGCTGTTGGCTCAGTAAGGTACAACACCCTCCTTCCTCAGATCACATGTGTCGGCGAGCATACGTCATTTGCATGTCTCACGATATCAAACTTAGCCATCAAGTAGGTCTCCTATCAGTTGTTTCCTTCTGGGCGTGACAATTTGTGCAACTAATTGTTTCATGATGAATGTATTGTTGTAATAGCCGTCTGTACTTTTTACAGGCATTGATGTCTGAATCCGATCACCACCACTGTGAACAATTCTGTTCAATGTGATTTTTTTACAACAGAGCACATCTCTGTAGCGTACAAGTAGGCAGCACAAGAATGCTATTTAGAATGAGTTTATTACATTGTGTTGTTTTGCTGTTAGACTTTATATGCTAAGTATTAAGTATTATCATTTCATTTTATTACACTAAAAATGACCTCTGTACTGTTAGATATCATGTTAGATCCCACAGGCAGATTTTAGATTTAGAGCCAGCTGTTTTTGAAGGTTACTGGTTAGTATCTTTAAAACAGTGGCAGATATACATGATTTAGGCATAACTGACTCTTGTTAAAGAGTTTTATTAAAATTGATACTGGCAGGTCTTTTAAATGATGTTTACTGCAATTGACCGTTTCTTTCTTTTTACAGAGAAACAAGTTAAGGATTAAGAGAAGAAATTAGTAATTGGTATTTGTAATGGATTTTTAAATGGGAGGCAGATTATTATAGGTAATTAAGTGGTGTCTGACTGCTTTGTTCTAGAGAAATATGTTTGTTCTATCAGCAGTGGCAGATCTGACATTGCCAGGCAACACTTTACATATAAATAATGAATTACAAGTTGAGCAGACATTTTTAGCTTGTTTAACACACTGCAGCCCAGTGATGTATAGCGTCTGTCATGTTATCTATGATTTTCCACTTGCTGCATGAAAAAAAGAAAAAAACACAAAAACACATACACAGGCGAGAAGCGAGCCCGGGGGGTGCATTGAAGATGTTTGTATTTGAATGCATGGACCATCTTATGAGGGATTACTTAAGCTCACGGTTTGCTAAAACAAGGAGTGAATCAATAAAGGGTGTCAGGAGGCTCTAAGACAGTGTTCTGTCACTGTCACGTACTGCCTGCCACTCGTCCTGTGCAAGTGTGGCCACCAATTTGATTGACAGAACTATGACTTGAATAAGACAAGAAGATGGGGCATGGCAGTGCAGTTACACACGGTTAGTTCACTACAACCTGGTGCTGTCAGACGCCTCCCCCGGCCACCACAAACCACCAATATAACCACAGACAGCAGCTGCTTAGTTTGTAGTATAATGGGATGGTAGGAAATTATGAGCAAATGCTTGATGTCTAGGACTAATTACTGGCAAATACTAAAAATAGTACTGTACTACAGATTGAAGAATGCTTACATCTCAAAAATGTCATAGCCAGGTGTGGTATAAACAGAATCGCCAGCTAGGGACTGCTCTAGGAAGAGTAAGACCTCAGAAGCATTGTTATAGTGAGGATAATTACCATTAGCTAGCTTAATTCATTGTGGATTACATAATCATAGAAAAGAAACTTAAACACAGCATACAGCTGATGACCTGATGTATGATTGCAGCTGACTACACAACACAGTAGGTAATGGCAGGTGAGTTCTACATTGTACAGCACTAGTTGTAGATATCTACTGCAAAAGATAACATATTTGTCATTTCTTTTTTGAATTGTGATTTTTTTCATTGCTTATCTAGCTTACTATAGGTGTATGTGTAGAAGCCTACAGTAGTAACTAGCTAAGATCTTACTGAAGAACAGCTAAAGGTGCCATTCCTTACCTCACTGACTACCTTACCAATAAGGAAGGTACAGAAGGCATGGGAATGCAGAACTTCTAATTTTGGCAGGTTTGTACTGCAGAATGTGAGGAGCAGAGACATCCTGTGCTCCTCACAAAAAAGGCAAGGAGTGTAATTGGGTCGACTACTTTACATTATGGAAAAGTGGCAGCATTGTGATTTCACACAGGTGTCTGCCCCAGTTTGAACCAGTTTTAAAGTTGCAGCACTATACTTCACTAAGTAGAGGACATACCGATCTTTTAGATGTTTGTTGTATTTGCTCACACCAAACCTTCTGTCCGGTCAGCTGGGATCACAAAAACACAGAAAATCAGTTTAGTGTGTGAGTGGTATTGTAATCCTTCTGGACATTACCTAGATTTTATAATATACCTATAATATGACTTTTTCTGTAACTGTAATGTTACCTTAAATGTTACCTACCTGTAAAGTGCCTTTAATATTACCTACCTGTAAGGTGCCTTTTTTGTTATCCTGATTAAAAACACTGTTACATGTATTACATTACTATCTAACCCTACTAAGAGCAAAACACTGGTGCTTATATCGAAAACTCACAGGTAAATACACTCATAAGTAAATACACTGAATGACAAAAGTGTCTGGATGTTGCATACATAAACAATGCATACATTTGGATGGTTAGCACAAACTTGCTGCATCTTCATTACCGTTTTACACTGATTTGGTTTACGCTTTTTTTACATTGTGGATTTTATAAGTGGATTCTGTGTTGTTTCAGAATATTCATGATATTTTACCCTTTCCTTAAGTTTAAAATTCAGTTCCCACCGCCACGAGCAATAAGCAATAAGCCACGAGAGACAGTGTGTTACAATGATTTTACTAAGGTTTAGTTAAAGTGAGGTTTTACTGCATATATCCTATATATTGCTCTAAAACCCTTTTAAGAGACACAATAATAAATAATTAAAAAAATCAATGTTCAAAAAATAATTCATTAACATGAAACTAGAACACTTGCCACACAAACCCAAGACAAAAAAAAGGTTGCTACTTTAAAACTTTTGCATTTGTCATATGTTTTAACAGAATTTTGATTTTACCGGTTTAACATTTTAACGCAGTTACTTTTCACAAAGACAAGCTAGAAAAGCCATTATTTCTGCAAGGTAATCTATATATCTTATGATGTTTGATGTAACCTTATATCTTATATTATTGTCTTTTACATACACATACATAAAAAGGTTTGACAGTTAAATTTTATGCAGTAGTGAGTAGTTTAGCTGGTTTTATTCAACTCAGATAAATGCGTTGAATTAAATAATTAGGCCAAGTTTGAGGCCAAACAGTTCCCATCAGCCTGTTTTACAATACATTAGTAAATCAGTAATTACATGATTAATAAAAAAATGAAACTGTAATTAACCAAATTTTAGTGCAAAGTTTCAAACAGGAACCTCCAATCAGAATCGAGCTGACCTTATATCAGTCTTAAACATACAACAACAAACAGTCTACCTAATTCTAAGGTATAAAAAGAGGTTAGAAACTAATATGAGGTTTTGAAGTTGTTATAAGGTTTTATGGCCCTCAGGGAAGTATGAAACACAATGAAAATGTTGGGTATGTCCACCGTAAATGTAATTTACTAAACAAGATAGTTCCTCTGGTTTTATCAGTAAGTGAGAAAAAATGATGCCTTTTAGACCTATTCTTTTGTTCTTTTCCTGCTTTACTTGTAACCATGTCTGTCTGTGTCTCACACTCTATCAGATTAAACTGTCCCACACACAGGCTGATTGTTAGCCTTCTTCAACTAATGCGGCCATGGAGACTGTTCCTGTGTCATGTTGGATGAGGACTCCTCTCATTCACGGACTGCGGTCACAGTGTCTCTGGAGAGTGTTAGAGCAGAATCTCTTTTTATTGTGCCACATTACAGAGTGGAAAGGAACTGATGTGCATGGGGAAGACATGCACATGCATACCTTCTTCCACATGTTGTGGCATTGATAGTGAATATGCTGTCCTATTAGCCTTATTAAATGTCTAAAACCAAGTGTCCATAGTCCACCCACAAATGCATTCTTTTATAGCAGTTGTTAGACAGCAATGCAGAAATTAAACATAATATGTGCAATTTGGAGTGTGTTATTAATTTTATATGAACAGGCACACTGTAAATGAAGCCGCTACCCAGTGATTATAAATATTCATTTAAAAAAATGTTTAAAATGTATAAATACTGCCAATAACTGACTAAATGGCAATATTAAAGTGCACGTTTTAGGACATCCTCACTTCATAGCTTTAGGTTTTACATATGAGAGAATATGACTTTGTGTTTCAGGAAAATGTGATAAAAGTATGGAAAAATTATGCCACACAAATGTTAGCATGGTGACAGGATGGCTGGTGAAAATGGATGATTATCAGAGGAGACCTTTAGCAGCGTAATTTGTTAAGGGGAAAAAGCATATGTGGTTCACAAAGAAATAATATGCATGGTTCCCAAAAAAACCCTTATATTTCACTGCTGTAGTATACTGTAGTAATTTGGGAAAATTGACCTCCAACTGGACTGTTATGCTTACAGTCCCCAGTCGTGGCAGATATTATTGTGAATCCAAAAAAAATGTAATATTTGGTTTGCTGTTGTTCATTTACTAAGTTACCTCAAAGTCTTGGATGGTAAAGTTTGACTATTCAATTTCATTCTTTCTTACTAAATTACAGTTATAATGGCCAAATAAAAGATTACAATACAGTACAAACACAACTATTACTTAACTGCTCTTTATAATGTTCTTTTATCTGACAAAAAGTTAAGCTTGAAATCACACATATCACAGTGTGCTTTTCCACTTTGTAAAGAATTTTTCACTTTGTAAGGTATTGTCACAAACAGGCCTAATGTTAAGGAAGATAAGGTATAGCTTCTTTTGTAGAGTAATCTCACCGTGACAGCAAGCATCTATGACAGAATCATCCTGTAACTTTAAAGAGATTTTGTTTGGTTTATCTCTTTTTGGGGGATCTAAAGATTACTGCCTGTATTTGTTTCCCTTTTTCACTGTCACTGAGTAGCCTGTGTTTATTGATCCAGAAGAATGCTGTAATGTCCCCCAGTTTATTACAGACCCAATTCCCAAAAAGTCAGGACGTGGTGTGAAATGTTAATAAATGTCAATAAAAACAGAATATAATGATTTGTGAGCCAGGGATTAGGCCATATATAGGATGCTTGTAATTTTGGGGCCCTGAGATGGCACTGCATTTAAAACAGGCATGATTCTGTACTAGAAATCACAGCATGGTCTCTTCCAGAAATCAGGTTCTGTGAACACAGTTCACTGTGCAATCCACAAATGCAAGTTAAAGCTGTATCATGCAAAGAAGAGCCCATATGTCATCACAATCCAGAAACACCAAAGCTCGTTTAAAATGGACTGAGGCAAAATGGAAAACTGTTCTGTGGTCAGATGAATCAAAATTTAAAATTCTTTTTGGTCACCACCAACGCTGTGTCCTGAGGACTCAAGAGGAGAGGGGCCATCCAGCTTATTAACAGCACACAGTTCAAAAGCCTGCATGGGGTGGGCAGCTTTTACTTCTGGAATAGCACCCTCAATGCTGAACAGTATATAGGTTTTGGAACAACACATACTCAATGTTTCTTTCAGGGAAGATCTTGCATCTTTCAGCAAGACATGCTGAACCGACCTTTCTGTAATAAAAACAATCGGCTCACCTTGATCTCTTCAAATCTCTCTTTTTTGATTAAAAATTACTGCCACATTTTATTAATATTATGACCAATAAGCTGTTATTTCTAGATTACCTTGGGTGATAAAAATAATTAGCACAATATATACAATTTACACAATGTCTCCAATCCACATTTATGATTTGCAAGACACAAAGTAGAGACAGAATATGTGAGTACCTGCAAGACTGATTTTAGTTCTATCGTTTTGTGCCAAACTACCTTTGAACAGTAGAAACAGCCACTTCTCTACCTCTGCTCTAACATCCCATTAATATTGGCAGGGCACTTTTGGGATCTGATGTTATCTTTGAAGTAAGATGCAAAAGAGAACATGTTAGATCTCAATCAGATCATCAGTCTGTTTAGGAAAGTCATGATCATTTCAATCATTAAACTTATCAACAGTCAAAGCAGTGGTGGATTGTTTCCCTCAGTGCCTGCATAGAAATAAACCATAGTAACCTTGATAAAGGGTGCCTTTATGTCAGACGATCAATGACTGTTTTAGTCGCGTCGGCCAGCTCGTTTGGCGTTCACTTTGAGCCTTGTTTTTGAAGAGCAGCTGCTATTAAGTTCTCAATAAATGTTTCCTGAAGATTTAAATGAGGCAAATGTACACATTAAGCTAAATCTGCAGGCCTGTCACGGAGCTTGTAGTGGGTTCTAACAGATGTTTGATGTGTCTCTGTGTTTGGCTGTTTATGTACTTTGTTGTTGACATAGGTTTTCTTATGATGCAGTAAATAAACTTGCACAGCGCTTAGTTTTGACTTTGTTCGGGTTTGGAATTTTTCAGAGATTGTTTGGTTTTGTTTACTAGAGTCATTAAAAATCATGCAGTACTGTGCAAACATTACACAGCTTACTGTGTAAAAAAGTATATCACATTAGATATAATAAATGGTGCTAGCCAGCTGGAACTTAATACAGGGTACTGTAATGTTCCACTTATGTCTCTTTTTTAGTTTTAGGTTTTTAGTTATGAATATAGTCTGGTTGTTTCTTAGGGTGTTCTGTTAATTGCTTTTTATCATTATTACTTTTGTTCTGTTCTTTTAAAAAAAAAAAAAGTTTGGTTTCTGACTTCTGGCTGCACTCCACCTATCGCTTGGATTTGTAAAATTCCATCAGGAGTGCACCGATTTGCTTAGAATGAATGACAGATTAGATGAATGGCATGAATAAAACTTTGTGTGTAGGTTCGACATTGTGAGACATGCAAATAGTTCAAGTTTTTTACTTTTAGTATATGCCATACCAAAAGATATTACTTCTGTATTTATCATGATATGTTGTTCCAGGTAGCCTGTATCATTCTTCCCATTAGCATTGCAATCCTACACTATTTTTACACTAGTTAACTACCAACTTCTTTTTTTATGATGATTGTATTCACAGAATATGTACATTATATATCCAAGCTGTATGGAGTAAACTTTAGTATTTGAACTTTTATCAGAATTTCTCTGATTGTTTGTGTACTACGTGCTATATGCTACAAGTGCTCATATAAACCTACAACATTGTTAGAATGCTGAATCTGAATCTTCTAGAGTTAGTAAAGGCTTGTTACCTGTTTTGGATATGGATATGTTTGATTACAGGCTCAGTTGGTGTGAAAATACCCTTGTCTATCCTCACATAGTGGATGCAGTTGTTTCACTGTAATTTCACTGTGCTTATTTCAGTTGTTCTTCTGTACCAAAACTTCCCCTGCAGTATGTGTGTCTCAGCATTGCTCTGAGGCTGTGTCTTGTGGTCACACATGGGCTACCCCAGTGCCATTTCCAGAATAATAGGGCCCGGTTCAAGTCAACTGTTATTTTACAAGGTTTGAATTTGCAAAAGCACACAGTGTGAGTAATTGCTATGCCTTATCTTATCACATTTCCAATTCGCGCTAGACGTTCAGAATTCTTCCTCTCTGTCTTTTTTTTCTCCGTGGGAGGTAATAGGTGAAATATGATCTGGGGGAAACAATAGGCCGCAGGCTTGTAATGAGCTAAATTTTTCCCCTGAGGTATGAAGGCAAGAAAGGCAAAAGTTCACTTGCACAAAATCCTTTTTCACAACGGGCACACATCATCTATGATTCAGCCAGCATTAACATCCACCAGCCTCTTTCATTACAGCAGCAGCATGCACCTACTAAATACAGGGCTAAACCCTTTTGCTTGTCGTTATCCCACACAGACGTTTGCTCCGGTCTGTGGAGGCGGTCAGCCTTCGGTGTTCCAGCTCTACACCATGTGCAACATATCATGCTGAGAGGAAAGACTGTACTTATGTAATAGCATAATGCCATATAATTAATATTGACTGTGCTGATATTCATTGGCGTATTATGTTCTTGGAAACATGCTGTTCCACCTTTTCAAAATGCTGTTTTCTGCTAATATTATTATTTTTTTTTTGTTAGACTTATGACAGGGACTGGAAGTGTATGTTAGTTGAGCTGAGGTTTGAGCTAACTAACAATGATGTTTGCAATTCATCAGCAATAGCCATCAATTGGATGATTTTAATGTCAGGAAGCATCAGAAAAAGCTAATCTAATCTGTTTCATATTCTCATGATTTGATTGCCATAACAAGCATGGACCAAAATGATTTTTAAGCTACCTTAAAGATGCTTAAAGCAGAATCATTGTTAGTTGTTAGCCCAGTGATTGCAAGCCTGTTATGTTTAAGTTACTGTAACCAAGAATTACAAAAAAACAAAACAAAACAAAAAAAAAACAAATAATCCTGCAAGTTTTGTAGGACATACAGTGGGGGAAATAACTATCTGATACCTTGCTGATTTTGTAAGTTTGCCCACTGACAAAGATATGAACAGTCTATAATTTTAAGGGTAGGTTTATTTTAACAGTGAGAGATAAAATATATCAAAAAGAAAATCCAGAAAATGACATTGTATAAAATATATCAATTTAATTGCAGTATTTGATCCCTCTAGCAGACAAGACTTAATACTTGGTGGCAAAACCCTTGTTGGCAAGGACAGCAGTCAGACGTTTTTTGTAGTTGATGATGAGGTTTGCGAATTTTGGTCCACTCCTCTTTGCAGATTATCTCTAAATCATTAAGATTTTGAGGCTGTAGCTTTGCAACTCGGACCTTCAGCTCCCTCCATAAGTTTTCTATGGGATTAAGGTCTGGAGACTGGCTAGGCCTCTCCGTGACCTTAATGTGCTTCTTTTTGAGCCACATTAGTATGTTTTGGGTCATCGTCGTGCTGGAAGACCCAGCCACGACCCATTTTTAATGTCCTGGCGGAGGGAAAGAGGTTGTCACTCAGGATTTTACAGTACATGGCTCCATCCATTCTACCATTGATGCGGTGAAGTAGTCCTGTGCCCTTAGCAGAGAAACACCCCCAAAACATAATATTTCCACCACCATGCTTGACAGTGGGGACGGTGTTCTTTGGGTCATAGTCAGCATTTCTCTTCCTCCAAACACAGCAAGTTGAGTTAATGCCAAAGGGCTCAATTTTTGTCTCATCTGACCACAGCACCTTCTCCCAATCACTCTCAAAATCATCCAGGTGTTTATTGGCAAACTTCAGACACCTGCACACTTGCACTGCAAACTTGGCAAACTTCAGACACCTGCACACCTGCACTACCCTGCAGGATTTTAATCGATTACAGCGTAATGTGTTACCAATGGTTTTCTTGGTGACTGTGGTCCCAGCTGCCTTAAGATCATTAACAAGTTCTCTCCGTGTAGTTTTAGGCTGATTTCTCACCTTCCTCATGATCAAGGGTACCCCACGAGGTGAGATTTTGCATGGAGCCCCAGATCGGGTCGATTGACAGTCGTTTTGTATTCATTCCATTTTCTTACAGTGGCACCAACAGTTGTCTCTTTCTCACCCAGTGTCGTACTTAAGGTTTTGTAGCCCATTCCAGCCTTGTGCAGGTCTATAATCTTGTCCCTGACATCCTTAGAAAGCTCTTTGGTCTTGCCCATGTTGGAGAGGTTAGAGTCTGACTGATTAATTGAGTCTGTGGACAGGTGTCTTTTATACAGGTGACAATTTAAGACAGCTGTCTTTAATGCAGGTAACGAGTTGATTAGGAGCGTCTAACTGGTCTGTAGGAGCAAGAACTCAGTATTTGGTAGGGGATCAAAGTACTTATTTCTCTCTGCAAAATGCAATTATATCTATATATTTTAAACAATGTAATTTTCTCTCACTGTTAAAATAAACCTACCCTTAAAATGATAGACTGTTCATATCTTTGTCAGTGGGCAAACTTACAAAATCAGCAAGGGATCAAATATTTATTTCCTCCACTGTATATGCATGTTTCTTTTTGGTTACCTCAGATAAGTACTTACCCAGTAGTTGATCCACACAAACCAAAGGGTGCTTCTTTAGTTTAGTTGTGGAGCTAATTTTGCTAACAAGGTCAGTAGTCACCACAGTCCTTCTGTAGACATGTCCTCATGAGCCCTGTGGTCATGCAGACATGTCAGCATAGCTCAGGACACAACTTAACTGAACTAATTAAACACATTTGTTTAGATTTACAGTGTTTCTAAGCCCAGAAGGCGGGCATATTAAGAAACTCCCATCTGTTTCAGAATTCCTTTGCACAATTCACTGTTAATCTTAATTTTCCAAACTGAAGGTTAATAAAAAGAAACAGCAGAAATTGTAAGCATAATTTAAAATCGCATGAATCGTGTACATGTGAAGGAAAGTTGGATTCTGTGAGTCCGAATTTAGCACAACACCTGTTGTCTAAAGTGGTTGCCTGTTGCATTTAGCTACACACTGAAGTTTAGTCACAGAAAGTCATGCTGTCTCCTAAACAACACTGGCAAGTCTGAGTGGCCTTAAGAAATACCTGAAAGCAGTCTGTGCAGGCTAAGGGAAGTTTTAGCCTCTTACCCCAGCACTAAACTAAAAACAAACAATACCTTGATAAACTCAAAGTCCAAGCCCAAAATGTCAAAACATTGAACCTGTAATGCTTAATTAATCATTAAAAGCAGATGACCGTACTTAAGCTTTAAATTCCTTAAATACAAATAATTCACTTTAAATTCCTTCATTTTAACTGAAAAAGAGTCTACTCAGCACTTAATTGATTTGCTCTGATTGCTACTGGAACAAAAAATGATGATGAAAAATTTAGACTGATAGGGGCAATACATTATGAGCTACACATACATGTACATCCTAGTATGGCTAATGCAATATGCCAGAAATCTCAGCATGGAGTTATAGAGGTTCCTTACATTGTATCTTATGATAATCTATCCAATTCATCTTAAATATTCTTATTCAGGTCCTGCAGATTTTGCAGTAGAGTGGAGATGGAGTGGCCTTCTGTACATGTGAAGCGTGACAATAAACGTTCATCTTGACACTGATCACGAGCCTACACACATGGACATGTCGGACATGCCACTGCCATTCTGAGTCAGTCAACAACAGTCTGACAGTTTGGCGATGTTGATGTGGTGTTAAGGACAGTTGTTGTAACGATCTACGTGCATGTAGTCCTGCGTGTAGCCGTCTGTCAGTGGTGCTGGTGCTAACAGGATGACTCATGGAGAATGACTCGTTACTGCTTGCTAAATATCCACAGTTGTGCTTGTTGGGTCAGTTAAGTGCAGTGATAAGGTGCGTCACATGTTAAACCTACCCACCAAGTTTTATTCCTGTCAGTTGATTCCTTCTGCATGCAGCTATTTGTTGCTTTTTTGTTAGCAACTATTTTGCATAATCTAGCAAACCTTGGCTTGATGTATACATGTGTGTTTGTTTTTGTACATTTTAGATGTTGCTCTGACTTTGTGGGGAAAAAACCAGAGAACAACAGAACTAGCAAGATGGATGGTTAATGTCTGCGTCCAAGTCTCAGGCTTATAGGCCTCATTTTTATCTGCAGGCTGTACAAAATAAACCCCAACTTAAAATCTGTCAAGTTTAGCAAGACTTCAGATAACAAGTGCTGCATATGGTCATTGCAATGCTTAAAAGACAGAGGCAAAATGGCTTGATATGGTTTATTATTTGTAGCTACAATTTTAGGTACGTTCGTGAACAACACTTTTTTTTCTACAAAGGCTTTTAGTTCAACATGTATTAAAGACTGCAAACAAAAGGGCTTATTCATTTATCACATTAAGGTTGGCGGTCCTAATTTAATCAGCTATGTTTTTGTTATTTTTTTTCCCTTAGGCACAAATTTAATATGAAGAGTATGAAGTCTCAAATACAAGTGGCGCCTTTTTTTTTTTTTTTTGCAAAAACTACATGTTTAAGTTATTAAAACTGAATGGTTCTGTTTTTGGTTCTGAGGTTAGGGTTTTGGTTATGTTTAGAGTTAGGCTTTTATTAATGTAGACATTTATTAATAAAGATAGCTAGCAGAAGTATATGTAACACAGTCATCCATATAGGCTGTAAGTATGACTCCATGTTCTTGTGTTTCTTTGTGTGTCTGCAGCTAAGAATAGCCAAGAGCCATACTACAGTGTTCACTCCCTTTTTTACATCAATGTCATTATTTAGTGATAAAAATCTATTGAAATCACAGTAGCTTTTTTCCAGGCTGCTGTGGGTGTTGAAATGTTTTATCGTTTTCTCCATCACTAATATTGCTGCAGATGATGGTGTTTGCTCATTATTAAGGTGTTGTTTCCTGTGACACAGTTGTTAAAAAAAATAAGTTCCTTCAAGTCATGAAGAACCAGCAGCTGTGCACGTTCAGAGAAGAGGGAAAACCACATCCTGATCTCATGAACTTCTTTTACTGTCACTGTCAAAACACAAACCTACTAAGGTGTACATATACACATATAGTTCACTCTAATTTCTCTCTGTAAGTGACTTTGCTTGAGCAGTTCTTACAGAGTTTATTGATATTCAGCATATGACAAATGCAAATACACCTCCCAAATCTATACAAGATATGTGTTTAATCAGCCAGTATGATTGACTGTTTGTCTGATAATCAGCTCAGTGAATATCAAATGAACACATATTCATTAAACAAGAAAATAAATTGAGACCAAACAAAGCTCCTCTTTCCTCATGCTTCTGGGGTGTGAAACTGTCATATGGCAGGAGGCAACGACAATAACTGTCAGTGCTGGTTAGAAAAGGAAAGAGGGAGCTTGTAGCCGCTTTTTGTCTCAGAGGCAATGCTTGGGACGTAAAAAGCTCCCCTCTCCCTCCGTTAATTGGATTTAGATTATCCCAGACCCTTTGAGACCGTCACATTAAGGCCAAATCTGTGCCACAAGCCGTTCTCCACGCAGATCGCAGGCCCGTTTTTAAACAGAAACATGAAAACAAATTACGCTGGCTGATACTTATTTATTTATGTATCTGTTTATGTATTTATTTCTTTTCTGTGCAGATACTTAAAATAGCTAGCCATGTAGGAACAGATTGAAAGCCCCAAGCCAGAACTGGCTAGCTACACATTGAGGGCTAGTTATTTTAAGTGATGTGACATCAGCTTTGTTGTGCTGTGTGAAAAATGCTGGAAATTAGTGTTGAAACTGCAGGGAAAAAAGTCATCAAAATAGGCCGGCATCATTTTCTTGGTAATTCCAACTTGAGAATTGGTTGAGAAGTCGTCAATAGCAGTTTTCAGCCTCCTTGTTCAAATCTGTTGCAGTTATTAACGTTGGAGAATGCTCCCAGCGGGAATAGACTCAAAAATCAGGAAGGCTTTTAAAAAACAAATGGTACGGCAGATGACTGGAACGCTTACCCGAGGCATAGTTTGCTGTTTTTATTGAAAAATTGGCTGAAAAAAAAAATACAACTTCTGTACATGGAAATTAATTGCAGAGATACCATTTGATGCCATTTCTTTTTTCTTTCTTTTTTTTGAAGGCCCGAAACAAGGGTGCTCTAGCATCTGCACTTCATGGATTTCAAAATGATTTGATTAATGGTATGTCAATACTACTGCCACTACATTCCCGGCTTGGAAGGGCAAAACATTAAGTTGTTAATAATTTTAACAACAAAAGTAGTGCAATTCTGTGGGTTTAACATGCAGACTGTTAGTTACAGAAAGATAAGTCAGTGTTGTATCATTTTGCACTGATGGCTTCAGTTAGTATGTTAGTTAGTTTGTGATTTAATGTAAGACAGGATATGCACTGGGGTTTGCACCTGGACTCAGATCACATCATGAAAACCACTGTACTTTGGGTTTGGCTCATTTTTTTTAAAAATCGAAATCCAAATGGCCTATCAAATGTATGGGTGCAGCTTGCTTATATATTATACTATAAACTATATTATTATTATATTGTGGTTTTGGGAATTATGTTTTGGGAAGTAGATTTTGAATTAATGAGTTATATTAATTAATGATATTACACTTGTCTTGTATGTTAAAAGCTCAAATTTAAAAGGTTGCTGCTGGTGAACATTGACATTAAAACAAGGGGAGTTTATTGTCACAAAAATGTATTTTCTTAATTTTAAGGTTAAACTTGAAAACTTAAAAGCATAAAGATTATGCCAGCTCTCTGCATACTGAGGTCATAGATTACTCCTAATATATTTAGTATCTAATCAAAACGTTTTTGATTTTTTAGTACCACAAAAATAGAAAACAGATATTTTTACCAGACAGCTACATAGACGTCTCAATGACTAATCAGTTTGGAAGACTTGCTTTTCACATTTGCAGGGATGTTTTGTCAGACCTCCAGAGTTCAGTCTTAGAAGTGTGTTGCCACTTTCTGCTTCTCACAATCCAAATAATCCCAAACCCCCTCAGCTTCCTAGCTTCCAGAACTGTCTACCATTTTGTCTACTTTCTTTTCTCAGTAGTCAGCTACACGTCCCTTAACACCCAATTGTCTTCACACCATGGAAGAAAGAACCAAAACACCTGTGGATTTTTTTAAGACCTAAAGCAATGATTTTCTTCTCTCTCTCTCAGAGATAAAAGCTTTGAGTTTGTTTATCTAATGGTTTAGGTGCCCTACCAGGTCTTGTAAGGATGTAAGTAGTGCCCTTGCAGATTTCTCGCCCAAGGCAAGAACCAGTGGAGGCACTACTCACGCTTAGCGAAGCTGTTTACAAGGTGCAGGTACCTGCCGAAAAGTCTTAGCCAAGTGGTGACAGCAAAGCAGTGAGGTTAGTCGGGAGTGGGGGTGCTAGGAAGGGGGGCACTAGTAGCAGGCTTTGCCCCGTTCTACCATATAATCTATCAGTGTCGGCCGGATGATGAAGGGGCCAGGAGGCAGCGGCGCCAGGTTCACCTTTGCCATGCAGAAGCAATGCACTGACCCTGTTGTGTCGCTCGCTGACAGTCAGCGGAATTCATTAGCCGTGCGAGGAGAGGACAGTCTTACTGCAGGGAAAGTCAAAAGGCTCAGACTAGGCCCGCGCTGCAGACCGAGGCCGGGCGGGGGGGCTCGAGATGCCCCCACATAAAACAGCATGACAAATGTGGTGCCACTGCAGCCAGCAGGGGTGCCTGCCTGCAGATTGCATCACCTGGTACAGTATCTGAAGCGAAGGTGCAAGCTGTGGGCTGTTTTTGTTGCCTGTTTGTTCTCAGTTGCTTTTTATTTTCTCTCTGAATCTTCTGTGCTGTATGTTGTGCCTGTGTAAGGTGTTGGCTTATCAACGCATAAGAAAAAAATGCACAAGTGAAATCTAATTTACACAACTGTATCTTTATGCCAAGCAGCCAGGACATGTTTAGTGTCTTCATTTGTTGCTGTGTTTGTGCTTAAGCTGAGTCTGAGCTAGTCTGATGTGAGTTTGGTTAAATTACATTTTTTTTGTAGATTTTAATTGGCTTGTAAGGACTGGTTAGGCATAAATAGTTGTTAGGAGATATCTGTGGCAAATCTAGAGCATAATCCAAGCATTTTCAGCTTACAATTTCCACAGTTTGATGTCCTTAAACATGGCAGTTCTGGTTAATGTTGATATCATGGCAATATCTAAAGGACCAAGACAAGTGATCATATGAACTGTTTGTATACTGGCAAGTACGGCAAAGCAAAACCCCCATATTACAACAAAGCACTTTAATTGTACTAATTACTTGTTGTTGATAAGACCTGTTGACTAATGTAGCAGGCGTTTTAGACCACCTATCACTAAATGTTTGAATAAAATACAAGCAGCATTTCACGTAAAGAACACCTTGCTTTATTATTGGGAGTGGCTTTATTATTTGTTGGGGTTATGTAGCAGGCGTGACACATGTAACATTGTAGGGGTATTGGGAATAATGGATTTCTCTTAATATCCATAGAATCTAGGAGCAAATAGGACAGAGTCCCTCAAAGAATTGAAGTTGAAAAGAATTATAAAACATACCTCATCATCAACAACTTCCACCTATAAAAAGGCTGGATAAAAAAAAAAAAACATAATAATACAATAATAATAATACAAAAAAGCTGTGATATTTGCCAAATATTTTAGTTCCTAAGTAGGTTGACATAGCAGTGTATTCTGCATATGCCAACAACTACTTTTTTAAAAGGTAAAATAAAGCAAAGCAGCTATGGAAAAATTTAAGAGGCCACCTCAAAATGACCAGTTTCTCTAGTTTTACAGTTTTACAGTTTGACCAAAATTAGCAGTTTTGTTTTATTCTATACACTACTGGAAACATATCTCCCAAATTCCAGATATAAATATTGTATTTTAGATCTGTTTTTCTGGAAAATGTCTAATGACTCCTCTAAAAGCCTGTTTTTTAAATCAAGCTTGCTGTGCATTTTATCCCAGCCGCTGCTCGCCAGTCCTTCTGGTCAATCGTAAGTCAGTTGAGGTCATCTTACAGTGTATAGGTGACATTGGAATAAGGTGCGCACTCCTCACGGTCTGTAGAGAGTGGTTTTGGCCCTCTGTCAGTCTGTAGCTGTGTTGTCCTGTGTGTTTGCTGCTTGACCTTGTTCTTGTGAACCAGATGCTCACTGTATCTGCCATTAAAGCTAGAACCCAACCTTTTGTTCTTCACTAAGAACCTACTGTACATGCGGGGATGCTGATTTAAGAAGAAATTGGAGTTGTCTCTTATTTATTCCCAGAACTGTATATGGTTTTACATGTTTCTTACTTCAGAAATCAACAATGTATGTTGAATAGGGTTGTTGATATGTTAGTCAGGGGAGTCTAAACGTTTACATGCAACTGTAGTCAACAGGTAAGTTTGGTACAATGTACATTTGCTTCAAACCATGACAGTTTAGTAGTAAGTCATCACAAATTAAAAGGCTAATTAACAGGTTCTTTTTATTGTTACACTATTTTAAAAATGCTTGATGCCTTTCCATAGTGTATTAATTTTTACATAGTGTCATTTGTTAAAATGCCCCAAAACACAGGCAAACAAAAAGTCTTTTACAACGCTGCTCCTGCTGTTTTTAGCTATGCAACTTACTTTTGATTATTAGTGAGGTATAAGCTTCCACTGCTTGTTAGCTAAAAGAATGTGGAACAAAAAGAACATTGCATTGTCTTGCCAACTATTACTCCAGAGTATATCAGTGGATGTGTTTCTCAACCGTTCCTCATCCTGCAGTCCTGCATGAGATTTCCATCCGCCCGCATATGCACAACTGATTCATTTTCCTCCTGAGTGATCAGAGGGCTAGGGAGCGCTGCTCCTGTCATAAAAGGCTGAACGACATGCATTGTGGGGAAGGGTGCCGGTTCATCATGAAAGTGAGTCACCGTGGCTGAGTGAAGGGCCCATTTAGGTCTATGGAAATGCGAGCTGAAGGTTGCCTATCGCCCATCCAGGATGATTCATTGCGCGCCCTAACCTTTACACCACGTGTACTCTGGCTTTCCCTGCGACGCCCGCATGTCGTGCAGCACCTTCCAGTTAGCGGGAGGAAAAAGGCCCATCCTGTCGCAATGCGCCAACTCCAGCTTCAGCTTTTTATGCAGTCCTAAGCACTCTTGTTTTCAAAGCCTTACTCCTGGAATCTAATCTTACAAATGACTTATTTTCTTTCCTTTGCATTGTTATAATCCTTTTAGTGTTCTATGGAAAGGAAATATAATTACATTGCTATGGTGCAATGAGTTTGTTGAAAGTGACATTTGTTGAGCAGAATGTCTAACAGAATGAGGATAAGCCTCCCTCCTCTGTCTCCAACAAACACACACACACACACACACACACACACACACACACATTGATCTCAGCACTGCTGTCTTCCTGTGCAGGTATTGCAGTGGACAAGAGGGGCTTTGTGTACTTTGTGGATGGGACCACCATTCAGAAGATCAACGAGAGAGGGGTTCTCACCACGTTCATCGGCTCCAATGGTCTTATGTCCACTCAGCCACTTAGCTGTGACGCTCGCATGGACATCACACAGGTCAGATCAAAACCTCAAAATCTCCATTTACCCATTGAACATTACATCTTTGGTATACTTTTACAGTGAACAGACCAACAAAAATTGTTTAAAGTTACTTGGTAGTGGTAGGTTTCCCTGATACTTAGTAAGTTATCACATGCTGTATAGGGAACAAACTTATGTAAGCCTTTTTTAACATACACACCACTAGCCTCTTCATCAGATACACCTTCTTGTATTTACACTCATTGTCCATTTTGTCAGCTCCCCTTACCATGTAGGTGCATTTGTAATTTAACAGTTGCTGACGTGGTGGCAGTGGTGGTGTGTTAGCAGTTGGTGTAGCTCAGCGAATAACGCCAAGGAGTCACCACCGCATGTGGGAGACTGGGGTTCGAATCTAGGTCTGGGTGACTATGCTGTTGTACACCAATAAAAGTCCTAACACTACTTTGGCCTACCAGTGAAATGATTAACCTTGTAAGTTGCTCTGGATAAGAGCATCAGCTAAATGCCATTAATGTAATGTAAGTGTGTCTGCTGCACTGGTACGTGTGAATCAGAAACAGCAGTGCTGCTGGAGTTTTCTAACACAGTGTCCACTCTATTAGACAATCGTACCCTGTTGATGTAAAATATTAGATGATAGCACTTCTGCTGCTGCACAGTTTGTATTGGTCATTCTCTAATTCTTTATCAGTGGTCACAGAACTCTGCCAACTGGACGCTGTTGTCTGGATAGTTTTGGTTGGTGGACTATTCTCAGTCCAGCAGTGACACTGAGTTTCTTAACAAAAAACAGCAATGCTGTGTCTGATCCACTCACATGAGCACAACACATATTAAAACACCAGTGTCAGTGTTACTGCAGTGCTGACAGTGAACCACCACCAATCGAATACCTGCTCTGTGGTTGTGCTGTGGGGGTCTTGACCATTGAAGAACTGAGTAAGAGGGGCAAAAAAAGTATGCAGCAAATCAGATGGACTACAGTCTGCAACCCAAAGTGCACCTATGTGGAAAGTGGAGCTGACGAAATTGGACAGTGAGTGTAGTGTAACACCTTAGCAACTACATGGAAAACCATGGGAACCACTTAGCAACAACCTAGCTATAGATCTGTAAATTTGCATAATCACTCTATGTGTTCTTCAGGAAATGCACATGTAGAATCTGATCAGTTGGAACAGAGACAAAAAGAACCAGTAGTGATACACTATAACTCTGAATGCAGTAATTTTGTGAATTAGCATTTGTACACTTTGTAATGCACTACATCCAATTTTTTTTTTTTCAGATATTTTTCAAATCTCCAAAGTTCCGTTATAGAACTTAGCTTTGTTTGGTGTGCAAAGTTTTTTCTTTTGTTTCTTTACTATTGTTTTATAAGTTCATGCACTGTTGTTAACAAGTCCCATTTTCTGTATACGTTTTAATAAGAATAACAATAACACATTTTGAAATTATGTTTTTTTAAACTTATTTTCCTTTGAAATTCCCTTTCTGTCATTACATGCATGGATTTGTATTGTATCCTAAAACTAATCTGAATACAAATACATTTTACTGGAAAATAAATTTCCACGGCACTGTTAAGTAATTTAGTTACAAGTTCATAAAGTTAGAATTTTTCAACAAACTGAAGAGACTTTTTGTTAACATTCTGTTGGAGAGGTCATGTTTTAACATGAACAGGTCTAAGTCTAAACATACCTAGCCCATACCAGAATCACATGAAATGGTCCTGAATCCATGACTGTGCTTCACAATGCACAGCAGAACCTCAATGCAGGGGAGCAGGCGGAGCAAGCCCGATGCCAATCATGGGCAGGCTTGCAGACGCCTCGGCCGAGAGTGCTCAGAGAGAATGAGAAGTGTGCCTCCCAGCAAGTCTGAAGGCTGCTGGGTGCCTGGGGAGATCCTGCACAGGCCCAGCTGAAATAAATCAAAACCCTCGCCTTGCTAGGAGTGTTAGCAAGTCTAGCGTAATCCTAGTCCCCATTCAGCCATTGTCATGAGGGGTGATAAGGAAACCCCAGAGCAGCTATAGCTCTGCTACCTTTGTGGTCCTCCTGTGCAGTCTAGCTGTGAATTGTAATTTTTAGGTCATAACTAAACTTTAAATCTCAAAAGCAAAGCATTAAGTATGAAGAAATAACCATGTATTAGTGATGTTTTTCCTAGCATATATTCTTACATACACATCATGCAGTGGAAGGAAATCATTCCATATCACTTGAGTCTGTTGAGTTGTTATTATTAAGTTAAATCTGGTTTTGTTTTTTGTCCTTGCTGCGATGGCTTTCTAGGCACGTCTTCATGTGGCCAAAGTCCCTGTTGTTTAGAAAGAATACTCTCTGAACTGAATTTTAAAAACATAGAGTCCATGTGGATTTAGTGCACCATTAGTGGGCAAGAAATTCTGTATTTGCATGGAAATCCAAATGTTAATGGTGGCAAAATTGTGAGCCATTGCCTTTTTGGACAGGAAATTATTTTGGCACAAAAGGTCATGTTTCTTCCCCACAGCTAAGCACTGGGGTGTTGCTGCCAATGTATGCTACATTTACTCTCCCATGCTCCCTCCCTTGACCAAGGAGGAACATAAAAAAAAATGGTGGGGCGGTGTTTATGTGGAGAAAAAGATGAACCCCAACTGCTCCATTGTAGTGGAGCAGCTGAGCAATACAATACTGTGCAAAAGCCATTTATTTAATTTCAGTCAAAAGAGATTTGATACAGGGTAATTTCCTTGCATACACGAAGGGCAAGTCAAAGATGTTGGAAAATGATGTCTACAAAATCAGATTTAAATGATTTAAAATGAATGAAATGTATACAGTAAATATGAGTTTCCATCAGATAAGCAGTACTTTCTTTTAGTCAGAAGAAAATGATACGCCACTCTTGGTTCAGATCTGAACAGTCCACAGGTGTTTCTGTCCATCCTTACACTGTGGGAACTCGGCACTGTGGGTCCAAAACAGATGTGAAGCTGTCAAGGAGCAGTTACTGAGAAAAAATATATAAAAGAAATAAACAACAAAAAAGAAGGAAACAGTGAACAAAGAAGCTGCTGGTGTTCTTGAACAGTGGACTGGCCACTGGTCCAAGAACACCAGCATATCATGTAATTCCAGACCTCATTATCTCTAAGCCTGTTACTTGATCATGAGAAGCAAAAAAATGCAACCAGCATCTAAGACTAGGCTTTGGAGTTTAAGGAATTGCAGAGACTGCCTGCATCAATCGTGATGGACTTGCCTCAAAACATGTTTACTTACTCTCTCAAGAAGATGTAGTCTCAAATAGACTGACTTGTCTTATTTCAAACATTGTATGATTGTATGTTGGCTAAAAGTCTTGCATACCTAATCAGTAGAAATAGCCATCTTCAAGTTTTTGTTCCTTTATTGTCGATAACAGTCTTTTTGAGATTGTTTAACTCTGTCTATGTGGGGTGTATTAGCTTTTTATAGCTCCAGCGCAAAACTAAAGAATTAACAGCACATGTGACTATTATAAAATTATAGACTACGTTTGAGATGAAAGGGATACATTCTAAGTAGTGGCTTGTTCTCTAACTATTACTTTTAGCAGAGACAGAAAGGGACATGCTCATCTCTACAGAGGGAGCTGGCTTGCAGACCTGCTCCCTCTCCTGTTACTAGAACACACTGACCCATATTCACAACCATTCCTCACATCCACATCCCACCTGAGGGGCGGGATCTTTGTGACCTGCCTCCCTACCCGCCGAGGCTTATTACCATGGTGACCTTTCAAAAGGGCTGTGGGCCAACTGTTACATTTTTGGGGGTCTGGAAAGCCGTCCTTTATCTGTGACTGTGATTTCATCAGGGCTTTGGGTGCGAGAGACATTACTGCTGAAAATGAAACTTTCTTGAACGTAGCTTGCAGGAATTTTATCCTTTCTGCCTTGCCCTCTGTGTCTCTGTTAATATAGTAATGCGTTCAAAAAGAATTTCTGTTAGCCACAGGATTATAAAACTAGTCTTTGGTTTTGAAAAACGCGCTTGAGTGGAAGGTTGTGTTCCTGTCTGCACTACAGAAATAAGGCTGTCATTGTCGAGAGCTCTTTTTAGAGTTCCATGAGTAACCTCTTTGAAGATGGGCTTGTTGAGCTCCCCATTACAGGCAGGCCAGCCTGGATGGCTGAGGAGTAGCAGGCAGCGGAAAGGCAGGCATGTGGGTGACCGCAGCCCCTTTGCAGCGCATTATGCCCTGTCAAAACACTAATGTATTATTTAGCACCTGACGTTAGGGCGCACTCCTGCAGGGAGGCGGTGGCAGGCGAGGGAGCAGAGAGAGATCAGCTGGAGCAGGACACATTAGCCCGCTCGAGCCTTGGGCTCTCGGACGACACAGCCTCACACACACACACACACATGTGCGTGCACCGCGAATGCACACATGGCACAGGTCCACCCCCCAAGAGCCACATATACAGAAACAGAACTGATACGCACACACTTAAGCAGTTTGAAGCCTCCAGTGTCAGCAGTGAGTTGGCCACCAAACTGCGTGCTCAGACTAAACTCCTGCAGATCAGCCAGGGGAGGGAGGCTGCTTACAATTAGCCTCTGATTAACACTCATTCCAAGCTGTACTGACCCACCTACAACATTCACACAGCAATTAGCATAATCCATACTAATTTTGCTTTTCCTCTCAGCCTGTTGTGGAATATCACGCCCTGTGCGGACCCAGCTATTCTCTGGGTGCTGAAAAGTTGTAGTGCTCCTTGTTGTTTTATTTATTTCGGCATGCTTAACCATCCAGCCTTCCCTCTACGCATCATGAAGGGCTTTAGTATAAAGTGCAGAGGAGGCCTCTCACTTTATTAAAGTTTGATTACTGACCCATCAGATCAAAGCCTTCAGAGACATTCTGAGCTGTCAGAGTGTCACATGAATAATGAATGAATAAGACACAATGGTCTACTTTGCACTTCTCACCAAAGGAGCAGTAGTGGACACTTTTAGGTCTTCTCTAGAGCAGTATGGCTAAATACCTTCACACGCAACGGTCCATGGAAAGGTGCTTTTAACGTAGCACTCTGCATTGTGCATTTCTTTAGGTCTTTTTTGCAGTCTGTATGTGGATGAAGTGATATTTCCATCTTTTGTGTTCATGTTTATTATTTATCACACCAACGAAAGACTCTGTACAAGCATCATTTCACCACAACACAGTGAAACTTGTCATATGATATGTTCTGTCAGTTGTGTACTCATCGACAAGGACACTTATAGACTGTGACAACAGAATCAATTCCCTCTCTTTGGTTGAAGCATCTTCATGTTAAGGCTTGCCTTTCCCGCCACGTGTCCTTGTGATGTCCACCTAGCATGAGTGGGGAATTGGCCACAACCAGGAGAGAGCACAAATCCCAGTGAGTGCCTGCCAAGCTGAGGTGCCCAGTTCCATGATGAGATAAGAAGAGCTGGATATGATCAATAGTTGTCCATGCAAGCATAAATTGCCTGCTCCTCTTTGGCGTGGCACGATGAGGGCCTTGCTTCGGCCTGATGAATCATTCCTCGATATAATGGGATTCTGACCGAGAAACCCCTGCTTCTAAGCCTTCCTGACAGATGGAATAATTGAATCTGTCAGTTGCAATTTAACATGTTCTATTTATTTACTAAATCACCCATGGAGCTCGTCAATCTTTGGGAAGCAGGCCTCAGTTATGTCGGAGATGTCTCTTGCCCACCTACGTTGATTTTGACCTCCCACTAATGCAGCCCCTACCTGGCTCAGATGACATAGGGCTCTAATTTGATCTGGCAATGATCACAGTTATTAACTGACATTTGAGGCAGGAAAAAAAGTCTTAGAATGCATTGTAGACAGTGTTGGGTTGGACTTTGTTGATTGACCCCTGCTAGCAAATTCCACTGTATTCCAGTTTCCCCAATTTCGGAAGCATTTGATGATTTTGAGAAGTACCCCTAAAGTCACTTACTTTAAACTGTAAATGAATAATCAGGCTTATACATTGTTATATGTTATATCATTGTTAAGACTATGAATATATTATATTTGGCACAGGAGCATCCCTAAACCCCAATCGCTCTGTAACCATAACTTATTGACAATGCGATGATCTGTGAATATGATTATGCAAATTGGTAACACCCCCTTGCCTCAAGGTTTTTCCAACCCCTTTCTATCCCTTTCCTACCTGACATGTTGTGCTTTTTACCCATGGCAAACGGGAATTCAGGCTTTTAATACAGGTATTTAAGGTGGAATGGAAAAATGTAAACAAGACGCTGGTTAATAAAAATGACTGCAGCCTTACCTGTGAAATAAGGATCAATCTGTGCATGGCAAAAGCACAGGAAATACAAGTATTTAAAAAATATTTATGGTCTGTGTATTTTTTTTTTGGCCTTTATGCACTAGCTAACACTAGCTGAGGTCATATATTCATGCAAATTTGTTTTCTAGAAAGTTCATGTCTTTACTTTTCGAAGGATCCACAATTCATACAGTTTTTATTTAAATATCTTTAAGATATATTTCAACTGATAAACACATGAATACATAAGAGTGAAATGGATCACTAAAGTCTTGCTTCATTCAGTAGTCCACCTTATGTCCGCCATATGGCAAGAACAAAAATGAATTGCAAAAATGTGCCTCTATAATTAAAAATGTTCAGAAACAGACATATTTTATTACAACAGTGCAGCACCGTTTAAAGTGGAATGGAAAAATTTGAGCAAGAAACTGCCAAAAAAAGAAGCCATCTTTTAAAAGCAGTCATCCCTTAATGCTGGTCAAATTTTCTGAGAAGGACATTCACCAGCTTCTTTTTGGATTTTTTTTTTTTTTTTCGAATTTGCAGGTTACAAGGTAGAAATGAAAAATCCAGTTAGAAGCTGGCAAATGTCATCAATTTATGCATTCATTCATTTATTCATTCATCTTTGAACTGCTTGTCCCTCTGCGTCACAGAGACCCTGGAGCCTATACCAGCTCTCATTGGATCAATGGCAGTTGAAGGCAAGGCTGGTGAATGTTCTTAGGATAAATTGTAATGTTGATAGCCTTACCAATAATAATAAAATAATAGAATTAAGCTGACTGAGTGCAGGAACTTGTAGAGCTTCTGTAAGCAAGTTATGAATAGAAGGGAACAAATTGTGGTGTTTTATTGAGGATCAGCTGAAGACCAGATACTTTTTAAAAAAAGTTTTTTTCTAAGCGCTTACTGTGTACATGGAATACACTACCACACTGGTAAAGCGCGCTGGTTTGTGCATTTTTTAAAGAAGCTGCCACTGAGCCCTGTGCCAGCTACTAAATTACAACTTAACTACAGTGGTCTATGACAGATTGTGTACTGGCATGGGCAAGTCCAGTGAAAATGGATGAGTGAGCAGCTCATTATCTCATTATCATTTAAAGGAACAGGTACTTAATTCATCTGTTCTGAAAAAAGCAGCTTAGACAAGACAAGAAGGGAGCCGTGGTTGACCAAAGCATGTCACAGACATTTCAGGAACAGCACATGGAATGCTTTTAACTTGAGGAAAAGGGATATATATTCCCTTTTAACTGTTTTAGGCTGCTCGGTAAGCTATTACTCTTCAGCAATTCTAACCAGGAGTATACAATGAAACATAAGTTGTGTCACTGAAGCTTTAGTGAGCTACATTTGGGTCATTCTGATGTGGAGGTGGTGTGGTATTGTGTGTTACGCATGTAGAAGTAAATCAGAATCAGTGCTGCTGGAGTTTGTAAGCACTTCAGTATCACTGTTAGACTAGAACAGTGTCCTGTCCACTGATTAGGGATTATAAGATAAGCAAAACACAAACTGTGCAGCAACAAATGGGCTATCATCTCTCATTTTACATCTACAAGTTAGGATTATCTAATAAAGTTATAATCTATATGGAGATATATAATAAATATCTAATGGAGTGAGTGTTACTGCAGTGCTGAAAATGATCCACCTCCCAAACAGTACCTGCTCTGTAGGGGTCCTGAGCATTGAAGGACAGGGTAAATGGGGGCTAAAACAATTGACAAGGTGTTTAAATATGGAGAAGTGTACATGATGTGACCAGTGGGTGTATATTATCATAAGAGACCAATGGGTGTATATTATCATAAGAGACCAATGGGTGTATATTATCATAAGAGACCAATGGGTGTATATTATCATAAGAGACCAATGGGTGTATATTATCAAAGATCCAAAACACATTTTGAGTCTTTAATGTGTCTGTTCAGTCTGTACTGTGAGGGCAACACAATCTAAGAGACTATCAGCTAAAAAATGGGTGATGTTTCCTGGATGCAGGTGCGTCTGGAATGGCCGACAGACTTGGCTATCAATCCCATGGACAACTCCCTCTACATATTGGACAACAACATTGTTCTGCAGGTGTCTGAAAGCCTTGAAGTGCGCATCGTAGCTGGCCGTCCCATCCACTGCCAAGTCCCAGGGCTTGACCATTTTCTGCTCAGCAAATCAGCAGTACACTCCACGCTGGAGGCAGCTAAGGCCATCGCTGTGTCCCACCAGGGTTTACTTTACATTGCAGAAACAGATGAGCGGAAGATCAACCGCATTCAGCAGGTCAACACCAATGGGGAAATCTCTGTAGTGGCTGGTGCTCCCACTGACTGCGACTGCAAGATTGACCCCAACTGTGACTGCTTCTCTGGTGAGTGGACTGCTAGCTAATCATTTCTAAATGCTGGACCTGTCATAGAGATAAAATAAATGCATCAAATTGAATGGTCTTGTGTGCCAACAGGCAAGTCGTAAGTCCTTTTGCTTAAAGATAGTTTTCTTAAGCCATTTTCAATTTACCTTCCATGTCAGTTGTGGAGGCTTACCCATCACAGTGGGATTGGGGATGTTTTGAGCTGCATTTTAATGATGAATGGTAATATAAAAATGTATCGCAAAACAGCAAACCTTTCAAACACTCCAGGGATTTTCAAGGGAACACCAAGGATCATTTTCTTTGCTCCCATCCTCTGAAGTGCCCATTTGAAGTTAGAAAAATCATTTGATTTATTATTCACTTAACTTAGGGGTGTCTCTCAAGATTGAATGATAAATAATGGATAGTGTCCTTTGAAAAGCTGGGAAATATTTAAGAACATAATGGTCAGGACGATTGTCTTTGTCCTAATTTAAATCTCCCTGCAATCTGTTTTAGATTTACTCTTGAGCTTTTGATGTTGGCTGGATTGCTTTATTCATTTATAGTGGAGAGGCTAAAATCACTTTAATGACAATGTTCATTAACTTCTATTCTTTTCCCAGGGGTTCAAATGTATCCTTCTGTTTAAAGTTTTTGATGAGAATTGAGTCTGACAAACTACTTCAATTTATTAATAGCTTTTTCCTTTTGCAACAATGGGTTTTTTCCCATATGGCTCTTTGGAGGTGTCATGAAAGTCAAGGACGTAATATGTATTAGGTATAGAAATTATACCACTGCCTGACCTACTCTGTGATGGCAAAGCAAAGTTTAACTGTGTTTGAAATCAGACGTTGTTAAAAATAAATGTAGGGCAGTATCAGTGTGTGTGTGGGGGGTGTTCGACAGAAACATATCTTAAAAAGTCTTCAATGTCTTGGATGTTCCCTAAACCAATAGGGTGGAACAGTGACTATTTTACCCTGGGTATTTTGCATATTTCCCATCATGTCATGCTGGTAACAGATGATTACTCTCTTCAGAAGCTTTCATCTGCCATTTCCCTTCTGTGCACAAACACATTCTGTCCGTCACACTGCAGTCCCTCGAGGATGGTCTCCTTCCCCATTGGCTCCCAAACCACTAGCCTGCTGTCATCACGCACCCGCCTATCAAAACAGCTCCCGATCCCTCCGCTAAGCACTCTTGAAACGGCACCCACACCAAGCAGGCTTTTTTGATGAATAAAAATTCTTTTCCATCATGACAGCCATAAATTAATAACTTTGCCCACTTTCTGGAGCTCAGGGAAGGGAAGAGAAAAGCACCATAAGCCTTGTGTGGGAGGACAAAATAGGCATCCTTTTCCATTTATCTCAAATCTTTTGATTTATCTCTTCAGGTGATGGTGGCTATGCCCGTGACGCTCGACTAGAAGCTCCCTCCTCGTTGGCAGTGGCACCCAATGGCACACTTTACATTGCTGACCTGGGCAACATCCGCATCCGTGCCATGAGCATCAACCGGCCGCATCCCAATCCTGCTGGCCTTTTTGAGATTGCTTCCGTGGTGGATCAGGAGCTCTACCTATTCAGCCTGAATGGCACACATCTCCACACCAAGCACCTGATCACGAGAGACTACCTGTACAACTTTAGCTACTCAGCCGATGGCCAGCTAAGTGCGGTGGTTGGGCGGGATGGCAGCATCATCCATGTGAGGAGGGATGCCAATGGCCTGCCGCTCTGGCTAGTGGCACCCAGGGGCCAGGTGCACTGGCTCACAGTCAGCAACAGCCGAGTCCTTAAGAGGGTCTCGGCACAAGGGCATGACATCGCCCAGCTCACTTACCACGGCAGCACCGGTCTCCTAGCAACCAAGAGCGACGAGAACGCTTGGACCACGGTGTATGAGTAAGGTTTTGCTTTTATATAATAACTCCTTCCAGCTCATTCAGAGGCAGAGCTCTTAAAACAGACATTGAGTGCATGCATTCAGTGCACTTTAGCATAATGTGTAAGGCCCAGTATGCTTTCGCAACCCCCTCTTTCTCTTTTCATTCACACAGCTCATGCAAGCAGGTTTCTTCTCACCAACTTGTCCATATCCAGCATTCGGTTTGTCACACTTTAGGAAAAAAGCTCCATTGTGATCATTGCTTATGACAGAGTGATTCTGCATCTCTTCCACTGAGCAAGTGAGCTTTGGTGTGAACTATCAGTGCCATCTTGTGGTGTCTTTAAACTTAATAATGTCACCTGCCCCTCTTTACAGCCACCAACTGTTTATGATGCTGGAACTGGCTTTCTTGAAATATGACTTGACAGTGGTCTCACAAGTCACATATAGATATCTTTAAAGTGATCAAAGGTAATTGAGCCCCACAGCTCAGCAAAATACATCTCTTACCCAAAAATTACCCTTCAGCGAGTGTCCAGAGTCGTTGATAAAATGTCTCAGTTGCCCTTTTGTGTCAGATAAATCAGATCTGTGGTTCAATGCCTTCGTAACACCCTTGGTAAGAAACCACTCTTGTCTGAATAGGTACAACAGTGAAGGACACATCATCAATGTCACCTTCCCGACTGGAGAAGTCAGCAGTTTCCACGGCAACATGGAGAAGTCGGTGCGGGTAGAAGTAGACAGCTCCAACTCGGAGAACTTTGTCACGGTCACCAACTTTTCCTCTGCCGACACCATTTTCACATTCCGCCAAGGTATGTCTCTTAGCTGGGGCTGTGTTGACTTTGGGTTCTGGCTGTATCCTGCTGGGAATTGTGAGGTGCTTCGTTCAAAATCAGATTGCCTTCCTTATAGGCATATGCGATGATCTGTGAGCAAGTGGCGTCTTTATATGTCTCTACTGCAGTGTCCCTCAGTAGCTTTACACAGTATAGGCCATTGGAAAAGTAGCTGCACCACTACATGCAACAATATATTTTATACAAAGATAATTGAATTGTCATTTGTGAGCCGACATTTCAAACATGCCTGCTGATTTGTTTCTTATTAGAAATATCATTTATTTATGTTTATTAAACATTTATACGCTGCTCCCACTGCCTGTCTTTGAAATCAAATTAAACAGTGTTGTTCTGAATACTGATGGAGTTTCACAGGAGAACATGGCAATGCTGTAACATGTTTTTTTTTTTTTTTCAAAATTCCATGTCAGTGGATCTTCTTTACAGGGAAATGGTTTGAAGTTCATTTTCAAGCCTCAGCGCCTTTAATGTACAGAATAGCTAGCATGTACAAAACCAATAGGACTCACAGCGGTACATTTTTCAATCACACGTAGCACTTGGTTTAGTGTTACAGGCATTTCTTTGTGGTCTCTCCTTGATTGCTCCGACAGTTGTGGAAATTGCTAACTCAAAGTTCAAATAATCCCACTGCTTGACCTTAAAAGGAAGCATAATATTTTCTGTAAACAGCGTAAAAAGTCCAGCACAAAATAAAAAAAAACCTTTTTAGTGGTTTTGTACTTACTTTTTTCATACATTTAGTTTGTATCCATATAAATGTATCATGCATTCGTGTGATGATAGTACAAAGCTAAATCGCTGTGTTTCAGCCTATGAGAAGATTTTGCAGAGGTGTGAAACAGCAGACCCCCTTCTTCATACTTAAAACAAGCAAAAACAGGAAACAGTTTTTTATACTATCTTGCCTGCCAGACGCTTTTCAGCAGTTTGTCTTTTGGGCTTGACAGCGTGTTAATTTGTCTTGGTTGACATAGAGGAGTTCAAAGTGACAAGAAAAACATAGACCCATGTACACTTGATATACAAAAGTATTGCCTTAGCCCTGTTTGTTTTGCACCTGCATTGTAAGTGCATTAAGGTGTCGAACCACACATTTTCACACTTTAACCACTCTTTCTTGCAGACCACGCACAGAACACTTACCGCGTGAGCTCCGACGGCTCTTTTCACGTGACTTTTGCCAGCGGCATGGACGTGGCCCTCAGCACAGAGCCGCACCTGTCCGCTGGAGTGGTCAACCCGGCGGTCAGCAAGTGTAACATCACATTGCCTAGTGAGCACAGCCCGAGCCTCATTGAATGGAGGCAGAGGCGAGAGCAGACCAAGAGCAACCACACAGCCTATGAGCGTAGGCTACGGGTATGCATCATTGTTTGCATACAACCCCTACACCCACACCATCTAGGGGTCGTCTGTGTCAAACCGTCTGTTTCATAGTAAACCACACCCCACCCTACCACTTAGTGGGAAGCAGAGCTAGTAAATGTGACAATAGTCTTAACCTGTCTGCCTGAACTTTTCTCCAAGTCAAACTTTTGGTAAAACTACAACTGAAGTCCCTCCAGTGGTCTAATATTGTCAAAAATGTCATCAAGAATGTCACAGGCTTCTGATATTGATCGTGTTTTGTTTAATGGAAAGGGAAAATGACAAAGTGCCAAATGTCAATTAGTTCCACTTGTGTTAGATGGAAAGAATGAGTAGCTGGCATTTTGAGAAAAAAAGAATGTAGACTCAAAACTGTTTTTCTGCTTCTTCTGTATTTTGTATTTAATCCCTCTCTCTGGTTATGTTTACCGTTATTTGTTCCATTTTATTGCTCACTTCACGGACTAGCTTGTTATTCTTACAGTCACTGGACACAGATTAGGTCTAACCACTGAGATGGGTTTTCAGAGTTACTATTAAAAATGATTGATTCCAATGAACAATGAATGCTTTTTTTAAAATACTATTCTTAATAGAAAAAAAACATACATGTTCCTTTTAATTTCATCCCTTAACCTTTTTGTTATTGTGTTCACCGTCAGGCTCATAACAGAAATCTGCTGTCCATAGACTTTGACCCAGCCACACGTATGGGCAAGATTTATGATGACCATCGCAAATTTACACTCAGGATTCTGTACGATCAACTGGGTCGGCCTATTTTGTGGTCACCCAGTAGCAAATACAATGAGGTCAATGTTACCTACTCGGCTGCAGGCCTTGTTACCAACATTCAGCGTGGAAACTGGTCTGAAAGGCTGGAGTACGACAATGGAAGGGTGGTGTCCAGAGCATGGGTCAACGGCAAGATCTGGAGCTACTCATTCGTGGAGAAGGTACTTTACTTAGACTTGTTTTAGCACTGGTTGCATATAAACATTTTCTGGGACTTCACATAGTTCACATGGGAAATGCAGATGGAAAAAAAATCGTGCGTATTACATTTTATAGCAAAGATATTACCGTTCTAAGTTCACAATGAGTCATTCTCGTTTCAGAATGATTCTCTGATAAATCCCTGCTGAGGCCTGTATCATGAGAAAATATTACATTTTCTTTTACTGAGTCTTCTAAAGTTGACCTTAAAACTTTCTGTGTCATGTAGCAAGCATCTCGCCGAAGGCCAGAGACGTTTTTCCAAAGTGCAGACTATTTCTGTTATTTCTGTTTATGCAATAACAACAACGTGTTCCGTGTGACAAGTGTGTTTTTAACAAAACATGTAATTGGACCAAGTTGTTCAAACGTTTGCATACAACTGTCTAAACGTCACTCATAGTGTTTTGATGTAAAAGGAGCTCTGTACAGAAATTGTTCTTTGTATCTTCACAGTAGTGCTTGATAGCAACCAGAAGATAGCATAAAAATCTTTTTTTTTGCAATACTAAAAGACCAGGAAACACACACATATATGCTGATAATGGTCAAGTAATGGTAAATAAAAGATAACATTTTGATTGGGTAGGACTATAGTGTGATAGTGTCCCGCATGTAGCTCTTTGCCTTAAATGGCTTTTTAAAAATTTCATTTAGTTATAACAAATTGTAGGCCTATAATAAAATTTGAATACAATCAAATAAACAGTCAAATTTTCAAATTGGAGCTTGTAAAGGCCCTGGACGTATTGCATTGAATGACCATCAGTTGGCTTGCCTTGCCTACAACTGCTAGTAAATTTTGTGTCCCAGTAGTGAGTATCCAAAGGTGCACATAAAACCATTTGACACATACTGTATTTATTTGCCTAAGAAAGGAACTAGGCTACCGAATTTTTTTTACTGTGGTAGGCTACCACACATTTTCTATGGTAAGGTTATTTTGCGCCAGACTAGCTTGATTATTGTTAAGCTTAGGCTATGATCACATTAGACTGAAGTGGCACAAATCTAATATGATCCAGAACTGATGTTATCAGATCCAAGTCCAATCTGTGGTCCTAGATCACATACATTTATTATGGCTGTGGCCATGCTACCGTAATAAAAAATGATCAGAATGGAATTCATGTGAGCACCATCATTATGTGTTAACATGACAGCAGCACCAAACCTGAAGTCCGGTAAATGGAACAGTAAAAGTCAGACTGGCTGTATTGAGATGTTTTAATAGCATCTTAATTTCACAACAGTAAGAAACAATGCTGACATATACACACGTTATCTTTACCTGCCTGTCACAAGTGAAAGCAGGTCAGAGAAGCGTGCTCCTCCACAGTGCGCTCGATTTGTGTGTGTTAACTGTGGTGGCTATTACAGGGAAGTTGAAGAGGGAGGTGCAGGGGCTTGTGTGGTCTCATAGAATTAAACCTAAGATGCAGTTGTCTGGCATTACAATGTGATTTTAATTGAGATGTGGGACTATGAGGCTAATTTAGAGACTAAAACTAGAGAAGAAAAAAAGTCTTACAAAAAGAGCACTTTAGTAAGATTTAGTAAGATGCCAAAAAGCCTGTGCTTAAGCATCACCTGGGGTCTATCTGTTCACGTTCCTGTCACTCTGAAGGACTTTGTTTACGTCTTAATAATTTAATTCTGCATAAATGTTGAAAGGTTGGTGTAATTCCAAGTCTAGGTAATGAATATTTTTCATCAATAAATGAATGAATGCCTTTTGTTTCTCCTCTGTGTATACAGTCTATTATGCTACTGCTGCACAGCCAGCGCAGATACATCTTTGAGTATGACCAGACAGACCGATTGTTGGCCGTGACAATGCCCAGCATGGTGCGTCACAGCCTACAGTCAATGCTCTCAGTGGGCTACTACAGGAACATTTACAGCCCTCCAGACACCAAAGCCTCCATCATCCAGGACTTTGCACGGGACGGGCGTCTTCTGCAGATGCTGTACCTGGGCACAGGCCGCCGAGTTCTCTACAAGTACACCAAGCAGGCCCGTCTCTCTGAGATCATCTATGACACCACTCTGGTCACCTTCACCTACGATGACTCCTCAGGCATGATCAAAACAATTCACCTCATGCACGAAGGCTTTGTCTGCACCATCAGATACAGGCAAACAGGTGGGCATTCTTTTTAGTCTCGGCCTTCATTGTAAATTCCAGTGTTTGACAGATGAGCAAATACCACTGGAGACTATTCCTCCTTTGTTTTTTCGCATATGCTTCTTTTTGATGTGCATGTTCATGAATTGGGACCCAACACAGCATAAATTATTTTCACACCTTCGGCTGCTGAGACAGATTTTGAAACTAATGGCAACCCCGGGTCATAATTTCTTATTTATGTTATGAGAAACTGAAGGAAAGTAGAAAGCAGTGCTGCCAAACATTCTCATACATAAAGTCAAAGAGCTTGTAATTTTCAGTAGTCTTTAGGAATTTTGCATTGCCTAACGTTTGTTAAGTTTGTTTAACTGCATGTTAATTACCTAATTTTGTGAATGTCATGACCTTTTTTGTACTGCAGGTCTATAGTATAGAATCTGTGTCCTGTTTTGATCAGGACCTTGTTTACAACCCTTAATTCCTTGGTTAATTCTGTGTACTCATTAGAACTAAACAACTGTAGTAAACAATCCCTGTGTAATTGCAGTTTAGGGTTTCATATCTATAATAACTTCAGCAGAAATATCAGGCTTAGTTTTGCTGTCTTAGACTACCTAACCTGATTAACAGCGGGCTGTGATGAGTTCATTTTGTGAGCAGCAGTTGGTCCCTAAAGCGGTGGCTCATTGTATCGATAAACAATTCCCTTGAGTTCGGGAGTCAGCTCCGGCGTCCTATAAAACAGCCCCACAATACTTTACCCTCAGTCAGGTGCTGCTAATCTCTGTGCCCCAGCACCCCTGCCAACTGGTTTATCATTTTGTCCTCTGAACCAATTGGATTTAACCTTCCTTTTAACTGATCTCATTTCACTCAAACAAAATGGCTCTTTTGAAAGTGGCGATAATGCTAATTGTGGGCTGAAATAAGCAATAGGGGCAGATGAAGGCAAACAATACAGGGAGGGCATGACAGAGAGAAGGAACCAGTCATGCAGATGAACTGGACTTGAAAATGAGCCTCTCTGTGTGTTTAGCTTTTATCTAGGACCCATGGAAGGTTCCATTTTTCTTCTTGCTTGTTGCATTACTTCTGAGTTCATGCTTTGGTTGTTTGGGTTGCAGCCAAATGTCTAATGCTAAAACAGCAGCAGAAGTCATTTGAATCATGTCAGATAAATTTTACTGCAAGCAGTGGCTCTTAATTGCAAACGAGAACAGCTAAAAGCACCACCATATGAACTGAGAATCTGATTTATGATGCTTTTAAAGTTAATGTACTGTATTTAAAAGCTGTGCTGGTTTACCCGTCATAATTGTTGTGCTTTCATTTTGATATAATTCTCTCTGATGAGTTGAAGACTGCAGCTTTGGCAAAATTAAAAGCCTTCCATTACTGCAGAGTTGAAAGTCTTTTGTTAGTGATAAACGTTATAAGGTTATTACTTTACATAGTAATTGACAGGAATGCAAGATTTGCGCATCGCTGGCTTGATGTGCTTCGGTTACATTTTCAGTTGCTCTCATGATAACATCACTCTTGCTGTTCTTCTTCATAGGTCCTCTTGTTGGCCGTCAGATCTTCCGATTCAGCGAGGAAGGGCTGGTAAATGCTCGATTCGACTACAGCTACAACAATTTCCGTGTAACCAGCATGCAAGCCATGATAAATGAGACCCCCCTTCCCATTGATCTTTACCGTTATGTGGACGTATCTGGACGCATTGAGCAGTTTGGTAAGTTTAGCGTAATCAACTATGATCTGAACCAGGTCATCACCACTCATGCCATGAAGCACACAAAGATATTTAATGCCTATGGGCAAGTAATTGAGGTCCAGTACGAGATCCTCAAGTCAATCGCCTATTGGATGACGGTGCAATATGACAACATGGGTCGTACCGTCATATGCGACATCCGTGTAGGAGTGGAGGGAAACATCACACGATACTCCTATGAATATGATGCCGACAGCCAGCTTCAGACTGTCCTGATGAATGACCGCCCTCAGTGGCGCTACAGCTATGACCTTAACGGCAACATAAACCTCCTTAGCCATGGCACCAGCGCCAGACTAACCCCGCTCCGCTATGACCTCCGTGACCGCATCACTAGGCTGGGTGAAATTCAGTACAAAATGGATGATGATGGCTTTCTCCGTATGAGGGGCAGTGACATGTTTGACTACAACTCAAACGGACTTCTCGTCAAGGTCTACAACAAAGTCACAGAAGAAAGTGTCCACTACCTTTACGATGGTCTGAGCAGGCGTGTGGCTAGTAGATCCAGCAGCGGCCAGCATCTGCAGTTCTTCTATGCTGATCTGGCCAATCCAACCAGAGTCACGCACATGTACAATCACAGCAGCTCTGAAATCACCTCCCTCTACTATGACCTGCAGGGCCACATCATCGCCATGGAGCTCAGCAGTGGCGAGGAATACTACGTGGCCTGCGACAACACTGGCACTCCACGGGCCATTTTTAGCAGCCGAGGAAAAATCGTTAAAGAGATCCTCTACACGCCCTATGGGGACATATATCAAGACTCCAACCCATCCTTTCAGCTAATCATTGGTTTCCACGGTGGACTTTTTGATCCCTTAACGAAGCTGATTCATTTTGGACGGAGGGACTATGATGTAGTGGCTGGGAGGTGGACTACACCTGACTACAACTTGTGGAGTGAGCTAAGTGCCAACCCGAAGCCTTTTAATCTTTACGCGTTCAAGAACAACTGCCCAGTGGGAAATATCGAGGAGGTCACTCAATTCACTACAGGTAAAAGAACATTTTACTATTAATGCTTGAACCTAGATGGCAGTGTTTACATCACTAACATAGTAATTTAATGTTGAACTTTTAATGTTGAAAAATAGGACCAATGCAGTGTCTCTATAATAGTAAGGCAAATCTAATCCAAATCTAAGTATCAACTGGACGCATAAGAAAAATCACTGTTAAGTTGTATAAGTACAAAGAACTTATATAATGAATATATTTAAATATATTATTTAATGTGTTTGTCAGTATGTTGGAGAAATTGCTTTCCTCTTATCTGGTGTTGATGCCAGTTACTTGCTTTTTTCCCCATGTTCTTTGTGGACAGATATCGGCAGCTGGCTCCAGCTGTTCGGATTCCAGCTTCACAATGTTGTTCCCGGCTTTCCTAAACCTGATGTTGCTGGCATAGAACAAACCTATGAAATGATGAAAACCCAAACAAAAACCCAGGATTGGGACTCAAGTAAAGTAAGTGATTTTGGAATACTTTGGGGATGTCTACACATTTCTATGTGTACTTATGTCCCTGCACCTACATACAGTATATCTGTATATCTATCTAAAATCAATATGGCAAGGAAAAAATAAAGAAGTAATGGAAAAGGAAGATGATGTATTATTATTTGATACAGGTAATTTGAGATTATTTTTTTTACCCTAATTCCGCTCTAAATTACATCCCACTACTATAACGCTTCTTTGGGGCTGTAATAGGGCTCTCAAAATTCAAACGCAAGAAAAAAACTGTCAGTATTGCAAATAATGCTTTGAGGTTCTAAATGCTTAAAATGTAATTGTTTTGTTTATGAACGGTATGCACTCACTGGTGTACAATAACTACAGTAAAATTCAGAAACCATGCCAAAAAACAGATATTAAGTTCATTAATTAATTTTTCAGCATAAGTAAAGACAAGCAGAAAACATCCAGCAACAAAACATTTCACAGTATGTTCAAAAGCTAAATATGATATCTCATTTTCCAATGTTTAGTATCCACACCCTTTTTACTTTTATCACAGCGTCCAGCATTTTAGGAGAATTACTTTCTATTCTTCAAAAAACCCTGCAGGGATATTTGTTGACACCTCCAAAGTTTGGTGTTAAAAGTTGATTACATTCTCTCCTTCTCATAAACCATGCAAGTGATGCAAATAAAAAATGTAAATTGAAAAAAAAAACAAGAAAAATGAAATAACTACACTTGGCTGTATTTGTACTGGGTTGTTTTCACTGGAAATTGAATAAATGAATGGTGATCTCTGACCTTTCCTTATCTTCTTGCCCATCATCAGAACCACTGTTTACTGGATATTTTGGGTTAACAAACCATTCTCAACTAACCCTGTGACAATTAACATATATTTATGCATGGGGAGGGTTTAAGCTCATTACAATTAGTTAAGTTGACCGTAATATTTTTTCACTGTTGTTGGAATCTCCCAAACAACTGGTTGTGCACTGCATATGTTTTTGTCAGCTGGCATATCTTCATCGGTTAGCCAAGTGCATACTCAGTGTAGAAATTTCATGTATTGAAACATGTTACAAAAACAACAAAACTCAAAAAACAACAACAACAACAAAAAAAGCACTGGTACAGTAACACCCTTTCAGGACAGCAGTGAGTAATGTTTGTTTATATAAGCTCAAGCTGTGCCATTTTTCAGTCGGGGGCTGCTAAGCATTGACAGGTAGTGAAACAAGAGCTCATCAGCCAATATTCCTACCATAGGCTTATATTTTAATTGATGTGTTCAGTAAAGTAAAGGACAAATTGTTAATAACAATTATTTACAGGGCATTTAATTGTCTGTTAACTTGTCATGATCATGACAGGCCTGTTCTAAACACAGCAGTGAAGCATTAAAAACAGCAGACCCTGCTGCGCCTACTGTTGTTGTGAGAATGGTCCAGCATCTGGTCATAACATCTGGTCAGCGGCGACCCTGTGATGGTTCCTTTCCATTAATAGAGAGTGGCTGACAAATTGCAACAACAGATAGACTAGAGTCATTAATCTACAAATAAAACCTGTATATTAGGTGTTCTTGATTAAAATGGCCAATGAGTGTAGGTACAAGGTATGTCTCATTCTAAATTATTAAGCCAATTAAAAAAAAAGCAATATAATATAACATCTTACAACACAGCCTGAGATAAGACATTCTGTAATCCTCATTGTGTTAGGGATCTGTTTGTTTGTGGTAATATGGGAGAATTATGGGAGAGTATTGATTATTTGATGATGATTTTACTGTCTAAGTCATGTGGTCTATGCTTGTGCACACAGGTGGTCCTGGGTATTCAGTGTGAGCTTCAGAAGCAACTCCGATCCTTTATTTCCCTCGAGAGGCTTCCTATGATTCCACCCATAGGCCATCCACAGCAATGTTTGGACCAAACACCGCGTTTCTCCACCCTTTCCTCAATCTTTGGCAAGGGCATCAAATTCGCCGTCAAAAACGGAGTGGCCACAGCAGATGTCATTGGCGTAGCCAGCGAGGATAGTCGTCGCATAGCCGCCATCCTGCACGGTGCCGTGTACCTAGCAGGCCTCCATTTTACAGTGGACGGCCGAGATACGCACCACTTTGTCAAGCTTGGTCCACTTGAGGAGGATCTGGCCGTCATGAGTAGCGGTGGTGGTGGACGAATACTGGAGAACGGTGTCAATGTGACGGTATCGCAAATGACTTCGTCGACTGGCGGCAGGACCAGGCGCCTGGCCGACATCCAGCTGCAGCAGGGTGCACTGTGCCTGAACGTACGCTACGGCGCCTCGGCTGAAGAGGCCAGGGAGCATGTGCTGGAGCTGGCCAGGCAGCGGGCTGTGGAACAGGCGTGGGCACGTGAGCAGGGCCGGCTTCTCGACGGAGAGGAGGGCAGCCGGCCATGGACGGAGGCCGAGAGGCAGCAGCTGCTCTCCGGTGGCAAGGTGGCCGGCTACGACGGCTATTTCGTCCTGTCCGTGGAGCAGTACTTGGAGCTGGCGGACAGTGCCAACAACATTCATTTCATGAGACAAAGCGAGATAGGTCGGAGGTAACACTGGTCAAGCCCATGCCCACTGGCCCCTTCACCAAAGACTGCCTGTTTCTAGATCGATTTCTACAGTTACAAAAAAAAAGTGATAAAGGGAGTAAATCCCATCTGCCTTTAATTGTGACAAAATGATGGTATTTTATTATTGTTCCAGGTGGAGTTTCTAAAGTGGCACAAGCTTTTTTTTTCTTTTTTTTTTTTCTTTTTTTTTTGCCGTGGCTTAGCTTTTCTATGGAGATGATCCTTTTTTCCTCCTCCAAGAACATGGTATTGTTTCTCAACTTCTCCTCCTATTTATGAACCCGTGGAGACGAAATGAAACTAGTATCATAGAACAGGTATCGTATTATCCTTGTACCGACGTAAAAGAGGAGCCGTTTCATATTGGTTGTTCGCACTACATAGTACACCTCAACGTAATATAGTTTACATTTTGAGCAAGAGAGGCCTTGTCAAATAATCATGAGATGAAAGAATGAGCTGTACAAGTTCTTGGAACATGGAACCATGAAAGCCCTGCTGAACACTGAACTACAGTTAGGTAATATTTAAAAAAAACAAACAAAACTGCTGTCATGAAACTGATATATTGTATATATGCACTGAAAACAATGTATATAGTAAGTGCTTTAAAAAAAAGAAAGTGCTAAAGATTTTAAATATGTTGTCATCCATAATGAAGTGTTAATATCAATGACTAGATGCAGATACAATTTTTTTCAAAAAGATTATAAATGCTATGAACCTATCTGCCCTGGATCTTTGAGTATAAGGAGCTCATTAAAGGTATTATGTGTACGTTACTGCATCAACATACTTTATTTGTTTTAACGCTTTTTTTCCTTTTCCGATCACGCAAACACCCGAGTGACGCACATCACAGCCAACACCGAGGTCAACACAGAGTTTCACTCCAGTGAGGTGTTTTACATGTAGAGCACGAAGCCTGCAATGATGATGGTGGAAGAATACAGTGCTTTTGGGAAGCACCTTGCCTGCGCTTTACTTGTGATCTGATGTTGCACTTAGCACGCCGAAGCCTTGGGGAAACTCCACCCTGGGGCGCATGACACTCAGACTGAAGGTGAAAGTCACTTGAAGGTTACCTGGACCATGTTCATTTTCACTGAAGGAAAAATGAAGAAGAAAAACAAACCCCAGCATCAGACAAAGTGAATCACTGCTAGAGGATGTGAATGACACAAAGACGCAGAAAAGACAGCTACCCACCTGCACCACGCATCTGTTGAGAACGAGAGCGCCAAATTGAGAGTTCTTTCATGTGGTCGTGAAAGATCCACAATCAGTAACGCAGGGCTGCTTTATTGACACAATCCTTTATTTCTCCCCATCTGAATTATGTTCACATTTCCATGTGTGACTCTGAGAGTTTTGATAACAGTTGGTGAAGGAACAGCTCATTAGGGGCACTTGTGCTAATTGGACCGTAATCTGTTAATACAATTAGAGCCTGGGATAAAATGTGCCTTCTGACGTGTTGACAAAGAGCATTACATTGGCCTGATCGCAGTCTGGGTTAGACTGTGCGCTGCAGAGCATTGCCCGGAGCCATGAGCTGTTTACAGGACTGCATGGTAAAGCAAGCTTCCAAAACACAGCTGTTAGTTGACATAACGCTGTGTTAAAGTTGGCTACCAAACAACTACACAATTGTCCCTGTACCCTTATGCTGGTCAAGCAATTTTTGGTGTCTAGCTAACAAGTTTATATAAGCTCATGGCTGTCAGTGGTGTGTTGTGCAAACAACATTCCTAAAAGTATTCATTTATGTAGTTCCTGACTGTATGATATACATCTATAAAAATAGACAAAAGCATGCTGCAACAAAAGCATGCTGCAATGCTGCACAGCAGTAGCACGTGTTTTCAGCATGTGTTAGCAAGTCTCAAACGCAAAATCTGTATTGTACAGGTAAAGACATGATCATGCCAATAGTATTAATAGTATCAATAGTACTGTCCTCACCTACGTCTATGTCATTCTTGACTGAGTTCTCTTTTCAACATGCTCAGATTAATCTGCTCAGGGAGAAGATGAAGCCGTTGAGGAAGGGGTCCGAAGCACAGCTGCTGAAGAACAAAATGTTTTATACACTTTGCATGCAATCACGTAACTCTATCAGAGTGGTCTCCAAATTACCCAAAAAGTACAGAACATAGCTTTAACAACAAATTGCTTAACAGTGATGATTTGGGTTTGCCTTTATAGCTAAAGCACAAAACTACAGAAACTGCATATAGTAAATGTGTTTTGGTTGACAGCATTTGAAAAGGGGGGAATTTGATTTCCCCGGCTCAATTTCCATAATACACGATGTCCCCGCTGCAATTAGAGCAGATCTCGGTTGTTACACTGACTGTTATTTAGATGGCCTCAAGCAAATAAATTCTCAGCGGTCAGTGGTCTGCTGTGGTTGTGCAAAAATCATTGTACCACATCACATCTCATAGCCCCTTTTTCCTGCTGTTTAGACATTGTTCTGTTTCCTAGCCCAGCTCCACAGCCACTGAAGTCTCAATGTAAATGTCGGAAGCCATAAATATCCATGAGGCTACGAAAATCACCGTAAATGGGCCTTTTCTGATTCCATGTGATAAGGCTGATTTTGTTCCCGAGCATCAACATCGGTAGAATATTGAGAGCACCGTTGCTAGGAGACAAGGTGCTCTTCCTGTGGCGGTTGTCTGGGCACTGAGCAGATTGATGCGATACTGTATGCCTGCACTGAAATCATCCGGCTGTGGGCTCTTGGCTACGGCCCAAAACAAGCCTTTTGGGTTGCGTTTGTGGGCGTGTTTTTTTTTTTTTTTTTTGGCTTCATCAAAAACTAGCTATTTATTTTTGAAGGTTATTGTGGTTATGATGTTCTTTAACATTCGGGAGAATGTCTTTCTTTCAGCCAAGCAAGATTCACAATAGACACAGATAAAGGAAGGTCAAATGAAAAACATCCAGTATCTTTGAGTGTGCAAGCCTTTTATATTTAAGTTTGCATGTTAGTAAAACCTTTTTTGTTTTAGGATTCTTTTTTTTCCAACTATCCATTAAAATATGAATGTGTTTTCTGATGTCTTCAGCATTCGGCAGAAGATTCTGTAGCACTCAGAAGAAAAGTGTTTTATTTCACAATTGAGTTGCGAGTTGAAAGGCATATGGCATATTTACACACAGGGTTGGAACAGTATGAAGGGTTATTACTAAGCTAACCAATAACATATACCACCTATATTCCATCTTTGAAAACTCAGGTTTGAAGCTTCACAGAAAATGTGTCACTTTATTCAGCACAAATAAAAAAAAGTGAAATGAAAGTGATACGACGCTTAATAAACTTAGAAGGTGAAAGGCTGCACTGACTGGAAGTGGAGGTGCAAATGTGACCACATGCAGCATGTAGTAAACATACAGAACGATAGCAGGAATTACAGACGGGGAGCATTATTTTTGTTTGTTTGTTTAGTTCACTTCTTAGCACAGTAGAATTGATGTTTACATCTAAGTAATCAAGCTAATGCATTGCTGTACATTTACAGAACCATTATTTAGTTTCATGATATTTAGGTTTTCTCTTCAGTTTTGAAATAGGCTTCTCTTTAGCTGGTAGTAACTAAAAACAATAATAACTGCACAGCAGGTACTCAAGTCAAGTATATGCAGATCCAGATAAATGTTGCCTGCTACTTGTAGGAGAGAAACAGAAGAAAAGTAATTCAAAAGTTGATGCTATTGATGATCACATCCAGCAAAAAAAAAATCCATGATGAATGTCACACGTACTGCAGCTTGTTAGTTCGCTGAGTGCTGTGTTTGGTGCATGTACGGGCTATTGTGTTGATTCTGAATGGTCACTGGGTAGAGGAGTGGTATGGCAATGCCTTGGTCTGGCTTCTCAAAAGCGCTTATCAAATTCTTGACTTTCCGGAACAAGCGTTTCTGCTGACCAGGGGCTGTCTGCAAAAGGACATCAAAAGTTTCAGAGTATTAATAATTGAACCTGATGATCATTTACATAAAGCATAGTCCCATGGCCTACTGAGAACAATCAGAAGCATGTGTAAAAGGAAAAAAACTCCAGTCAAACCGCAAACTGCACACTCATAATGCTAACAGTAAACCCCCATTATAATATAAATATATATTACTTCATCTTTTAAAATATGCAATTTTGATTGATTTCTGCGATACAGAATTTAATCTGATGCATGCAGAGCATCTCACTACTGCTTTTTTTTGTAGCATGTAGCCTTAGACCAAATTTTGACCACCACAAAAACTCACATAGGCATGCTCCGTGGAAACTGTGGTTTTCTCAAGCGAGATGCTTGTAAGGGGGCTGTGTTTTGTGATATAGTTCTTTTTTTCAGAGATGAAAAGATATGGCTTACTCATACAGCTGCTAGTCAAAACTTGACCCCTGATGCCTAATAAAATTAAACCCACAATGTTACTAAAATAACAGTACACATTCATATCAGACATCAACTGTTTGCTGCCAAATAAATAAATGTGTACTACTAGTAGTAATAAAAAATTATAATATTATATTTACTATGTGTAATTATACTACTACTACTACTATAATAATAATAATAATAATAATAATAATAATAATAATAATAACAACAATAATAATAATAATTTTGTTGTTGTTGTTGTTATTAATTACATGTTTATGCTAATAAATTAAATGCTAATTATTTGAATTATAATGAACTAAAAATAGAACTTTTCATTTCAGTTTAAAGAATTATACAGAAATATGACAGATAAGTAATGGTCCATACATTCAGCAATTACTGTTTCTATTATTGATACTTTGTCTTTCATGTCACTGTAAACACTCACAGGATTTGTGACACTGGCACAGCTACAACAGTCTAAACAGCCCCAGCATATTTCTCCTGTGTATACTCCACAGGCACAGCTGCATTTATTAGTTCTCATATTGTTAATATAAATTAATATGAATATTGTTAGTATTCATATTTAAAGTGTATCTTTAAAGTTATCTGTAGAAGTAGAATTTATTGACACAGTCCAGCATGACGATCCAACTGGTTGTTCGGCTCATTGCTCTGCAGTTAAAGGATAAACTGATTAAGTGGCTAAAATGACACTGATTGAGAGTGCAGTCTTTTTTGCCTACTTTTTTTTTGTATTATAAAGACTTATTTTTATTTAAAAACAATTTTATAAAATGCAAAGCTCAGGTCTTCAGGTTGTTTAATTGTCAGTGATGGTCCGTGAGGTCAAGAATTTAAAAAAAGATTTATTTTTAGTTAAAAACACTTTTATAAAATACAAAGCTCCGGTCTTCGGGTTGTTTAGTTGTCAGTGATGGTCCGTGATGTCAACAATTAAGAATGTTCAGATTAATTTATACCAATTGCCGCTATTATTCAAAATAAACTTTATTAGAAATATATAGACTAACATAGTCTTATTACACTATTCTACAGGCTGCATGTTGGTTTTTATTTTAAACCATGTCAAAGATTACTGTGTCAAATTGTTATAAATCCTCCAAAGTTGTTGTATTGTTATTGGTTTATCTCACTTTTTAACATCCAGCTATAAAACAATAATGTGGTGACAAAAAACAAACAAACAAAAATAACCAGCTATGTTTTGAGTGAGCTTCAACCCAAACAAGCTGTTTTTAGTGGTTTTGTTTGCAGGATGCGTTTTTGTTTTTCTTTTTGTCTCTGATGTGCAAAGCTTAGCTGTGCTGTTTGGAGCAACTTCTTTGCAAACTGTAGACAACCTTTACATTTGCAGGGAAGGTCTTTAGTTGGATGCACAGATGCAGAATGTGCGTCTTAAACTAAGTCAGCGAGCAGAGCACCTGTGAAGTCATTTCTGCTTCACTAACGGGTCACTGCATGATAGACGTGAGAGATTTCATGAGAAAGCTTTAGACTGGACCAAAGTCTCACCTCTGCTGCCCAGGAACCTCCATTGTTCTGCTGGAGCCGGTAAGTGTAGACGAGGTTGTTGTACCTGTCAATTCAATGTCACAGGGCCAAATCACGCACAAGTCAAAGCAGCAGAGAGTCCACAAAGTAACAAGCAGTTGTAAAGCTTAGCCTGAGACAAAATCTAGTGAACTGCCTTCAGGGAACTGAACTCAGTGTTTGGAAAACAGAAGACTGTATTATGAGATGCGTTAACCCCTTAAACTCCAAGGGCCTGTAAAGGCACAGTAAACTATGTCTTTGTGGCATGTGGCAATAAGTGTTCAACCCAAAATGAGGAGTTTGTGGGTGAGAATCCTAGCAATGCCACAAAACTTGATGGGACTGAGTGATAAGTCCCAGCTAGTGGGATGTTGAGTAGAAACACCTATATTGTTTATTTTACTGAGCTGGAGCGCTATAAACAGCTGGAATTCAGAAGAACTTTTGATTAGACAAAGAATATTTTTTTTACGTATTTATGCATAAACACTGATAAGAAGCTTGGGATTTGAATAAATAGAACCAAGCGCTTGGTTCTAGGCAATTTTGCTGCCACGTGTGTGGTTCAAACAAGCAAAAATCAATGTAAGAAACATTAAAGAGGCTGCACGCGGGTCTCAGCTATTGCTCCCCTGTGCCAGTCCTTAAACTCTGGGAGCCTGCATGTGGCCCGCAGTTCAAGTTTTACTCCCATAACTGCCTAAATCACATATTAGTTTCACAGATGTTAAGGAATAAGTCATGATACTTACTGAATAATACAATTTAAGATTAAACAACTGAAGATGCTGGGGTTAAAAGCAATTTTGTGGACCTGGATTGATCTGCCCTGCAAATTATAACATTTGTTGGGATTTAGTTTATCTGGCCTGGACTAAGCAGCAGGGCTACATTTTCCTTTAGAGTAGAATTATCATTGAGTTACCTGTTATATATGACAAGACTAGGCTTTATCCTTGTAACTGACCCTAAGACCAATCAATTCTTTAATATATTCATGTCTGTAGTTACATAATAATTATATAGTAATTACTGAATATTTATTGTTATTTAATAAAATGCCTCATGATTGATAATTGAATAATACACATTGGGTTTAAGGGGTTAAGGGGAATGTTACAATAAAGAAAGATGCATGCACTGCTGCAAGTTGAACTTACAGTACACATAGGCAGTAAGCTCCAGGAACACTCTCGCTGTCACGGATTAAGTAGCTGCCGTCTTTGCCGGCCTCCCCTAGACGCCTCTCGCAGGTCTCGCGGCTGATGGCCCCGTGATAAACAGGCAGTGCTTCCATCTCACTCACTCTCTTGCACATCTCTGCCGCACCAAGAGTTATTTGTTCCTTGAACAGGAAATGATGATAGAAGCAGGAAATCACTTCAAAGACAAGAAAAAAATGTTTTTTTTCCGCAAGAATGGTTGGTGCATGTGGAAAATGTCAGTTGAACACTTTGTCAGAGTGTGATTTGAGATAAAGCTGGGCTTGGTTTTGCATTGTCACTCTGTGCAAAAATGCGCACTTGCAATGATTTCAGGATTTGCTGTGAAAGTCTGGTTTACAGTTTCGGAGCAGGTGCAGTTTGTGAATGTAGTCCTGCAATTTGAACTGATACACTTTGAATTGATATAATCAATATTATTTTCAGTACTAATACAATATTTTCTAAAATACCACAGTTTCACAGTATCTGATGATTTTTAGGTAGCATTAATTAAGGTAACGTACTCTTGATACATGCTTCCTTTAGTGGCAACAAAATGTTTGGTTTAACAGTTCTTCCTTTTGGAAATGTTCTAGTTTTCATCATTTAGGTTTCTTTAAGATCATGAGACAGTGAGATCTTTCAAGTATGCTCTTTTGAGAAATAAGAATTCATTCTTTCCACTAGGGCTGGGTTATTTACATCAAAACCACCTCCTTGTATTTACAATCACTGACAATTTTATCAGCTCCACTTACTGTAGTAGTGCTACAATTGTAGATTTTAAACCATCTGTTGTGCTGGTGAGAGGTTGCTGAGAATAGTCCACCAGCCAAAACTACCCAGCGTCCTGTAACCACTGCAAATACTATAGGATGACCAATGCAAACTTTGCAGGAGCAGATGAGCTATCATCTCAGACTTTATATCTGCAAGGTGGACCAACAAGATCGGAGTCTCTAATAGGGGACAATAGTGGAAAAGTGAGTGGACACAGTGTTTAAACACTCCAAAAGCACTGCTGTGTCTGATCCACTTACACCAGCACAACACACACCACAACCACATCAGTGTCAAGGCGGTGTTGAGAATTATCCATCAAAGGATCACCACAGACATAATACCTGTCTGTGGTGGTCCTGTGGGGGTCCTGACTATTAAAGAACAGGGTAAAAGAGAATAACAAAGTACACAGAGAATCAGACGTACTACAGTCTGTAATAGAAGAACTACAATGTGCTCCTATACAACAAGTGGAGCTGATAAAATGGACAGTGAGTGTAGACTCAGGGAAGTGCTTTTATATATATATATACCAATCAGTCATAACATTAAAAGCACTTCCCTGAGTCTACACTCACTCTATATATATATATATATATATATATATATATATATATATATATATATATATAGAACACTGAATAACTGCAAGATTTTTTATTAAGAGAACAAGTGTAATATAGTATGTTTAAATATTTTATAAAATCATTGATCAAAGTTTGGATACTATTCTGATGTAATAGGAATAGCAGAAGTTTACTAATTGTGGGTGAGGTAGCCAAACAATAAACAATTATCTTTACCTTCATAGAGTTTATAGTGTCTTCTTTTTTTTTCTATAATGGACAGCATAACATCATAATAATACAAATCCATATTTTTAGCCCAAAGAATTTAGATTTTGAGACATTCAGGGGTACCAAGAGCTTAATTAGGAGGTCTCAGACTCCTATCTATGTAAAGTACACCAGAATAGATGAAATTTAACAGAATTATTCTTATGCGGAACTTAAAACCACTGTGCCAATTCATCACTGACGCTAAATAGGTTGAAAGTTTTGGCACATATATATGGCATGACTTAGCAGGTTGTTGTCAGTTTCTGTGTTCCATTGCAATGTTTTCTCTGTGACGTGTAGCTTTAGTCAAAGCTGCACTTCCATCCACCTTTCTAAGAACTCACCACAAGAGTTTTTGCATTTTTAAAGAATGCTTTTGAAAACAGGAACATGCTTTAGAGGAAGTATTTCAAGAAATGAATGTGAGACACACCAACTCGTCAATGATGCATGCATGGCCTGTTCTGCTGTGTCTGACAGAAGCACCGGTTTAACTCCAGGTAAAACTGCTCGTTTCTTTAGAAGTATCACTGTGGATTTATTAAACCATTTATAAACCACATTTATTTAAAAATACTTTCAAAACAAAGCCTTGTATCTCCGAAAACTTTACAGGAGAAGCCTTCTAAATTTTTAGGCCATTTAAAAATAACTGATTAGACACATCAAGGGTCTTATGAAAAAACATTTGTCTTGCCTTGAGACACCACTAGAGAACAGCAGTTAGTATTGTATATTTACTTGAAATTGTCATTTGAGAGCTATAAAATGGAAGCAAATCAGCCAAACAACCAATTTGCAATAAACAAATAACTTCAATAAACAAATAAAGCTAATAATTTCCTAACTGCAATTATTTATATGGCAATTAAACATCATGGATCATGGTCTGATCATGACGGGTCTAAATGGTAGGCTGTTGTGTGGTCCTTGCTATCTGAAACCATGTACTCCTAGAACTTTTTCTAGATTAAGCTGGGATCTTTCTAAGAGGTGGGTTTCTAGACACAAAACTGAGTAGGATCCAACTTTATTGTTTAGTTTATAGAGTTATTTATTATTACTTAGTTGTTTTAATTTTCAAGGTAGTGTATGCCTGTTAGTGTAGTGTAATTTCGTTTACTTGAATAAAATCAACAGGCTCAGTGCATAGACATTTGTGTACATGTGCCAGTTTAGTTAGTTTTCGCTCATTTTCAATTCTCTGAGCACGTTCAAAGAAAGTGAAGGTCTGCATTTCTGTGGGTCAAAGAGTGTCTTGCAATGCAGAACTAAATTGCATGTAAATATCGTGCACGTGCACCAACGCAGTGCGTGCTGGAGCAGAACAACATATACACGGTACAAATGAATACATTTATTAATACATTAATATATCCTGCACATTATTAAATGTTATTATTGAAATTATAATAGTCATGCCACAATTAGCATGGATTATTAACAGGGTAAATATTGATAAGGATAAAAAAACTTATTCTAAATAGTTATGAAGCAGCCAATCACATGAACCACACCTAATTGCACTATTGTGCTGCAGAAATGGTGGTTCTAAAAAAGGCCTATACACCACACTTAAGTGTGGTAATACAGCAGTCATTTTTCAGATGTGATCATTTCAGAGAGAGAAAATAATATATTTAAGAATAGAGTATGTCGAATATTGGATGACATTTACCCTTGCATGGGATTGCGGATGGAGGGCGGAAGAGCTGTTGCTGATATTTGGTGGGAGTGGGTGGGAGCGAGGCAAATTCTTGTATGAGCAGGCAGGGGGATTAAAAAAATCTGTCTAGTCCAGACCTCTACAAAAAAGTACTCATAATGTTACGTAAAACATAAATGAAATATATAGCACCACAAGACAAAATGTAATATAAACCAATGTCAGCTGTTAAAATGATTTTGCATGCTAAGATGACATACTTCTTGTTTTGGGGGGTGGGGTAAGCCACAAGTGCAATATATATAGGGAGCTAATTCCAAGCATCAAGTCCTCCTACTGAAAAAGCTGTCTGAAGGACGTCTATGTCAAAGCTATCACAGCAATCTCTTCTTGTCACTGATGTAATAGAGCTATTTCAGTTGTGCTCTGCTTAGTGAAACAGTTAAGAAAAAGGAGCCAAGCCACACAAATAATAAACAATGTTTGAGAACCTCCCAAGACTGGATAAAATCAGATGCTTTGATCAAAGCAATTAGGTAGACAGATACGCACAATGGAACCACATTTTAACATTTGGTACTTCTAGAAATGGATGTGAGAAACATCTTTTGAAGCTTGTTACAGACGTGTTAGTTTGGTCATATGCTACTTGGTTAACTGTGACAAAGGCTAGAGTTTACACCCTATGAAGGTATAGACATAAGAGGGAGGCTGTTGTGCTGTCTGCCTAAAACCGTTTACTTCTAGACCTCTAATAGTCTGGTGATTATGGTAGGCCTGACCAGAAATTGTAGCCCCTAGCTTAACTAGAGACTAGTGATCTTTGTGAACCTGAGTTCTCTAAATTCAAGCATAACTGGATTTGAAGGTTTTTTCCAAGGCTGGAGGACAAACAAAAGTATATTAAAAAAAGGCTCATGAAGGAAAATGGCACCTGTCATATGGCTTCAAGGGGTAGGAGGTTAGACCCATTACCAGCAGATTAAGTAGACTCGTGCTTGTTCTGACACACGCAGCTGAGTTTTTAAGTAACAAAAAAGAATATGTTTAAGTCTATAACACCATTCGAACCAACCAACCAACCAGAAAATCCCTAATGCCTACTATTTTGAGAAACCACTTAGATTCATTTAGAGATACTTAAGTACACGTTAAAGTGCATTTCTAGTATGTACTTATAGATATACTTACTTAATATACTTCTTTTAAGTACACTTAAGTACTACTAAGGTAAAAATGCACCTGTAATTCTAACACTTGTACAAGTATATGTACACTTGTATTTAGCATGTGCTTGCAATGTACCTGCTGGTATTACAGTACATTTCACATTAAAATAGGGTTATCTGCGCAGAGTTCAAAGTCTAACATTTGTGATCCTGAAGGCCTTGTTTATTTCAGGAAGACAACAAAAACATCTTCACGTAATACAACATAGCTCTGTAATAATATGGTCCAGATGCTGAACTGGCTGCCCACATTCCAGACCACTAATCTACTGCATCTGGTGTCCTAGGTAAGGTAAAATATGACAAATGAGTTCAGAACTGTCCTCAGTTAAAATTTTAAGAAAGTGTGGAAATCAATTCAGCTACAGCATTCATCTCCTCAGTTTCCAAACATTTGCTTTTAAAAGAGGTGATGAACACTGTGGTGAACATCCCCACTTTTCTGAAACTTGTTGCTGGCATAAAATTTAAAATAGTTAAATATTTTTCAAAAAACATTTCTCTGTGTCAAAAGTTAATACACAGTCTTTCTAATATTTTCAATAAAATATAGAATTTATATGTAGCGCACATCATTGCCTTCTGCTTTAATTTCCATTTTTCACAGTATCATAGCTGCATTAAGAAGCCTGGTGGTATTTGGATGCTGGATCATTATTAGTGTTACAGTGATTACAGTGATTACAGTGAGGTCGTGGTAGTGGTGTGTGTTGAGCACACTGAGTAAGAGTGGATCAGACACAGCAGTGCTGCTGTAGTTTCACTTTTGGACTGAAAGTAGTGCTCCAACCAAAACTATCCTGCCAACAGCATCCTGGGGACAATATCTACCACTGATAAGAAATCAGAGGATGACTCACCCAAATTGAACTATCATCTCTCACTTTACATATACTAGTTAGGTGTGCATAATAAAGCAGACAGTGAGTGTCTAATAGAGTTGATCCACTCACACCAGCACTGCACACACTAACACGCCACCACCACATCAGTGTCACTGCAGTGCTGAGAGTGATCCACCACCCTCATAAGTGTGGGCGGTGGTGTTTGTTGGGGGAACGAGGCGATGCTACTGTCATTTGAATGTTTTTTAAGTTAAAATATTATTGACTATCAAATTCATTCAATACTCAATGAACACAAGATTTCAGAACTTTTCACTACAGCCAGAATACATGGTGGTATATAGACATATAATTGTCAGCAACCTTTGACATACGTTTATTACAAAGTACACATTGCATTCTGTGTGTTATTTAACTAGATAACTATTATCACAAATATGAGGTTTCATTTAAGGCGGTAATAAAAAAAAAAAGTACTGAGTTTTACCTTATTAGTTATTCTGGATTATTAATTTCTTAAATAATGTTCAAATGTGTATGCCTATATAATAACTTTAATAGACTGCTAACAATCTGCCCAGTATGGTGCATACTTACACACATCTGAAGGAAAATGGCTCAAGATAATGTCTTATTCCACCATTTTCTGTAGGAAATGCCTCAGTTTCTGGTCTGTTTTGGCACCAGAATATAACACACGGCTGCCAGTGGCCTTGGTGTTTTACTCAGTCCAGCACTGCTGATTGCAGTCCCACGCTTGATGTCAGTAATGATAAGCACTGTGTGTCTCCTGATGTATCCGCTTGGCTTTAATGATGTTTATGGCTAGCAGGCTGTGTGCATGCATCTCTAATGCCATTGACATGGCTTGTTAAGCCTTGCTGGTGCTTCACAGCTCACAGGAATCCATTTAAACCAAAGATTAGCTAAAATAATCTCTTCTCTCTTGCAGTTGAATGCATACTTACACTGAAATGTACTGCAATTTTAGTTAACACCAGTGGAACCAGAAAAAAATTTTAATTACTAGCACGCTGTGTTCTAGATTTATGGCCATTTCTCCTTTTTTGTACCCTTTTCCTGACAGGAGCTTGTCAGATTTATTCTACAGAAACGTGGCTCATTTGCAAGACCATGTGCCTGCTGGATGAAGCAACTATAATGAAATGTCTCCCTCTGGTGGTTGCAATAAACACATGCTATTTATTTGTTGATTAAAAAAGTGCATTTTGTTACAGAAACTATTATTTTATAAAACTAACGACCCTTAAAGTTACAAATAATTCTTGACTGGTTGTTAACTAAAACCCTTACAAAAACTTAAAGGTTGGAAAACAGACCAGTCAGGCGTCGGGTTTTGTGCTCTTTTTAAGTGCTCCTTCATTTCCAAAATCCAAATGTTGTTTCTGGGGAACAAGAACATGGCTGCAGTATAGAAGACTCGCAGTGTGTGCTTTCTGCTTTCAGGACATTCCTACATGGGTTCCAACAGATTACAAGATTTCGGATTGTGCAACAACTAAACTTGGGAGGGTGCCTGTGACTCTCTCATGCACTGGCCTCCAGGAAAGAGTATTTATGTGAGAGAGACTGAAATACTTACCATGAAATTGCTAAATGTAAGTGTGCTCTAAATCTCTGGTCAAAATTGGAGGAATGTGAGTGGGTGGGGACCTTGAATATATACCATTTATTGTGCCTTAATCCTTGCTGTCATATCATGTTCACTAAATCAGAACTTTAAGGGGATGTATAACAGCTAAAATGGCACCATAATTGACAGTAAAGCAAAAGAATAATGTATGAATGACAAAGAGTAGTAAAATCTAATTGGAACATATATACATATAAAATGAATATATATATACACATATAAATTGCAGGTCATATATGCATAATGTATATGCAACTGTAAGAACTGTTTTATTAATACAGGCACACTAAACAATGACTGGGGTAAGTCCTTTAACACAATTCCATATTTAGTCCATTAGCCCATAGCAGTTTAATTATGCCCATGCCATTATTAAACTTTCACAAAGTCCAGACGCAAGAAACTGTGAGTCATCTTTCCCCCCCTTCTATAAATCTGATAACATATACAAGTGCTTAGTCAATACAATGCTGCTCATGAAAAGTCAGCTGTTAAAAAAATATATTCACCAATTCCTATTAGTGCATGAATGACATTATTTAAAGTCCATCACACTGTACCATTTTCTGGAGTTGCAAAGTCTTTAAGGTCACTCAGCTTCCTAGAGAAGGAACTGAGCCTGGTACTGAATGAACCTCGTTTTTGAGACAAATTGGAGGCATGTGTTTGAGTTAGACCTCCTAACTGCTCCCGGAAGTGGTTGCCAACAAAGCAATAGAGGAAGGGGTTTATAGCACTGTTAGAGAAGCCCAGGCAGATTGTGAAGGGTAACCCAAGGCTGATGGTTTGCCCCACCTTGCAGGCTTCCAGGACCTTAAGGCTGACCAGCATGTCTACGAAGGTGAGGATGTGGAAGGGGAACCAGCAGAAGAAGAAGGCCAGAACCACGACACCTACCATCTTGAGAACTCTGTCCAGGTTGGCAGTGCTCTTGTCCAGGCCATGTGCTGTTAGAAGATGTCTCCCAATGCTGCAATAGCAGCTAGTGATGATGGTGAAGGGCAGCAGGAAGCCCAGGATGTTCTTCATCAAAGCTAATCCAACAAACCATTTGGGGCTTTGATAATAGATCACGCAGGCAGTAACGTTGCCAATGTGAAGAGTGTCTCGGAACATTATGGTGGGAATGGCTGTCAGTCCTGCAGTAAACCATACTAAGAAGCTGACCACTCGGGCTCTACATAGATTCCTACATCTCTGGGACTTAAGTGGGTGGACAATGGCCATGTAGCGGTCCATGCTCATGCAAGTGATGAAGAATATGCTAGCATACAAATTAAGGGTGAGTAAACCTCCACACAACTTGCACATTAGCTGGCCAAAGACCCAGTCATAATCAAAGGAGTAGTAGACTGCCCAGAAAGGAAGGCTGAGGAGGAAGAGTAGGTCAGACAGTGCTAGGTTGAGAATGTAAGTGTTGGCCACTGTTTTACGGCTAGAGGTCTGACAAAGGACAAACACCACAAGTCCGTTTCCCAAAACACCCAGTACAAAAATGATACTGTAGATGGTTGGGATTAAGATATTTTGGTGTTGGACTGGAGAGCTTGTCTGGCAAGTTGAATGCAGTTCATATTCCTCAAGTGATATGTTGTCCAGTGATATGTTGAAATTAAGCAATCCAGCCATGGTGAAGCTTGACTTTACTTTTCACAGGCGGTGAGGATGGAGATGATCTTTCTGGAGTAACAGATGTATGCATTTTAACACCAACATATTTAGTGAGGTGTGTATACGCTATTTTAATACAAAAAAAGAACATTATAATACAATACAATCTTTGGAATTTGGAATCACTGCTGCCTGAATTAAACTTTGTTATACTGGATACCTTTACAGGAATCCATACTTTCCTTTTAAAGTAAATCAATGTAACCAGACATTTTCCAAGTAATTTTGGGCCATTGCTTTTGGTTAATTTATCTTGAAATGTATACACAGTGTAATGCACAGCACTTTCATCTTTCAACAACACTTTCAAAGTATGTCAAAAATTGAAAACAATTGAGGAACAAAGTTTTGCTCTTCCAGCAGTGATAAAAATGTGTTTTCCATTATATAAACTTGTTTTATAAATTTTTGCAAACAAATGCTCACAATTATTCTATGTTAGCATAGTGCACCCTCACAAGTTTTCTATCATTTTAAGGAAAAAGATTTTAAAAAAAAAAGATTTTAGATATGTCTAGCTTGGTAAATAAGCAGATGATCGCATATTAACTTGAAGCAATATCACTTTTAAGAATGAAGCTATAAAATTATCCTGAATATATCCAGAATCCTTCACATTTCATGGTGGTGAAACATCTAAACATGTAAAAACACAGTTTATGTAGTGTGCTGTAAAATTTAAATCTACACTGTAAGTTTTTATTGGATATAAAACTTCCAAATTTAAAAACTATAAACCATATATTTGAAAAATAGTTTTAAATAATGTGTGAACATACCGTGAAACATATTAAGCTGTTCTCTTGTTGTATGTTCAATACTGTCAGAAACTTACATGTCAGCAGTTTAAGTCATGTATTACAGTCTCTCAAAAAGTAGCTAAGCTGAAAGTCAAAACATTCCCAAGATGTAAAGCCATTATGATACATACCTGACGATCATGCGGCATAAACTGTAGACCCAATCGATCTATCTTTAACAATTACTAAAATTATGAGCAATGATATCTATAACAGGACCTGAACTAATGCTTTTTGCCCTGAGCACTAAAAATACAAACAAATTACCTTGCAGTCTTTCAGTCCTTGAGCAATCTGAGGACACCAGGAGCCCCTTGTTCAGTTTTATACCCTCGCACTCCCCCACATGGAATTCACCACAGACAGATGCATGCCAAGCGCTCCAACAAAGAGAAAATGAGTTGGGTTTACCCCGTTTGCTGTGTAAAACCAACTGTTTTAGGGAAGAAGAGAACTGAAATCAAATCAATATGTCAATCCATTCTACATGAGTTTGGATTTGCAGGAGCTTACCTGAGCCTGGTTTGGCATCCAATAGCATGACAAACTGCAATGCTTTTTGGCTAATCGAGCAGAACTAACACACCACCCTGGCTGCATCCTCTGCGTTAGGAAACCTTAGATTCGATATTACGTGGTGTACTGAACTTTTTGGAGACGGGCCATTGGTCTTCTCAATTACAATGGAACTTTTCCCTCCCTTTATGATGTAAACTGTGGAACGGTTGCACAACTGCAGAGGAAGTGAACTGAACCAGACTAGGGAGAGCAGATTCCCTTCAGTGGTTTTCATTAAAGCTTCTTAGGAAACTTAATGAAGGCCATGTTTACCTCCATGTGTCATGTTACAGCACCAAGTCTTTGATCAATTATGAGTAAAAAACACAGATAAAGCTGGTGAAGGCATATGCACAGCAATTATTTGCAACCCAAACATGAGAACAAAAGCTCATGCAGTATGTGAAATATAGGTGCATAAATTATGTAACGGCTGTATCTGTTTAATGGGGAAGCATGAAAACATTTAGTCTTAATACTAAAGGTCCTTCAGCTTTTTTTTTGTTTAAATGAAGCCACTTGCCTGCCATTTTCAAGATATAATGTTGTTTTAAGGCCTTGGAAATATGAAAAAAGACTGAAAGCAGAAAACTGTTAGGAAGAGTTTCCTGTTATCAACAACATATCAAACATCTCTTTTTCATCTATATATAAGAGTTTGTTACTCTGTCTCTTAACAGAGACACCCAATCCTTTTGCTTTATTGACATGATTAAGCCAGACAGACACAATAACTGGAAACCATGACCATGTCATTTCAAGGCTGCCTGCATTTGACATATCTTGCATAAAAGCGGGCTTATCCTGCAGACGGCAAGGTCACACAGTGCGCAGCTTACATTTACTGACCTGAAACTGGCATTTATGAGACTGACAGCACATAAAAGCTTTCTTGTCTAAAATACAGACAGTAAAGATTGCATTTTTATTATCTGCAGGCTTGACAGAGACATAATTCCTATGGAACTTATGGATCATTTTAGAGCTCAATGTGTATCAGTCTTGAATGAGAAGAATCATTGATTTAGTAACCTTGATTTTGTTTTTGTCCTTTACAGCAATGTTCAGACAGGAGTGCACAACTAGTCTGTTGCCTTTCTACTAAAAGGGAAATTATCAATTCCTGAGAACAGTTGACTTCAACCAGCTGAATGTAAGTGATTCAGAAATCTAACATCACCCAACACTGCCTAGAATGTGCGTAGAATCAAACAACTGCCCAGTATGCTATGTAACCATTTGTCTAACACTTTACTAACTCTGCTACATCAGATTGGCATAACAGTGCCATAAACATGCTAGAGAAGATGTGATATGCTGTTATGAGTTGCCATGACAGATTATTTTTAGTGATATAACCGTGTCATGTTGTATTTAAGGGTATTCACATGTCAAAATTATTCATGTACTGTTCACTGATTCACTGTCACTGTTCTGTGTTGGAGGCACTAAAACACACTATTCATTGCTTGAAAACAAAGCAATGCATTACTTTGCTTATTTACTCCCACATCTGCTACTAAAAAGTAACAGCATTACTTTTGCCTTACACCGCAAAACTGCCTTGCCCATACATACATATCAGCACAAATCCCCATTCTTATATGGGGACTTTTGATAAGTTATAAGTTATAAATAAGTTTTCTAAGTTCTTTTTATGCTCTTTAATAAAGCAAAGCTGGTAAAATCCAGTCCAATAAAAGCAGAAAAATGTAATTGTAAGAACAAGACTTAAATGCATGTCCAAATAAGCAGGCCAACCATGATGATATGACCTGATATGGTGGTGGTGTGTTATATGGTGCTGGTGTGAGTAGATCAGACACAGCAGTTCTGCTGGAGTTTTTAAACACCTCAGCATCACTGCTGAACTGAGAATTGTCCACCAGCCAAAACTATCCAGCCAACAACCTGTGCAGCAATACAGCAACAACAGATGAGCTGTCATCTCTAACTTTTCATCTACAAGGTCACTACTGAGGTGTTTATTAGATAGGAGTGTCTATTAGAGTAGAAAGTGATTGGACACAGTGTTTATAACCTTCAGCAACATTGCTTTTTTATTGTAGAACACAGTACTTCTATACGATAAGTGAAGCTGAAAAAATGGAAACTGAGTGTGACACACTCATTGATCAGTGAGCAGTAATACTACATTCATGTAGACCGTTACGACCTCCCTTAGTACCACGTCAACATGGCCAAAAACTGCAACGGTGTCATGGCAGCCTATACCAACAGACTCTACTTTATTATGTGGTAGGTCTAAATATATTGTCAATATAAATCTACATTTTTCATCATTTATTGTTCCTGGTAACATTTGTGTTTCAGAACTATTATCTATTAGAACTATCGTTTCAAGCTGCTACCTAAAAGGATTTTCACATTTATCATACAGTGTTTGGCAAATGTTTTCATGCTCCTGGTGTTTTTCCTGTTTTTTTGAAATATGACCTGGAAAAAAGCATTTCATTTAGATTTTATGTAATGCCCTTTTTTTAAAACCTTTACCAAACAATTACCAAATAACTTCAGAAGTCACCTAATTAGGTGATTAAGGTCTTTGTGCAATCAAAGTGTCACATGACCTGTCACTTGATATCAGTATAAATAAACCTGTTCTGAAAAGGCCCCTGAGTCTGTACCACAACGCAAACAAGGTTAGGTTAAATTATTATTTCATAATAAAAGTCCCAAACTATGAGCATCTTATAGAGCACCATTGAATCTGTCATTACAGAATGGAAATTTAGCACTACAAACTACAAACCTTCTACATGAGAAGAGTGTCCATCAAAAGTCACAGACAAGGCAAGAAGTGCATTAATCAGAGATTCAACAAAGACTCCTAAGATTGAAAGAGCTGCCAAGATCCACAGCGAAGATGGAAGTATCTTTCCATAAGAACAATTTAAGCCATAAACTCCATAGAAAGGGGCTTTTTGAAAGAGAGGCCAGAAAAATAAAACACTATTAAACATTATCAAGTTTCCTTATTCAGTTATGTAATTAACGAAAAAAAATTAATTTTACTGTTCTTGAACTTATTTTGCCATTTTAAATTATGTTGTATGTACATGTTTCATTTAAACAGGATTAGCTTAGCAAATTAAAGCAACACTTTAGCAACCACCTGGGATTCCATAGTGACCTCATAGCAACACTATAGCAACGAAACGACTATTTTTAATGTACTGAAGTTATCAAAAACAGCACTGTTCCACATCTACTCTAACTTTTTAAGTGTTTGAATAAAAAAAGTGATATAATTATTCTCTGCAGGTTAATAAGACTGAAGATTTGTGTCTATAACATTATATCAACAGCACAGCATCTTTAGGAAACCAAAAAGTATGCAAACTGCTAAAGATCAAAAGAATTTTAGAGAAAAGAATTCAAGAGAAATGCACGAGCATGAAAGGAAGTGACAGAAATAGCAGGGTTGGCAGTCGGCCAGGGAGCCACAAGTGGAATGGCACCATAGCTTAAGCATCAACTACATCCCCCTAAGATGCCCTGCTCTGGAAACCTGGGAAAGCAGAGGTTCCAGGGCCATGCATGCATTCTGCTTAGATAATCACCCTCTGTTTTTCTTTTTATTTGGTAATAAGTGAGGATTTTTGTTTTTTGCTGTCGTTTTCACATGTCTGTTGGACAACTCTCCCTCCAGCTAGACTGTGGGAAGATAAATTTAGGGGAGAAACAGCGAGAGATACAGAGAGAGAGAATGCAAGAGGGAGTAAGGGTAATTGACCCTGAGGGGACTGCAGTCTAATGCCCCATGTAAATAGACTTTTTGTGAAAGTACCATAAACAAAAAAAGTGGTATTTAACGCTTGTGACGGTAAAATTGAAAGGTTAAATTTGTGATAATCTCTTTATTAATCACTGAGGTGGAACAGATCATAGTCTACTTTCTTGCAATGCTCTTCTAAAATCTGTTCACTTAATGTGTTAGACATGTAGGATGCAGATTCCGCAGATTGCAGATTTACTTTAATTTTTAATATCAAGGCACTTGACATTTCTAAAGTGCAAAAAGTTTTGAGGATATGCACCACCATCTGAATGCAGTCTGCATCATAATTATGAGAAAACAAGGCATTATTTTGATGTAGCATTCAAAATCTTGAAACTAACTGTAACTTTAAGCATATTGTCGCCATTAACAGAATGGATGAAAAAACAAGTGGTATTTTCTCCCCTTTCTGGTATAAATGGGCTTCCAAATTAATGATCTCCTCTACAATATAACTTTCCAGCTCAAATAAAGCTGACAGACGGCTTCATGGCAGCAGAGATTATTGACTAAACGTTCCAAACAAAATGTAGGCATTAATTCAATGGAAAACAGGATATTCCCAGTATTCCCTGTGTCCCAGACAACAGCATTCTAAAGGTAGCTGCTCTACTGACAGGAATGTGCAGTCCAGGAATAGGTTTAATCCCTGGCCAGCTAACAATGACCAGTGTTTCTGGTCACGAATGATCTGGTAACGAATGACCATTGTGAAGATCATGAGCATTTAAAACAGTGGGGTTGACTCTGCACTGCAGTCAAGGCAGCAAGGCACCCAGTCTTATGTGATTCTAATATTTTGTCACGCCTGCTGGATCTCTTCTCACCCCAGATCTCCCTGACTTCGTTCCCCATAACCCACAACCCGATGATGTCACTTTCACGATTTCTCCCTAACCCGTTCCATTTTCTAGATCTCCCGAGTATTCGCTGTGTGCACAAGATGGCGTCTCTTAATTTCCGGTTTATGGTTGGTATGCATCACTGTAATTGTGAGGTGCATAAATTTGGGCACCAAAAAAAAAACCTTAACTAAAACTTTAGTAGATCCTCCTTTCGCAGAAATAACAGCCTCTAAACGCTTCCTATAGCTTCTAATGAGAGTCAGGATTGTGGATGATGGTATTTTATTCTTCTTTACAAAACATCTCTAGTTCATTCAGGTTTGATGGTTTCCGAGCATGGACAGCTCTCTTTAAGTGACACCACAGATTTTCAATAATATTCTGGTCTGGGGACTGAGATGGCCATTCCAGAACGTTGTACTTGTTCCTCTGCATGAATGCATTAGTACATTTTGAGCAGTGTTTAGGGTCGTTGTCTTGTTGGAAGATAAAGCCCCGGCGCAGCTTCAGCTTTGTCACTGATTCCTGGACATTGGTCTCCAGAATCTGCTGATATTGATTGGAATCCATGCGTCCCTCAACTTTAACAAGATTCCCAGTCCCTGTACTAGCCACACAGACCCACAGCATGATGGAACCACCACCAAATTTTACTGTAGGTAGCCGGTGTTTTTCTTGGAGTGCTGTGTTCTTTTTCCTCCATGCATAACGACCCTTGTTATGCCCAAATAACACAGCACCTTATTCCAAAATGAAGCTGGCTTGTCCAAATGTGCTTTAGCATACCTCAAGCGGCTCTGTTTGTGATGTGGGCGGAGAATAGGCTTCCTCTGCATCACTCTCCCATACAGCTCCTTGTGTAAAGTGGGCTGAATAGTTGAACAATGCACAGTGACTACATCAGCAGCAAGATCATGTTGTAGTTTTTTGGTGCTGGTCTGTGGGTTGACTCTGACTGTTCTCAACATCCTTCGCTTCTGTTTATTCAAGATTTTTCTTGGTCTGCCACTTCGAGCCTTGCCTTGAACTGTGCCTGTGGTCTTCCATTTTCTTACAATGTTTCTCACAGTTGAGACTGAAAGCTGAAATCTCTGAGATAGCTTTTTGTATCCTTCCTCTAAACCATGACAGTGAACAATCTTTGTTTTCAGGTAATTTGAAAGTTGTTTTGAGACTCCCATGCTACAAAGACTCCCAAGATGCAAAGAGGAAAAAAACTTACAAATGCCCCCCTTAAATACGCTTTCTCATAATTGGAGTCACCTGTGTATGGAGGCCAAGGGTCACTGAACTTACCAAACCAAATTTGAGTTCCAGTAATTAGTTCTAAAGGTTTTGAAACCAATAAAATGACAACAGTGCCCAAATTTATGCACCTGCCTACTTTTGTTTAACCAATTATTGCACACTTTCTGTAATTAATATAAACTTCATTTAACTTCTCAAATATCACTGTGTTTGTCCCCTATATGATATATTTCACGAAATTTGTTTATCCAAACAATCAATGCTTTATAAAGGTAAATCAGTAAAATTAACAAGACTGCCCAAACTTTCGCACCCCACTGTATATTGAATGTAAACGTGACGTTCATGTGAAGTTCTGTAATTTGTGCCCTGCCTGTTGTTCAGCATACATTACATATGTGTATCAACTTAAAAACAAAACCCTAGTTATTTATGCAAATGTAGCTATTTAATTTTTAATTTTGTCAGGATATTTGTACAGATGTTTGAAAAAAACAAACATTTTTGGCCGGATTTGCCTCCCATACTTTGCAACCCATTTTCCACACATCAAACAAGACATTCACGGTGGTACTAATGAAGTCAACATTTATTTATATAGTGCTTTTTACAACAGAAGTTGTCATAAAGTAGCTTTACAAAGAATCTGGTGTCTGAGCCCACAGTGAGCAAGTCAAGGGGCGACAGGGGCAAGGAAAATCTCCCTCAGTTCAAAAGGAAGAAACCAGGAACCAAGACTGAAAAGGGGAACCCATCTTCCTCGGGTCAACACCAGATAACAAGACAAGTAAGGGAGGGAGCGTTTAGTATTTTGTAAGGCAGAGGAATACATGTCTGATTAGTCCGTAATTAGGTAGTTGGGTCATCGGATAGGTCAGCAGGATGCAGGACAAGCAGCCAGGAGCTCCGTGGTGGTTAAGGACAAGCAGGGGCACCCAGTCAGAGCAGATGTAGCAACAGCATCAGGCCACACAGGATGGGCACATGACGAGTAGCGGGACGACAGCGCCAAAATTCCCAGCTTACCAAACACACTGTGTCAGTGGACCCCCTAGAAAAATTAATTACCAAAAGCTTGACTGAACAGGTAGATTTTAAGTGCAGTATTTTGGACTAACTGAAGTTTGCTGGAACAATCAGAAAGAAAGGCATTACAAAAATCCAGGCTTGAAGTAATAAAGGCATGAGCTAGCTTTTCTGCATCCTGTAGGGCCAGAGCATTTCTTAGTTTTGCAATATTGCGTAGATGTAGAAAAGATATTCTAGTGTTATTATCAATATGCTCATCAAAATCCAGATCTTTCTAACAGTTTTGGGACCAAGAAGCAGAACTTCTGTTTTGTCAGAGTTTAGTAGGAGGAAGTTACTTGACATTCAATCTTTTATGTCTTTATTATGGTCCTCTATCTTTTTAAGTTGTAGTAGATCATCTGGTCTAGATGAAATATACAGTTGCGTGTCATTAGCATAGCAATGGATATTGATGTTATGGTTTCTGATTTATGGTACAGAGTAAATAAAATAGGTCCTATAACAGATCCCTGTGGAACACCAAACTTCACTGTGAGTGGAAGTTTGACTGTTCATATTTACAAATTGGTAGCGGTTGCTATTAATTGGTCGCTTAAGTAAGATCTGGACCATGAAAGAGCTTTTCCTGTTACTCCTACAAGGGTTTCTAGCCTATCTAGTAGGATGGAGTGGTTTATTGTGTCAGAGAGATCCAGTAGGACCAGCAAGGATAAGTTACTTCTGTCAGAGAATACTAAAAGCTCATTTACAATTTTCACTAGTGCTGTCGTTGAGGCCTAAATCCAGACTGGAATTATTCATGTATGTTGTTCCTTTGCAGATAGGAACTTAACTGTTGTGCTACAGCTTTCTTTAAAATCTTTGATATAACTGGAAGATTTGAAATAGGTCTGCAGTTTGCTAGCTCATCAGGATCAAGATTAGGTTTCTTAAGTAAAGGTTTAATTACTGCTAATTTAAGAGATTTTGGGACGTAACCAAAGCTAAGAGATGAGTTTATTATAGACAAAAGAGGTTTGGTTATTTGTGGCAGAACTTTCTTGAGTAAACTAGTCGGAATTGGATCTAGTATGCATGCAGATGATTTTAAGGATAAAATTATTTGAAATGGCTCAGTTTTTTGGAGTAGAGTAAAAGATTCCAGCCTCTCCGCAGGAGTTATACTGTGCTCTAGATCGGCATTAGCTGTACGGGGCAGTGGACTTGTAGTTGTTAACTGTGCATTTTTTATTTTTAGCCTAATCATTTCAATTTTATTATAGAAGAAATTCATTCAAAGACAATGCTACTATATGCTAATGGTATTTAGGGTTCAGTCATAGATTGACTCTTGATTAATTTAGAGATGGTGCTAATAATAATCTTGGATTAGTTTTGATATTATTGTTACAATCAGTGAAGACCGATAAGATGAACTTGCTATGGTTAGAGCTTTTCTATAGTCTGTGAGGCTATCCTTCCAGACTAGAATACATCAAGTTTATTCAGGCGCCATTTACGCTCTACTTCTCTGACAGTCTGTTTTAGAGCTGGAGTGTGATCATTGTACCATGGAGCAAGTTTTTTCTGCCTTGTATGTTTTAATGGAGCCACCAGCCAGTTACTGAAGTTACTACCACCAGAAACACACAAGGTGCCCTTTTTTGTTTTTGACTTACACACACATCACAAGATGCTAAGTTTCTTCCCTGATGATGCTGTCTCAGATCATTACTGTAAGACCATTACCATCCCTAGCTGTTCTATTTTTCTGTGTTTTACCTTCAGTTTTGCCTAGTGACATGCACGCTCAATTGGATTCATGTGACTGATCTGGTCATTGCTGAACAGCCATATAAAAGTCAAGTTTAACTTTTGTAGTACGTTTTAGATTATTTCCCCCATCCACTTTAAAGCTCTCTTAAAGCATTAAAATTATTTGAAGCAATTAATATAGCTGTATACATGTCTGAATTCACCTTGCTGTTAAGTGGTATGTGGTATGCTTTGGATTATGAGCAGTCTCTTTCCTTCTCCATACTTTTCTCTATTGTACTGGTACAAGCTGTTCTTTGTCTCATCTGTACATACAATGTTGTTTAAAAACCTTGCAGCATTACATCATCATAAAATTTTTTTTTAAAGATTTGTTGATTTGGCCAACCCCCTTAAAGTTGTTCTTGATTTGGCCAACTGTTGTGAAGGGCTTCCTTTACCAAGGCATTGTCTTTTGGGCCTTTGTGTTTCTGAGCTGCCCAGTGCATTCTTTATGTTAAAGAAATTAATAGTTTTTTGAGCACATTTAATGCTTTTTGTTATATCTTCGGTGAGTTTGTTTGGAGCATTACACACATTGACGGCTTCTGAGCAGAGTAAATATAAACACTTTTTTATTTTAATTAATTATGATTTAAGGTATATTGATGTTATGGTATTAACAATTAAAATAATGTTTTTATTAGCTTAAACTCCAGGAAAAACTAAATTATTTATATTTAACTCAGAAAAGGAAAAGAGTACTTAACTACTCTTTTCCACTGAAGAGCATGTTTGGAAGGGTTTGTCTCGTGGGCCAGAGATAAAAGCAGCATGTTTACTGCTCTTACCACAACTGCATAGAGTCTTTCCCCAAAAGGGTTTCAGTACAGATCAAATTATACAGGCTAAAATGCACTTTCCACACAAACACAATTGTGTTCCAATGAATCTTGATCCCTAATAGATGTCTTCACTGTTAATTTAATTTTCTGTTTATATGTGCAGCGCAGGTTTAGAATATCCTAGAAACCCTTCACATTTTGTCATGCAGAGTTGGACACAGCTAATGGCTTTTATTTGTGCAAAGCTCTGATTACAGTCAAAAGTCTGAGCAAAAGTAAGATGAGGTTTATCAGGAACACGTGCTGGAACTTGGCCCTCTGTGTTCTCTGTGGGCAGCAGAATATTTAAGATAAAATAAACCACAAGAAATTAAGAGCAGAATATGATAATATAATCAGAACATTTACATACATTAAAATATTTACATACATATTTTAATGTCTTAAATACGACAATAAACAAACTAAAGAAAGAAAGATGATGCAGAATTCAAGTCTCATAGACATTTAATAAGGAAAATATTTTCCAGAATTACAGGGACATGATAACTGAAATACAATTAAAAGAATGAATAAAAATTCTCTCACACACTGAAACATGTGAAAGCTTAAGGAAAATCTGCAGGGAGCATCCAGAGAGAGAGAGAGAGAGAGAGAGAGAGAGAGAGAGAGAGAGAGAGAGAGAGAGAGAGAGAGAGAGAGAGAGAGAGTGAGAGAGAGAGAGAGAGAGAGAGTGTGAGAGAGAGAGAGAGAGAGAGAGAGAGAGAGAGAGAGAGAGTGTGAGAGAACCTACAGGTCTTTCTTTAACACAGACCTGATATAAACAGTCATTTTTGTTTTCTCCATTAAGTAAATTACATGTAAAGTAGACAACCTACATATACAATTGCATATTCATCATTACAGATCATTTAGTCACAGACACGCAGACATACACATTTACACATAGGGTCAGTTCAGTAACTCCAACTCACCTGACCACATGTCTTTTTGGATTGTTCCTGGAGGAAAGAGACACAAGGAAAACATGTAAACTTCCAAGCATCCTGGATGCCCGGCCAGAGAATCAAACCCAGGACCTTTTTGCTGTAAGGCTACAGCACCACTCACTGCACCAGCATGCTATTATAATGATCACTCGGGAACACTGGAGAGATTCAGTCATCAAAGACAGTGTCTGCTGTGGACATCTTAATGACGAGTTGCTCTCGGGTAGGCCCAAGGCCCTTAAAGGTTTCGGAATGGTATCCTTTCACCTAGTTATACAATAGATAAATTAGAGATAAACGTCTTTAACTCATGTCACTGTGTCCTTTTAAGAACATTTCAAAGGCCTCACAGCGATATGAGAGCCAAAGAACTAATACTCCTAGGTGTTAGAAATATATATTGAAAGCAGAAAACATAAAAAAACTCTAAATTTGATTTTGAGTTAGAGATAATCTAATCCTTTTTGTCCATATCTCTTAATATTTTTTATGGTTCAAAGTCTCTTGTTTTTGACTTCCCCCTTTGTTATGCAGAAAAATCTTCTGAAAGCTGAATAATTTGTAAATGAATACTTGAAAGGTGGTTTATCTCTGTTGCCCAATGCCGTGCATTTATTAATGTGAACATTTCAATGAACTCAGGTGTTCTGTGTCTTTTGACATGTGTAGTAATAATTAAGTTCTGAATTAACATAAATAATAAAGTAAAATTAAGAAAATCCAGCCTTTTGAGTCCATTCGTATTAATGATACTGAATCCAGAAGTCTCTTATCCTGCAATGCAAGTACGTACTCAAGTGCACATATGCATCTTATGGGAACCAATGATCTCTGCGTGGATTAATTTTAAAACATAATCCTGGGGCCACTCAGCCAGCTTCTTACCCAAACAGATGCATTCCATACTGCCACTGGTCTGTGTCCTCCTACATCCCACCCACTTACGATCTGTGCAGCCAAGCACTTTCATCTGTTAATTATAAAAGCTACAAGTGTGAATGCAGTGCTACTTAAAATCACTATGATTAGATATGGCTAAGTATGGTTAAGTTCAGTCTAACAAACCTAAATTATTAAAAACAAGCACTTGATTCTAAATGGGAGAAATGCTGTTTGTACAGACCAAACTGGATGACCAATAAACAGATAATACTATTTGCACGGTGTCTACTGTATATGATTTTTGCACTATTATGTTATTAATTTAAAAACGAGAATGCTAAATTAAGTTTACTACATCCTGTAATCTGTAATCATTTTATTCAAACATTTGTGCAGTTGTATATGATGAGTGCAGCACGAGGAGCTTTCCAGTCCTATCAAATTCAAAGTAAATACATAAATAAGCAAATGCAGAAGTCCATAAACAAAAAGACACTCAATACACTTTAAGGACGCATGTCAAAATCTATTAATCTATCAAAATAATTAACACCACCATAAGCTCTTTTAAGTTATCACATCATTTATTGACAACTTCTCTTCATCACCGTTTTCCCTTAAGCTGTAGTACAAATTTGTAGTGGCTGCTGTATGTCCCAGAGAACAAATGCTAGTTGCAAATTGCAAAAATTGCCCCAGGCCTAAACTGACTCTAGTCTTTTAAAGCTCCATCTTAATGTATTTTCTGCGTACACATTCAATTCCTGTCTTGCTTGCATCCAGCTCATTAAAAATTTACATTCTTGTTCCCTTTCACAGCTTTCAAGCTAAATCAAATCAAACCAAAGGCCATAATTTTAAATATTACAATCCAGCATGAACTCAGGTTATTCCTTTCAGAATCTTTGGGATAACTTTTCAAGGTCTAAATTGACCATTTAGCTTTATTTATTTAGTGCAGTGGAAATGCTGTATGATCAGTGGATTAGGTGGGATTTATTAATAGCTTTAATAATAAATGTAATTTCTAGTCATGAAATAATTCACATGCAACACTTTATAACTCAGCATTTCTTTGCTTTCTTAAAGAACAAAGGCGTAGTCATTCTATAATTTTTTCCTTCTAGGGTTTATTTATATTTACATGTTCAAGGGTGCCACTCGACAGAGAAAGCATCCCCTCCATAAGGCAAAACTAAACGATTTGGCACACCTGTTATTTTGAGACAGAATTACATCTACGTGTACAAACCCCAAATAACTTGTGCATCCTTAGAAATAAAGTGGACATATCAGTAGGATTTTGACAAATCACTCCCAGATTTGTACACCAATAAGTAATTCCTTACAACATAAAATCATATTTCTATCAAAATTAGTGCACTTTGAAGAATTAAATCATTTAGTCAGCATTGGGGTGCATGTTGTTCTTACAGACAGAAATGGCAATACTGCAGCAACAAATTCTCTCATTCAAATCCTCGAACATCAGTACAGCTTATTATTTCGGCAATTAATAACACTGCAGCTTCAATAAATTATATGTCCCTTGCAGGGTATCTAAAGCATGTCAGCGTAACAAGTGAATGGATGAATGTAGTCTTTCCTCTCGCTCTTTTCAGCTGCGTGTGCTATAAAGGTCAGCGTCCTCTGGGTTAGACTGTCCAAAGTCCATCAGCTTAGGATCTGTTACAGGGATCTGCTTGTCTGCAACAACATAGGAAAACACTAAATTACTGGCATAACATATCGGGAAATGGCATTAACATTTTAGCAATAAACAGTCAAGGAACTCAGCTATTCATAACAAAATGGATAACTTTGGTTTAAAAATGTGATTGGCTGATATTTAACATACTCGGTATACACACACAACTGTACACATCAACTGAATTCTGTATTACAGTGTAAATAATATTTGAAAAAAAGGACATTTATAAATTAACCATTATGTTGTGTGAAGCACATAGTCTATTGTTAAGAAACTACTTCCTAGCAGAAAAACTGTTTGTGACTACCATTAAATCATTTACTGAATAATTTTTTTGTGTGTGTGTGTGTGTGTGTGTGTGTGTGTGTGTGTATACAATTATATTAAGATTCCACCTGAAGAGGGAGTTAGCCTCTCTGTTTAGTGTTATGCAGTTATGGTACTTTATTGCTTTGTTTTGGTATTATATTGTTAAAGAATGGCCTTAAACAGTTACCTATGGAAGGTTTGCTCTCTGTGGAGGTTTGTACAGATGACATCTCTGGTTTGCTCCCATCAGTTTGGGAAGATGATAAAAGAGAGGTCTTTCCCTCATCAGTCACCACTCCGAGTTCATCCTCTGCAGAGGGAACAATGTGTTCTTTCTCAGAGGCTTGTGCAAAGACAGGGGCAGCCTGTGCTTCAGGCACAGAAGTCAAGCTGGGCTTAGTTAGCGGGGAAACCTCTTGGGAACTCTCCACTTCAGCATCTCCTTCAGTTGGCTTGGTTTGACCAGTTGAAAGGTTGGTCACAGTTTCCCACGATGGTGGTGACTAAGGGGTGTAAAAGAAGGTGAATAATGATGATTGACCATATGCATGTTTAGATGTAACAGTTAAATGGCAGTTTACTACAGTTAAATCAGTAGTAATGGTGTTAATTTTTTTGGGTTGGCCAAAAATAGTAAACCATCTCAAAATAAAATTGTTTTTTGTTTATTTTGAGTTTTGTTTAAGAGAATGACCATGTTTGAAACCTAATGCCTAATCAATTCTCATCCCTACCTTGTGTTTTCCATGACAAAGTTTTTACAATCCCCTATCACAAAATATCCTCTCTACTCCTCAGCCCTGCCATAGTTAAGCATGGGGGTTCCAGCCTTCTTGCTTCAGGCAGAAAGTGCTCAAAGTTCTTAGAGTTCTCTCCTCTCCCTCAAGCTGTCTTCCCTCATATTGCCACCATATGTAGAAGGCACAGTCCAAACTCACAAACTGCATGTGAAGTTTCTTTTCCACTACAGAATTTAAAACACATTTAAAAGTGGGACAAAGATGTTTCTATGATCAATGAAAGGAAGTGCTGAGTTCCATAAATCATACGTGCAGTAATATTCAGCAGTTTTTGCTGTCACTGATGTGTCATCACAGAAAGGCCTTTAATGTAAAAACTAATCCGGAAACCCAGTCTTTAAGCCACATGCACTGTACTGGCCTTGGTTTGTAAACATTCTGTGTCAAAGTGTTTATTCTAATGGAACAGATGCTGTATTTGTTGGTAATCAGTAATGAAATTATTGGATTTACTAGGCAAGCTTTTATGTTGCCTCAATTTTTAAAAATTTATTTTTTAATGTGATGGAAAAACACAGTATGCATATTTGTACCTCTAAGCTGGCTGGTGATTTCCACAGTGATGCCACAGCTGAGCTTGTCCAGCAAGAGGCTGCATACATCTTTTTTCCACTCACCTAAAAGACAAAAACACATTTAACAGACCTCAAACATTAGCAACTTCAAAAAGGTCACTGAACAACTAGATAATAAAAGCACTAGTTTAGCACCTTACCTTCAGAATCGATATGGTCTGTATAGGATAACACACAGCAAACCCTGCTGTGGCCAAGCTGAAGGGAAGCGCCAATCTCTTTAGACGTGACCCTGGAGGAACAAAAAAGTTGATCAAAAAAAGTTTCAACAGATTCTGTTTTCAGACATGTGCGTAAATTGAAATCAATAAATTATATATTTTGACTCACCTTTTCGTGCAAGAATCACACCAGCCAGGCCAGAAACAGTGATCACAGCAACCCTGGGGATAAATCCAGAGGGAGGATCTTTAAGGAAGTGGTAGATATCTGTGAAGTAATACATCATGACACATTTTAGGTTTAAATGTTTCAGTTTAATGTGCACGAGAAATTAACAGGCAGTCTGCGCTTTTTGCTTACCTTCTGCACCATAGTAGAGGTTCACCCCTGTTATTTTAGCGGACACAAAAGCACTCTGAATAAACAAAAAGTCACATACGTTAAAGTATTAGTACAAATACATTCTTATGTATCGCTTACATGCACGTAATAGTGCAAGGAGTCAAACATAAAGATATGTAACATTAGCACAGGAACAGCTGGCAACACAACTCTTTTGGAATTGAAACTGCTTGACGAAAAGAAAGATTTTTTTTTTAAGATTCTTTATTTTCAAAATCATGCATGCTCATATTTTCAGGTAAGTGACTTAAAGTCAAAGTTTGATTTTTACATTTTGTTTATGTCATGGCTTATTCTTCGTTGGCTGGTTGAAAAGGATAAATCTAGCCCCCACCCACAAGTTCTCCATTTTTTTTTCCTTTCTTAAAATCATGTAAACACACTAAACAAACTACTAAGCTCATCTGATTTTCTGCAGTTACTGCATTATTAAGTAGATGTAAACACACTCAAAGCTCTCACTTGTCAATATTTTTATAGACCAAATCAACACTTTAAACACCAAGTAAGAGAGGTTAATTTGCTAACATTATTTTTCTTCTATTTCCAGTGAGCACACCTGCTGCATCAATCCTGCTACAGGCCTCACAGAAAAGAAATTAGAGTAAAGGCAGTCAGCAAATTCCTAACATTAATTCTGTGTAGAAGTTAAAATGCAATGCAATCCAACGGTGACTCTAAAAAAAAAAAAAAACAAATAAGACTTTCTACCCCATATTGTTAAAAGAAACTGCAAATAGTCATTAAGCTTAACAGAAGGTAGCAGGTACAAGTGAACTGAAAGAAATCCCCTATTTATTTTTAAAATAAATCCTTTTTATCCTTTCAAATAAAAATAAAGCCAACTGTGATATTAGATGGTACACTGCCAGTAAAATAGCTGCAGCTCATTGATAGACATTTCTGTGCCTTTTTCTGTTTTTACTCTTACAATATAAAATGCCCATAAAATAAAACAACACAGTAATAAGAAATTGCCTTCCTCATATATACGGCGTTTTAAAAACACAAAGTAAAAAGATTACTGTTGCACCGAGCTAAAACGTATATAAAGAGTGAAAACATTTTGCAACCATGCAGTTTGCTTGAAATAATTTGACAGCTGGGTCAAAACATGGCTAATGATGTACTTACTGCAGTCAAGCAAAATGTTTATGAAAAACAAGATTTATCTTAAGATAAGATATTTTTTAAGATATTTTTAGCAGTTTGTTTTTGACACATTATGTAGGGTAGCATGGTTAAAGTACCATAGGAGTCATACTTTTATACTCTGTGCATAAGACTGCAGACTTCTCCTGACTTTACCAAAACCACTCTGCAGAGCTCCTGGTTGTTCCTCCACATAGTGAAGCTCCCCCTGTGGTTCTACAGAGTAGATCGAGAGCTGTGAGAAAATGGGGAACACAAGGACAAACACTGAGATTCCACAAACAAACTTTTCTGATGCTTGGCATTACAAAATCCCAATTATCAGCAAACAAAACAGAACAGTTTTATTTCATATACATTTTTCCCCAAAATTTCACTGGATTTTCTGAAATGATGGGGTTGTTTAGCAGGCGCTAGATACCGGTTTACAAACAAACTACTCTTTCTGCACACTGAATTGGTATTGCATAAAATAATACTCATATTATACTACTATTAGGCTACTAGTGCAAAAAACAACTTAACCATCATGTTTGACAAACCCTGCTGGTCTGTGCTGTTAGTCCATGCCTGTTAATTCAATGCACTAGAACGTTATCTTGCATGCAGCAATAGATGTACTTTAACAACTTAACAACCAAGTAGTTCAGAGGAAGCTGTAACATTTCTATGTCTTTATGACCAATCAGTTATTTTATTTAAGTTCACCACAAGGCTCAATAACAGTAATGTTCAAACAGTTCATTCACACTTCCCATAAAAAAACAAGTAAACCCATTTCTCCTAGAACGACTATGACTGAGCACCACTGTGACAATAACATGATGACCTGAATTCAGAGGTCTATGCTGTTCCTGATTTGTAGGTACTGGCACCACACACTTATTAGTGGAAATCTTGTGTTGAGATTCATGTGTCAGGATCAAAACAATATCTGGGCCGTATGTATATAAGCTTCTTGGAGTAGGAGTGTTGACCTGGGATCAATTTCACTGTTCATGACCTTACTAAAGAGTGCATACACTAGTCGTCTTGGCCTGAATCTTAATTTCTAGAAAATTAACACATTAAATCCTAATCATAATACTGATCAGAAAACTGCAATTACACATTTTGCTCAACTTGTTTAACCCTACTTACTGACAAGGGCAGATCTTAAATCAGCACTCCAACCCTGAGGCGCTTCATAAATAAGGGCCTTGCTAATACCAATAGGTGACACACATACATATATATATATGTAATATATACATATATATATATGTATGTGTGTGTTCAGAAACTGGATGACAGGGAATGTTTATTGAACAGTGTATCTTAATCCAGCTTAACAATGTTTCTACGTCCACTGTCTTATCTTAAGCTTCACTTACAATACATGGTGCACTTCGTAGGTCTACAATAACAGACGTTTACTTTTTAATAACAGTTTTGCTGCATGTTCCATCAGTCCCTTTCACCGTCAATATCCCTTCAGGACCACCACAGAGCAGGCATCATTCTCAGCACCGGAGGGACACCGACATGTGTTAGTGTTAAAAAACTACTTGAGGTAGTTTTAATGGTATGGCTGATGGTGTATGCAGTGCAGCGAATCACCAGGAGCAGGCATAAGAAGAAGCGATCTAGATATCAGCTGAAAAATTGTGCCTGGCAACAGAAATACTGTCTGTATTTTAACAACCAAGTGACCTACAAGGTGGCTGGACCTGGTAAAGAGCCTAGCCTAGTGTGAATACAAGCTAGGTGTTTCTAATTAAGCTCATGTTTATCCATAGTGAGGTAGCTGAAATCGTCCGCCTGCTAAAGAGGCAGTGAAGGGGAGATGCATGCAGTGTCCCTGTAACTTTACCTCTTGAGGTGACAGTAGACTTTCCGTTTTTACCTCACTCATGGCATAAACGCGGATCGAGGCAAAGCCCAGCACTACTGGGACAGCCACCACTTTGACAACCTGAGGACAAGATTTATGAGTTTAACGATTCCAAAAAGTGTAAACAGTCTGCAGCGGCTAACTGTTGCATTGCTTTCTGGCTGTCTATACAACGAACCTATAGTTCTATAAACTTGGCAAAATTCACATTTTCAGTACAATGCTTTAAAAAAATCTGTAAGAATGTGTCAGTTAAGAAATCTCTGAGCAGAAATTGACATCTAAAACTAATTAAGTACCTAGGGTTAGCTAGCTAACCTATTAGCTAACATAGCAGGCGTCAGCTAACTCGTGCGCTGTTCGTGCTGCCAGCGAAGTCGAATCAGCTGGGGAACCAACATATTAATCGATAACAGCATATATTTGCACAGACGCTACTTAAACTTAAATTTCATGATAGACAGAATAGCTCACCTTGAAAGACATACCACTAGTCGTCGTAGCTTTCTCATCCAATAAGCTGGTCACTTTCTCTTTTTCACGCTTGTGCTGCAGAATGCACTAAACGGGTCCGTACTGACACCTACAGGCGAATTGTATACTGTACAGACCCCATTGTATACCCCATTGTATGCCATGTATACTCTACTCCAGTTGCATTTACTTTGTTGTATTTGCATTTAATACAAAGCCCAACGTTACTGAAACACAAAATATGGATTACCTGCTACTGTCATTAAGACAAGAGCACGCATAACCAAGTATTAATGTAGCTGTAATAGTGCGTTTCCCAGCTCTCTTACCGGCGTAGTTTGGTTCTTTTACCTGTTTCAATATGCCCACTTAGTCAGAGTATGGAGTTAGAAGAACTGGCACACTTTTGGGTTTTAGATGTTAGCAGGCAGTACTTCTAAAATGAATGGCTTTGTGCAGAATCAAAGCGTTTTAATGTTTAATCATTTTACATAGAAAAATACAATTTCTCTGTGCATAATGTCATTGTTTATATTTCAGCTCCAGTTCTATGGCTACATATGTACAAAGTGGCAAATCTGGAGTCTGTTGCAAATATTCTCATGGGGCCCCTCCAACCAACGGTCATAACTGTTATAAATAATCTAACACCGACAAAACAATGTTAACTTTATTGTTTAAAAATTCAAATTACTATTATTTTCAATATTTGAATATAAACAACATTATACATTTTTTTAAATAAATACACATGTGCCCTAAGGGGCCCTACACTGATGCCATCTGGTGGCTAGCAGCACCTCTGTATGTAAATTAATGATGTCAGTAAGCCTGTTTGCTGTAGCAAGATGGAATTTTTTTTATAGAATACATCACTCTGCCCTTCAAAATTACCGGATGTTTCCACACAAATACCTAGAAACATTTAATGTTTTTATGTTTGGTCTTTTAGCTCTACAGCATTCACTGAGGTGTAAACACTCAAATGGCCAGAGTGGTGAGCCAAAAGGAGTTGGAAAATGCTGCTCTAATAAACTGCCAGGGCCTAATAAACTGTTTTATTCCTTAAAGGGAATAATATGTTTCAGCTGGCGATAATTCTTTCAACCCCTAAAAAAGACCTGTGATTGTGGAAAAGATATTACTGTGTTTTAGCAGGATCAATTCATTATTGTCCTGCATCAAGCAAAGAAAACAACTAAGGAGATGTTGGAATAACTGGTTTCGGATTAAGAATGGTCTAAAACCTTATTACGACCTGGAAAATAGATGATACCATTCTGAAGCCATGGTAAAATGCCACTAAGCCAGTAAGAAAGGAAGTGCATTAAGTGATGCACCCATCATGCATATTTCCTACTGAACTGCCTCTGGTGACAGTGTTATAATCTGGGGTGCTCCAGTCGGTCAGATCAAGGCCCAGCATCATCACGTGGCAATAAAATTAAGGCAGCTGACAACCTGAATGTACTGAATAACCATGTTATTTTTTCTAACCTGTTGGTCAAGGCATATTCAGGGAGCATGAGAAATCATCCCATTATTCTGACCTTATTCCCACTGAAAGTCTTTGGGATTTGCTGGGGAAGACTTTATAATAGAAGATCTCGGCCAAAATTAACTCTGGACTGAAATAAATTATGTGACGGTGCATAAGATTCTACAATGCTGCAGGAAATGTGAAGCGTAATCAAAGTTAAAAGTGGTCCAATGAAAGATTAGAGTGTGCAGATATTTTGGTTAGGCAGTGCAGATTCTGTTCAGCCTGGTGCCTTGTAATAGAAGTGATTTGGTGCCCCTCAGTGGTGAATTATGAAAGGTGCATTAATTTAACGGTATAGTTATTTAGTCTGTTTGCATATTTTTCTTACAATAATTTTTGTAACAAAATGTGCCTATTAATAGTGGACCTTGGTGCTATATACAATTATTGTCTTTGATAGAAGTATGTTAAAGAACCATTTTTAAGAGTGTAGGAGTGTAGCACGCATCCTAATATCTATTAAGATGAAAAATAATATTTGATTTGATTTATTTCTTTATTAACTATTGATTGATTTATTAACTATTATCTTATTTTTTAAAACAGCAGTTTTTCTGACTTTACTTCATCATACCATTCAGGTGCGCATAGAGATAGATAAATTCGCATGCCTTTATTATTGGCTGATATGAGTTTATGCCAGATTACTCGATACCTGCATTAGTAACAGTCAATAAATGATAATTAAAAAGAAAGGGAGAGAGTCAAGGCTGAACTTTCAGCCATGTTAACAGTGTTGTCTTTGCATAGTTTGTCCATTAGAGGGCACTAACTTCCCTGTTGGCAACATGTTTTGAAAGAGTTGAGGAGTCTGTTCATTCCTGAACTCGACTATTACACTCGACTATAATTATTTAAAAAAAAATGTTAGGACGCTTTAAATAAAAACAGAATGCAATACTGTACAAATCATATAAACCCTATTCATACTTGTAAGTAGTACACAAACAACATATCAAATGTCGAACCTGAGGAATGTCATTGCTTTTGAAAATATATGGCCATTTTGAATTTAATGCCAGTAACAAGTTTCAACAACAAAGAAACCACATGCAGACAGCCAGAATCCATAAATACCAAGTTTTGTAATGGCACTGTTTTGTTAAGGTGCAACAATTTTTTTTTCTAAAAATAAACTACAAGAATAACAGCCAGTACAGTCAGTGTCTTCCTTAAAATCTTTTGGTCGGGAAAGAATACTCAAGTAGGCATACCGGTAGGTCAGCGTGTGTCTGGAGCTTCAGTACTCACAAAATAATAGATGACAATCGTCCAGACTGAAACATCCAGACCAGACACAATTCAAAGTGAACAAACACTGGATATTACACCCCCTGGCAAAAATGATGCAATCACCGGCCTCAGAGGATGTTCATTCAGTTGTTTAATTTTTTTGAAAAAAAGCAGATCACAGACATGACACAAAACTAAAGTCATTTCAAATGGCAACTTTCTGGCTTTAAGAAACACTATAAGAAATTCAGAAAAAAATTGTGGCAGTCAGTAACAGTTACTTTTTTAGACCAAGCAGAGGGAAAAAATGTGGAATCACTCAATTCCGAGGAAAAAATTATGGAATCATGAAAAACAAACAAATAAAAGAACACACCAACACATCACTAGTATTTTGTTGCACCACCTCTGGCTTTTATAACAGCTTGCAGTCTCTGAGGAATGGACTTAATGAGTGACAAACAGTACTCTTCATCAATCTGGCTCCAACTTTCTCTGATTGCTGTTGCCAGATCAGCTTTGCAGGTTGGAGCCTTCTTATGGACCATTTTCTTCAACTTCCACCAAAGATTTTCAGTTGGATTGAGATCCAGACTATTTGCAGGCCATGACATTGACCTTATCTGTCTTTTTTCAAGGAATGTTTTCACAGTTTTTGCTCTATGGCAAGATGCATTATCATCTTGAAAAATGATTTCATCATCCCCAAACATCCTTTCAATTGATGGGATAAGAAAAGTGTCCAAAACATCAACGTAAACTTGTGCATTTATTGAAGATGTAATGACAGCCATCTCCCCAGTGCCTTTACCTGACATGCAGCCTCATATCATCAATGACTGTGGAAATTTGCATGTTCTCTTCAGGCAGTCATCTTTATAAATCTCATTGAAACGGCATCAAACAAAAGTTCCAGCATCATCACCTTGTTCAATGCAGATTCGCGATTCATCACTGAATATGACTTTCATCCAGTCATCCACAGTCCACGATTGCTTTTCCTTAGCCCATTGTAACCTTGTTTTTTTCTGTTTAGGTGTTAATGATGGCTTTCGTTTAGCTTTGTATGTAAATCCCATTTCCTTTAGGCGGTTTCTTACAGTTCGGTCACAGACGTTGACTCCAGTTTCTTCCCATTCGTTCCTTATTTGTTTTGTTGTGCATTTTCTGTTTTCAAGACATATTGCTTTAAGTTTTCTGTCTTGAGGCTTTGATGTCTTCCTTGGTCTACCAGTATGTTTGCCTTTAACAACCTTCCCTTGTTGTTTGTATTTGGTCCAGATTTTAGACACAGCTGACTGTGAACAACCAACATCTTCTGCAATATTGCATGATGATTTACGCTCTTTTAAGAGTTTGATAATCCTCTCCTTTGTTTCAATTAACATCTCTCGTGTTGGAGCCATGATTCATGTTAGTCCACTTGGTGCAACAGCTCTCCAAGGTGTGATCACTCTTTTTGATGCTGAGTGAACAAGCAGTGGAAACCAATTCCATCTCTGAGCAATTTTTCACCTCTGCTTGCATGATGACTGACTCAAGCCTTTTAATGATGTTTGTTTTTTGTGTTGGTGATTCTGCTTTATATCAAACCTCTCCTCTTGTTTCAAGGGTTTTTTGTATTCAATCCCAACACTATCCAAGGACAGCTCGTTGCGGCAGGCCGCGGGTTGTTTTTTTTTGCTTAGTCGCTGTAACGTTTGCCAGTGAGCAGCCTGTCTGCCTGTGTTTTTGCATTTCTGGAGCCAGGTCCTGGTTTGTGCCATGCCCTCTTTAGAGTTTGTTCTCTCTTTTTTTATTTAATTTTTTTTGGGATATGATGATCTGCGTTGCTTAAAATCCTACGTGTAGATTGAAGCTAAAAAATACCAAGTTTCCTTCTTGCTAAATGACGTGGCCTTAACCAATACGCCAGGTGATTGTGTTTTCATCTCTCAGTGTACTTATTTAACCCTGAGATGTGTACAGTTTATTTTGGGTTGGATTGTATGTGTAGAGTTGTTAAAAACAGCAGGAGACTTACACTACAGTCCTGGCCACTGAAAGCCCATTGGTTTCTTGGTTGGTTACTGATTAAAGCTACTGTTTTGTCTTTTAAATAGAATTAATAAATTGCATTTTTATAGAAATAACTTGTATGTTTTATACTTGTTCCTGCTCAAGCCATTGGTTAATAAAGACTCTTCTACTACATCAGTCTCGGTCGAGTTCTGTGTGCCCTTGGAGTAAAACTAACAAAAACGCAGCTGACCTGGCATGAGGCTACTGACAAGTGTACAACACCAACAACACGAAGCGCATCCGCCTCAGTTCCTTAAAACACACCCACTACACACGACACAACAGCATACAAATCATCCCCAGCCTCCTCCTAAACTGAATCCCCGGTCTTTTAAAAAACACAAGCCCCGCCTCTCATGTTAAAGGCCAATAAGAGTGAAGGGGTTTGTTTAAAACTCCCTGACTAACAGACAAAGACTTGCCATTATACTGTATTGTGTTTGTGGTTATCACTATATCACCATAGACATTCAGACGGGCTTATTAAAAACATGTACAACTAAATAATAATGGTTTAAGACATACACAATGTCTCTTGTCCTTTGCCCCTGAACATTGTTGATGTTAACAATGTGCAGACTTGAAGAGGGCCCCCAGGGGCTGGGGTGCCTTCTGAGGCAGGTTTTACTTTTATGAGAATATACAGAATAATTTTTTTTATACAAATACTGCATGTACTGTTTTGCATAATTAACATGAACAACTTATTTTGATGGCTTTTCAGTTCAATTTAAGATTTATTTAGAGTAGATTTTTTTTATAGTGGATGTTGACACAAAGCAGCATTATAGCTGGGTCCAAATGAGCAAGTTAAGGGTTACAGTGGAAAGAAACAAGAGCAAAAGGAGAAAAGGCCTGACCCAAAAGGGGAACCCTATCTGTTCTGGTCAATGGGAAAACAACACACCAAAAGCAATACTAATAAGGAATAACATTTTGAAAATGAATGTACATCAGAATATTCGATAAAGGAAAGCAATAGGATAGGATTGTGCAACGTGGATGATGAAAAGACTGATAATAGACCATAATAATCAGTGCAGTGAATTTATTTTATTGAATTCAAATTACAACTGAAGTTTACAATCTGGATTTCTGTTAATATATATTTGTATATATGAAACAAAAAGGCTACTTTAGGAAGAATAAATGTAATTTGTTTTTTTATATCATCTCTTCATAATATAATGTACAGAATAACAGTTGGCTAGTAGTAATATCCTTGAAAAAGAGCAATATGTTCCTTTTTTAATGTCGCAGTGCAACTTACATCTTACACACCTGTGCAATGTACTATGAGGAGTACACTCCTTTAAAAACACACAGTGGAGTCCCATCTGACTGATCTTAGAAGATTGACCAATGAATAAATACAGTGTAAAAGAAAAGAATAACAGATCCTTTAAACCAGTATCATCCTAAAAACTGTTAAATACAATGTTCTGTATATGAAACAGAAAAAGATGCACATTTGTTGTCAAAGCAAGGCAATGCATTATTGTGTTTTGTGAGCTAAAAGCAGATTTAAAAATAAAAATAAACTGAAAAGAACCATGTGGTCTGCTTTATGGAGTATAATTATTTGTGGCCAGTTAGTAATACAGTTCTCCCTTAGTGAGGGATTTTGTTGTTTAAAGGCTTGTAACAATGCAGTTACTTTGGCATTTCACAGTGAAAGCACACTGTTTTAAAGCTACAGTCAGTATGTTTTTTTTCCCCACCCCTAACACAATACACTGTGTCATAATGGTAACTGCACTCTTGTTCAGAACTGGTTCGATTACCATTTTCTCCAACACTGGTTACTTTTATAGTACTATAAGTAAAAAATGAAAAACATACTGATTGCAGCAGTAGTGATGAACAAAGCAAAGATATGAGTCCTTGGCCTACTATAATTTAAAGGAAGTAAACAAAAACATACAATTCACATTGTGATGCTGCATGTGCTGCTACATCAGACAAAAGTCTGCAGTGTTTCCTAAACCAGTAAGATTCATAAAACAGTAAAACAAGGCCATGTGTACAGCAGAATAGTTATGCCATTTTTACATTGTTGCAATGTATGTGGAGATATGTACATATTTTGGTTTTATTTCACTCAGTTCTACCCATAAATCATGTCATTGTAACCCGTGAACACTGCTAGGCGTCTGAGAAATTACTTATTTAGTACTCAGTAGTTTTGCCTTTAAAACATCACCTAGTATACTAGCACACATGCATTGTATCAATACTGGCAATTCTTGCTGAATGCGATATTCGGTGTATGATAAAACTCTTATCTTTTGTGCTCATTGTAAATAGTCCAGTCCACAGGCAATAAGAAAGATCTATTTTCTCATAACCAGAATACAATTGTAATTTTATATTCCTTTATGGATCACTTTCAAACACATGCTTTGAAATGACTTTTAATCGATCTTCATTCTCAATAATAATGTCATTAACTGGCAGATGTGTTCTTTCATATTGGTATCAGTTTTTTTGTTGTACTTTGTCAATATGCTCAGTTTGGCTGGGGCTATTAGGATTTCCCAATCCCTGCAAACACAATGGCTGAGCTCATATTGTATATAAACCTATGGTATGTTCAATTTAGACTGATCTAGATTTTTGATAGAATGTACACATCATTCATCACATTTTAATCCCAAATTCCGTCTGTTCATCAGATTTGACCCTGTGATGTAATGACAGAAAGTGCATTCATTGTAGTGCATCTTCACATCTTTCATACCCTCCTAATAATGTGCTTATATATGCCCATATGTATAACTGCAGCACAACATTTGACTAAAATGACAACCCATACCAAATAAACAAAGCAAATAAATGATATCAACTGGAACTGACCATGAATTCCAGATAGTCAATCAGTCTAATTCCAGAATGGGATTTTCCATCTACACCTTTTAAGCAACAAGTAACCATTCAAGCATTGTACTGTAATTATGTATATATCTATTTTTTTATATAGTTTTCTATGCTTTTCTACAAAACAACTGTCTTAGGTGATTCTGTACACACAGAATCAAAAGATTGCATTCACAAGAATAGTTCACAGTTTAAAACAGTGGCTACTTCTAAGCAAACATGAAGGTCTGTATTTCTGTTGTAAGGTGTTGCCTCCATTTAGGTACCCTTTCACCTTCATAGAACTAGTTCCAGTGAAAAGCCTGGAAAGACCAATGCTTAGATCACTCCTAATAATGAATGGCGTGATCGCAACCATCTTATCAGGTCTCTGATTTGCATTTCTAATAGTCATAATCAGCAGTAAGAATAGTATGAAGAGATTAGAGTTATCAGAGCATCACGGGTGCAAAGTTTAATATGAAAGTACAGTGTTGTGGTGGAAACGGTTCTCCTCTGTATTGCTGCTACTATTCCTCCAGTAACACACTGCAACCCAACCAGAGATAGCAAAAGAAAAGCTAATCTAATCAAAAGTAATCAAAAATTGTAAAGTAGTAAAAAGGACTTTCTTCAGAACTTTCTAGATTAGGTCATTCGACAGAAGGAAGAATGCTTTCTCTTCAGACATGCAGTAGGCACCCTGCAAGGGCCGCTGTTGCTCAGAGTTTTTACATTGAGTCTGCTTGCCCTCTTGGCCGTATTTACACACGTTACAGTGGTTGGTTGGTTGGTTGGTTCGGCATCATGGGAAGAAAGGAGGACTCAAAGAGGGATGGAAAAAGAACCGAGGCAGCAGTGGAGTGCATCCAGACTCCATTTGGGCTTTGTCTCACACGTGCGTCTCGATGAAGGAGTGTGTGTGCGTCATGAGAGGAGCTGCTAGAGGAGAGAGATCAGCTGCTCCGTTGTTGCCTGAGCTAAACTCGCAAATGTCCAGGAAAAGCTCATGGTGCCACTGTTTCCACTCACGGAACTTCTTTGAGGTGAGCCCAGGGTCCTCTAGCAGCTGATTAATAATGGCCAACTCGTCCTCCTTTGCCTGGAGAGGAGCAGACATGAGCATTAGCATGATATATCGGACAGCTCACTTGTTATCCCACACCAGCATGAGTCATATTATAGAGGTTCTAAAAAAAAAAGTTAGTTTGAAAATAATAGTTTGAATAATAATTTAAGCATAATGGAGAATCCTCTTGGATGTCCAGGTCTTTAGAGAATGGCTGTATGAATGGGGATTCTCAAGTTATATAAAACTCAAAAATAAAAACTGTTTTGCATCAAATGGATAATAGTGGATTATCATTATTAGTAAATAAATAATAACAGACTCACCTTTAATGTGCTGTTGAGGATTCTGACATGGTGCAGTTTGTCATTAACAATGGGGTCATTGCAGCGCTTAAGGAATGAACGGCGGAACTCTTGCTTGGTAGTGGGTCGGACGTCACCCATGGCAGAGAGGTTGGCCTGCTCCAGAGCATGATAGAGCTGCTCCAGTCCATCCACATCCCTTCCATCATACCTCTCGCTTGCTGGACACAAGAAACAGTTTCATGTCAACAGGGATCTCTACTCAGTAGTATGTCCCAGACCTTAACAAACCTAAGTAAAATCATCAACTAATTATAAACATATTCATAATTGTGCATTTTCAACAGACGTGGAATTTTAATATGTCATGAAGAGAGTATATTTGAAGCACAGGTTCTTCTTTGTTCTTTTTCTTACTTCTTCAGCTTTAAAATATGATGGCACAAGTTTTTACCAAAAGCCTAATGTGTGCTAAATTTAAGCCGCAAAAATAAGGGTGGAGCAAAGAACAGTGCACACCACCGGTCAAAAGCAGTCACAAAAGACTCATCATGAGGCGTCACTGAAGTCAAATGACCTACTTTCTGATGGGATATACACAATGGTATTTTACCAAGGTACGGACAGTTCTGGGGTTGGCTTTTTGACCATTTCGTGCTGTGCTGTACTATACAGACCAGTCAAAAAACTTTATATAATGACAGTAGTTCTCAAGTGTCTCTACTCCAATGATACGATTGATAATTGTCCATGGTGCTTAAGGATAATACAAAAAAAGGTAATCTTTTCTAAAAATAAATCTTTATATTCAGTATATCTGCATATCAAGGAACCTTTTGGTGAATACAATTGATACTGTTTTCTCAAAAACAAAGTTTTCTTCTTTACTTTTGTAATTTACGCTAGAAGTAATACAAGTTTATATTCCATCATGTAGCCCAAATGACATTTCAAAATCTCAGTGTGCTTTCTTCAATGTTGAAACCTCCAAAAGCTGTGTGGGTTTACAGAATGGATGAAAGAATGCAACAAAGCAGTAGCCATCATCTTAAGCTTAAAAAATGTGTTGGTGTATTGTACAAAATCATATACCATTTTTCAACTTTGGACATCCAACATGTTTTTGATTATGATCATTTTTTATGATTTTTGTCATAATAACACTTGGTAGAAGCAAGGGGACAATTCTGTAAACTTGCTGATTGCTTTAAGTGATTAATTGTATGCTTCAGTGCTCACCCTCTTTGATATCTTCGCCACACCTAGCAGGCAGTGCCTCCTCATCTTCACTCTTCTCCTCCCCATGACCCTGCAGCAGGCTCCTGGCCCTCACCTCTCGGTTACGTGGCAGGCTCTGACTGCGTTGCTTGTGTGCTCTACGATGCATCTGGTATCCCCTGTCCTCAGTGCCCATCAGTGGAAAAGGCCCATCACGGTCCACGTGATGCCTCCGTATGGGCAGTGTGGCCTGTCGCCTGCGCTCTGGGGACAGGGGCATGCGCCCTCCAGCCCCAGACCCACTATCATAACCATGGTCACCCTCTGACGGAACAGTCTGCAGGAAGTGCAGGCCAGAGCTGGTCAATGGTGTCTCAATCAGGTCCTGCCAGGAACGGCGCTCACGGTGGTTCGAGCGACATCCTGAAGAGTGGGTGCTGCTGGAGCCCCCACCTCCACCTTCCCCGCCCCGGGAATCCTCGGCTGAGGAGTGGGAGTAGGTAGACTCACTGGAGAAATGCCGTCCATGTTTGGGCTCAGGGAATGGGCTGGATGAGTTGACCTGCGGAAGAAGAGGGGAGGGAGTGGAGCGCATCAGGTTCACAGAGCTCTGTGAGCGTGGCATTGGAGCTGCCAGTGGCTCAGAGCAGTGCAGCTTGTGAACCTGAGGACAGGTAGGAGGCCACAATAGGGCAGGACAGGAAAAGAGTGTAGGACAGAAAGGCGGGATAAAGTGTGCAGGATATTTTAGGGAGTGAGGAGAAAGGCAGAAGAGTGGCACCACATGAAAAATGAATATGTAAAACAGGGTGGTCAAACACAGGTCCTATAGGACCCACAGCCCAGCAGAGACTACAGTTTGCCCTTTGCCAACATTTAGAATTCAACTCATGAGCTGTGTTCCAAAATCTTGGCTGCAATCCAGGTGGGCTGTGTTTCTAGATCTCTGTCACCGGAAGCTGGTCCAATTAGAAAGATGCTTTGCTTAGAGCTGAGACATGCAGCCTATATTCTGGATATTTTCAGGGACATCTTAAGTATCCTTCATGGTTTTCTGTGATCCAGAAATATGAGCAGATAAACAAAACTACTACATGTTGTTTAAAAAGGCCAGTAAAATGTTGTATGTCCTTTATTTAGTATGTAGTATCATAAACGTAATGAGATTTCCATTAATATTTTAACATTTCTGCATGATTAAACGTTTGGGATTTAAACAAAGTAATTTTAAAGAAGTTTGATGTAAAGTGTCCTACAGAAAGTTACAGAAAGGCATGGCGATAGGAACCACACATCTGAAGAAAGTCCTCTCAAAGAAAGTTATTATGAGAAATGGTTATGAATATGCTGCCTGATGTGTGAAACAATGCTTTATAATAGTTTTGAGAAAAAATACAGGCAAAGTTTTAAATCCATTATGTCAGAGATAGACATGCTGAGCCTTGGTAGACAAAGTATTGAAATAAACATTGAATTAGGTTATATTAGACATAGACAGGGGTCTGAAACTCACTATCTGTTCTATTTTAAATAGTAAATAAAATGGCTACATTTGTTTTCTAAACATAGCAACTCCTAGTTTCTATTGCCACCACTGTAAAGACGTATTTTCGGATCAAATCACTCTGAATTACTTATATATCCCAACCACTGAATTATGGCCAAATTGTGAAATATCTGCTAAAATTCCCCTTTAATATTTCTCCAGGCAAAAGACAGTTTACATCAGTGTTTTGCTTGTCAAGCGTTTACTTTCTCTTTCTGCCATGGTCACAAAGCGGCCATTGTAGACTGTTCTGTTTTGGAGTGTCTAAAGCAAACAATGAGTTTTTACAGGACACTGCTCCCAATGACCCACCATTCTTGATCTCAGCCTAGCTTTTGGAACATAAGCTAATAAGACCTTTTTAACGAGCTCATGTATTGGTGGACACAGTACATGTACTGGGTATAGAATACAACACAGAAATGAATTCTAAGAAATGCATATGCAGAAGTGCATACATTCTAAGATTTTTTCTATGACTCTACTTAAGCATACTTCATAGTCAACTGTCACCTAAATTTAGGAGAAATGTTAGCAGATTAAATACACCACTACAAAAATATAATTAATTAGGTCACGTGATAACAACTGCCTCATATATGTTAACGTTAAAATGAGTGACTAGCTATTTATTGTCCTAGAACAATTATCAATTTAAGATTTTGAAACTGCAGTATGTAAGATGTTTTGGCTAAATTGGAAAGTAGCTGTAACCCTGCTGTCAGCATGCAGATGAAATTCATTGTGTAGGTCTCAAATGCAAAATCTACATTAAACTGATAAGAAATTATGACAAAACAAGAATATAAATGCTGTTGGTTTGGTGAAGCCGTACATTACTTTTTAGTTCAGATGACATATGCAGGTAGAATGCTAACTGCTGTGGCCCTCAAGGACTCTTGACACCCTTGTAGTAATGCCTGTAGTAGAAATAGCAGTTACATTTCTTGATTTTAGTTTTTTCCTAATAAAAGTAACTGCAGCCAATCAGTAATGATGTGGAAGTATATTCTTATTCCACACAAAGCCGTCACACTTAATGGCATCATCCTGATGCTGAACAGAGGTTGGCTTAATTTCTAAAAGGACTCGGCACCATCTTGTGGCTGAATGTGTCACAGCAGTTGGTAATCCTCAAGACAGATACTGTACTGTACAAGGAGCTTGAGCTAATTAATAACAGCTGCACTTTGAAGCTCTTGGCCGGACTGTGATGTTTTATTCAAGCTTGGAAGCTCGCTCCCCAAGGAGATGGAGATTGTTGGCTATTTTAATGAAATATTCTACTGAACTTGGATACACAGAAACTTGGACACAGAGGAACATTAACAGGTTTGGGGTGGGGGAATGAGCGCACAAGCATGGCCCTGTGTTTTGGATAAGTGCAAATTTGTTTTTGTACAACGTACAGAGGGTGTCTGATGGTAGGTGTCACACAGAGAAGAAGGTCCCTCCTGTTTTAGAGTCATGGAGCCATCTATATCATCCTGATCACTTTCACTCCAGTAATCTGAAAGACAAAGCAGCTTTTAAAAGCTTCTCTATCTCACAAAGAGCAAGCCAGAAGCGAAAATAGTACTGTGTCAAGGGCATGAAAATCTAATTCTGGCCTTACCCTCATCCGGCCGTGGCACTTTGTCGTCAGGTGTGTAACCAATAGCGGCTAGACCCAGTCTGTTCATCCATCTGAAAGGGACAAGAGAGGTGAATTCACTAAATCTCAGTGCTCACAAACGTAGGCTCAGATATTTAAAGCTATGTATTGAGATTAAGATGAATTACAGCCATGTTTGTCTAGATGAAGAACTGATTCTGGCACCAAAGTTGTTGTTTAGCCAATTTGTTTTTCAACTTTCATTATCAGATACCGCCTTGTCTATCAATTTGTGTCTTGGCCTGTTTCTATGGTAACAGGTAATTTTAATAAAGATTTAATTATGATGTAATCATGAGTACAAAAGTAGTATCCACGAAAGTCTTTGAGGAGGAAAGATGGACAAAAGAATCTTCAGTTTGTCAATAAAAGACAATTATTAAAATGTTTAAAAATATGTTCCACAAAGAAAGATTGGAAGGAATTTGCATATTTCTCCAGGAGGAATTTCTGAGCACCTGTGATCTCTGAGCCATTGGATGGCACTACATCAAGACCCTGGGCAAAAGATTACTTTGGTAAGACTTTGTCAAGCACTACAATATGGAAGTTCCATTTACAAATGCCACTTAAAACTATGTTAACCATGCCCAGGAGCGGCATTAACTTCTCTGGGCATGGAGGCCATCACCCAGTGGACATGTATATTGTGATGTATTAGTCAGATGGGGTATTACAGATCTTTTTTAGAAGACATAAACGCTGTTTGCTCCGAACCACAAACGGAAAGTACCAGCTAGACTGTTATCAACAAATAGTCCGAAAGACAGGGTCTGTCATGATATGGAGTCAGTGCATCAGTGACCTTGGCAAAAGTAATATACACTTCGGTAAGGCTAGCATTAATGCACAAAGGTTCACTGAGATTTTAGAACAACATATATGACAGATCAATTGGGCCCTCTCCAAATATCTATAGGGGACTTTCAAAATAGTGTGTGAACAGTCTGGGATTGGCTAAGAAACTGCAATATGACAGCATATTCTAGATTTGAATTCAAATGTAAATGTAAAAATGCTAACTCACACTTAAGTGTGTATTATTTAGAACATAATTTAAATTAAAATGCAAAATGTGTATTTGCATTTGCCTTAACCTGTGCATTATGCCTGGAAAAAGCTAATATGGTAAAGCAAAGTGCTTTCAACATTTAATTTTCATTGTTTTAATGTAAGGGATTTAGTATGTCCTGAACAGAAGCAATACTTTAACATTTTTATTTTAGCATTCTAACACCATCCATAAACCACTTAGAACTGAAAATTATTTGACTTATACAGAACTTGATTGTAAACCTATTCAAATTAAATGTACTGCTTTGAAAGCTCACCCTAGCAGTTGACAAGAAAAGCAGTTGTAATGATTAAAAAATCTTTCCAAATTCACCCAGAAATGTGAATATACATTTTGCATTTAAACTTAAATTATGCACACTCACAATGGAAATGCAATTGTAATATTTTAACATTGTAAAATGAGTGATTATATATATTGCTATATTGTGATTTTCTTTTTACTTTTGGCTGCAAAGAAATATTTCTGTTTGATCTAAATTAGTTTACACCTTGTTCACTTAATTTTGAGCAAATCATAACAAAACTTACACCTGCACATAGCAGATGCTCTTATCCAGAGTGGTATGCTCTTAAATTAATTTGTAAAAATCAGTACCCTGCACCCGAATTCGAACAGCAGTTTCCCATGTGTGAGTTGAAGGCATCATTTACCAAACTACTGATTCTGTGCATCAGTACAGCTTATTCAGTACAATGTGTTGATAATTACAGTTCATTAATCATAAACACTAACAATAAAACACTAACACTTTACCATAATAAAACCAAAAGCCACATTACAGGCTCCATCATCTATTTAAATCTGAAATGCACATTTCAGCTGGAAGCTGCTTAATGCTTGTGCTATCTGTGAGATCTTTTCAGATCTTTTTTAAAGAAATTGTGAAGCTTTAAGTGGCATCTCTGCACCCACCCGTTCACCTCCCTTCCTACATTTCCTCCACTGTTTTTGAATAAATGATCACATTAGGGACCTTCTCTTCTAAACAGAGGGTGGGGGACCGCAGATCACTTCTTTTGCATGAATTGATAATCAGCATCCATTTTTCACATCTCTCTGTGAACACATGCCCAGTCATAGACTGGCAGTGTCGAGTCGTGGAAAATGTAAAATGGAGGCTGGGTGACTGGGAGAGAGGGTGGGGGGGACAGATACAGAACTAAATCATTTACACACATCACCCCATCGGAGCTGACATTTGTCTAAAATTAGCCCTCCGTCCCACCCTATGTTCCTGTAACGGCAGTATGAAGAAGTTATTTGACTGTCATATTGAGTTTTCCTGCCATGTTTCAAAAAGAACAAAAAAGACCAGATTCATTGGCCTAAAATGAGAGCAGATGTGGGACAAATGAGTTCACACGTTGATCACCAAGGTCTCAGGAGAGCGCAATAATGAGGACATAGCCAAGAATAGAGCCATGTGGGCTGTCTTGCTGGATATCCTGTTGGCCAACCCAGAGCGAAATGGCATTGCGTTGCAGATGTCTGCGTCACAAATGTGGTCACAACCATCATACGTTATACATAACCTTAGCCTGATTGAGAAGAAGGCTGAAGGTCATTTAAATATATCAACAGGTACAGCCTGTACAAAGTAATTGCCTCTTGCTCATTTGAAGTCATTACCAACTATTGGATTTGTTCAGTTCATTTTATAGCAGAGACCCAAAAGGCCTCTTATGAGTTCTACACAAGGTGACCACGACAATAATAGCAGTAATAACATGAGGACGGAACAGGAGGAAATCAGGACCTGCTTGTGAAATGTCCATAAACACATTTGCTTTCTTAAGGAGAAGAGTGTGGGGTTGATATTACAGCCATTAAAAAAATTGGATTTTGCAATTAGTTGCAATTTGACTATCACAGCTACTACCACAGTTTGTGAAATGCACACATTTTCTTTATAAGAAGCATTTCTAAACACCATCTGGAGCTCATCTCATTGTACATCATCCTAAAATATGATCTACTCATATAGCAAACAGTACATACACCCAAAAGATGGAACCCATTGCCATCATCATTTGAACTGGTACTCTGTGCACTATGCTTTTGTGAAGATTTGTGTGTTCTCCATGTAAGGGATTATAGTGTCACATGCAGGGCTCAGAAACTGAATACATCAATTAGTTTGCTCTGAACAGAAGCAATACTTTAATGTGTTCATTCTAGCGTCTAACAACAACATGAGGTTCTTAAACCAGTTAGAACTAAATTAAAACCACTTCATTTTTTGACTTTTAAACCTATTATAATTCAGTGCAATGGTTTGAAAACACAGCCCAGCAGTTGCTAAGGATGTGTTTACACATGGTTCATAGAATTGATCTTTTTTACATATTGCTATGAAATTGCTATTCTCCAATTAAAACGTATATTGGTGCAGCACGAACAGGACCATGTGACAGTCTACAGCTGAACACATATGACATTCAGAGCTGTTGTCTGTTTATAGGTTGTGTTTACCATGCTGCTCTTTGCATCAAAGAATTTTTAAGATAGATTTTTTTGCAAATGTTAATGCACAGTGTTTTGTAGCGTCTCCCTGTCTCCACCTTCTTGTCACACCCCTCACCTGTCTTCTGTGTGTGGCTTCTCTCCTTCCCAGATGTTTCTTTTAAGTCCTTATGGTTATACACTCCTCTTTTTGCTTCCAGTGTTTGTTTGGCACTGAATGAAGAATTGAATGTATGAAGGTAAGCCTCCTGTTGTTCCTGTGTGTGTGCTCTGTGTTCTCAGCATTATTTTTCTAGTTTCTTTGTCTTAGAGTTTAGTTATTTATCATGGATCCTCCTGTGCTCACTGTGCCTGCTTGTACCTTATCTTCACCTATTGTTAAATCAGACGTCAGCATTGTTGTTAAATCAGCATTTATATACACCTCCCTGCTGCTTGCTTACCACAGTTTTATGAATTTTCACCCACCGTTGCTTGTAGAACACAGTCTAGGTCTGCACAATTACATTATATTTGATTAACGTCGACAATAGAAAAAAAACAAAATAAATTGTGGCATGTACAAAAGTCTGGATACCCTTCCAGTTGTAAAGTATTGTAAAGTTAGGTGATTTTTGGTGAAGCAAGTCAGCAATGTGAGAATTAAATTATTACCAAGCACTAAATGGTTACTGAATGAGTAGGGTGTCCAAACTTTTGCACATGCTACAAGATCTGTTGTTTTTCCTTTTTTTAAGGCAATCAAACATGAAGTACCTGCACATTAACATTTGCAGAAAAAAGTTTTATTATGGTATTCCATAAAGGTGCCCAAAGTTTTGCATTAATCTGTAAATAACAAGGTAGCAAAACTGTTTTGACTAGTAAATGAATGTTTTTGTTCCAGGACAGTGAGGGATGATTTTGTTGTCAGTTATGTCTTTTTCTGGTGTCCATTTTTGGAACTTTGGTCACATGTAAGCCCTCCACAACAGTCGAGGATATCTTGTTCACTCAATAGAAATATGGAGTAGGTAAAGTGCTATGTGTAAACAACAACACATAATACCAGAAGCTGCTCCAACAAGCTGTCATATGGCGGGTCACTGAACTGTGCGATTGGTCTGCCTGGACCATTAGATGCCTCTGTAACAAAATCTGTTGTGGGTGCACGAAAGGGAGAGACTAACAAAATGCACTTCATGCAAGTTCAATCTTTTATACCTTTTGGCAGCAAAGAAAGAGAAACATGCATAACTTATTGATGTAAAGGGTTTAAGAGATGAGGTCTGGGAAGAAAGTAGTTCTGCGTGTGTGATCAGTGACCAGGAACATAAAACATTAGCTTTCTAAGGCTATTGTCGTCTTTCATCCATAGTGTTTGGGCTATTGTACATTTCTCCTCTTTGATACAGTTATTAGATTAGAAACACTTACCTGTTCATTTCCTCCAAACAGTCTGTGGCAAAGAAGAAACTCTTGATTTTTGGGTGACAGGCTTTGAAGGCACTGGAAGAGAAGAGTGGGGTCATTCTGCAGCAACAGCAATGGTAAGAGTTTTTCTTAAACTTGCAATTTTACTTCTGCAACCCCAAAGCATTTACTATTAGAGCACAACATAGTTAATTGTAATAAGTAAATAGGTTGTAATTACGCCCTACTACCAGTGATTACCATGTTTTGTTTAAGTGTAATTGCGGGTTCTTGAAGTAGGAGGTCTGTGGCTCTAACACACAGCGGCAGGCTGCATATTCAAACCATTAACCCTGCGTTACCTAACTTATTGTCATCAATATGCTCCTATAACTTATTCAAACTGTCTCACTAGCGGCTTGTGTGACACGCAGTAAATGTGTGAAGGGTCATTGGATGGTCTGGACTCACAGCAGGAGAGACTTTAAACCTTGTAAGTAGTTGTGGCTGTTAGTTTAGAGGTGTGTAAATGTGTCACTTCTGCTATTCTGTGCTAGGCTGTGAGGTAGAAGTGCAGTGTTTGTATCTAACATCAGATTAAAGTGTGCGGCTACTGATTTCTGCCGTGCAATGCTGATATACTGCTGTTAATGCTCAGTAAAAGAGCATTCACTAAAAGCGAGATTCACTAAAAGTGTTTTTGTGAAAATATCTTAGATTATGCCTTTAAGTGACAAAATGAACACAATATGAACACATGTTCACTATCATGGGTCAAATAACAAAAATGGAGATCCAAACCTAGCCTTTAGTATGCTTGATAGTCACATAGGAAAAAAGAAGTCAGATTACATTAGAAATTACATTTTCTTCTTGTTTGTTTGTTAGTCAAATAAACAAATAGATTCTAATTTTAAATACTGTGAGGTCAGCATAGAATAAGCCTATGCAAGCCCAAAAGCCTATGCATGTGGATGTCCTGTGGGCACCCACACTATTATTTTTACTTTAAAATTTAATAATAAAGTCGTAAATACGTAACTGAGTACAGGAAATACCAGATTTAGCTAGGGGGCGCACTGTACAACTTATCAAGGGACCCCAAAAGCATTGTCTCAGCCAGTAATATGCACTTATCATTTTAAACTTAAGTGTGTGACTGCTCTGAAAGCATGAAAACATTAACTGTAGTAAAAACAGGCACAAAAATTAGGCTATGAGAAAGTTACAATCAATATGATATCTGTTAAAGGGACAGTACCACCCTTCACCAAAAAGAGCCAACTGCCTTTCTGGTAAAGCCGCAAGCAGGAAAGTCGCTATTTGAATCAAATACTACAAACACTTTTTGAAAGACCCAAAAGACATTTTTAAAACAAACAAAAAATGTAATCTGACCTTATTGTGCTCAAGTTTAGAGTGTTAAGGTCTAAAATAGGAATCTGATCATGTATGAATGGAAACTGCCCGGCAGTGTTCTATGCAGACTTTCTTATAAGGTCTTATATATGTAAGTAAACATACCACTTCGTATAGAATTTTTAAACTGCTAAAAGTCTGTTGGGTTGCCACAGCAGTGACAGCTGTAAACACCGGTGTAAACAAAAATTATGTTTTCTGCATTAAAAAGTGTTTTTCCTCTTTTCAGTTTGCAGTATAACTGAACATAGAGCATGTTCATATGCATATGCTTGTTTTTTTGGCACAGAATTAAAAGGATAATGTGTGAAAGACCAAAAGGAGAGGATTCACTGGGTAGCAGCGGGCCATCTACGACACCTCTATGTAGCCTGAGGAGTGTGATCTGTCCGGTTGCACCACATTTAGAGTTGTGAAGAAGCTTGGCTCATTAGTTTGTGCTACGCTAAGAGGACATTAGACAGAAGCTGTAAAGAGTGGCCGTGCCTCGTGAGGGATAGCCCGCTCCCCCTCTAATCATTCATCACGCAGCTTCATCAGCACGAGGCTTGCTCCGGCCTTTATTAATTCCGCCGTGGCTCCCTCGTTTGTTTCCCTACCTCACAGAGGTAATGTATGCTTTATATCACCCAGAGGGCGAAGCGAATTCTGTGTGTGTGCAGGGAAGGAGGGAGAAGGGAAATGAGGGTGCTCAAGGGAAACCTGAAGGAGACTCACAATTTCCGCCTGCATTCTATTGCTCTGTCAATTCGGAACTCAGGCAAGCTGATGAAGCCCTCAGCCTTCTCGTCCTGCAGAGAGAGAGGGAAAGAGAGAGAGATAGAGAGAGAGTGAGAGAGTAAGAGAGAGATTGAATTGTGGGGCTAAGTTAAGTAAAGGAGGAGTGGATGATTGAAGTTTTAGAGAGTGTGACGTCAGCAGTGTGGGGATATAAATGGAAGAAGTGGTCGAGTTGAGGCAGGAAAGTATGACTTATGCATTAACTGGAAAGTCAGTTTGATTTTGTCAGTTACCTTCCTCATTGTGCTTAATACAAAAATCCATATTAACACTGCCTTAACCTGATCCTAGCAACTTGAGAATCGGGGTAGCAGAATTCTCTTGCTTTTAGTGGTGTGTATGAGTAATCCAGTGCTCAAAGTTTAAATATTTCAGCTGCAAACATCTGAATATTTTTGAGAAATATTTTATATTTGGAAGAAACTGTAGGGAAAACAATCTGGCAAAACCTTGTCAAAGTGTGTAAAAGGTTATGTTTAGGGCTGTGTATTCACATGAATCTGGCATAGCAATGTTTTACAGGGTTTATGATTTAGTATAATGCAATATTGCATGTTGCAATACTGTAAGCAAGGCACCATTTTAAATATAATGAAATATAATTTTAAGAAAACTGCTATAGTTCAAAAGAAAACTCCACTTCCATGCAAATGTTTGCAGTGCACTTTATGCTACTTGATTTGTTGTTGTGGAAGAGTCTAATTGCGAAGAACACTGCTTTCTAGCAAATGGGGGATTAAACGCCACACAAATTGGACCGCTGTCTTCTACAAAACCCTAAATGTGATCTACTGACTAAAAATGTATACTGTGTTTTTGAGAATCAAAACAGTGTCAGAAAAATCTCATACTGCGTATATACATTTTTGCTGTAGAACCAGTATTTTATTTATTTCTATAATAAAAAAGTAAATAAAAGAAGAATATTGCTAAATATAATACTAGCAACCCAGAAGGATAAACTGTTTAGATGATGATGATGATAAAGATTATGACGATGATATTACTAGTGAGCCAACACTCCTGTGTATTGAAATCTTGTCCCAATATCATAAGTCGACTATTAAACCTACTGTATACTCTAACACCAGCTACTCAAACTCAGACTACAACTTCTACACTTCACAAAAACTTGCTGGTCTGGGTGGAGTATTTTAGTGAGGAGGGTCTTTTGATGTCAATTCAATGCACAGCAGCATTAGCTTGCATATTGAAAGTTCAACCCTTTGAATTTGTAATTTAGAGGGTGCAGTGACTTTTGAAAAAACAGCATATGGTATAACAACATTATTGTGGGCATATTATTTTTTATGATGCATTAGTATCAGTCAACGTCCATATTTCCCCCCACAGTTAAATAAATATCCTTTCATAAACATGTATGGATTCTGGGATATAAGACCTAGCCAGAAAGAACAGCTGCCAAAACAAAGGCTACACGCTGATGTGGGAGTTTGCATTAGATGCGCATTTGTGAAGATCGGATAAAAGGGAATCAGACTTACGTTTTGGTTGGTGTACCAGTAGAGGGAAGAGTCCTTCAAAATGAACCAGTATTTCTTCCACTTTTGAGTGAAGTAGCCTTTGGCATCTTTCTTCTTCCATAACCAGCCTTCACAGTCACCATGGCCTAGATCCTTACAAGAGATTTTCCTGCGGCTACCGCTGGTCAGGGAACCTAACATAAAAACCATGATTTAGTTAATATTGCAGTAATATTGCGTGTAATGTTGTGATTAGTGAGGACTACAGTAAAAATGTCTTTCTTATATTTGATGTATTTTTCAAACATACCTTTAGTTCTCTTTTTGTTTTTTGTTCTTAATGAAGTATAGTGGAACGACTGTTGAGAAGAAAAAGAATAAAGACATCTTGATGGAAAGGCCTTGTATAGTTACAGTCTACCAGTAGAAAACCCTTCTAATTATTATTTCATGCAAATTTTATACATTTCATTTTTTTAGCATTTGAGGTTAAGCTAGCAAATTCAGGCATTCAATATAGGGCAGATAAGAGCCCATAGGAGTTTTATAAGGAGTGGTTAATTTTTAATGGATCATTTTTAATTAAGTGGTTCATTTTTAATAGAGGGATTTTAGGGGGCTTGGATGCTTGCAGCTTAACAGAAACAACAAACTACCACAACAAACAACGGAATCCAAAACACTAAATGATTCAGGTTGTGTTTGTGAAGATTTACCTTCCTCATAGATGTTCCTCCTTGTATTTCCATTACAGATCCTGGATACCTGCACACATGGCAAACTGTTAAATCTCCTGCAGGTTGTTTTTAATAGAAGTTAAGTGGTCAACACAGCAACAGGCCATTTCTCACCTCTCTGGTTCTGCTCGGAGTGTGTCACCGGCTCTCTGTTGCTGCAGAGAGGAAAAGTCAACACGTCATTGTCAATCTGCGCCAAGTTCTGTTCTTTGAGTCATCTTTTACTTGCGAGAACAGATTAAGCAAGTGGTAAACAATGCAATGATTCCTGACTCTAGTTGCCCAAAGGAAGAAGAGAAGGTAAGATAAGGACCTCTGCTGTGCATGGCCTGAAGAATACGAATGATTCATTTAACTGCTCTTGACCAGTGAAAAATCATTGTGGCTCAAACTTGCAGAAGTCATAGGCAGATTAGTATCCATCCCTCTACTTCGTCCGCTTACCTACTTAGCAGCCAGCTGGGTCTTCCTAAGGCTTAACCGCCACAGTGAGACCCCAATTCAAACCTCATATTCATATCTATTATTATCTCATCCCAATGCAATGCACCTAACCGAAGCAGAATGTATTCCGTCTTGAGTTTCTGTGATAGGGATGTGTCATGGCACGACTTTCATTACAGGCAGATGGCTTTGCTTAGGCACTGCTACGCTTTGAGTGCTATGTGTGGTTTGGTTCTCCTCTTCACCTGGCTTGTATTTCATTCTCTCTTTCACTTTTTCCCCATCCCCTATCTCACTTTTGTTCCTCACATTGAGGATCAGCAGAGCCTCACCTGTCAGCTGACATTGGACGTACAGAGCCCTTACAGCTATTCCAAACAAGTAACAAAGTATACAGAGAATCATTTGTAGATTCAGGTGATTTTAATGTTATGGCTAATAGGTGAATATGTAAATAACAAAAAAAACAGAAAACACATTAATTAACACATAGTAAGACATTGAGAGACAATTCAATTATTAATGTAATTATTTATATGGAAATTAACGGTCTGCTAAAATTTTACAATTTGACAGAGGAGAACATGGCAGTGCTCAATTCAGTTCAGTGGTGACAGTACTATGGCTATTTTTACATATGCAGAGCAGAGGGAGGTGGGAGAGTTTTTGAATGGAGAGACAGATGCATTTACATTTGCTTTACATCTGGCTAAAATGCATCTCAGACCATTTAATGAAGTGGTCTGAATGACTGGATTTAAAATGGTCGGGGTGCATTTACACCCACATTTTTATGGATCTGCCCTAACCAGATATCATCCTGATATCGAAGACGGCATGAGGTGACCAGGTGTAAATGGTCTAGATCTGTGGCTAAAATATGGCACCATTAAAGAACACTTTGCAATAGGACATATATTCATATATTATAGAACATCGCGGATTGTACATTTATGTGCAGGAATAGAATGAATAATTTCCTGGACAGGTGAGAATCCAGAAACCTCCTGGAAAAGTGGTAGACCTACTTTAGATGCATTTTAGCCAGATGCTGTACAAGTGTAAATATACGTGTCTCTCCTTGCCACATTCAACAATCAAAACCCCGCCCAGATCTTTAATGATACCAGCCTCTGCTGTCCTGTGCCCGCCATGTGACGGCATTCTTTACATTACATTGTAACATGCATGGTCACGCAACGCAGATTAATGACATACAAAACTGCCATTTCTGATGGCAACCATTTTTTCAAATGAACCGAAAGTATGAGGAACAAAATAATTAAAAGGTTGCTGTAAATGAGTTGATTTGTATATTATCTGTCATATAGCAAACAAATTCCAGTCTCGCTAACTAGAGACACATTTGGTAAGTGCAAATGTAAGCCGTAAAATCTTACAAGTCACATAAAACTGTCAGGTGTAAATGGGGTCAAAGACTAAACTCCTGTTTTGGCTGAGATTTAACCGATAGGACTCTATGCTGCAATGTGTTTGAGCAGTGTTTTCCGGCTGTGTGGAGGTGTAGCATGGAGAAACAGATGGGCTCAGATGCTTTAGGCACTCTGCTGGATTCGCACTAACCCCAGTTGACATGAGCATTTGTGGATTAAGAACAATGCAGAACAACAACAGACTGCACCTCTGAATCTAAAGGAATCTAGAGTGGGACTCTCTTTCTCATGACGGACCATTCCCAAAACACCAAATCTGCTCAAGCAAAGCTATTCATCACCAATCTCTATTCCTCTATGGCTTTATAATGGAGCTTTCCTACTTATTTCCAGTACATTGACTTAGGTTGCCTGACTTATTATGCGAGCTTCAGTAAAATGTCACTGAAATGATTAATTCTCCTATTTAAAGCTCCAGCGCAGAGCAGCTGAGGATAGACAGGAGTGTCACGTTACTCACATGGTAAAGTGGCACAGTGTTGTTTTCGGGCACTGGGAAGGATAGGCTGTCAGGTGGTGCTGCCGCATCCAGTCGCACAGTGGAAGCCAGAAGAGAGGGGCTGATGGGAAAGTTGGGGCTGCCGGGATTCTTGCTCTTTTTGCGGGAGCGGCGACTGGTGTCTCTCTTGCATTCCCTTGGTGCATCCGGTTCCTCCTGGATGACCAGGATCTTGTCATCATTCATGTAGCGAAGGAGGGACATGTCTGAATCTGAGGTTAGAGGGAATAGGCACTTTCTTTGTTAGTGTTTTGCCTGGAAGAGAAGGATTTGCTTGTTTTCTAGGGTGTCTTGAACTGACAATCCTCTCCTCCTTGATTCAGAGCAATACAACTGGACAACAACTTAATTTGCTCTGTTAGCCACAAAGAAATGCATAGTTAGGGAAACAATGCCTGTTCTATCTCAACTCTATCTCATTGAGAAGGAGTTGTAAAACTTAATATTGCATATGTAGTCGAAGAGTTACCCAAACCTGTGCAGCAAAAACAAACAAACGCTGTTGCTTTAAAGGTTACTTAACACCCAAACTTGAAATGAGATGATGAGCACCACGGCCAAGCTCATTCAAGGGCAAGAATAAAAAATACAGCTTTAATCTGACTCATAAGATCAAGGTACAACTGCCCTCAAAAGCCACCTGTGTTATTCATTAAATCTATAAAATGCATTTGCTGAATTCAGGTAAACATGCACTCAGGGTGCAGGACAAGCTAATTGGAGGAATTTTCATGAATTAAATCTTTTAACTTGCACTCAGTGTTTTGTATTCAAGCTAATTTATATATGTATTATATGAGAAATCATCACCCAGTTTCCCAAAAACATTTTTAGTATAAAGATGATTCTTAGATATTTAAATGATTTTAACAATACGATGCTTTCGGGAATTTCGGGTTATCTTTTCTGTGTTGATGAAGGGGTAAAAAAAGTACACAACTCTTTTACTTGAGAAAAAGGTGCAATACCCTGTATGAAACACCCTTGGGTTCTCTGCTTACAAGTCTACTCAAAAGGTCTTCAGTATGCATTTAAAAGCTACACAGAAAGTATTGGCAGCTGAATCACACAATATGAAGCCTCATAATATAGCACTTTGCTAATTTAGACAGGAGAGTAAGAGGTAATGATACATTCTTGTTGACAGTAAAATGTTGGAATTTTACCTTGTAATGTAGAGGAGTGAGAGCAAAGTCTCCAAAAATCAAAATACATAAGTATATAAGAATATATGCGGGTGCATTAAAGAAGGAAAACATTAAAACCGGCAGCGCACTACTAGGGTTAAGAACCAGGCAGTTTTTCCCGGCCCAGACCCCTATAACTTGACCACAAAGATGGCCTAGTCACCTGTTGAGTTTCTACTGTGCAAGTTTAGTCTTGACTCTTTAGTACAGAAATTTAGTTTAGTCTAATTTAAAATTAATTTAGTTATTAGCTGCAGACAAAAATCTAAACTCCTGCAAGAAAACCTGTGATATTCAGCATTGTCTCAAATAACAAGCATTGTTTGTTACAATTTTTAAAGAGAAAAAAAATACTTATACTGGTTCCCAGTGTCCCCCATACAGTCCACATTATTGCTCCATGCTAAGAACACACATTAGGATGAAAGAAAAATCGTCCGTATTATAGAGTCTTTTTGGCTTAATTTAATCTCTAACAGATAGATATGATTTTTCACAAATTTATAAAATATAAGTAGATTTCATTTTTGTTTGAGGAATTAATCTCTTCTATTTCATATAAAGTTAGAATATCTGTTACCAAGAAACTCACCATATGCGGACAGCTAAAATGTAAACATGTCCTGTAAGTCAATTAGCCAGTAGGGGTATATGGAAATAAATATCAAATATTGTGATATTATATTTTGTTATACTGTATTTATTCTTAAAAACACACTATCCTCTGTATTATAATACATATTGTTTTCTCAGGTTTTTGCCAATTCACCACCCCATTAGCCAGACAGCTACCCTTATTGATATGACAGGTTAAATAAAGACTTTCAAGTTGCTTTACTTATTTTATTTAAACACTGGGATAAATTCATAGGACTGAAGGTGTTTCTCTGATGAAAGGTTTGCTATTTAAATTTGTGCCAAATGCAGCTGTAAACTGTGGGAGAACATCTACACAGTAATGTTTGCACATAACCACAGTAAAACTGGCAGACAAAGTCCAGAGGATCCAGTGGATTTTTTGAGCACATGCTCAGGGGCCCAGACCACAAGGGGGCCCTGCAAGCAATCATGAGAAAAACTAACCAGGTGTTTTGAATTGCAATGGGGAACTTTACTAGAGGCACAGCAAAACAAATCAAGTAATGTACATTATGGCCTGGCTCACTACAATTCCGACACGTTCAATCCATTTACTCCTCTAATCGCTGTTTAGCAACCATTACACTATTAGCCATTACCTCGATCCATCTGTAGTTTGCACACTCACCTGTCTGATCTTAATTTTATGTTGTCTCCATTGGGGTAAATGTGTTGCTTGTGAAGACTAGATGCTTTGTGGAGAAATGTTTCATTGGTTACTGGGTTTTTATTATTTACTGCATTAAGATGTGTAGTTTTAATCAGGTCCTAATAAGTCTTGAATGCAGGTCAAGTTATGATTTAAGGCATACTCCAGGCAGAGTTGGGAGTCAATAAACTTGCAACTTAATTCTGAGGCTCTGACTCAAGCCCATCTCGGATGGACCACCTGTTCACTCTATTCCAACTTTCAACACTCTCACCTAGGCAAGAACACTGAATACCTGTTGCAGTTGTGCTGGGAGCTAGAACAGAGCAAAAATGTGGACTGCCTGGGGGCCAGAAGGTTGTATTAGGAAACACTGCACCACTTTGGTTTTACTTTGCTCCATATACTGCTGTCCTGAAGAATAACCCAAATCTAAATTCAGGACTAATGGAAGGTTACACCACTAATGACTTTTCTACTTTTGACAGAACCAAGGCAAATTGCACAAGGCATAAGGGAGTCTTGTCACCCCAAGCTGAATCGGAGGTGATAGAGAGAAAAGTCAAGAAGCAAAAAACAGGAAGGAAAAGAGCTGATTTTTTAAGAGAGCAAGTTCTTTGAGAGATGGAAAGAGAACCGAGATTGAGATAAAGATGATGAGGAAGTCTGAGCCATGGCCTGGAGGTTCGAAAGGCTCTGGCATTTTCTGCTTATTCCACCCCTATATCACACTTTTATCACTCTCAAGGAGAACACAACTTTGATCATCCTGAAACCAGCCTCCTGGCATTGATGCTGGTAGGATCAAAACAGTAACATCAGAATCAGCACTGGCTCCTTGGCTGTCTAAATCCAAGAGATGAAGAATGATGATGAAAAATGTTGCTGAAACATTGGAGGATGGCAGATATTCAGCACAGCTGATAAATCTCCTTTACTTTCAAGCAGTTGCAAATTAACCTGTGAGATATCCAATGTGACACAGACTTAAATTATGCAAATGTACCAGTGAAAATGCTGTTTTAAATTAGATCTTGAACTTAAATAAACTTAGAAATTAGCTTTGAACTCCAACCAGAATGTTACTTATTGCTTGGTTACCATTACTTCTGCTAGCACACAGTGTTACTACTATTATAAAAGTAGATTATATGTCCTGGTGAGGACTTTTGACAACTTGGACCTGCCTTGCAGGAAGCATTAACATTTGATAAGCTTTGTATGAGAAAAAGCACTTAGTGTCAGGTTTTATAAAAAAATACCCCCCTGTGTGACTCTTTACCAGTATTTTGCTACTGTGTCATGTACTGCCAAGAAGTCAATGCCCATAAACCTGTAATTCTGTCTTTTTATGCTTGAAATACTATGTAATGATTGTTTTGGTATTGTTATTTGCAATGGTGTTGGTATAAGCTTTCCAATTATGGCTGCCCAAACTCCTCAGACACATTGCTTTGGTAATCTCAGTTTTCATAAACCAAAAAGAGAAAGGAAGAGAACAGTCATTCATCCAATGCTTTCAAACAGCAAATGAGGCGAAGCAGTATGGCCAACTAAACATAAGCAATGCATCACTGGGGGTGGTCCAAGCTGAATCTTCTAATTTTTCTTTGTTTGTTGGAGTGGGACATGTATGTGTGCTGTATGCAAAAGAGTGTTAGGGTACTACAGGATGTCTGTGGCCACCAGAGCAGTAGAGGTAGGTGCTGTTGGTTGGAGAACCCACCTCGGCTGCCCCTCTTGTACATATTGGGCTCCTTGCTTTCAGCCATCCAGTTGTACTCCGGGGGCATGGATACAGGCCTGAGTTCACCTGGAAAGAAGTCCAAGGGGCACGTCAACTGGAGGGGAAGAGTGCTTGCTAATGAGGGGGTAAAGGTGTGGGAGGTGTGCTCAGGGATGCTGGTGTGTGTTGTAAGGGAACAGGATAAGAAGAACAAAGGAGGAGGAAGGAAACTGAAGGAAAAAGGACACATCAGAAGGACAAGGGTGGTGAGCAAAGTGAGGAATGTTAAACAAGTTGAGGCAAAACAAGGTTAAGGTCCGTTGAAGAGAAGATATGTGTGCAAGAAGGATGCATGAGGGTGTGGGATGTGTCACGATACATGTGTGTCTGGAGAATCATTTTGGTGGAGCACGCCTCACTTAAGCAATTACCAAACTTGGAGGCATTCCAGTTGCCTGGCAGGTTGCTAATAGGAGAGATTTCTTTCTCTTTCACGAGAAATGCAGGCTTTATCTGTGTGGTGGCCAACACGACTGCTATATACAAGGTCTTTCCTGAATGATGGCGGACAATGGGTTCTTTCTTTCACCATTATCATACCTTGGCCAAAGCTTTCACTCCCTGGGTCAGTGAATGAGACCTACCAGTAGCAGATAGCTGGTCTTCATTGCTTATGCTAATGCCATAATGAAAGTTCATGAGCCCAGTCAAGCTTGGTGTAGCATGGTATGAATGTGGTATAGATGAGAACTGTGCCTGTATCTATAAAGTCTCTAAGTGGGTTTGATGGCGCATTAGCCATATCCTTTTTCGCTGTCAGTGACATTGTATTGAAAGCAAAACATATCCAGGAACAGTGCTCCTGCAGATGCTTTCCCTGTTATGGGATCAAAAGACAGATGCAGACATGTTCAAGGTGGACAGGGAGTGCAAAGGACATACACATCATTCCACTGTCAAATAAATCACGCTCCAATTTTACAATTGACAATCTGGACAAGACATCCTAGAGTGAGCATCATAGATTGCAGCTAGTTGCCAAGAACACATAAAATCATCATGAAATTGGATTTTTTAAATTTTAAGTTATTTTATGATTGCAAGTTGGTTTGTTTTTGCTTTTTGCTTTAAAGTTATCAAAATACAGTACTGTGCAAAAGTCTACTCCTTAAATATTTACTAAGTAGTTTTTAGGAGGTATATCTTAAGACATTAGATATAAAATAATCCACAGACCAAAAAAAGGAAAATAAGAAAAACAAATAAGTTTCTGGCTTGCAGAGCCATTGAGGATGTTGCCATACAGACTGGCCATGTGTAAAAACTCAAAAAAAAAGTGTTGCAATTCATGGTAAGGTAGACTTTAGGGTTGTAAACATTGTTATTGTTATTCTTAGTCTAAGAAATGTTTACATGTTGGTTGTGCTGTTCTGTGTTGGGTTGTGGGGTTATAGTTAGGTGTGTCTAAACATCAGTGAATAAAAGGTTTATGGGTAAGTTTAAGGCGGTGCTGAGTGGTGGTTCTCCCCTGCTGCTGTGATCAATTACAAAGTTGTGCTTAAAGCGCTAAAAAGTTGAACTAAGTTCTGAACAACTTCTTACAGCTACTGAGGCCTCTGGCTATTATGTTGAATGTTACATATGTTTTCTGCTTTTTTCTGATGCTAAAAAAAAAATCTTCAAAACTGTGTAATTGGTGGGGCTAAAATGAAACAAAGGAGGGCTAGTCTTTTGAAAGTTTGCACAGTACTATATATCTATTGCTGGTCCTGTTCAGATATGGTTTAGCTAACAGAAGGATGCAGAATACAGGATGTTTTAGGTATTGCAAAAAAGCAAAAAAAACCCAAAAACATAACAAAACAAACATTTAAAAATAAGATAAGATAAGATGTCTATTTAGAATTTAACATGGATTTTGAATTAAATGTTGAAATCAGTGTTAGGTGGCAAAGCTTAAATATGCGTTATGAGTTATGCATAGTCTGAGGCTCAGGCAGACAATTTCCTTGATGTACATGGTAGCTTAGCATGGAAGTATGGAAAGAGATGAGTACAATATACAAAATGATGGCTTATATGACTTACCATGAGTTGGAGTCTTGTCTCTTCTACGTACACCTGTGGACCGGCCCCTATCATACTCTGGTCCAATTGGGACGCCTTCACCCTCCATTAAAGAGTAATACTTTCCACTCTCTTGGTCAAGATAGTAGCTGAGTGATTCTGAGCACTTGGAACCGGACTTGCTCATGCTATACTTGCTGATGTCATCACAGGACATGATTCCCAGCTCATCTCTGGAAAAAACAAGAAACACACAGTAGTATGTGATGGTAATGTCAAAGTAGCATAAGAACATATGACATTTCAGCTTTAGCATTTTTGTGTTTTGGGTTTTAAGTGAACACAAGATTATGGAAGTTTTGACCCATTAAAAACAACGAATGCCACATTGGTATGTGGGTCATATCAAAATAACTCACCTGTATTTATTTTGAAGTTTTGCCCTGTAGTGCTCTAAATTACACCTCTATTAGAATAACTTTTATTTCATCCAATTATGCTTGGGTTACGGTGGAATCATGCAACTGAGCTTAAATGTTAACGCTTCATAATTTCAAATATGATCTGTATAATCTTTTAATCACAAGCTTTGTCAGTGCTGCAGTTGCATTTATTTGATATATAAAGGACAAAACTAATAATTATTAGATTTAAAAAATTTTTATTTGACCTTTTTTTTAAACAAACAAACACAAGTTTTGTGATTTCTTAGATTAAACATATCAATATTAAGCCTGTGCACTAACTTTAATGTTATAAGGGCTGTTCACACTCAAGTTGTAAATAAAAAAATAACATTTTATAGGCTTTTGATCGTACATTTTCATAGAACACATCTTTTTACTCCAAATCAGAACAGTTATCCCTAATTTGCATATCAACATACAGATGTGTTGTAACTTAATCATTTCAACTAAAATTTTAATAGTTAATTATTTTTTAAACAAAACGTATTTTTCTAAAGTACAGTAAGAACCCCAGTAATACTGTAAATAGATAAAATAGGTATGAAAAATCAGATTCCAAAGATTAGAATTGATTACTTCTCCAAACATGCAGAAGGCCCGTTTATCCACATTATTCTGGCCAATCTTTGTTTCTATAATATGACGTAAAGGGAGCCAGGTAAATGCATACGTGCTGTATTTAAATGCTAGTGCTATAACAAAACTTGTAGCATGATTATGCATGATTTGAGAGCACAAGCCCTCTTAATTTTAATCTTCCACTTTATGTGATTAACGCTAGTTAAACTGATTACTTAAACTTTTTTTTTTAATGTCAAATTTGCCCATTTCAAGAGCAAATAATGTTAATAATTATATTGTAATTTTGGATTTTTCCTTGAGCATTTAATGCTCACTTAGTCAACTGGTTTGAGCTTCAGGTTAAAAAGTGTGGTGCAGAGAATCTTTAAGATAAAAACACTGATTTCCATAATAACCTTTATTATGCTCCAGAATGTCTTTGTGCCCTTTTGAGAGGTTTGTTGTTATTGGGAGTGCAAATGAAAGGAAAAACAATTCTCAAAATATTTGACCTAACTGGGGCTAGATGACTTGTCATAGAATGACCCATGTGTTGGCTTTGGCTGTGTCATACTTGCTCTGTTGTTACTCTTGAGAGACTAATTGTTTTTGCCAGAATGACTCACCTGGTACCATAGAGACCTGAGACTGGAGACAGGATGAATACATCCTGCATATTAGATCCATCTATCTTGGAAGACATGCCCATGGTGCTAGTGGGAGTGGTAGGGTCACCATTAGGACTGGTGGGGATTGGCTACAAGGCAGAGAAAAAGAGAACAAGTGGTCAAATTTTATACCCCCTTCAATTTCTGGTTAGAGGACCATTTTTTGAGTTGACTCGAACTCATGGCCACTGTAAAGCAGAGTATGTATGAAAGACAGTTTGTACAGTAGTTGTGAACCCCCTGTGACTGACAGGCATGAGGAGTTAGTCATAGCATTGTGCGTCATGTGGCGCTAACAGGAAAACACCGCTTACACAGGCATGCTGAGATAAAGGCCAGCTGCACACTCAGAAATGAAGAGTGTTAAAAAAAACACTCCCCACAGTGCCACTTGATTTGTACAACATGCCTTTGTAGAAATATTACCTTTGATCCAACACGCACTACATTAAAAGAGAAACACCTAAATATACGTAAATCAGTTAATAAAAACAGTCAAACCCACTGACGACAAACCACACACACTGGAGGAACTGGTTTTTATCCTAGTAAAAAGGTGACCAGGAAAATTCATACAGCTTTCCTTTCACAAGCCACTTATGATCAATTCTATGCAAACATCAAATAGAACTGGCAGACGGGCGACCAGGATTCTGTGGCCCATATCCACCACTTAAAAAAGCCATATAGTGGCTCATAATTAGCTTAATATCTCTCATGAGATACTATGTCAGAATTCTGAAATGCAAAGTGATAATTATGAGAAGTCATTATTATAAGATGCTAAGTCAAAATTACGAGATGTTCTTAATTTGCCAAATTTGCTACTTTAAGCATGCCCTTTTACAGCTGGATTCAATGCATGAAAAAAATGTAATCATTAATCACAATTATTTATGATTATTTACTGTTGTGGTCCTCAGCTAAAACTTCATGATCAGACAGAGGAATGGATATTTCAGAGCATCTCATTTACTCCAAAGAAGAATCTTTGCACTGATCGGCAAGTCATAAGGGAAAATGGACAAACAGCTTGGTTCCACATTGCCAAAGGAGTTAAACAAGGCTGCATCTTATGCTGAAAAGAGAATAGGGACGAAAGTGACAAGATGGATGGAGATGATCAAAGGAACCACGAACAAGCCATTAGGAAGTCTAAAGGTACAATTAGGAGACAGGATATTCTGGAAAAACACAATACATATGGTCACCAAAGGACATATAATAATAATAATAATAATAATAATAATATCAATAATAACAACATCAACAACATTATATTTCTAACTATATTCTAGTCTGGCACAGAACAAGTCATGCTGATCAGTCCACTGCGTTGCCAAAGATGCTGTAGCGCTTGATTTCCATCTTAATGAATGGCATGAAACGCCTCGCTGAGTGAAGGAGGCTAATCGTGGAATTCCTCTCTATGAGGAGGGGAGGTGAGTAGAAACTCCCACCACCTTAGCAACCACGCACATCCTTGGCAACCAAGTAACATGCATGAAAGGTCTTCGCCAGTAACCAAGGTACATATAGCAACCCCCAGTGTTTCCCAATCAGTGAACCCTTTCAGGCTGCGGCAGAACAAATAACAGCCTTGTTTAGGCGAAATGATGAGCAAACACCGTGAACAAATCTCTCTCTCACTCACTGTTCTTCAGGGTGCAGTCACGCAGGGCTTTAAATGGAGCTATGAGTATTCTTTGTATTTTGTCATTGTTCATCTTTATTATCATTAATAATTATTGCCATCTAGTGCAGTAATTAAAAAATAGATAAATAGTAGGTAATGATGCAAAGACAAAGAGACAGAGACACAATACAATATGTGCGTAGACAGTAAAACAGATGTCCAAGATGTGTATAAGCAGTAACTGTGCATCAGGATGTTAGAGTACTAGAACTGAGGTACAAACAGCAGTTAACATATGCAGTAGACTGAAATACAGTTTACAAAATATGTACTTGTAGGAAAGTACTGTGTGTTAAGCCATGTGTGCAATTAAGCAGTAAACAGTATATGGCTATATAGTAGTGTACAGTGCAGTACTGAGAATAGCAGCTATTGTTTTGCAAACAGCTGAAACAGTCAATAAGCTTACAGTAGCAATATTTAGTACATAAGATGAAATACACAGCTCAGATGTTCAAGTATAGAAGTCTAGTTAAAGTGCAGGTGCATACAGTCCTGTGGGCTAGTGAAGCCCAGTGTGTGGTTGCAGAGGTGATCAGTGATAGATCAGTAACTGTCTATAGTGTTGTAGGCATGTTCTGGTGCTGGTGGTGTTACCAGTTTCTTGTAATTGCATTTATAATGAAAAGGCTTAGCAGCCACTGTTCTGTTTTCCTCATAATGCAAACAGCGATCGTACCTACACAGGTGCTCTACAAACACAGCAGAGAAAGCAGTCAGCTCAGTGCCTTTTAGCAGTTTTACTTGTAATGATATGAGAGTGCGGGATGTCTGTTCCCATGACAACACCTCTTACTTCCTAATCTCGATGAGCCAAAAGGTTTGTTTTACTGCTCATTGTGAATCTGCAGTTTAGTTCATTTGAGGTTTTTTTTCCACAACCAAACTGCGTGCTTAAAATGGGAAAAACGCAAAATGACGCAAAATGACAGGTCATTCATATGATTCATGCTGGAGTCCCTTTTTAACGAGGGTGTTACTATTAAACTGCCCTCACACTTAGGGTAGGGTCTGAGTCTTTGAGTGCTTGAGAGAAGAAAATCCTTTGTAAAGGAAAAAAACAGCTCTGCAAACATTTGTCAGACAGGAGGAATACTTTTGCCTTGTTCTCAGAGCAGCAGTGGGATGTTGTGAACAGAGAAGAGCGGGTTAGGGGATGTTGCTCACTGCTCTACCGAATTATGACTCTGGCTCAGTGAAAATAGTAATTTGCTAATTATGGTGACTGGCTGGCTGTCTTCATGAGCTGCACGGCTCTGACGGGGTGCGGCGGTCCCTGACAGTAAGATTACACAGTGTAGCTGAGAGCGAGACAGAGAAAAAAAGACAAAAGTGTCAAAGGGAGGGATTCTTAGTTTCTTCTAACTGTAAACTTAACACGTAAGTCGCAGTCCCTCATACACAATTAAGATTTCTCTCATAACTTAATTAATCACTCATTAAATAGCAAAATTGTTTAAGCTGTCAACAGTTGATACGAGATTCTAACCGGGTCAACTTTTCACATGTAGGACTGTAAAAAACTGTTAGACGTTGGTGGTGAACAAAGTTGACACTGTACAAACATTTATTCCAAGCACTCTAGTTATTTCTCAGCATTTAGCCTAGCCATCTAGTAATTGAGTCAGTGATTAGTATGTATATAATAGCCAGTGAAAGGTACGTAAGTTTAACTGATAAACTAGCAGTTAGTACCGTCACACTCTGTAACGTATTCCTGTTGTATATATTATTTTACTTTGCTAACATTACTATGCAAGACACATATGCTGTAAAGTGCCACATTTGCATTGTGCTTGGTGATGTAAGGTTTGGATGAAGCTGCTCAGCCATGGAAACCCATTCCATGAAACTATCTACACACTGTTCTCAGCTAATCTGAAGGCCACATGAAGTTGGAGGTCTGAAATTTGTGCTTCAGCACCCCCCCACTCTTTTTAGGAAATTTTAGAACTGGACTTGTTGCATAGCTGGCATCCTATCATGGTACCATGCTGGAATTTACCGAGCTCCTGAGAGCGACCCATTCTTTCACTAATGTTTGTTGAAGCAGTCTGCATGCCTAGGTGCTTGGTTTTATACACCTGTAGCCATGGAAGTGATTGGAAAACCTGAATTCAATTATTTGGATGGGTGAGTGAATACATTTTGCAATATAGTGTACTTTCACAGCTTTTTTGTGTAATTGGAAATTTCTTCCAAATTCAGGGGTGTTAACAGGCATTCCTTTTTTGCTGCAGTAACAGCCACTTTCACATTTGTGAAAGTTTAAATTTGTGTGTCTCTGACATGGCAGATTAAAGCATAAAGAGAGATTAAAGGAAGGCGAACAACTAAAGCAGGGCACATGCAGGGTAAAATGTCTGTAAATGAGGCTGACTGCATTAACCGGGAGATTGAACCAGACCCAAGAAATATATTTAGTAATGATATCTGACACAAATGATGTCAGGAAGTAGAAACATTGCTGTTTGATTGCTATTAGCCGAAAGGACATGAGTCAGGTACTGGTGTTGAATGACATAACACAACTCATTTTTGTTTTTGTATCCCATCTAGCTGATTCTTGGCAATGGGCATAAAAACTTCAGGCTCCTCCAGAGTGTCCTATTCTTTTTTTTTCTGTTTTTTCTCTTTCTTTTGTCAATGCTTTTTGTAGAGATTACAGAAGCTGTGTGTGTGCAGTTAGCAATAATCAGTACACACTGAAGAGGCTCAATTTACTTATTATTAGTGTTGTATCGATACTTGGTTTGCCAGGCAGCTTTAAGCTTGGACTTCACAGGATTTTAAATAGAAATGTTCCATTGTAACTGACACATGGCGTGTAATGATTTGACCAAAAGAGAAGCACCTAGCCATCTGTATGCAACTAAACAGTATCTCTACTTTCCAACCAACATTTACCTTGGTGCAACAATTTTAATAGTAGATGCTTCAGATGGACCAGAGTGTTAGAGTTCATCAATAGTAAGCAGCAGCAAAAGCCAATGAGATGGAAAAAATTGGATTGCCCAGGGTTGACTGGAGATGTGTTTTCCATCTGGAAGGCACAGCTACTCTGCTGCAAAGTTACAGCATGTCATAAATAATGAACAGCAGTGCATGTAACCCCAAAATAGAAAGCATTGTGTTTGAATTCAGCCAAATATAAAATAAAACATGCAATGGCAGAAAATCAGTCTGATACCTTATTAATGTCATGCTTTTACATAGCAGCAATGTTCTTCCAATTGAAGTCATTGTCTGAAAATGTGTACACTTGTCACATGCAGTGCATTATCACAAACTGAAACACCAGTGACATTGGTAACAACATTCCACATTTTTTCCAGTCTTTTAAAAAAACGGCAGAAGTAAATAAATACTAAAATGTGCTAAACCGCAGCAGCTGTTGTGTTTTTCCTTAAGGCCTTAACAGAAGGTCTCCTTATCAAGAAATAATATAGTAAGGCAAGTGATACACAATAACTAGTGATGCAGAGTTAAGATATGGGTACTGTATATCTAGGTCAGTTCTGCAAAGACGCTGCTGCAAATTTTAACATTGAATATAAAGCTCCAAGTCCATCAACTATTCACTACTAAGTGTAAATATGACCTTTTTCATATTTGTCTATTATGTCCCTCCTGTGCAGTAAAGAAGCGATATCATTTGTATGTGGCCATGAATTTCCCTTTCAGGTCTGTTACCTTTCTCCCCTAATTGCTATGAGTATCGAAAAGTCAAAACAAGAGTGGAATACCTTTTGTTTCTTTTAATGTGAAATTGTCTTTAATCTAAAAACCGTGACTCTGCTGAACACAAAAGACAGAACTATGCTGCACAACCTAATAAAAACTAGGGTAATTTACAGCCTTCTATCACTTCCTTGTATGCTATTCTTTAAAAATGTGTATTATGTATGAAAATGTATTATCTTTAAAAATGTTTTTGAAAATGAGTGTTCAGATACTAAAAGTATGCATACGTACAGAGCCAGTTACAATTCCACCCATTTTTAGAACATATAATTTTTAGCCGGGTATCCTATTTTTATCTTGTTGGGATTGTTGCAAAATTATTGAAGGATGAATTAATCTCTAGAAGTTTCCATTTAAATTTAAAATACATCAAAAAGGCTAGAAATATGTTTGATAATCTCATAAACTTACAACAATCATTCTAAAAATGAGAAATATAAAATATATCAACTAGATATAAGATCATTGTACAATGGTAACATTTTTGCAGTTCATTCATTTGATAATTTGCAGTTAACATATGACAATGAACTGACCAAACCAATTTTTCCCCTACTCTTGTAAAGTTATCATTTTGGTAACACAGAGTTTTGTCACATACAGTATATACTGTATATGGAACCAGTAAAACCCATCACACCAAAAGCCAAAACTGCCCAGCTTGCTTGCCTCTCTAAGGATTCTCTTAGAAGAGAAGAGGCACAGATTGAATTGTAAATGCCATGAACAAAGGGCACTTAATAATCCATACACTCATGGATTTTTAGTGGAAGAAATGGAATAAGTGAGTGGAGAGCGGACGAGGGAGAAAGCAAGAGAGGGAGCTTACTGACATCAAGGCAAGCATGTTGCATGAAAATGAATTAGCCTAATGCACTTCTAAAAATAGAAGCCGTGCAATCCAGTGCTCCCCAAGCTATGGGCTTCTAGTCATAAGGCCCTTCCAACATCAACCTCAACCTCCGTTCCTCTTTTCCAGACCACCTTTTCTGTACATTCATCTGTTTTCATCTATAGTTGGATATATATAGTCTACAACTATAAATATATACAGCCTGTACTTGTAAAGCTACTAAGAGTATATGGTAAGAGGAGGTGAAAAAGGTGTATAGTAATCACTGCGATCCTTATGGTTGTGCATTGCAAAGCAAACTATACTGTTATTCGATTTTTCCTTTTCTCCCGTTTCATTGCCGACTAACTCGTCCCGAAGCTTTCGCGATATCGACTCTGTTCCAACTCCAGATACGCTGGAGTGGCCTTGTATTCAGCTTTTTGATCGGATGCACGGATTCCGAGTAGGAAGGAATTTTTTCTGAATTTTTTTCCCATAGAAAATGAATGGGATCGAAAAACATGTGCCTATCTAACCTACTTCCGCTCGACCTAGAGACACCAAATCGGATACACTAGCTCTGGGCACAGCTCCAAGCATGAATGCGGTATTTGATTGAGACGCACTTGTTTGTTTCTCCTTTTTGTTTTGCATCCCTCATTCTCCCTTAGAGTCCCAGTCATTTTTGGACCCCTCTAAAGCCAGCTTTTTCATTCGCCCGAGAGGCGCGTAACTTCACATACACACCAAGGGCATGTCCCCAAGCACTAATCCACAGCCATACTGACCCGCACTCTTCTATCTGTCGTTTATACATCCCTCGTTCCTCCCACAGAGTCCCAGTCATTTTTAGACCAACTTAAAGCCGGCTATTTAGTTCGCCCGAGAGGCTCGTAACTTCACATACACACCAAGGGCAGGTCCCTGAGCACTAATCCACAGCCATACTGACCCGCACTCCTCTATCTGTTGTTTATTCATCCCTAGTTCCTCACATAGACTCCCAGTCATTTTTGACCCAAACCAAACCCGGCCTCGCCCTTCACCCGAGAGGCTCGAAACTTCACATACTCACTAAGGGAAGGTCCCCATCGCTAATCCACAGTCATACTGACCCGCACTCGTTTACTCATCCCTTGTTCCTCACTGACCAAGCTGCGCAACCATCCCGCGTTTCCTTCAGGAAATGTACTTTTCTAGTTTATTTATTATTATTTCATCACCGACTAACTCGTCCTGCAGCTTTCAAAATATCAACTCCGTTCCAACTCCAGTTTGTCCGGTATTATTGGATGGTTTGGGCTTGTATACAGCTTTTTGATTGGATGCACGGATTCTGAGTAGGAAGGAATTTTCCCGGCATTTTTTCCTATAGAGAATGAATAGGATTGAAAAACGCGTGCCTATCTAACCTACTTCTGCTCAACCTAGAGACACCAAATTGGATACACTAGCTCGGGGCACAGCCCCAAGCAGGAATTCAATGTTGGATTGACGCGCACTCATTCATTTCTCTTTCTTTTCGCATCCCTTTTTCCTCCCATAGAGAATGAATAGGATGGAACAATGATTGCCTATCTACCCTACTTCCCTCGACCTACAGACACGTCATCGGATACACTAGCTCGGAGAATTCAGTGATGGAATTTTCTCTTTCTCTTCCTTTTCACATGCCTTGTTCCTTCTATAGAGTCCCAGTCATTTTTGGACCCACCCGAAGTCGGCTGTTTTCTTCACCCGAGAGCCACCAAACTTTACGTACTCACTACGGGCAGGTCCCAAAACACTAGTCCACAGGCATACTGACCCGCACTCCTCCATCTGTCGTTTATTTTTCCCTCGTTCCTCCCATAGAGTTGCAGTCATTTTCGATCCAAACCAAGCAGTAATGTTTCCATTTGCCAGAAAGCCACAAAACTTAGTGACTCAGTGAAGGGCAGGTCCCCAAGCACTAGTCCACAGCCACATTGACCTGCACTCGTTTACTCATCCCTTGTTCTTCCCTGAGCAAGCTGCGCAACTTTTCTAGTTATCATTACATTATTATATCCTCGCCACAACACAGTGTTGCACATTAATCTGTAGCAGAAAAAACATAAATAACTGGTAATACTAGATGGTGCTTCATTATTACAGTCAATGTAATTTTCTGGCTTCACAGCCGAATAATAGACTTGACAGTGAGCATGGCCCAGCATAGGCTCACGTGTGCATGTAGATCCTTTTAGACAGGGTGTTCATCCTCATAAGGAAAAATTTTTGTTTCCTTGACCTTAACATACTTCTACTGATCCCACTACAATGCTGTATGTTTTGCGTGTTTTGGTTAATTTTACATCATCAATGCAGCTCAGAGGAAGTGTGAGAAAGTTAACTTGAGAAAGATTGTCCAAAATATGACATCTCTAGACTATACATTTTGTCCAGTTTATTCCATTATTACCTATTTTTTGGTAATAAAGGTATATCTGGTGATATTATCTTACACTTCACAGGTAGACTACCTCTTTTGTTGTTTGTGTGTTTTAACCACAGCTGCCATTGACCAGGATGAACAGAAGCAGGGCTTTAGGTAGGAGAGAAGGGTTACCTGAAGGGCGAGAGGCTTCCAACGCACATTCTTGAGGAGAGCAGGGGTAGAGGTCAGGGTGTTTTGTGGCCTTTTCTTCAAGGTGAGAATGACACCATTGGGATCTTCGCGTAATGCATTAACCAGGTTCTTCAGCTGCCAGCCAACCTGAAAAGGCACACACACAGTACTATAGCTTAGACCTGGATGTCCAAATCTTGTGGGACCTGAAATCCAGAAATCCAGAAAATCAACTTGGCTAGGTTTTTTCTAACACGTGGCCAGTGCTTTATGTAATTTGGCCTTCATTTACACCTGATTTAGATTTTCCTCTAATACCTTAAACACTGTTTAATCAGAAGTCATTTATGTCAGTGTCACAGAAGTCAACATGGCCAACATGAAAACTGTTCATTAGTCTATGTATCCCTAAAAGCTTTTAGAGTGTTGTTTGAAAGCATTAACCAGTGAATATATTTGTTGAAATGCCATTTAAACTTTATTATATCTGATCATTGTGCTTCTCTTTTTTATTTTATCCTTGATCTAATGGTGGCTTAACTGGTGTAATTAATACTAATGTGAAGTTTAGTCTCTCGTTAGTGGTGGTCAGATCTGGGTCTCAAATCCCCATCCCTGGGTTGGGCTCAAATTTAAAACCGTGGGTCAGGTTGCATCAGGCTCAGACTGGATTTCCTTAGACTAAATTCAGGTTTGAACAAAGAAAAACAGGCCAAATTATAGCAGTATTTTAGATTAAATATATCTGGTCAGACCTCTTTGTTCAGTATAACCATGACACAAATCTAAAGTTTTAAATATCTAGTAAAAGTCAGCAACAAAAAAGAAACAGACACTTCAAAATGACATTATTACAAAAGAGCTTCAAAAACCCAGTCCAGTCCAAGGCCTCAAGTTGAAAATAAAACTAATGTCCTTTAACAAAACCTGTCCAAATATATCTAATATATATCATAAAGTGATGTATCTAAGCAAGGACAGTCTCATATGGGGAAACATTTTGCTCACCTAATTCAGCCAGGCACATGTCTCCCATGACAAGAGGCAGATGGAGCGAGTCAAATCCCAGACCAATGCCCAGTCAGACAGAAGACTGCACTGACAGAGTCCAAGTGTTCCTATGATGTATCATCTTTGAGCTTTTCTAGGACATTCTGACTACAGAGGTCAATGTCATCAAATGTGTGCATGCACCTATCAATGTTAGAAGCTTTAAAGCTTGCTTCTGTATTAGTCTTTCTTTCTAACTGCGATATAGGATGACAATAGCAGATAATTTACTTACATCCTCAGAAGACATGCCTTTCTAACTAAGTTCTAACTGAGTTCTCTTTAAATACTCTTACATATGTTAGCTTTAAGCTCAAAACTAGGCTCCAGCTTGTGAGAATGCATGCACTGCATGCATTCACAAATCTTACTCTTTTGTCTCTTCAATTGCCTGTTGCTTGAACCACTCATTGAGTGACTCATGAATGGTTTAAGTCAACATGAAACATGTCTTGGATCAGTCCAGTGCTTAATCAAAAAGATAAAGACTGACCCGTTTCATCTCTTACACTTTTAGATCACCATACCTCCTGACCTGGAAAAATTGCATCAGATTTAATTTCAGTTCCGTTTATCACCGCAAGTCTTTCAGATCCTGAAACTACCACCACCATATTTTACTGTAGGTATAATGTTCTTTTTCTGAAATGTGGTGTAATTATTTTTTGCCAGATGTAATGGGGGACACACCTTCCAAAAAAGTTCAACTTTTGTCTCATCAGTCCACAGAGTATTTTTCTAAAAGTCTTGGGGATCATCGAGATGCTTTCTGGCAAAATTGAGATGAGCCTTAATGTTCTTTTTGCTCTGCAGTGGTTTTTGTCTTGGCACTTGGCCATTCAAGCCATGTTTGCCCAGTCTCTTTCTTATGGTGGAGTCATGAAAGCTGACCTTAACTGAGGCAAGTGAGGCCTGCAGTTCTTTGGATGTTGTTGTGGGGTCTTTTGTGACTTCTTGGATAAATCGTCGCTGTGTTGTGATGCATCATGGGTTTTACAAAACTACAAAAATGTTAACTGCTGAATTAGAGGGTTGACAAATGTTTGTTTAATTTGAGATTGCACAGTTTTTGTCATTGGGCACTGCTGTTTGTTACCACTATATTACTAATTGCAATCATTTATATTGCATATAACTGTTACCTAAGATTGTAACAGGTCTAATGACTACACCTGTATCAGTGTGGGCATACATACCTCTATAGGCTGCTAAATGAATATTGTAATTATAGACTTATTTGAGTATTAAATTGCCATTAGAAACATTTTCATGTGCATTGACTAGTAATACATTGGCCAACTACTTTTAACAACGCCTGAGCATCATTGGACAAAATGCCAAGGTGAAAGATGGACCACTCTCTCAAGAGGATAAGAGAAGAATACAGAGATTGTTTGCTTGCCGCCTTTTTCAGTGAGGGACACTTTGGCTATGGGAAGCAGGAGGATTGAGTGTGTAAACTGGTTTTGTTTGACTCCAGGCGATGACAGTCACTGCTCGGCTCTGACCTTGGCATTGGGGAAGTGATGATGTGTCAGAATGGGCTGATCACAAAGAACGGCCATGAGGGGCCAGTCCCAGCTCTGGAGTTCAGGCAAAGGGCTGTAGCCCATCTGAACTTCAGCATGGTCAGCTGGTAGTTATTCACAACCTGTTTGCATTACTCTGTAAGCTTCAAATGAGAAATACTGAATGTAAAATTATTTTGATATTGATTTTGTTACTATAGTACTATATTAATACTATTTGTAACAATAAACAAAATAAATTTCACATATTTTACACAATCTCTGCATTATGCGACCATTAAGTAGTTAAAGTTTGTCATTCAGAGTGGTTTGATATGAAATTTTCTGTTCACTGACAATCTCTGACAAAATTGTTCAGATTGGTGACAAGAACCATGACTGATTTAACTGATTTAAAGTTGACTGGTTTAATGCCTCTTCAGCTGTGTTCAGACTTTTGTTCAATTAGATCCCACTGTCTGCACTGTTATTTGCTCTGCAAATCTGCAGGGCAGGTCAGATATGTGTGATTGTGTCCAGGTATCACTAACTTATCTGCTTGGGTTGCTGTGATAATGACATGACACAAGTTTCAGCATCCACTGTACATAACAACGCTGGTGACGTGGATGTCAAAGGCAGATGCAGGAAAGATGAAAGAGGCATAATTTAACTCTAATTTAATTTAATTAGAATTAATTTAATTTATAACACCTTTGGGATAAATTAGAGCGGAGACCGTGAGCCAGGCCTGCTTGTCTAGTGTTAGTGTCTGACCTCACAAATGCGCTTCTGGAAGAATTATCAAAAATTCCCATAAACACATTCCTACACCTTCATATGTGTGTGAATAGATAGATAGATAGATAGATAGATAGATAGATAGATAGATAGATAGATAGATAGATAGATAGATAGATAGATATGTGTGTGTGTATGTATTTATGGGTGGATGTGTGTGTGTGTTATCTGTGTGCACACATGCATGCAAGTCTTCTAAAGCACAGTGAACTGCAATTTATTTTCAAAGCCATCACCTAGTTTACTGTATTCATAATTTATTTTGACAAGACTGCTACGCCAGCATGTGCTGTGAAACTGAAATACACTGTTATTTTAGCGAGCAGGGAAAGATCCCTCTGCAGAGTATAGATTCAGCCTTAACATTAGACTGCTGATCCAGCTAATCAAAGTCTTCAGGGGATTTTGAATATTTGAACCAGGTATGCTGTTGGTGTTACAATTCAGATTACAGTTCACTGTTTTTGACCTTCTGGCTAACACTAAATTTTATAGATTATTTTAGTAATCCATAGTAATCTATTTTTAAATTCATTTTAAGGCCAAACAATAAAGTAATTTAGCAAGCCATGAGAAGAGTACTTAAACTGTAGACGAAATCTGCTGGAAATTTGCATTAAGGTATTAAGGTATCCTGTTCTACTTTACTGCACTTTTAATTAATCGTATTTATCTGTTTATAAAAAGCATCACACAAAACCATCCTCTGTACTACCTGTCTCAGACTGGTATTTCTTCTTTTACAGCTTAATCTTTATAGTAATAATGTTCCTGCCTGGGAAACTTCTGGTCTGCTTTGTGCGGGGTGTTATGTGCTATGTTATCACTGTGACTTGGGGAAAACCCATGAAAAGAACAAACGTACTATAAATGACTACATGAAACATTAACTGAACACAGTTTTCCTTACTTGTTAGCTTTCCCAACCATGTGTTTACGTTGCAATAAACCATTTGAACTGGGTTTTACAAAACTACAAAAATGTTAACTGCCGAATTAGAGGGTTAACAAATGTTTGTTTATTTGAGCTTGAGCAGTTTTTGTCATTACTTGGGCACTACTGTTCGTTACCACTATATAAATAATTACAATAATTTATATTATCATATATATAAATATTGTCAATCATTACAATCAAGTACATTGTTATTTGAAGAGAGACCAGTTTTCAGGTTTTTTTTAGAAAACCATAGTACATTTTGTAAATTAAAACCACATCTTGGAAGTTTAATTCTGAGTGCAAAGTAGCAAGAGGATTGAATTAAATCTAAGTTTACTGTACTATTAAAACCAGTATTAAAACAATGGTTTATTTTAAATAATTTAAAACTCTAATTATTTTAAAGTTTGGTGCATTTGGACTAACAGTTAAACTTTAATTTAATTCAAGTTTAAATTTAATGTTAGTTGGATTAGTTTAAATCATGTTTAAATAAGGAATTGTGAAAGTCCTACTGTTGTACATGTGCAGGTTTATTGAGCAGCCCTGGAGAAAAGCTGCAAAACTACAGATCTTCCACACATGGTTGTGACATTTACTAATTTGATCTAAAATTGGCAGCAGTACCTTTTGTCGATGCCAGTTTCCCGTTTACAGTTTAGTTGGCCATTTTTCTTGTAATGGATAAGAGATTATGATTCAGTTTGCGGTTGGTGGTCTAACTAAAGCGTGAAAAAAGGTTGGACAGAAGTGATCAAAGGAACAGTGCTGTGAAGGCTCACCTGCAGAGAGGAGCTAGGGGCGCTCCACAGCAGCGATAATAGCCTAATAGTGGGTTTGCAGATGAAGTAGCTCCATTGCCATGAGACATGATGTTCTGTCATCCCTCCTTCACCTTATCCCAGAGGTACTATGTGCACATCAATCATCTATGCTCTATGGTGCTGAAACTTCCTGCTTTACGCCCTATGCCTCGCTCAACAAGACAGCTGAGCAGTGCCAAAATGTTAACGTGCCAGAACAGTAAAAAATGTGCAATATTATCATGCATTTAGAGCAGTAATAATTGTCGAAGGTGTCAGGCTTTATGAATACGGATGGATCTGTGGACCCTGTTCTTTAGTGAGTGCGTGTTTATCAGCTAAAGAAATGCAAACAACAACAAGTAATTCAAGGATAAAATTGAACCATTTAAAGAGAAATTTGCATTTAAATGATACTGGTCTCATCGAACAGGCCTGTGCTTGAAGTGGTACATTTTCAATTGAGATCAATATAATTGGCCTTGTGCTAAGCCATGAAGGTTGCAAAAGCAAAGGAAGGAAAATCTCCATAATGATACAACAGATGAGTACTAATGTTCTCATGCAGAGGATAAAGAACTGCAGAGTAGTATGGTCTGTAACCATTCAAAACCTTTTCATTCAGACGAGAGATGGTGAGTGTAACAACAAAAAACATTAAAATTCATGCTAAGCTTGCAGATTTAATGTGGTTTAAACACTGCCACACTGTCTAGTGAACAACAGCTGAAATTTGTGTTGCTTTAATCAACAAAAAAAAATTAATTATATGATTATATGAGTCTCAAGCTTTAAAGTATCCAGTGGCTATTCAATTAAAGTCCAGCTGAACACAAAGAAACACTGTACATATTAAACCAATGCTCTACATTTTGTCTTGAAGATCATTTGTTGGTGTAGCTCTATTCCTTTGGCAGCTGCTGCCAAACTGACTTGATCTGACCAATGCTTCATGTTATCAAACTTTTAAGGGAGCTGTATTTTCTTATAATACAACTGGTATCACAATGCAAAACTTTCATCCAACCAGTATATTGTGAGTTGCCTGTAACTTGAAAGTTGCACCCAACACATTCAATTACTCCGCTTGTTGGGCAAAACATAAGCTCATATTTTGAATACACCATATCATTCCTGCTATAAGAAGTCATTTGCAAGGTGCTACTTGACATTGTTTGATATCTAAATGTCTGTCTTTTATACCCTAATAGTACTTAATGCCTCTTTTCCATTATAAAATTACTACACGTTTATCAATGAGCAGATATTGCTCTGCTCTTCTGTAAAAAAAAAAATGATAATAAAACGTTCTTTGGATCGCAGATGTGTAGTTCTGCGCAGCTCTTTGTTAAATTAGGAAAAGATGGGAACAAATAAAAATAGCTGTGTAGATCACAATAACAGCAGGCAAACAAGCAGAATTACCAAGGCTAAACATATTTACGCAGATGTTAGTGTCTAGTTAGACCAGCTGGTTATGGAACCTTTTTTAACTACTCTGTAAACTATCCTTTTTTGCTATTTGTCCTCATGTGTCTTAGTCATATGATGCACTATCAGTATTTTTTATTGGTGGTTTTATGCAGGACATGTACTGTTATGCAACTTAAGCACAATTTAGTCTCATGTAGATTTCAAGCAACTAGACTTGTATAAACACAGCAAACCAGTCATACTCACCACAGTCTGGTGATTGACCTGAATGACCTCATCCCCAGCATGGATCTTTTTGCACTGGTCAGCAGGGGACTGGAGGGAAACAGAGAAAGGAGAAAGTTTAGAGCAAACATGCGTTGATTTCCTTTCTACGTATTATGAGCCACCCGTGATTAGTCCTCCCAGTACTCATATTCCTAGAGGACTGCTGTTTTGCCGTGTACGTAAAGCTATTGGATTCCTGCTGAATATATTAAATTTTGAAATGTGTCAATGTATACTTCACATTTTGAACCTCTACCATTAATTTCTAACACTAGGGGCATTAAGATGATATTAACACGAGAGCATGTGTAACAAACCTGTTCTTATAAAGTTTTATTACATAAAAAGCATTTTCAGCAGAGTCTAAGAAAAGGAACACTATGCTCAAGCCACAATGTAAACAGGTAATGCATGACTATTCAAGTCAAGTCAAATTTATTTATATAGTGCATTTTACAACTAAGCAGCTTTCCAGACAATCCTGGTCCATGCCCTCCATTGACAACAAACTGAAATTTGTAGGAATTGCTTATATGCTACAGATGCAGCAGTTAACAAATATAATTTCTGTTAAAAGAGATGAGCTGTGATTTAAATATATTAGTGCTGTACTTTTAGTGTAAATAAATATTTGGATTCCACAGAGTGAAGCAGAAGTGGACTGTGTGTGTGTACGCATGCACCTCAGTGAGGTGGTCCACTTGTAAAACTCTTGAGTGCCTCTCACTTGCTTCACTCCAGAACACTGGGCTTTGTCTCCCAGGTAACCTCAGGGTTGCATAGCAACGGGAGGCAGTGCCTCAGCTGCGAGGAACAGTGAGGGGTTGATGGCGGACGTTCTGCCTCAGGGAGGATGGAGACGCAAGCTGTTTAGGTGGAATCACTCTATCGTACTCAACCGACACACTCAGCTTCAATTAGCCGACCAATCAATCAAGGGTTGTACATTCAACCAGTGGATAATCTTCCTCTTCCTGCCTATAGCGTTCTTATCTGCGTGCTGGTATCTGCTTACAGTACATGCTCAATAAGACCCATTTAGCATGAGCTAATTTCAATACTGCTAATTTCCCCCTATTAGTTTTGCTTTTGTAAAAAGTATCCTTTAACAGAAGCGTCTAATTCTGCTCCATCCTGCACCTATACACTGGTTTCTGCTCATAGTTCACTGTATATGACATCAATGGAATGGGTCCACCAAAAAACATCTTTTCATAATATAGCCAGTCAACCACAACATCTCTTTTTAGGAGGTTTATTGTTATTTGATATGCATTTTATACAACACCTGTTGTCTAAGCTGTCAGTCTGCTCTTTACAAGGACAATGTAAAGTTTTATTAATTTTTATAGTTTATAATACATACTGTGCCATAAACCTCACTGGAATGAAAGTACATCCTAAATGAAGGCATGTGGATTGAGCTGTCCAAGAGACGTTTTGGGGCATAGTGTTTCTTCTAGTTATTTTGATGACTTCTAGTGTTTGTTAGCAATGCTAGCCTTGTATCCTTAGACCTAAATGAAAGAAACACTCATGGCTGAGTGGCTACATTTTGTGGAAAACTACATAATTCTGATTTTGTCAAAACCAGTTATATTTCTGTAGGAGGGAACACTGGGCGTTGGCTCATTTTCTTAATGCTAGTTTCATGATACCTGTCTCAATAATACATTTTGATTAAATATGTCTTTAAAGGGACAATACTCAGCTGCAAACTGTGAAAGCTTTGTAAAAAAGGAGGATGCTATATCTTCCTTTCCTATTACAGTTCTGCCCCTCCATTAAAAGGTAACCAGCATGCATTTAAACTAATCTTTTCATGCCAGCCTTACTGTGGCGATTAAACTGTCGGTCTGAGGAGACAGCTTTGGCGGTACCAGCAAGGGTGCCAGGCACTCTATTGCAGTCACTTCTCACAAGTGATGCCATCAGGCTTTACACACACACACTTACGCACCCACCCACCAAGCCCATTATAATATCCATAAAGGACTTGCACGCTTCCCTGGCAGCAACTCTGCCATAGCAGGGCTGGATCTTTTCCCTGGCAGTGCCCGCTGTGTGCCAGCCAGTCATGGATGTGCAGCAGCACCTGTCCCTGGCATGGCCCATCTGGCTCATGTGGGTTTATTAATGGAAGCTGAATGTGAGGGGAAATGGAGAGTGAGATAACCACAAGGACACACGCCAAACTAAAGCACGGAGGGCCAGCTGATCATGTGACATTGTACCATGACCTCAGTCTATGGCGCAATCAGGGTTCACTGATGTGGTCATTTAGGCCTGTATCAGAGAACTGGCTAAAGGCAAGTTTGTCTCTGACGAGCCCATAAATAGACTTGACATCAGCGTCTACTTGGATAGCCTTGAGGTAGAAGCAGTAAAGGCACTGGACTCAAATATCTGTTTCAAAACATGCATAGATCCTTGTTTAACCTAGCATTTTGAGATGGACACAACACTGGCAAACACTGCATACTGGAGTATGCCTTAATTCCACTGTCTAATCAGTGTTTTTAAGATTTGGACTGATCTAAACTAAAAGCATGCATTGCATTGTTTAAATTAAAAAAATGTTTTTGTATTGCCATACTACCTAGGTCTCTCTCTATTTGGTAACAATTTGCCAGACATCTCGGCATGGAGTTATAGAGGCTTTCTAATGATGTCCTGTGATAATCCATCTCATGCATCTTGAATATTCTCACGCAGTTCCTACAGATTTTGTGGTAGGGGTGGAATTGAAGTGACAACAGGCCTTCTAGATATGAGACACGTGACAACAAATTATTCATTTTGGTGCTAATGATTTGTCACTGGTCTCCACCAAGAAAGTCTGACTTTTGGACATTGCTGAAGGTGACCCTCTCCCATTGTGAGTGACTCCATTACAGTCTGATACAATACCGTTGCAGTCCTTGGCGATGCTGACATTGTAATGGGCTATATTCATAAAGTCTTATGTTGTGGAGTCATCTGTCAATGGTGCTAGCACTAAAAGCATGACTTATGAAGGGCAACCCAGCTTGCTGAATGTCCGCAAGCCTGAAATGTTGGGATTGCTGCAATTGGGCACACAGTTATGTTTTAGCACTCCTGATGTGCCCTGCCATTGATAGCATAGATAGTGGCTACCTTCGCCTTCATTTGATGTTGTCATAAACAAAAACTTGGACTGCTACAGATTAAAACCATATCGTCTTTGGCAAGTTATAGAGGTTCTGTTTAGGATCTGACAAAATGTTGAGTTTGAGTATTAAGGCCCTTATGGTGAGTGCTTCAGTCCTGCCTTTGCTGTGGAGTGACACACTGCCCCTACTGCTGGTGTGATGATCTGGGGAGTCATAGCATACGACAGTCCGTCACCCCTACTAGTGATACGAGGGACACTAACAGCTCAACGATATGTGCAGGGCACCCTCTGGCCACATGTGTTACCTCTAATGGCAGGGCTTCCAAGTGACATTTTTCTGCAGGGTAATTGTCTTCCCAGGAATGAAGATTGCAACACTATCTTGGCCTGCCTGGTAATTAAATATTGTAATCGCTTACATATATCATCATTACATTCACACATATTTCATGCATTGGTGCATTACTTTTTTTTTTGTCAATGACTACATTTTCAGATATGATCTGTACACAAAACACTACTTAACGCAAAGTCTTAACAAGCTCAAAGTGTATCTTATACTCTTATCTTTCAATACCAGAATTACATTGAACACTAATTCACCCCAACCAAGGATTCAAATAGTCAAATATCGAAAACCTGCTTTATTTGTCCATTCCAAAGCTAAATAATAAATTGGTACCTATTTCCATTTCTTTTTTTAGTCATAAGGTTATGACTAGTTTTTAATTATGATTAGCTTGTTTAATTAAAATATTCCTGTAAAAGAAGAACAAATTTAACAAAAATATCCCATTCCAATTATCTGCTTAGAAGGCTGGAATTATGGTGAACATTGATTTACCTCAACTAGAGTACAAGACTACAGTATACTTCAAATAAAGAAATACAAGAAACTGAATTACTCCCAGACGTGGTGTTCTAAGTATTCTTAAAAAGAATTGAGGAACCACTAGAAGCTCTGTCCAGCGATGCAGGAAGCTATGTGGATCAATTGCAGTCAGCAGGACACCTCAGAGCAAATGGTGTAGTGATTAGGAGTTGTGCTCAGCAAGAGGCACACATCACAGTGTACAAACTCAAACCACCATGTCAGTTTGGCCAAACAGATAATTTTTTAATGTCTTTTATTGTTTTTGTTTTAAAGTGTACTACCAGCTTAACAGTCAGAGTAACGGCCTGTCACAAAGTCCTTACTTGCTGTTTTGTGTACGTTTTCTGTTGATTTTCTTGAAAATACGTTATCTATAGAGAACACACTTATGCACATTTTAATGCATAGTTAATGTTTATTTACTATATTTAACATTTTTGGGAAGTTAATACATATTGTGTTACCTGTACAGATGTAATGGTACTTTTTTATTTTATTTGTTATGCTGCTTCAATATATTAGATGCAGCAATTAAACAAAAATTGTGCTCTAAAATTTGCAGAAAATGTTTGTTCCCTGTAGAGGATATTTACTTTCACTTATGTATTTAATTAATACATTAAAAATTATAAAAATATTTTAAAACAAAAATAATAATAATAATAAATGTAAATTGACCAGGGTGAATATGTCTCACAGTTTATAATACAATATGTTAGTGGCAATGCGCAGTTTCAGAAATATTGGGGAGGGACATTAGCATTGCAAGAACGTAAGCAGTTTTCTTGGGCACTTTTGATGGCAAGGGTGAACTTCGGAATAGGTTAAAAGTCCCTAACTTTCCCTCTCTCTCAACTGACATGGGCCTAAAATGAAGCTCGTCATAATGAAGCTTTAATGAACGCTGAGTTTACCCCACCCAGAAAACAAGGCCACACGTGAAACCTTTTGTCTGTGCAGCATGGCGGCATTGGAGGAGGAAAGCTTGGCGGAAGTGTTAGAGGAAGTGCTGCCGTGCCCTCGGCCCGGCATGTGTTGTTTTCTCACATGTTGTTGCAACGACTGCTCTTAATCTTTCATGAGCTTCCCTTCTGAGTGCTGCTGTCAGCAACTAGCTCTCTCCTTTCCTTCTCACCATTCGAGACACATTCACTTACGTTTTCTGTGGTGCCTGTGATCACGTGAAGCCCGTCATATGTCGACTTGATGTACATGCCCTGGAGATGCCATTGGCGGAGGGGGCGGGGGAGAGGATGAAAGAGGGTGTTACTTAGAATACAGTTTTGGAGCACAATACAATAGACACAGCAGTGGATACAGACCTGATGTACACTGACTGCTTTGCTAAAACCCTGTACCTTGCAGCTAAAATGAAGCACTAGCCACTGTTATACCATCAAAACCTATATAGTACATAACCATGTATAGAGGATATTCCAAGATATTTAACACTTTGGTATGAGGTTGTCCGATATTACACTAACAGTAGTGTCTTTGTATATTGTAAAACATTTAAAATAATCTGTCCCTTAAGGGGTCTTATATTGCACTTTTGCTATGTATTAATAATGTAACAATTAATTAATAATGTAATAATGTATTGTTCTACATGTAACAGAAATAACAAAGGACCATTGTAAGTTTCTTTGGATAAGAGCACCAGGTCAATCCCATAAATGTAAATGTATTTACTTTGAGCACTGGTGTGGGCTCATAAGGATTGTGGTTCATGGTTTCTTCCCTACTTTAGTGCCATTTAAAGTATATGATAAAGTATCTCTTTACTTTAGTGCTTGCTAAACAGGAGACAGCAATAATGAGTTAAATGAGTTCATAAGGTGCTTCACTTCTATAAATGTATTTATTAATAATTACTTGTTGTCAGTATGATCTGGTGATCATAATTGATTTCTGGAAAAACAGAATATGTAGAGCTGGGCAAATGTCCATTTTGGATGGATTATGGGAAAACAAGATATTTGTTTTGAAATGAATCATGCTTAATGTGATGAGGGACAAATGAAGCAAAAAGGTCAGGGAGTGGGTAAATGAGTGCTAAGCAGTGTAAATCTGTCTGTTAAAGTGCATAAGAGGTCTCTGCATATGTATGCATGCATGTGTGTAAAATATATCAGGTCAAATCTTATTGACCCCTGCTCAAGCCTCTCATCAGTTGCTAGCTTCAGACTCTTCTGTAATTATTTTTAAATGACTGAAGCACTGAAGGACTTGCTGTGTTTTTTTTTTTGTTTGTTTTTTTAAACATTTGTCGATGTAGGCTACTGTAAAGAAATTGTCAGTCAATAATTTTCAATAATTGTCAATAATTTGTAAATGTAGATTATTTTTTGCGCTCCACTGAATGGAACACAATTGCATGAATTTATGCATAAACTCTAATACATTTTATATGGAACAAAATTAAACACATAAGAGGGTTCTGCCACTTCTCAGCTCCTACAGACAGAGATGTCCAGAAAATGGAAAATGCTCAAACAGCTTTATATGGTAATGAAACTTGTTCTCTCCTATAAAGGTTCACACACACACACACACACACACACACACATACACACACACACACACACACACACACACACACACACACACACACACAATAAATAAATAAATAAAAATAGCATTAAATAGCTAACATAAAATATGAATAAATCAATAAATAAATAGATAAAATGTCCTTTTCTGTAGGTTGACTGGTTATTTACAGTACCAGTCAAAAGGCTAGACATAGCTACTAGAAGAAAGTTTCCTTATTTAGACATGAAAGTTGAATAAATGTAACAATAGATTTTTTTCTTAGTAATTTGGGATAAATTCTTCTGTCAATCATGAATATTCACAAAACTAAAAGCATAACTAAAGCTTTTAACATTTATGAAATAAGGCATGGAAATGTCAGCTTTTTATTTGTTTGCAGGAAATTATGTCATTACATAAAGCTTGTTTACTGCAAAAAGTCAGTTTGATGGATACAAGCTGCTGCGTTTTTTGCATTCTTATTTAATCATTTGCAGTTTGTCTAGCACGTCAGTGGAAACATAAAAAGTTTTCACACACACTTCTGTACTTGATCCATTTGCACAAGTCCCACATATTACCATGCCACTACAACGTCGCTTCTGTGCTGGGATTGGACAGCATCCAAATGATATCTGAACAACAGGGTCTTTGGTCAAAAACTGACCAGTACTAAATAAAGTAGGGTATAAAGTGGACTGTGAGTGGAAGAACAAGCTGTATCAAAACAAATGTGAGCTACTTTAAAGAGTCTGAAATAAAGCACTCTTGCTAAAGCTTTTAATGTTATGAGGTTTTGGAGATGTACAGTTTTCAACAATGCAGCTCTTTTGAAATGTTGTCATATTGACAGAGATTTAAGCAGCACAGGGACATCTGAGATTAAGTGGGATTAGCATTAATCCTGACGTACCAGGCCTTCGCTGGGCATAATGTTGGTCAGGTGCACCACCTCCAAGTGAGCCGACTGGGACACCAGCGAGTCAGAGGACAGTGAGATGATGTGGTCACATATTCCAGACAATGTTTTGCACTGTCAGAGAGAGAAGAGATAGAAGAGAGAGAAAGAGAGAGAGAGAGAGAGAGAGAGAGAGAGAGAGAGAGAGAGAGGAAAATAGGAAGAAGAGACACAATTTCACAGTTTATTGAAAGGTAAAATTAACATTGATCTGTGGTGTATGATGTTAAACTAGTTTTGTACAAGCATGCCCAGATTTGTAGTGCTCTAGAGAAGACTTATTTTCTTGACAATGCTTTTACCAGAACTTGAGAACATTTGAAACAAAACAGTACATTTGAAACAATGCAAGCTTCTGTTTTTTTTTCAGATTGATCTTTTTTTAACAATGCATTAGACATGTACCCATAGAGAGTCATTTTCAAAGCATCTATAAAAGCACCAAAACAATTGTCCTTTAAAAGACATGGATTAGAAACCAATGGGGAGGTTCTGTTTTTAGAGTGAGTTTCCTATTCTAGTCTCTAGTACAGGGAAATGGCCCAAAATCATTGTGTAGTAACGGACCTTGTCATACATATGCAGCTAACTGAAACAGTGTTTACACACACTACATTATTTTCTTACATTTAAAATAATCAATCTCAGCAACAGCTTTGCAGATGGAACTGCAAGCACTGTGCTATCTATCTATTTATTTATATATATATTATATATATATTTTTTTCCCACTTGCATCATCAAGCAACAAAGCTTGCTTGAAATTATCTACCAATCTGACCTGGTTTTTAATGAGCAATTACAGGATTAAAGCTCTCTGCAGTGTGCACTGAGGCGACATCCTTCAAAGGCACACTCCGGCGGCTCTTCACCAGCGTTTAACGGCCTGCGCTGACAATTATCAACTACATGCTGTCACTCATTTCTGTTGTGAGTTATGAATTTGCATGTGCTAGGCCTGCTCAGTATATTGTCTCATCTTCGCCATTGCAATGTGTGCATACACAATAGTCATAATGCAGAACATGCAATGTCATTGCAAAGCAAATTAAAACATGTCACAGTTTTTTGGTGCTTGAAACAGAAGGATAACTTACACAGTTTTCATTTTCCATGACTAAACCAAAGGAAAAGTCTGTCTGATAACACAATTTACTCTACTAATTCATTATCTGAAGTTAAGAAAGTGTGAGACAAAACAAAATTGTGATAAAATTAGATGATTAATAGCCCATATTTATGACATTTATCAGAGTAAGAATTCTGTTTTAAAACACCTATGTGTCACTGCTAGACTGATAATAGCAACATTTACCTAACAGTGTCCTGTGAGGAGTGTCTTGTGACCACTGATCAAGCACTAGAGAATGACCAACACAAACCCTGTAGGAAAAACACTGATTCACACATACCATCACAACACACACTAACACATCACCAGCATGTCAGCCTCACTGCAGTGGTGAGAATGATCCACTACTAAAATTACAGCTGCTCGGTGTTGTTGCGCAATTGTAGTGCATCTGTATGGTAAATAGAGCTGATTAAATTGGCAATGAGTGTAGGTACAAGGAGGTTTACCTAATGAAGTGGCCAGTCATTGTATATACTGCAGATTTTTTTTCACTATTGTTCAGGTCTGTTTGCAGTAATTATCATTGTTCTCCAAATCATTTAGGCGCTCAAATTGATTGAGTCAGATATTTAAAATCTTTTAATCAGCTACCAAAATAAAACGCCATTTGTCACTTTTGACACATGCTGCAATTTACTGAAACTTTTGTGCAGAACTCATTGTGCAGCATAGGTTCCACAATGTGGAACATCATTACATTTTATTAAGAGTAGGATATTGTGGTACGGTGTGGGAAGGCATGGTACAGTTGTTTTTCCCACTAACAACTGGGGTAAATGGGAGGAGCTAGGAATAGTGCAGACCACAGCTGAAAGAACCAGAACTTAATGGCAGTCTGGCACACAACATTCAGGGGTCATGCCAGGAAAAGTATGGTCTGAATCTTGATGTATAGAAAATAATCCCATTTAAATTGCAGTCACAATATTAATCAGAAAAATTGCAATTACATATTTTCTTCCAAGCTGTTCAGCCCTAGTACAGAACATTGATTGAATACATTTATTTGGCACAGGATCAGGACATGTCATCATTTGAGTTAGACAACCATCTTCCAAACTATTCAGAAACATTGTCTTCCAATCTTTTCATGAAAATAAATATTGAATAAAAAGAAGTCAGAAGTCAAAATTTCCAAATGTTGCTAAAGTTGTTAGTGTTTACTGTGAGCTGTACCATTAACGCCAACCTCCAGAGAGACTTGCCTGTTTTTATAGGTACAGTGGCTATGTGGAAATGGACCCTGCACCAAGGTATGGGGAATTCTGGATCAGTAGTAGCAATCACGTTGTACTTTAGCATGCTGCATGATGGAAGAACGCCTTTACAATGCATTAGTATTCAACACAGTTAACTCAAGCTGTCCAAGAATGAACTCAATTAACACACAATTCTCCAGGTGTAATCACTAAGAAGCAAAGTTGTTCACGCACTTCAGAACTTTGAATCACCAGGGCCAGGATGAATAAACAGAGTGTGTTCATTGCTTCGGAAATAGGTGTGTGGGATTGTGTACTATGTATTATCATCTTAATGGAGCTCCCTAGCCATCATCACCTAGAAGTGTTAGGGTGCTGTTGCTGCGAAGCTGTAATTAAAAGCATGGTATGGGCACAAGTGTGGACACATTAAATACAGGTACTAATTCTCTCCAGATGTGTACATATGAGTAATGTGCACTTAATAACTAGTATGACTAAAAATGAATAGGACTGTTGAAAATGTCATGTGACCGTATTGAGCCACGAGAAGGAATGCAGAGAAGGTGTATTTAATTTATTTTGTCATGTTTTAAATGAATTTTTGACTCCTAGTTTTACATAGTTAGCTACTGTTATAATATGTGGTTATTACTTGCTGTTGTGGACTTTTAGTAGCACTTTTTCAGTCTTGCATGTACAGTACATTGGTACAGTGTTTCCCACACACAGATTATACTTTGGTAGTCCACCCAGGTATATAAATACCCACCTGAGTATATTTTGAAAGATAATGGCAAATAATGATTCATCTAATAGTTATTTAACAATAGAGTATTTGGAAACATTTTAACAAGATACCACTTAAGGAAGAAAAGGAGGAGGAACTCGCAGCTCAGGTACTCTGATGTGTGTACATTCACAAAGTCAGAGGAGTGCCTTGTGGTCAGTAAGCTAGCTTAAACCAAACTAGCTTTGAGGTCATTTCAGTCATCAATATACAGGTGAAAGAGGTTATTCGGATCTGGAAATTTGTATCTTTGTTGCGACATGTTGCCAGTAATTGGGTTTCTGCTGACAGTCATAAAAGAGGTCAGTTCACTGTTGTTCTCCGGAAGACTGCATGAAACTGGCAGTCAGAAATCATTGACGCTTATAGTACTAACGAAGATGCAAAGACATATTAACCCTGATCATCAAAAGAATACGTGCACAAATAGTTGTGCCCAGAAGGAATCTACTGACTAATAAAACTTGGTGGGTAGGTTAGACATAAGACAGTAAGACATGCAAATGATTTAACTTTCACACAGGCCTTACCGGTGTACCTGACTGAACCAACAGCCATGATTGTGGCCATTTAGTGAGCAGTAATGCTCTCCATTAGTCATCCAACACAGGACCACATGCACGCAGACTGTTACGACAACTGCCTTTAACACCATGTCAACTTCACCGAAGGTTGAAATGGTGTCGTGCCAGACTGTCATGGAGTGACTCAGAATGCCAGTGGTTATTGTTCCTTATTGTTAATAATTAAAAAAAATTTATTAATATTTGTATGTCACATACCTACATTGACTACTGAAATTTAAAAAGTGTGTATTTATTATAATAGTTATTATAAATGCTGTTATTTCTTAATTTCCCCATGACCCTGCCTCAGCATCAAAGTATATCTCAAATCTCTGGGAAAGACTAAATTATAGTTCACTGTGTCTTATGCAAAGCGATGAAAGCTGGCAAATCAAATTTGTATTGCAATGTTCAGATCATTGTTTGAACTGACCTTTCCATGCTTATGGCTTTAATTGCACAAGCTTTTAGCGTAATAATGCATTGCAACACTTTGGTTTAGAATTGCTAGACAATGTTGAGTTTCTTTTTTAAAATACTATGCACGTATTGTGAAAACAATGAAACATTTGCCACCATGCTGTTATTTGTTTGATCACGAGGCAAAAAAAAAAAAAAATAGATATATAATTTATCTCTTTTGAATTGTCTTGTACTCTCAAAACAGATATAAATAAATGTGGGTGATATTCCAAACCTGAAAAAAAACTATTTTTATACTAAAACAGTATTTACTATTGTATTGCATTGCAATAATAAAGGTGTAATGGGGAGTTCTCATCAACACTTTAATAATATAATTACAGGAAAAACATATTTTAATTATATTGATTAAGGTGTTTGCTTTCATACATCCTTATTTCATTCAGTCTACTTATAGCACTGCACTTATTTACTCATTATTTGGTTGTAATCAACTAGTCATGCTTATTCTGACCAATTGAGTCAGGAGTGTCACTGCTGCATTTCAGATGTACATACATGACATAAATCAGCAAATACAAACACAGATTAAAACACGAATTCCGTTTATTGGAGAAATGATAAATACTGTATCCGATTCTCAGTCCAACCCCTAGACTGAATGTAAAGACATAGGCTTAACCTATTTGATTTGTGTCTGAAGGTCGAGGACATATCCGCGTTGGAGACAATATGTGTGAAGTTAGGGCGTCCAAACAGCAAGCCAGACAGACATTTGTGAATGCTGCCAAAGGCATTCAATTGGCCACTGTTACACTCTCTGGCTTTCTCTCTCTCTTCCAGTGCCTCCCTCTATCTTCTTCCTCCTCCTGTCTTAATCTTTCGCTCACGCATATACAGGAAAGACAACTAGGACATAATTATGTAATCCATTTTATTGTCACGCATGAACACTCCATCCCTCTCTTTCCACATATGCACTCACATACACACGCACACACAACTAGGACAAGCTTACATAACGTTCTGCATCCTTATGCATGCATGAACAGAAGCATGGTGCCATATCTACACTCAGATCGAAGCATACAGAAAAAAGCATGCACACACTCTAACTTCTCTATCCATCTGACTGCTGTAGGCTAGAGTCCTCGAGGGACAGGGACCAGCAGTGAGGCTTTGCAATATTGAACGCCAACTGCCAACCAACAAATGTAAAAATGCTGTTTTAGAGAATCTTAAAGCACCTACTTATAAATAAGCTATCCAGCTATGTGGTCTGTAAGCAGACATGCTGTGCTTATTGTGTGTGTGTTTGTCTCAGAGGTGTGGACTCATGACTTGGACTAAAGCCATGCTTGAATCATGTATTTGATGACTTCAGACTCACCCTGACAAAAACCAAAGTCTTGGTTTTCTTGCCTTTTGACTCGAACCTTGACATTGACCTGAGCCATAGAGGTCGGTGATATGGCAAAAAGTATTATTTTAAAACATTTTGAGAGATTTTAACTATACACCATATTCGCCATTGTATTCAGGTTTTCTGAGATTTAATAAATTGGATCAGCCAAATTACAACTTGTAGTGCCATATAAAATACTATAGTACTCTTTCCTGCAGCAACCACTTTTTTAGCTGCGTGAAATCTCTTGTTGGAATTTCAACCCTTTACTCTGTTACAAGGTGATGTCATCTTGTAATACAATCCATATTGCCCATCTACCAGCAAGCTTGGCTCACACAATGCCCAGAGAATTAAAACAGCAAAAACCCACCACTCTGAAATGTTCTGCTCCAGACTAGCTTGCCATGGTGAATTAGATCTATCAACAAGTTCTACCTGATAACTGTTCTGCTCTGGCTCAAACTGCTGCTTTAAAAATGTCATGAATGTAAGACTAGCCACAGTGGTGTAGCAAGATGCCACTCAGAATAGATGGCCAGTCATTCAGAACAATGGGCTTATCAGGAAGCAGGTGGGTCTTACAGGTGCTTTAACAGAGTGTTTCAGACAAGGGGGGTAATTACAGATGTACAGAATGAGAAGAATATTGTGTTTTGGAAAAATTTAGGTATGTCTATGAAATACATGTTCCACTAGATCACATAAAATTATGAACATGAAAAATGAACATAAGTTTCTCCTCTTAAGGTCCCATAATAACTCAGTGGTTTAACAGTGAATGAAACATTGCGTATATACCTACGTATGTACCTACTTATCAGGATTCCTGGCCATAGAAGAGGATCCAAAAAAAAATCTCTGCTTCTAAAAGTTACAGGGCTAGAACTAACTTAGCTGTTTATAGGAACAAACAGTCACTTTTACTTGCTTGTTTTATTGCAGTCACAACTGTGAAGTTCCAAGTCCTGAACACCTGAGACACAAATTTAATGTTTGTTGATAGTAAAAATAAAAAAAGGAACTGCATTTTCACTTGAACAACAATGACCCTATTGTGGACTTGAGGCATGTGGGTGGGCGATATGGCAAAATAAAAAAATAAATAAAAATAAAAAATAAAATAATAATAAAACATTATTTTTTATATATTGTTTTTTACAACAGAAGTTGTCAGAAAGCAGCTTTACAAAGAATCTGGTGTCCAAGCCCCTAGTGATCAAGTAAAGGGGTGACAGAGGCAAGGAAAACTCCCTCAGTTAAAAAGGAAGGAACCTTGAACCAAGACTCAAAAGGGGAACCCATCCTCCTCGGGTCAACACCTGATAACAAGACAGCAAAATAGTGTTCAGTGTCTGTAAGGTAGAGGAATAACTGTCTGATTAGTCCGTAATTAAGTAGCTGGGTCTAATGACAGCAGCTTCATCAATGACAGCCGCTTTATCAATTGCTGGTTACTATGGTTAAGCTATGCATATTTATTTTAATTGTCTCCACAAGATGCAAAAAATAAAGGTTAAAGCTTTCTTTCATAAGCCACCAGGCTAATAATTTACTATTTATTTCTCCTCTGTAAACTTTATTCACCGCAGTCATTTTTGTTTCCTTTTTTCTCATCTAAAATTAGCAGTTGTTTTTTCCCTTATAAAAAGGAACATATTTCATGATTTTTTTTACATTTGTTTTCAAACTTTTTATGCAATCACATTTTTACATACACATGAGATGTCTAATAATCATTTACATATGAAATTCACATGTTTTTTTTTTTCTTTTCTTCTGTAAGGGTGTAGATGTCCAGCCAGTAAAATTCATTTTAATGTGTGAAAGTTAAATATACTGTATTTATGTGGCATAACTGTTTATGTTAGTATGCTAAAAAAACTAGTAAACAGCTATGTTTCAACTACTGAGAAGATGGATTCTAAGAGGAGATCATTTTTAGAAGGGCACTGAATAAATGAATTGATTAAATCTGGTGCATAATTAAAAGTGTAAGACTGTGAACTTGAACTGAGACCTGTCTGGACTGTCCTGTTCTTACTTGGGTTGTTACTCGCAATTCAATGCCTTGTTCCCACCCCAGGTGTGTGTTTGTGTGTGTGTATATATATATATATATATATATATATATATATATATATATATATATATATATATGTATACACACATATATATACATATATACCATATATATACATATATATATATATATATATATATGTATACACACATATATATACATATATATATATATATATATATATATATATATATATATATATATATATAATATATATATATATATATATATATATATATATATATATATATATATATATGTATATATATATATATATATATATATATATATATATATATATATATATATATATATATATATATATATATATATATATGTGTGTGGATACAAGGTCCTTGGATATTTGATATTTGATAAATGATATTTGATATTTCTTGGGAGGGAGGAAGCTCGGAAGGAACTGTAAAACAATACAGCAAAAACTTACCAAATTGGAAAAAGTGCACTGTTACAATGACCTCAGTCACCTGCTCAGCAGTGCAGAAGTTTGAATGTGCTGATACAACATATAATGCATTTGGGCAATCAATAACAGAAGCTAATACCCACAAAGTAACCCATGATGGGTAAATCTCTTATTTTAAATGCAATGAAAATAAATGCCCCCTGAAAATCAATGCACGGCCTACAGTTTTCTTTTTTGAAAAAGATTAAACACAGAACAGAGAGCAGTCCTCCAGCAAAAGTGCTTGTAGTCTTTTTCTATCAGTTAACCAACAGGATTACATAATTATTCTAAACAGGTCGTGTTGGGATTATCTGGATAATCTGACCTCTTTACCGCATTTAAAAAACTTTGGCTATGCAGGGCCATATTAGCATTTTGACATGTTGTTTAATTATATTACCAGGGCTGGTAGGGTTACTTTAAAAATATATTCCATTACAGATTACTGATTACCTGATAAAACATGTAACTGTAATTTAAGGATGCAAATGATTACTACATTAAAATAAAGCACAATAAAAAAACAAAATAATTATTTGGTATTTTTACCTACAGGTGTTAAACTAAGTATTGTTATTCTAGAACTACAGAGGAGATAGGAACATAAGAGGTTGGTAAAAAGCAGGAAAATTACAAAAGCTGGAATGCTGTTGTGGTAGTATGTTGTTCATTATGTTCAACAAATAAAAGCTGTACAGCCGTCCTACTGCTTATTTGTGAATGCCAAACCAAAAGCTTAGTCTGGTATGTCTTCTTATGAGACTCTACTCATTAATAATGCTTTAGAAGAGACTGTCTTTGAATCAAACTGAATTATTTGTGTTCTAAATGCTAAAAGTTCTGAATGAACTCATTGTACTTCATATTGCTTGTCACGCTTGGACTTCGATGATGCTGTTTGTGATGTCATTTATTGACACTCCCTTCTCAGCACTTTCAGCTGAATAAGAGACCTATTCTAAGCTACTTAGCCTTCTGGGTTGTGGCGGGTATTGGAGCCCATCCCAGCACTTATTGGACATAAGACAGGAAACACCATGTACAGGCTGTCAGTCCATCCCAGGGTAGACACACAAAGACATTCACTAACACACTCACTTCTAGGGGGGCAATATAACATCTCCAGTTCACCTGACTGCATGTCTTTAGCAGGAAGCCCACACAAACACGGGGAGAATGAAATCCAATAACGTAAGACCATTTCATGTATTCCCTACACTATTCAACCCTGTATATTACATATATATATATATATATATATATATATATATATATATATATATATATATATATATATGTTTTTTTTTATAATCAGGACTAGCTTTTTGCCAGCAGCATGCAATAATCAGGCTTCACCTGGTGTTATGAATGAAACAGCAGAGTTTATAACAGTGCTTCTGTATTAGGTGCTTTTGAGTGGCTTAAAAATCTTGATCATCACCCAATTCACAGACCAAAACACTGAAGCCACTTTTAAAATCATTGATAAAGCGATGCTGTTTCCTTTGCTCACTGCTTTTCAAACACAGCCTGCAATTTGGTCAGGGTTGCCAGAATACCCAGTCTACCCAGAATACCCAGTTTTCCATTTTAATGCAACTTAAATATTTAAATCCTTATAAGAATAATAATGAGAAGAAGTTGAATTTTATTTTTTACATATGTTTCTTTGCTTGTTTCAGTGATACAAAGCATAGGAAGAGAGATCCAAGGTGTGTGGACCACCGGGGACATAGGAGAGTTAAATAAAGTCATACAACATCAAACTGCATCAGATTCCACTCGGTAGGTGTAATTGTGCCTCTACAGGAGTGAATTTAACACTGGTGATTTGCAGAGGTAGGAGGTGGAAAGAGTGAGGTGCTTGAGGCTCTGCAGTAGGACGGAGCTTTACTGAAAATAGGTCAGGCCTCAGCTGGCCTCCCCCTCCACCACACTCACAATGGAGCCAGTGCAAGAGAGCAGGGCTAGTGCACAACACACACACCCATAGTTTACAGAAAAAGTGCCAGCCAGACAAATGGTGTGTTGGGACTTGATGGTGTTTGTTCTTCCAAAATAGAAGCAGGTTGCTTGCCTCAGAAAATAAAGTAATTCCTCTCCTCCTTTGTTTAATGTATTCAATGCAGACCTGGCAATGCCAACATCCTCAAATCGATATGTACATATAACACTGTGTTCCCGAGAGCTGGAATAGAGAGTCAGACCTTCCAGAAATAACCAGACATCCCAGAATAGTCTTTTTTCAGTCAGTTTCAATGAAGACTTCGGGAGAAACAAGACATGTGAGCAGAGACAGAGAAACAGTGAGAGAGAAGTACTCACCACGTGAAGAATCTTGTTTTCGGTTTCATACACGGTGCAGTCCTGTGGACACACAGTCAGATCAGAGGAAATCAGGGACAAGAGCCCATCACCTCTAATTAAGGCAAGATGGCATGGCCATGGCACGTGAAATTTTTAACATTTGCACAAAGGAGTCCCACTGGAGGCTTGTAGCCAGTGCGCTAAAGGGCAACATGAAGAATCAATCCATGGCCAGATTCAGCTCAACAGCCATCGCAAATATGTGCCATTTAGACCTAAACGTCATGGCTGAGAACACGATGCAGACAGTTTTGTTATGTACAGTGTAGTGCATCTGTCCACCTGTTTTCAAAATAATGTTTGACATGCATCTCCAATCACAACTGTCTCTAAATGCTACTCATAAAACTGAACTCTTCACAATAAGCCTGCCGTGAAAGTGGCAGGGCCAGGAAATGGTGGTTGCTGATGAATAGAATAAATTATATAATGAACACAATTTTCTGATCATTCTGATCATCTTTATGCGCTATAAGGTTAGCTAAACTTTATCTAGGTGACCGTATTTGCTATAAATCATGTTTATATACTGTCTAATAATCAATAACATTACAGAAAAGAGTAAAGATCAGTTAGTTTTCCATAACTTAGATTAAATAGTGTGTCTAATGATAGGAAATAATAATGCAGTCATACATACCTTACTCTTCCTCAGTGTTTAAAATTGCTCTGACTAGCTAAAGTGTTTGTGTTAGCTCATTTTAGGCTGTCAGGAAATAATCAATACTCAAGTGAGGTTGCTCTGCGATTGGCTGCTGGCTGTGAGCAAGAGTTAACCCGTTAGACCAAAAATTTCAGAGCCGGAAAGATGTTAATATCTTGAAAAGTTAGTGGCAAAAAATAAAAAAATATAAATCAATAACAGTAGTGTCACTATCACTAATCACTAATAATAAGGCACCTGAATATATTAGTATTACATGTCTTTATTTACTTCATTTATTTTTTGTCTTGTATATAATTCAACAGCTATTTGTTATTTTGTATTAAATATTGGAAATCTCCATGGCCTTGTGGTCTGAGCACCTCAAGGCTCTTTGAAGTCGGAAGCACCTGGGCAGTAGCCTTGCTGGCCTGGTCAATAATTTGTTTTTGATATAGAGATTTTCAACTAACCCAAAGTACTACAGAGCCCTTTTTAGGTTCTTTTTTTAAGAATGTCAGTCATATTGTAGTCTGGGCCCTGAATCCGCTTCCTGATAATGATTTGATAGTTTAAACTAGATAAACAAACAGGGAAATGGATAAGACACATCTAAACCTCATGTCAGTGATGCCACTGCTGATCTTCAAAGAACAATGCTCGGCTAAACATCTTAATAAATCTAACTGAACACTGCATTGTACAAAGGGTTATGTGCTGAGAGGTGGAAAAGGTAAAGTACTGGTATTAGATAAGGTGATAAATGATGGTTCCCCTGTGAGCTGCCTCAAAACAAACAAGCCCTACTATCTTTGTTTCTCCACCAGCCACAGGGAGCTAATCAATAGGAGTGGAGGATACAGTCAATACATATATCCAGTCTATAGCACTATAGAAACAACTGCAGTGTTGTGCAAGACATGATATAGCAACAAAGACAATATATAAGAATTATTTATATATATATATATATATATATATATATATATATATATATATATATATATATATATATATATATATATATATATATATATATAGATATATATATATATATATATATATATATATGCACAGTAGACAGCCATGCACATCTACCCCTGTAGTCTCATCCCTGTTTGATGTTCTGTATGGTCTCAATAACCTAGTGTCCACCTGCCTGTTCTTGGCCCAATGCATTTGCCCAGCTTGGTTATCTCTCAAGCACCAGGCATGTCAGCTTTGGACACATAAGCTGCCTTGGTCCTGAAGAAAGCCACTGTCCAGGCAGTGTCCGGCTCCATTGTGGAAAAAACTCCATGAACAGTATTGGTCTTTGGCTCAGACCGGTTGGAACAGCATAGTAAAGGGCTGCGAGGACCCTGGCTAAGACCCTTGCTGCAGTAGGTGCCAGTGAAGCCACATGTTTCCTAAGCCTCAGCTTGGCCTTACAGTACAGTATCCAATGCCATAGCTGTCACAGATCAACTCACATAGCAAAGAATGAAAAGGCTAACAGGATCACTTGTATACAGGGCTTGATATTGGGGGCGGGGGGAGCAGGGGCAGTTAAAACCCATATTGTCTGGGAAGATAATAATATATATATTTCATTCCATCCAGGGAGCTCTTTATTTTATGTAATTCACTACAATCAATCAATCAGTTTCAACTCTGCCTGTAACTGTTTTACTTTTTACTTGATTTTTGGTCCTTTTATTTAATTTTAGTACTATAACTACTACTAATAAAACTTTTAGTATTATTTTCACGATTGTCATTAATTTATTTGATTTTATTTATTTTTATTTCAGTCTGTTTTAATTTTAGTTTGCCTAATTATCCTTTTACAGAAAATTTCATTTCTTTTCTATTCTAAGAATTAGTTTATTATAATAATTTAAATTTTTTTTCTGTTTTATTTATTAAATCCTATTTGTTCTCTTAATTATTGTACCATTCACCTTATTTCAATTTATTGTTATTTGTCCTGTGTAGTCTTTTTTTTTTATTATTTTAATTTAGTGTTTCAGATTAAAATCCATTTTAATTTCTTTTTCAATCCCTTAAGATGTAAATGCTTGACTACATTGAAAATAAGGGTCTCCCTCAGTGTATTTTTGAGTGAAAATAAAGGTTGATTAATTGAATAATTGAATCATCTGCTTTCATCATGCTTTTCATGCTTTTTCATTGATTATGCCGAGGCACGTTTGGTTCCGCCACACACCTGCCGACGGTTGACACGTTTCTGTTTTCTCCACTAAACTGGGCTAGTTTGAAAATTCATTCAAGGGAGAAAATGATCAAGTTTTAGGGGGGTGGCAAAATGTGAACTGAAGATTCTTACTGGACCTTGCAACCATGCCTGCAGTAAAGAATCCTAAACAATAAATCTCAGGACTCAGAAAGATAAACACATAAAAATAACCATTAGCCCTTTGGCTTTTATTTAGAATTATGTGATTAGCTTTGGGGGACATGTTGCAGTATTTGGGATTTGAATCTAAAGCAAAGCATTGTAAATCCTACAGCACTCAAAACAGTGTGATAAATACCTGTTGTACTATTGTGGTTAACTCCAGGCACAGTTGAACAATGTTGTTTTTCAGTAGTGAATACTCTGTCACACTGACAAAGGGCGACCTGCAAGCCAGGAAAGACAAAAAAACATAATTGGCTGAATGTATTTCTTTGTAATTATACATAAATCACAAGAAATTGTCTGACAGAAATCACAAACAGATTGTTTTTGAGCATTAACTCTCTTAATGTTACACATACTGTATATCTACACTACGTCTGTGTCCCTGAAAGTTATTGGTCTACTAATATATGTTTGAAAGAGGCAACTAGTGTTGTAACGCACCTGTCAAGCCAGGCTAGCAGATTTTTGGCAGCTCCTATGAGGTCTACCACTGAAGTGAGGAAGTCATTGGGCAGGCGTCGAGAGGCCCGTCCATCATAATGCCCGCCCCTGCGTCGGCCCATGATAAAGTTCTGCAGGTTCTTTGCTGAGGCGTTAAGCTTGTGTGACAAAGTCCGCAGATTCTCTGTTTCCAACCCATAGTTCTGAAACAAATACAAAAACATAATTATTATATATAATTATATATTTATAATTGTACTACAAACATAATTTGCTAGCATAAATGTATTTTTACAGGTTGTTGTGACAGATTTGTGTTAAACCTTTATACAGCATTTCTAGTCCTGCCATCACCATTGTTGCATTGCTGAAGTTTTTCCACTAGTATTAAGCTCCTCTTTTTTGTTTCCTTTTGCATTATGTCACAATAGTGTCAATTATTACCATACTTAAAAATTTACCGGTTCTAAGTATGCATTGTGGATTGTTGAGTATACTCAACTTTGATATTTGAAACTTTGCTGTATAGTACATACTAAAAAAGTTAGTATTAGTATTAGGAGTTCAGTTGGGATGCTCCCATAGTATCTTAAAATAACGTTGTTACAGGTTGTATTGTTTCAGAGGAGTCTTTCAATTGAGAGTTCTTGAAAGAAACATCCTGGATGGGCCACCAGGCCATCACAACGATATAACCTTCATCCTGTATCTTTGGAGGAAACCCACTCAGACCTGGGGAGAACATGCAAACTCCAGACAGAAATAATCCTGCTCACCCAATCCATGGAATTAAACCCAGGCCCCTCTTGCCGTGAGGTGACTGTACCACTCCCAGAGATTTGTCAGCCAACCAGTATATATTATTAAACAAACAAAGAATATACTCATGTGCTTTTAGACTGAAGTAATAACACAATATATAATATGTACCAGTAGGACTGCTAAATGGAGCTGTAAAACTTAGACAGACTATTTGACCTTGATAGGGGTTAGGATGGAGGCGTGCTGTTCTCATCACAAAGCTTGCAGTATTTAGTCCTCAGTGTCTGTACAGCTCATTAATCAGAGCAGCCTTCATTAAGGGTTATCAGACTGTAATGAAAGACACTAAGATAGCACAGCTATCAGCAGCAGGTCAACTCAAAGCCAATGTCACACTTTTTGAGACTGTTTGTGAGACCAGCATGCCATAGCACAATAGTGTCACCATCTTATTAATTTCTTTTTATTCTTGATAAGCACGGTTCAGAATAATTGCAGATATAGACAGGCAAGGAGCTGTTCTTCTAAGATAAGAAAATTTACGCTTATTCACAGTATCTCTGGGATTCGTATATGAGATGATATATTGAGCAAATAAATGTCTATTTTGGTATTTCATGCTGTTTACAGTATGTGGCCGGCCTTTAAATTTTGTTTCTTTGAGGTATTTTTCTGTTATGCAAAATACCTTTAGCATTAGAAACTGGAACTGGGCCTTTTCCAATACTCAACAGTGCAGTACCGACAATTTGATTTTTGTAATTGCTTTCAATTGGTACAAACAGGACGTAACGGTAATCAAGGGTGTTCCCTTCTGTCTGTGCCAATACTTGCAGTTAGATAATTTAGCCAAATCTTTACTTTTTTAGTTGAGGATGGTTACTGAGAACCGATATATGACTAATAAGTGTACCAGAAAGAAAATGTTAAAATGTTGATTATTGCTACTGGTAACACAATTAGCATTCATGCTGGCAGAATTACTTCCCATATTTTCAAACTGAAAAAAATTAAAATTGTAACCTTTGTGTATATATATGTATATATATATATATATATATATATATATATATATATATATATATAAATATTGCAGTTGGCTGAGGAAGCACTCTGGATCTCTGGATGATGTTTTCAGTTTCTCAGGACTCAAAATCGGGATGATAGCAAACCCCATTCTCATACTAGTCACTAGAAAAAAGGGTATCGCATGTAGAGCTACAGTGTAGTAAGTAAACAACAGAAAATCCAAGTAACCAAAAAATGGTGCAATAAACATGACTCTTAAACCACCACCTTACGGCACACTAACCATAATCCATGTTAGTAAATAATGCACCACAGTGTAAATGTAACAGACACTTCAGTTTCTACCAATATGCTAATAGCTCAATTATAACTTTATCCCTATATCTAATGCAATGTCAATCATTGAGTTATTCCAGGTGATATACAGTATATTGCATATAGTAGCTAACAAAAGTGAGTACTCTTACATTTTTGGAAATATTTTATTATATCTTTGTACAACACTGAGGATATACAATGTAAAGTAGTCAGTGTAGAGCTTGTATAACAACATAAATATGCTGACCCCTTAAAATAACTCAACACTGGAAGTTAATATGCTAGGACATATTAAGAATATCATTTACAACTGGAACTTCAACATAGCACCTCATGGAAAAGAACTGAAAAAAAAAATTGTTGCTCTACATAACGATGGTCCATAAGAAGACTGCCAACACCTTGAAACTGAACTGCAGCACAGTGACCAAGAGCATACAGCGATTTAACAGGACAGCCTTCACTCAGAACAGGCGCTGCCATGTTTGACCAAAGAAGATGAGTGCCTGTGCTCAGCTTCATAACCAGAGGCTGTCTTTTGAAAATAGACATAGGAGTGGTGCTAGCATTGCTGCAGATGTTAAAGGGGTGCGGGGGGTCAGCCTGTCACTGCTCAAACCAAAGGCCGCACACTGTATCAAATTGATATGCATGGCTGTCATCCCAGAAGGAAACCTCTTCTAAAGATGATGCACAAGAAAGACAAGCAGACTAAGGACATGGATTACTTATTTGGTTCAGATGGTGTCAAGCATGTGTGGGGGCAACCGGATGAGGAGTACAAAGACAAGTGTGGCTTGCCTACAGTCAAACATGGTTGCAGAAGTGTCATAATTTGGGCCTGCATGAGTCCTGCTGGTTGGGGGGAGCTTACAGTTCATTGAGGAAACCATGAACACACCTTCAAGAGGACCACTGCCTGCGCAAAGTCTCCAACATCCATCAGTTCTGTGATGTCGTAAAGGAGTGGAAGAAAATTCCAGTGGCAAGCTACAAAGCTCTAGTGAACTCCATGCCCAAGAGAGTTAAGGAAGTTCTGGAATATAATGGTTGCCACACAAAATATAGACACTTTTCACATAGGGGTGTACTCACCTTCGTTGCCAGCGGTTTAAACATTAATGACTGGGTGTTGAGTTATTTTGAGGGCACAGCAAATTTACACTGTCATACAAGCTGTACACTGACTACTTTACATTGTATTAAAGTGTCATATCTTCAATGTTGTCCCATGAAAAGATATAATTAAATATTTACAAAAATGTGAGTGGTGATCTCACTTTTGTGAGATACTGTATATATATTGTTCACATGATAAATTTTCCAGTACCTAATGAAAATAATTAGCAGTTATTGTTTGGTGATGTGACAAAATTTCCCCTCTTTTTTCAGACTCAACATTTTCACACCACTCCCTTGATGGCAGAGTTTTTGAAGTGAACTGGGACAGCAGACAAAGATGGCAAGCGCTTAAAAATGTTAGTGGGGTATGTCTTCTTTTTAAAGGATTTGAGGGCAAAGGAAGCAGTTTTGCAGGTCTTTGCTTCATGGGGTTTTTCTTTACGTAAGATAGCACAAATTCCCCAGCTTTGCTGAGAGCTTTGATAACACATTCTGTGTCTTGTGCCTCCAAAACCTTGGCATGAAAATGAGTGACGGGATCAGAATTACAGTTGAGGTGCATACTCAGCTGTTGTCTTCTGATATAAAGCCAAACATTAATTTTTAAATATTTATCCAAGCACTTTTTGTGGTAAAAAGTTTTCACTTAGACTTTAACGACATTTTGGTTTGGGTGGAAAAGCCTGTAATAAACTAAGAGATTTTCCCAGTGTCAGAGTTAGTGAATAAATAAGGAACAAGTCATTGTACCTTTGGCGGTTAACTTATGGGAAAGTTAGTCCACTGTGGCCACCTAATCAGTTTAGCAAGCAACTTCTAATACCCTATGTGAATATGCGAAGTAGAACTTCAAGATGATCAGAACCTGAATATAGCCTGGGAATTTTCTGGCCCACTTCAACACAACTCACATGCATTGTGTTTACATATGACTGTAGTTTGACAAAATTCCATACTGACTCAAACCCAACCAACACCAACCATAGACTAAGTGAAATTCCACATTCCTAATGACAGCACTTCTTCATTTATTTTGTATTAGCAATGATTGTCATCAAATTATCAATTAATTTCAATTAATTAATAAAAACATAGTCTTCCAGAGGAATTATTTCTTCATTTTTCATATGTGAGGTTATAAGGTTTTGTGTTATAAATAGGACAGAAGAATAAAATGAACCTGAAAAAAAAAAATCACACATTTATATCTTGTTACTTAATATGCTAGGACATATTAAGCATATCATTTACAAGACAAATATCTTGTTTCTCTATTCTTTAAAACATTTTCTGATTTTTGACATCACTGTGCACTAGGAGGTGGGGCTGATATTGATGCTGTATTTGTCATCATTCTCACATTTACCGGACAGCTCTATTTGTGAGCTACATTACAAAGAACTCAAGAGTCATTTCACCTTAAGGTGCTTAATCTGTAAGTGTGTGAACATGTGTGTGTGTGTTTGTGTGCATTTGTGTGTGTGTGCATGCATGTGTGCGTGTGTGTGCAGCTAGAGGTGACATCACAGACACACTGAGCCACATCGCACTCCACTGCCCACGACATCTCTAGTCATGTCCTCTTGGACAGGAACTGATGTCTGCTGACACCCGCCTTGCTAACCAGATGTATTACTGATCTTCTGCTAAGTCTGAAGGCTACACCGCTCAGTCACATTGACGCTTACACACACACATACTCAGAGATTAGCTTTTGTTTATTTAGTTTCCAGTCAAAATGGCTATTAAGCACCTAATTTAACAAAAAAAGAATCCAGAAGAAATGAATATTGAATCATATTTTCAAGGTTTGGTGTTTTCACCATTTGCTTTTCTTTCAGCTTCCAATCGTTGTGTGGAGAGCTGTCTTCAGTGTTTAAAGAAATCTGCAGTGATGTTTTTCTGCACTTCATCACAATACTGTTCTATAAATTTGGTTGCTTTTTGGCACCTTAAGACCCAAGTAATTTCTATAGACAAAATGATGTTGAGGTCTGGACCTCTGGCTGGAATTTCAATTGGAAATCAATTATTCTAGGAATACCAAACGTTTCTTTGCTTGATTGCAATTTTTCTTAATTTTAACCTCTCTTCATTTCCTGTTCTCTCTAATGGAGTTACAGATCTCACTGTGGAACTTTAAAAAAAAAATCATTTGATATTCTACCCAACTAATACAATCTGTTGCCTCGAATAAAACAATACTACCTCATCCTTTTAATACTTCCATGGGTACAAATAACAGCTGCAGTACAATTCGTCATGGAATATAGGCCACATCATGTTCAGCCACTTTTACATCGAAAACAAAATGTGCAGTTGAGCCAGATTTGGTAGGTGCCTTTCCTGGCACAGTTCTGAGGAGAATTTCCTGTACACTGGGATTTTTGCAGTTGCTGGTAGAGCCACATGACCATACTCACACAATGGCCTTTGAACATGCCCAAATGAAATCACTCCTTTTTGCCAATTATTAACATCTGCTTTGCAAACCATTTTCATTTCTTTGAAAACGGAGCAATTGATGAAACAAACAAAACATTTATACTGTTGCACAGCATTTCTCTACATTTTATGTTTAATTGTTTTCTGATGTGATAAACACAGTATATAAATATAATTGTGCACTAAAGTTTGCAGGAAATGCCATATTTGTGCATTGTTTCACCTGAGTAAGTAAATCAATAATATATGTAACAAAGCTTTTGTAAAAAGGTTAAAAAAGAAAACAGTCAGGATCACGTTTAAAACACTGACACATACTCGCATATGAATACGCATATTTCCCATTGCCTGCAGTGGTCACTCATTATTTCCTCAAGCCTGCTAGTAAACCCTAATAACAGTTTACATTTAACTGCATTATGCGGCACCATTAGGGAAACAGAGGGGAGTGCATTACATCCATTGTTGTGTATTAATGAATACTCTCTAATTTGAGACTCTAATTTAATATTCACAATAAATATTTCAGGATTCATTCATTGCCAGCACAGTTGCACAAACTATCAGTAAAACATTTTCCTAATGAGTATTACAGGACAGGGCACCACAAAAGGAGGCAGTCTATTGAACAAAACAATAGAGCTAGAAAGCTACTGTTGGTGCAGAAAGAAAGAAGTGGGGTCCTTCATGGGCATAATTGGGTCGGTATATATTTGTTTATTTATTTATTTCCCTCCTGTGTTTTTTGCAGTCCAAGCAAGTGTCTGTGTGTTTATTCAGTTGAATGTAGTACCCAGTATTTTTGTTTATTTCTTTATTTTTTTAACCCCTTAAAAAAATATATGCAATGAGTACAAAACATCTTAATTTGAAGATTATCCTCTTTGGGTGTTGGATTTGCCCAAACAACTGCCAGTAACTTATCACTAGGCATGTTGTTCCCCACTTCATTTACAATTCTGCAAAGGGTAAAGCCAACTTCAAAATTCTAAACTGTAACATAATAGACATAACTTATTATTATTTATGCCTCTAAAATCTACATGGGATGACAGAGCAAAAGCAGTGAAAAAAGGCAGACTATGTGGAGAAATCTACCAACCTGTGAAGGGGATGTTGGCACTATTCATACCTTTCCCAATGAACTGAACTGTCAGTGAACAAGGATGATGTTTATCTTTACACAAGGCTAAACTTGACTCCAAATTTGTCAGCTTCTTAATCAAAAGTCCTGATCTACCTCAAATGCATCAGCATGTCCACGTGCCAGAATTTAATTGGTGAAATCAGTGGAACAGCTGATGAATGAGATCCCACTTGTTTAACAAGATCTCTAAGTTTAATTCAAAGTTTGATCTGTACATTTCACCCTATACAGGTTCACTTCATTTTATTTTCCTCTCTGTGTCTATTTTGACATGTTGCTCCTGTTTAGGGCTCCCCTCTGCAGACCAGCAAATCAGAGCAGACTCCATCTAATTACTCATGAGCTCACCAAAAAATGTTAAATGGAACGATGGGCTCATTGATGGACAGACTATCTTGACAAGTGCAACACTGCACCTTCTTGAAGCAAACTGGTTTAGAAATTTCATACTTAGAATACATTCTCATTTACATTTAGATCTAATTTTCTCATATCTTTCCTGTATAGATCCTCTCTTTTGGACTCATTCAGTAAAGATGTACAGTTACAGTCTGTAACCTGTTGGAGCCTGTTATTCTGACAGCCACATTCGCAGCTGAAAAGTACGTGAAAGTATGAAGCATGTAGTATAGAATAATGTGTAGTATAATGTAGAATGTGTAGTGTAGTATAATGTATTGGAATGTATAGTGTTGAATTTAAAGTATAGCATAATAGCAAATGTTCTTCTTGAGACAGCTCAAGAAATTCAACCTGCCACAGACCCTGACGATCCAGTTCTACACAGCGATCATCGAGTCCATTCTCACAGCCTCCATAACTATCTGGTTTGGTTCCTCCACCTCACAAGAAAGAACCAAACTCCAGCGCATCATCAGGACAGCAGAGAGGATCATTGGATGTAACCTGCCATCACTTCAGCAGATCTACACCAGCAGGGTGAGGAAGCGTGCTGGCAAAATTACATCTGACCCCTCACATCCTGGACACCTCCTCTTCCAGACACTCCCCTCTGGTAGAAGACTGCGGTCCATCAAAACCAGCACAACACGTCATGCTAACAGCTTTTTCCCCAGAGCTGTAGCGCTCCTCAACCACAGTGGACACCTCCCACTGTAAACCTCAAAACATACAACTGAACTGTACCAAACCGGACTGAACAGCTATTTGCACTCTGCCTATTTGCACTATGACTATTTGCACACCTGTACAGATGTTCTCTTTCTGTAAATATTCAGGTCATCTGTAACTTTCTATATATAATATTTTTCAACTAAATCTGTTTCACATCTCTCAGCTTCTTCAGCTTTTTATTACTTTTAATATTTTATTATTTTTATACTTTAGTACTTTTTACTTTTTTAATTTATCCCCTACCCTATTTATTGTTTAGTGTAATTTTCCTTTAGTTTAATACTGTAAATAATCTGTGTTCTGTGTTTTTGTTACTTGTTTTTGTTACTTGTCATACGTGTTGCCCTCACCAAGACAAATTCCTTGTATGTGTAACATACTTGGTGAAATAAAGAGATTCAGATTTGGATTCTGATAATGTATGGTATAGTGTATAATGTATTGAATAGAACAGTGTATAGTATATTGTAGTATAGAATCACATTAAAAACAAAATAATAATAAAAATATGGCAAAACTCCAAAGACTTCAACTTATAATGGTTTATAATGGTTCAATAACTTGAAAAAAAAATGCTTGAGCTACTGTATCTTATTTATGATACCAAAAAGAATATAAATACTTAATAATAGCAATAATTTTGTGCACATGGCAATCATGCACAAAAGTGCAGGCTCATTGCTATATGCAAATGATAGTACAAAGTTTTCTATGTTCCATTCAAAAACATGTTACATTGTGATTTTGATTGATACTGATAGTTCAAAATGCAGCTAGTGCCTTCACATACACTTTTAACACACCACAATAGCAATGCTCTGTACCTTCTCCAGTGCAAGTCTGGTTACCAGTTCTAGGATACCACTTTCATAGCTTATATGTCCCCTCCAGGCATAAGTGATGAGAATCCGCAGGGCAGATACAGTGAACATACACATTCAAACACATCTGACTGCCTGTCTTTAAACTGTGGGTGGAAACTCCACCCAGAAAGGAATCCGGACACCCTGGCCGAGAGTCGAACCCAGACATTTCTTGCCGTGCTGGCCACTGGACCACCATGGCACCCTGTTTATATCATCCAAGGTCGTTAATTCTGTGTGCTTTCCTACACAGCACCACTCCTATGAATGTTAATGCTGACTAACATTGCAAGTGGTTTGCTAGTGTCAGCTTTGTGAAACTGTCAATGATTTTGCAGTAGGTTATATTGCTTTTCTTTTATCAAAATAAGTCCAAAACAAACCCCATAACATTTATGAACAAAAGAGCTGTTGCTAATCACTGATGTCAGAAAGAATTTGTAATGAATTAAATTCTCAGGCATAGCCATTAACTTGCAATTTTGTATGTTCTATTCATCCAAAAAAAAAAAAACAAAGATAGTTGAAAGAAGTTGTTTGTCAGATTTCTGACTCACTATTTCATGGCAATACAAACCCAAATGTCACCAGTGTTGTGCAGTGAACTGTATGCATAAGAAATGAATGTAACAACTGTCAATCTGATGATTGTGTGTTACACTGAGGCAGATTTATTGTAACAGGACGAGGAGACAGGATGCAAGTGCAATCATTTAATGGAAACTAATTTAAAAAAACAAAAAAACAAAGACACTAGAAAAAATAAGAAACAAAACACTACCATGGACAAGGGTTACAAAAACAACTGACAGAGACAAAACACCAGAGACAAAACTAGGGACAGGTGAGGGACCTAACCAATGGGCAGAGACAGGAGGAACAATGACAAACAAGGGCACACAGAACGGGACAACAAAAAGGCACATGGAAATGACTAGAGAAAGACAGAAACAGAAAACCAGATAAAACGCAGGTAAACAGGGGCCAGACTAGACAGGAAATGACATTTATAATATAATCACCATTTTTTTTAGACTACACCACTGGTCACCAACGGCACTGAGCCATGTGTGTGCCATATTTGCTCTTGTTTTCAGTAGAACAAGACATCTTCAAATGAATGTGCTTGATATAACACGGTGACATTTAGCTACCAAAAATAAATAGAAATGACAGGAATGCAAATTTGTCTGAATGTATACGTGAGCATCCACATTTTAAAGTCACTTTAACTTGTCTAAAAACATGGTTGCATTGTGTCAAACCAAGAGCTAGCCAGCTATAAGGGCCCAGGGTAATGAGTACATTCACATAAAAGTAATCAATAATTAGCACAACACTGCTCAGAAAAAGGCCATTAGCAGCTTCAAGAACATCCCCCTACCCTGAACTTCCCCCATTATCTAGGGCTTGTTCGCTTTTGTTGCTATAGTGACCCTGCATGCAGTATGAACATCAAAAAATCCTTCATAATGTGACGGTTGCTCAATACAACAAAACCTTGTTTCTCAGTTTTCCAAATCAAAAATCAGCGATATCACCTAGTATCTAAGTCCCTTTACCTCCTAAGTCACAGGAAAGGATGCTGCTAAAGCCCATCCCAGAACTCACTGAGTAGAAGGCAGGTAATCCCCTGGACAGATTGCCAGTACATCACAGGGCATACATACATAATCACTCACACACACACACCTCTAGGAACAATTAAGCTCCAATTCCCCCAATCTCATATCTTTAGACTGTGGGAGGAAAGGTTTGCAAACTTGGGTAGAACATGGAAACTCCACACATAAAGGACTTTGGTCACCCGGGTGGGGAATTGAACCAAGGCCCTTCTTGCTGTGAGACAACAGCTTCACCCACAGCATCACTGTGTCGCCCCAGTATGTAATACTTAATGATAATTTCCTAATACTGGACGATTGACACCTGCTGATACACACACACCAACATGTGAATAAGGCGATTACTGGTATGTTTTTTCCCCACTTTAAACACTGGTAGTAAAGAATTAAATTCATGGATACTGTTTTTACAGGATGAGCTGAGGATTGGTTTAAGTCCCATCTAAGTCACCATTTGAGACCTGAAGGTCCCCGGTTTGATTGCCTGAACTGACAGTAAAGACTGAACTGTCCCTGGGTGCTGTGGATAGGGCTACCCAAGGCATTTGTGGTCACAGTCCCCTAGTGTGTGTTCACTAGGGTGTGTGTATGTGGGTGTTTCACTCTACGGATGGGTTAAATGCAGAGTCCTCTGTGTGCAAACACAAATGGCAAGAAATGCCTTAAAACTCTCTACTCATAGAATGATTGGCCTTATACTATTATTATACAACAATATACTGTATTTTTATTAGTTTCTATAGAATTTTTAAAGAATAAATAGCCATACGATGTATGAACACTTAAAGAATGCTTTGTATGGTTAAAGGATTCTCTGCATCATAATATGGTTTCTTTGGACCGTTGAAGAATGTACTGTGTTTCTATAGCGAACCTCCTTGAAAAGTGTATAGTTAGAGTGTTCTTTAGAGTTCACAAATTTTTATTATTTTCTATTATTTTAAACAGTTTTAGTCCAAAACGTTGTATATCCAGTTTGTAATTTAGGATAGAATCTAGGTTAACCTCTTGTACCTGCTGAATGCCCACTTGAAAACTGTAGAGGCCTACCTGAAAGTAAACTGATTATACTATTATGCTGAGACATAAGGGAAAAATAGATGCTCAAATAAGAAAATCAGGTCTCGTTGTTTAGCCTGCTTCACCTACAACCCCAATGCCGCCCAAGAGCTGGAAGTGCTTCTGATACGGATTACCCCTACATTTAGAGCAGCCCAACTTAGACAATATAGCTGAGATGGAAGAGACGCTGATGTGGGGTAAAGCAGCTTAGCGGGCGAACAATTATGCAATTAACACTAAACCACCCTTTTCTGTGTGCAGTCATAGGCTCATAAGCTGGACAGATATTATGTGCCCCAGCTAGATTGTGCACATCTAAGAGACCCAACACACAGAGCCCACTTTGCTCTGTTGTGTGTGTATCTGGTACCAGACGTCACATGGGCGCATTCTTTCTGGAGCCGAATCGGAGAGGGTTCAGGAGGTTTTTGAGTGGAGCGAAGCGTGATGTACAGAGCGGCCACTAATCCACCAGCCGTGTGTGAAGCTGAGATAACGGGTATTTTCTCCATCACCACCACCGCCCACACACACACGCAGGCCAGAGTGGAGAGTCAGCAGCTGCCCCCTGACTAATGCAAGGCACTTCCAGCACGGAGGCACTACAATAGCGATTCTCTGGGCCAGCCGCGGCCTCCAGGGCCCGCCTGTGTAGGGCGGAGTGGTGAAAGTACTCTCTAATGCGCCCTAATGCTCTAATCCTCCTGCAAGCCCGCCATGGCCTCTTCTCCCTCACGCCTTTTTTCGGCCACTGCATGGTGGGACAGTTCTCTCCAGGCATTGCCAGCTTTTGGAGTTGGCTTCCAAACAGGAATTAAATAGGGATGAGCGTTGTTATTCGAGTATATGGTTATCCAAACTCATCACAGCATTCAATTGCTTAATCAGTAATTTGGAATATATAGTTTGGAATTACATGAATAAAATATAAATAAATAAATATAGCATTACTTTTGTATGTACTGTGTCCACCACAAATACTGGCACCACATGAGCAACACGAGCTATAAAAATCATTCTTTAACTCAAGGGGAATTAAGGGGAATAGGATGGCCATGGTGAAATTTGATACTGTGGTCAGTTTTTTTGTGTTGATTTAGAAGTATACTTTGGATTATCCTGCTGAAATATCCAACCGCAGCCCAATGTTAGCACAGGTTTTGATATTTCAGTTTTAAACAAGGTTTTAACAACCTGTTTTGCTCATGTATGCCAGGTTGAAATATGCCAACCAACCACAAAATCACAAATTCAAATACCGCTCAAATCAGGACACAAGTCTCTATTTACTTATTGCTGTCTAGTCTGTATTGCTTATCATTGGCTTCTAAATCACATATCAATATACAGTACAGGTGAAGGCCATTTCTAAAAAAAAAGCCTTGAAAAGATGAACGTCTTTCCAATTAACATCAGCAGCTAAAACCAGTTGCTAATTATTCTTAATTAAAGAAAGAGTTTCAGCCCAAAACTCTACATTTCTATTTTGTTACAATTTTGGATATAATCAAGGTTTGAAATACAGGAACTCCTTAGTTTGCTTCCTGGACCTCTGAAATGTCCAAATTAACTGATTATGTCATTCTGTTAAAATGTTAGGGAAAAAATAAATATAAAAAAAAAAACAGGTCAATGTTTAGCATGCTTCACCTACAACTACAGAGCTTCTGCCATTGATATTTTTACCAAATCAATCTGTCTCTGGAGATACCTCTGCTTCATGGAGGAACTGTAGCAAATAGCATTTCTAAAAGAAGATTTGTTAACCAACATTTCATTACCAGTGAAGCAGTGAGTTAGCAGACAGCCAACACAGGAACAGCCACCACGTATGGGGAACATTTCGCACACTGTAGTTGTAGTAAATGTAATATAAAGGTATCCTGTAAAGGTGTCATTTATCATAATTTGTGCATTGATTCCTTATATGTGTAATGCCCTCTTCCAGCAACCTATATCATTAAAGAAATCAAAGTTGGCTATTATGCATTTACAACAAAACCCTTGAAACACTTCTGCTCCTAAACTATGTGCCAAAACATCTGTCAGAATAATAATAAGAGTAGTGTTACATCTCTGTCTGTCTATGTCTGCCTGTCCTTGTTCATGTCTCACAACGCCCCCTCTGGTTACTTCTTGTCATAGTACAGCTCTTCCTGCTCCCCCCTGGCTTCGCCCACTCCCACACCTGAGACCTATCTGTTGCCCATTAGGACGTGTATTAAGACTCCTCTGTTTGCCCTGTCTGTTGTCTCTGTGTTCCATTACTAGTAGTAAGCTGTTGTCTCCTTGTTAGTTCTGGTCTGCCATCCCTGTGTTAGTTCTGAGCCTGTAATTCCTGTGTTAGTGGTGAGCCTGTTGAATCTTTGTTAGTTCTAGGCTGTTGTCCCTTTTGTTTGTCTTCGTCTTCGTCAGAAACAGTTTTGTTTCTGCTCTCAAGTTATGGACAAGTCTTTGATAATACTAACCTGTGTTTTGACCCCTGTTACCCGGACTACCCCAAATAAAACCACTATGCACTTGCATCCTGCCTCAACCACCACATTGTTACAAGTAGTCACAGGTTCAGAATAAATGTGGTTGTTGTAAATCATAATGTATATGTAAATATAATAAATATGGTTAATAAAAACAATAAGTAGATATATCAGCATATAGTTAAAAGGAAAAATGTAATAGTAAATAGCCGCATTGCAATTTGGTTATCTCACAAGGAGAAACTATTCTGCTCATGTTAAGGGCCTAAGGAGTCTTTAGCCTTTGCACTCTTTTCCAACCTTTTGAACTTATATTTCTATTTGTTTATAAGTGTGCATGTAAATTTAAAGAGGTCCATATGTGGTTTGCTACACTGTGCTAACATCAGGGCTGTTTGGTTTGGGAATTCCTTTAAAGTGCACATGTTTAACAACTCCCTAACAATGAAAGGTCATCCCTGGTCTTTGACCAATGGCAATAAATGGGATTACTTTGATTGTGCGTGCACATGTCCTCTATCGCTATATATTATATGTTTTGCATTATATCAGTGCCTATGTCCTTCATGTCTGAATGGCTGCATCTCTCTCTCACTTTTTCTCCTCCGCTCTCTCTGCAGCTGGCTTCAGCGCAGTCATTACTCATGTTTGCCAGCTTGCCAAAGTGACGCAATGCCAATGTTCGGGCAACCCGTGGCTTTCCACAAGGGCCAGTGCAGATGGATTAAAGAGCTAAACTTTTGGACAAGATGTGTATGTTCAGAAAAAGAGATACTGTTCATATATGTAATATGACACACATTAATGTGTTACATTTCACAGGAAACACATGCAACCTCAGAAAAAAGTAAAGTAAAAGTAAAAAGCTATGGTCACGTTAATGAAGGTGTTTTCTGAATTTGGATTAAGTTTGCAATGTGCTGCTGTTCACTGGGTCTTGCTGGCCACTGTCTGTGGCTACAATGGAAATTAGTCTGTGGCCGCAATTAGAAAAACTGTCTGTGGCTGCCTGTGTCTGTGGCTGCAATTCGAAACTACATCCTTGTCACTGTTACTTAGCTAGGCAATGCTAATATATCAGAACTAGAATATCAGATCAACACTGGGTTTCGGTTTTTAACAGAAGGCTTCACACTGTTTAGAGGCTCATTCACATGGCCAGCATTTGATAACCCACAGAGCAAGTATTAGTCTATTGTCTGGATAAGATCAGTACCCCACTGTCACTGCTGGTCCACCCTCGGACTGCAAAGCTCATTGTCCTGCGTGCAAGGTCTAAAAAAATTTTGTCACCTGAAACTCTCCTGAGATTTCAAGGGTGTACAGCATTTGATTCTAGAAACTAAAAACTAAGATACATATTACAATCAGCTATGAGAAAAAAAGACTAGGCATAAGAGAGTATAAAATTATTTAATTGAAAATGACAAAAATATTTACTACACTAAAGCATAAAGAATATCGAAAGAAATGAAGGAAGAATATGTAAGTTGGACTGTGAGAGCAATAAAAATGGCATTTTGTCTAAAACTCTCCAGAACTATTGGTGGGCCGCCCAGACAACACTTAGTAAAATGCCAGTAGACTGCCAACTTTCCCATTAGTGGGCCAGTAGTGGTCCGCTATCCTCTTTTTATCAGGGAAGAAAGGCTGGAGATTTAGAGAATACATATCCTGCTGCAATAAAGACAATCTAAATGGAGACCATTAGGTATATAAACTGATGAACTGATGACTCAGGGGACGGCTTGGAAACAGCCACACCTGTATAAGATGTGAGGTGTTATCCTGTGATAACACTGGCCAGCATGCTCATGGAACTTTAATTAATAAGCAACATCAGAATTGGAAAATTGATCAAATTTTATTATTTAGCACATTTGCTGATTAACTACATAACTGTATAATGAGATTAAAACACGGCTCATTTTGTAACATTTTTTGTTTTTATGTGAAAGAAATTACAATAACTTATGGAAACATATTTACCCAAAGCTTGACTAATGAATAAACTTTAAACTGTTTAAGCGGCTAGATCAGGGATAGCAAACTCCAGTCTTAGGGCATGGGATACCTGCCCAGTTTGGTGATTTTCCACTGGATTGAATATGTTTAATACCCAGATTTAGTTTGTGGGGTAGAGCAAAAAATTTTGACTGCTGATCCCTTACCACACCTGGGTTAAATGATGCTGCAGCCTAAAAAGCTATTAAGTTATTCTGTTCTTATTCTAAAATTTATTATCAATAAATTATTATTGTTATTATTAAGATTTTTAGTTAAAAGCTCCACATGTTTTTTTTAACATTGCTTTATTTGCCATAGCTACTGGTGAATAGTACCAGTAGAAATCAGAACATTGTCTTTACATTCACAAGCCACATTTAAGACAATCCTTCCTGAGTTAAAGTGGGTGTTAGAACAGGACAGCACAAAACATATAGAGCTCTGGGGGAGTCCGTGGTCAGGGTTGTGCTTTACAGTTCACAGGAATATTGAAAGTGATACAGTTTTGTCTGATAACATTAGAAAAATAAAACTTTTTTTCTCTCAGCCATTGTTTGGATGTGTGTTTTAACAGAAGAACAATGGATTTGATTTGATAAAGTATTGTTTTGCTAATCTAGGTATATAATGGGCTTTTGTGGTGCGAGGTTTAGAAATAGTGAAGCTAATACATGCACACACATACAAACACAATATTAAGGCAGCTGCTTTGAACACAGATAAAACAGTAACTGTACAGGTTCTTGTTCTGAGTCTTCATATTTCACAGTAAAACAGATGTTTTAGATCTCTTTCTGACTAGACGCCTGGATGTTGAAGGCTTTGGATAATATGTGATTAAGTTATCTATGACAGTGGCGCAAGTAAAATAGGGCTAGTTTGGCTTTGATCTTATCTTTTCGATCATCAACCCTTTGGAAAATCAATCCTCAAGAAGCCACAGACTAGAGTTTACCCCTTGCTGAGCCAAAGTAGCAGCTACTTTTGGCTTTGAATATACATTTCTCCTTTAATAACATGATTTTTCATCTGTTGTCATCTGATGTATTTTGATGCGTAAAGAACACAGTTTGACAAAATGCATAGATTCTAAATTTGTAAGTCACATATTACCATTCTGAGCAGGAAATTAAAAACACCTAGTTATACAACGTTTCTTCTGAAACCTAATTGAAAACATATTAACAAGAAGTTCAACTTTCATTACCGCCACTACTTTCCTGGTAAGACTTTGCATTAGACGTTGGAATATTGCTATTAACACTGTACTGGATTCAGTCAAAAGAGCATTAGTGAGGTTAGGTGCTGATGTTGTATAATTAGTTCTGAATCACAATCACCACTCTAGCTCTCACCTAAGGTATTAGAAGGAGCTCCATCACTCCAGAGAGCACAGTTCCACTGCTCCACAGCCCAACACTGGAAACCCAATACTTTTCAATACTTTTCATACGGCTGCTCAGCATCCCATTCTATTAGCAATGCTTTTCTATGGAGTTTATACAAGCTGTACATGACAGTGAGTGCCTGTGGCCACAATAGGAGCAACTTAAAGTAGTTGAATTCTCTAATTAGAAGTAATGTCTGGATTTGTGTGATCTGCATTCAGTTCAGAATGCACATCCATCAATAAAGGCAACCTCATGCTTCTGTTATAGTTTGATAGATTGGCAGCTTACATAAAGCTCCAATTCATTATGCTGATAATTAATTTAAGATCTTATTGTCAAATAGGGGACATTGCTGAAATTTTAGATCACATTACTGATGATACGTTAGATAAGAAGCAGTTAGCCATGTTAAACCCCACTCATCTCAAGCAGTGCTGATGAAAACACCACTGTGTGCTGTCCGATCCTTTCCCACCAAAGGAGCCATCAAAGGAAGGCTTGCTGCTACAGATATAGTGCTCCAAAGCAACCTTGCCAAGCTCATTAACCACACTGAAGTAATTTACGGAGAGAGTGGAAGACAAAAAGGAGCCTCACTCTTTTCTTGACTATAGGACTCTTGTGGTTGTTGCCAAGAAGAGCAAGAACGAGAGAGAAAAAAAGAAAGAGAGAGTGTGTGTTCAGTGTCCTTGATAGCAAGCAGCTGCATCCCCAATGACAACAGCCCAGATCATGAATCATAGGCTGGCCCCTCCTCTTGCACTACTTGTAAAGCACCCCTGCCGTAGTCGTAGCATCCACAGCAGCATCCATCATCAACTGCAGTTCATTAAAGCAGCCCTTAAATCTTAAAGAGGAATTCCAATGAGTTTTCAAAATCTCTATATAATTCAGTCATGGGGGAAACAAAGCCATTCTGAGCGTTTTCATGTAAAATGATTTTTGTAGAGCAACCTGCTTGAAGTGGTGGTAATTATAGGCAGGGTTCACACTGCCCATAACACAGTCATGCCCCGGTATTTAGTATGCAAACCAACCACTGAACTTACACGTTGAAGTGATTTTGATCATGGTTAAAAAAGTGGGAAATAAAAAAAAAAAACATTCTTTAGGAACTATTTTGTTCCACCCTCAGAACCTCACAGTGCCCTACAGGTACCTCTGCACTAAGGTTTTAAAAATATGCGGTATAAGCCAAATCCTTGCCTCTTTTAGTAAAACAATGTCCATAAGGTGCCATATTGGTATAGTGTTGTAGGTTTATATGAGGAATCTTTAAAGGGTTCAGAAATCAGCATTACTAGAAAAAGTTTAGACTTTTATAAGCTTCTCTAGAACTGGGCATTTTAAACCTAATCACACTTACCATGTTTTAACATTTAGAAAAATCTGTGTGGTACAGTTTTACTCTGTTGTGGTACAGCATCCCCTGTCAAATTCAGGTACCCGTATCGTTTGCGTTCATTCGATAATCGTGCTATTTAATCACAGACAAATCTGACATTTCATCCCCTGCCTCAGAAACACTCAGCATTTTTCCTATTCATTGGCTTTAAATCTAAACTATCCATGTTCAACCTGAACAGGTCTTTTTTTAGTCTTGGTTCACTGTCAACTTTGGCTTGCTCATTGGGGGCTTGGACCCAGATTCTCCGTAAAGCTGCTTTGTGACAACGTCTGCTGTAAAAAAGCGCTATACAAATAAATTTGACTTGTCTTGTATTGCTATTTGGTGACATATGCAGCAGTACAGTATCTTCAGCTTTACTTTGACACAAAAAAGTTTATCTCTGAGGCAGCAGAATACAGTTTGTCTTTGTTTATGTGCTTCACCATTAAAAATACTTAAACCTATAGGTCAGATATTGGGTAATTTATTCAACAGTCGTGTTGATAAGTTAAAAATGACCATGCTAACACGAATCCCCACTCATCATGCTTACACACTGCATCAGTGAGAGTGAGCACCCACTTACTCATCTTTTAGTATAAACTCAGGAGATTTGATATGAGAAGTGCTCATGAAGGCCAGTAAACGATTACTTTCTGCATCCCTGGCCATGTCATTGAGAATTAGCAACTGCTTTGCTCCCACACTAGCATTTATGGCATTTTATTCAGTGGCCCTGGAGGGTCAGTCCCAGAGGAACTGACTTCATGTCACAGCCACGATGAGCCACAGGGATGCCGACATCTGCCCTGATTCACATTAACAACAGCTAGCAGCTAACATACAGCAAAATGTCTCTATTACCCTCCCTTCTATAAGATTCAGAAACTGGCTAATGGTTACTAGCTATTGCTAGTTCCTCAAAGAGATTATGCTGCTAAGACAAGTGCAAGCCATGGCTCACTACTGCCTGATAACGAATGTGCTAGGCCAGTGCAATGACCTTTGCAGAAGTGAAGAATGCTCTAATCACGCTACAGAAACCCTAAACCAAGTCTCTGTGGGATGCACTTGGTTACCTGGCAGGCTAATTTGTTCAAATTTGCACTTGTATTTTAAGCTTTGTGTACATATTTCTTTTTTGTGTATGTGTATAACCTTTCACTTTATTGATTTATTGCTCAAATATTTGTGCAGAGCTAAACCTGCAGTGTGGTTGACTGTAGTAAACAGTAGAAAATGCATTGATCAGTAGTAACTGTAACATCAACTGTCTAGCATGCCATCTTTGCACAAGCAATGCCTTAGAGTAGTGTAGCCATGTTTAAATGATAATCAATGGTAACAGAGAGTCTGTAACGGAAATATGAGCTAAAATGGCTTACCAATGCACACAGCAGATCCACAGCCTCCAGTATAAGCTCTTGATGGCCAATGCGGGTGACACCAAGCTCCTCTAGCTCCTGGTGGGTGATGTGGAGCAGCTGTTCACCTGTAATCTTCTCCCTCTCAAAGTTCTTAATGTACTGCTGCAGGCAGTCGTCCAAGCCTGGTGGACACATGCAGGACACAATGTCACATGCAGGACAGTCTAAAGCATCACATAGGTATCACAGCGTATCAGTTAGATACCTGCCTTGTCCCTATTATCATTGGCTATTTTGTCAGGGGCATGTAGAATAGAGGTCACAGTAGTCCAGACTTATTCACAAACTGCAGGTGTGGAAGCAAGTTTAGTCAGGAGTGCACCTGCTTGTTTTAATTTAAAACTTGCAGCGCTTAATGAATAAGATAATAATCACAAGATAAATAACAACACTGAAAGGTGCACTTTGTTGGTTTGCAATTACTATCTGTCCATCTACTGCACAAATGTCCAGTGGAGCGCGACACTCATTAGATCACCACTGACCAGATTTATTCATTAATTTCTGGCACAGCAGTGACACATGACATGGTAGAAGTCACTGCAGAGAAATAATAATAATAATAATAATAATAATAATAATAATAATAATAATAATAATAATAATAATAATAATAATAATATTAATAATAATAATGGGACAGAGTTATACTTCCCACCAACCAATGAATGTAGTGAATAATAAACTGACATTGTATATACACTGTCATAAGGAAAGGTTTGAAAGGTATCATTTGAGATGTTTTTCTTCGTATTATTATTATTGCAACAACAACAACAATAATAATAATAATAATAATAATAATAATAATAATAATAATAATAAAGCTTATAATGTATGCTAACTGTGGTACTTATCTAAAAATGACAAACACTGATTGATGTAAGCAGCAATTTAATTATTTGATTGTTTCTTGCCTGTAAATCCAACATATCAGTCTTAAAGATTAGTACCACAGGGTACAACATTTAATAAACATATTTTTCATACAAACATTATATCCTTTTTTTTTTACAATAATTCTGCACACCTAGGCAGAAGACCTAGAGACCACATCTGAGAATAGCACAAGGCATGAAAGACAAGTAAACAAGACAAGAAAGGCTCTCTTTTTCTTTGAATAAACATGAATTTCTCAGGGCATTGGCCAGGCTTAGATCCTCAAACAGGCCTATAAAGCTTTTATTGGGCTTCATTGGACCAGCTGGAATTCCAGCACGAAGCAGTCTGATTAATAAGAACAATCTGTATGTGCCACACTGTAGAAGCATCATCCTGATGTTTTCCTGCAAAAAAACAGAATGTTGAAGAATGTTCTAGGCCAGTTAGAATTGAGGACAGAGCCATGATAATGGGGAAGATCAAGACAAAGCCTACAAAACCATAGAGAGTGTTTGGCTGACTCTAATAGGATTTTTTTTTAAATCAGCAATCTTCTTTTTGATCTTTCATTAATGTATTGTCATCAGGAGGTCCAGTTAGCCACACCTGTTTAAGACATCATGGCCTCAAGCATATCTGAGTATTGCATTCTACCACACGCATCCACAGCCCATAGCAAGTCTCGGAATTGGCTTTTCAGCAGATTGCCAGATTGACTTGATGATACTACTGGAAGAGAAAGTCCCCTTGGCTGTGGGTCTACTAAGAATAACTTTCTTCAGTGACCCCCCGCCCTCATTTCCCATGCTTTGGGATATGGTTGTTGGATTTAGACATCAGCAGCTACATGCTTGAATCTCCCAATCTTCTTCCACACATAAACAACAGCTGAGACCATAAAGAAACGTCCCTAAGGCAAATGGTAATAAGTACACCCTGACAACACCCTGTTTTTAAAATGCAGTCAGTTAAACAAGTTTGCTATTTGGGGGTTGTTTCTGTTTTCTTTCAGTAATTCAGATGACAAGTACATTACAGTATCCCTTCTTTTTAGCTTTGTCACTGGGGGCAGATATTTTATAATTTAACTATTGTCAAAATATTAATTTCATAATGTGCTCTTAATTTTGTTTTGTAAAAGTATTTAAATGTAAGGAATCTTGCAGGAATCTTTTTTTCATTTGAATCTTTGAATGCATTTTTAACTGCAGGTTTGGTGACTCCTGGGTGGATGTTCTCGTTCCTTATGCAAGTGGATTATATTATATCTAATCTCTAGGCATATCTACTGTAAACATGAAATAGCTGGTACTTCATGGCTGTTGGGACTGGAAGGTGGGTGAGTCTCTGATTTTTGCACTGTGCCTTAAAGGAAGGACTGTCTACCTTTTCCACAGACATGATTGCACCAACAATAACTCCCCATTAAATTCAACACAAAGTCAGACATCTTATATACACAAATGTGGTATAAACTGAATGTGTACCATCCACACGGCCAACATAAGTTGTCTGCTTGCCGCACGTGAGCAATGATTTATTAAAATACAACATGCTTTGGTTGTTGTCAGTAATAACTAAAACATGGAAGGAAAAAATATTGTTCATGAATGTCTTCTACTGTACTACAGTAGTGCTCAGCAGTGGCAAACATACATTTGTACTGCATTTGTTTTTTGTGTATATGGTCTGCTTTGGGTAGAAACTTTGACAGGCAAGGCCCCAAGTATCAACCACAAGCCTTTTCGAGCTTAGCACAGCAAGAGAAACCCCTGTCCCCTCAGGGGAGGTCCACACAACAGTCTGGCAGAAATCATCTAGCAGACCATCACGTGTCCTATCTCTGTATTAGCTCATACCTTCAAAGTTACCATGATCTTCACAGTGGCAGCTGTTTAGAGCAGTAGCCTAACCCATTTTGAAGGCTTTCACACATACAAAGTCTCCTGCATCCTCTCACAGCCACCTGAGATTGGCTAGGGCTGTAGGAACCCTTTTATTACACGTCTTTTGTGCCTCTGTACCCTACACAGGAGATGGACACAATTTGAATGGAGGAGCTGTGTTCATTACTTGAATTGGGCACAGCAGCTGCAGCCCCTATAAAGGGTACCGAACAGAGTGCTCCTGAGCTCAAGCCTCAGCCAGAAACATGAAAGCGTAAAGCATCATCATGCTGGCCATGTCAGCACTGCTCATGTAATGGTGGCAACCACTGGATTTGGATGCACTCCAGAAGAGCAAGCACTTATTGTCAGGAACAGGATATAGGCCATAAAGCAGAAGTGTGCATTTCCAGCCTTGCACTTTTATTAATAAAGGTTTCCATCTGATTCTTAGATTGGATGTGAGGCTTCAACTTGGTAATATACCACTTTAATTGGAATAGAACCTTTATTTTGTGAAGGTTCTATACCATTTAAATTACATATGCATTACATCTGAGAAAAAAGAGTTACTGTTATATGTAGATATATGTAGTTATATTATTTACAATAATAATTAATCTGTCATTGTTTTCAATACCTCATTCTCTTCTGTATGGGTCTGCTTACTATTAGACCAACAGATTAAGCAAACTGTTTTGAAGGATGGAGTGTATTAATTGTAGTGGGAGCACTGGTGTGTCAGGTATGGCTATGTGGCAATTGTGGCAAATGTATTTTTTACATGGATTAAATAGGAGACATACTCTGCAGAATTTTGCTTAGGGACAGTGATGTGGCATTATTTTATGCTTTAGAGAAGCAGTATTAAAAATACTTGTTGCAAAATCTTTACCGCCAATATTTTAAAGTGAGGTATGACCAGCAAGAATTTCAGTACATTACATTTGTTTAGCAGTTAAAACACAGTTTTTCTGAAACATCACACTGCTTTTAGTGAAACTGTATAAATATAAGGATTTATAAACACGGTAAAGTACACTCATCATCAAAAGAATAGTCACACAAGTAGTTGCTCACAGAAAAAAATCAACCAACAGGAATAAAACCTGGTGGGTTTGAGGTTTTAGATCATGAGACAAGCGAATGATTCAAGTTTCATACTCGGCTGCATGTGTGACATAAGCAAGGACAGGCCTTATCATGGTACCTAAGTAACCCAACAGCCACGAATGCGGACACTCAGCGAGTGATGTGTTCCATTGGCAGACGACTGCACAAAGCAGGATTAAATGCCCACAGATGTTACGTCGACTGCCTTTAACAACGCTGACGTTGCCGAAGACTGCAATCGTCAGACTGTCAGACTGTCATGGAGTGACTCAGAATGCCAGGAGGTCATCTTTAGTGATGAGTCGCACTTGGTGAAGACCACCATTGATTCTGTGTGCAGGCACCGTGGCAGAGCCAGCATGAACACATCCAAAAGGCCTGGTGTCAGTCCACCTCCACACCTACTGCACAATCTGCAGGAATCGCGTGGCAATATTCAAGCTGCATGGGATGGATTATTGCAGGACTACATTAGGAACCTCTACATGCCAAGACGTTTGGCATGTTGCGTTGCCAAATATGGTGACATGACAACATACTGACAGCCACTACTTATGTAAGTGCAACTCAATAATTATTGCCCATATGAGTCTAAACTTATCATTATTTATTGTTCCTGGTAACGTTAATCTTCCTTCCCAATATCATAGTCAGGCAGTGTTTAGGTATCAATATCAGAAGTGGTACATCCCTATTAAAAACATAATTTTTGTTTAGCTCCTCTTTAGATAAGATTACATCTGGAACATGGTTATTTCTGTGGTAAATCTGAAACGCTTAGTAAACTAAATAAAGGTAGATATTTTCTTCAGATTGGTTTTGTTTTCAGCAGTAAAGACAGGTTTCAAATACTGTCATTTTGCTCAGAAAGATGGACATCCAGTGCCTTCCTACTGCCACTATCTTTGAAAACCTTCCTGCCAGCAGCTGTAATTGCTCATATGCATGAACAAAAAGGAAGTCAGGAAAGAAAGAAGCAACGAAAAAACAGTGCATTGTTCAATTCGCAACACATAAAACCAACCCCATTGTTCTCCTCCCCCAGATGGCAAATTGCTGCTTAGCTGCAGAATACCTCAGGATTGTTGTCCTATGAATTTTAATTGAAAACCCTAGTTTTGTCACCCTGATTTTTTTCGGTCCTTTTGTGCAGCGTCGCCTCTCGAGCTAGTAATTATCACTGTACACCTGTGGCACTGCTTCAGCTGAGTGGCAAACACAGGTTTTTAAATGTGCTGATCTCTCGCCGTGCTGTCGAGCAGCTATATAAAGATATGATGAATAAAAAATCAAAGAGACCACAGTCTTGATTCTGGTCCCAGTGGGCCCTTAGGGGCTGGATAGCTGTGACCTACTTTCATGTCTTCTTCAGGATCTTGCACAGATAAATTCTGCTATACGTTCGCTCTCATCAATGTCCCAGCGGGTCTGAAATATGGCCACCTCATTGCACTGATTGAGTCAAGGCTGGTATTTCTTTGAATGCTGTCACACCAGAACCTTTTCTGTCACTTTTGTTCAAAGCCATTACAGGTACATTAACCTTTAAAAATCAAGCTATTACTGTCATTTTGCTTTCCTCTTTAAATGGTATCACATAATCTCACTCAGCCTCATTCACTCATCATCTACACAGCGTATCCTAGAGGCACTTTATTTTCTGTATGAAAAGACGTGAATGTTTTGCAGACTTTTCTGTCTCCTTCAATGTCAAAAAGGCAAGCTCATAAACATATGTCAGAGATACCTTTGTCAAAACAAGTTTGCAGAAATGTTCACCTTGTGTGAGTTTGAGTCGAGTATTAAGTCTTTAGTCACATTATTAGCTCCAGTCATTGCATTGTACAAAAGTAAACCCTGAAAAAACACCTGCCTGGTTTGATAGGACTTCAAATAGTCTTTCTCAACACCTTTCAGACTGAAAGAAAGGGCTAAAGTACTATACCCAGTAAATGTTGTGTTTAAAGGAAAGGCGAAACACTTCTAAACAGGTTGGTTTACTTGTAGAGCCAGCTCAACAGCTACCCAGCTTAGTTTTTACTTTAGCTTTAAAAGAATAGACTAATTAACCGCCATCTTCAGTTAGATTCAAGCTTCATACTTTCTATCCAAACTACATGCTACCTATTTGTTTCTAATTGTTTTATGCTTCCTTAAAGTCACATATAGATGTAGATAGATATATCTTGTTTGAGCATATGAACGAAACTACAAACCAAACTCATATTTGCTTTGCGTTTGGGGCATATCAGCAAAGCACCAATAGCTATTGATATATTGCCTACAACGACGAGGTCAGTGCCCTGTCATAGTGGTGCTACTACAACAATCTCTGTCTCAACATCAGCAAAACAAATATGATGATTGTGGACCACAGGAAGCTGCAGAGTTGTGGTCACTCTCCCCTGTACATCAATGAAGCTAAAGTGGAGAGAGTCAGCAGTGTTAGGTTCCTCTGTGTACACCTCACCGATGACCTCACCTGGCTACTCCACATCAACAAAGTAGTGAGATCTCCCCGTTAGCGCCTGTTCTTCCTGCAAAGGCTCAGGAAGTTTGGTCTGGCTCTGGGCGTCTTCACCAACTTCTGCAGCTGCACCATAGAGAGCATCCTCACGGCCTACATCACTGTCTGGTATAGCAACTGTACTGCTTACGACTGCAGGGCCCTGAAGGGAGTGATGAGGACTGTGGAATCTATCATAGGCAGCATACTTCCAGACCTACATGACATCTACCAGTCCCGCTGGATGACAAAATCCAGAAGATCCGGTTGGACTGTAGCCACCCAGCACCGGGCCTGTTCACCTTACTGCCATCAGGCAGTGTTTGCCCCCCAGTTAAAACCTAACTGTGGTTTATCACATCTCAATTTCTCTAGCCACACCCAGGCCTGATTACTGCCACACCTGTTCTCAATCAAGAACAGACTCTCAAACTAGGACCTGCCTGACAAAGCGAAGTAGACCAAAAGATACTCAAAAGCTAGACATCATGCCAAGATCCAAAGACATTCAGGAACAAAAGAGAAATAAAGTAATTGAGATCTATCTGTCTGGAAAAGGTTATAAAGCCATTTTTAAAGTTTTGGGACTCTAGCAACCCACAGTGAGAGCCATTATCTACAAATGGCGAAAATGTGGAACAGTGGTAACCCTTCCCAGGAGTGGCCGGCCGACCAAAATTACCCCGACAGAGTGCAGTGACGAGTCATCAAAAGACCCCACAACAACATCCAAGGAACTGCAGGCCTCACTTGCCTCAGTTAAGGTCAGTGTTCATCACTCCGCTATAAGAAAGAGACTGAGCAAAAATGGTCTACATAGCAGAGTGCCAAGACAAAAACCACTGCCGAGCAAAAAGAACATTAAGGCTTGTTGCAATTTTGCCAGAAAATATCTTGATGATTCCCAAGACTTTTGGGAAAATGCTTTGTGGACTGATGAAACAAAAGTTGAACTTTTTGGAAGGTGTGTCCCTCATTACATCTGACGTAAAAGCATCGCATTTCAGAAAAAGTACATCATACCTACAGTAAAATATGGTGGTGGTAGGGGGATGGTCTGGGGCTGTTTTGCTACTTTAGGACCTGGAGGACTTGCTGTGATTAATGGAACCATGAATTCCACTGTCTACCAAAAGATCCTGAAGGAGAATGTCCAGCCATCTGTTCATGACTTCAAGCTGAAACGAACTTGGGTTCTGCAACAGGACAATGATCCAAAACACACCAGCAAATCCACCTCTGAATGGCTGAAAACAAAGTGAGAACTTTGGAGTGGCCTAGTCAAAGTCCTGACCTGAATTCTATTGAGATGCTGGGGCATGACCATAGGTGGTTCATGCTCGAAAACCCTCCAATGTGCCTGAATTACAACAATTCTGCAAAGATGAGTGGGCCAAAATCTTCCACCGTGCTGTGAAAGATCATTGCAAGTTACTAAACGCTTGATTGCAGTTGTTGCCTCTAAGTGTGGCCCAACCAGTTATTAGGTTTAGAGGGCAAAGACTTCTTCACACAGGGCCATGTAGGTTTGTATTTTTTTCTCCCTTAATAATAAAAATCTTCATTCAATTTTTTTTTGTTTTTACTTCTGTTGTCTTTGACTAATATTTAAATTAGTTTAATTTATTTAGTTAGTAGGTATATTAATGTTGACCTGCGGTATCAACCTGAGCCTCACCACAAGTATACAAATGTCCGGACATGTTGTGCAAATGACAAATATATATATTGGGCACCAAAAAAAAAACCTTTAGTAGATCCTCCTTTCACAGAAATAACAGCCTCTAAACGCTTCCTATAGCTTCTAATGAGAGTCTGGATTGTGTCTGAAGGTATTTTAGACCATTCTTCTTTACAAAACATCTCTAGTTCATTCAGGTTTGATGGTTTCCGAGCATGGACAGCTCTCTTTAAGTGACACCACAGATTTTCAATAATATTCAGGTCTGGGGACTGAGATGGCCATTCCAGAACGTTGTACTTTTTCCTCTGCATGAATGCATTAGTAGACTTTGAGCATCGTTTAGGGTCGTTGTCTTGTTGGAAGATCCAGACCCGGCGCAGCTTCAGCTTTGTCACTGATTCCTGGACATTGGTCTCCAGAATCTGCTGATATTGATTGGAATCCATGCGTCCCTCAACTTTAACAAGATTCCCAGTCCCTGTACTGGCCACACAGACCCACAGCATGATGGAACCACCACCACCAGGTGTTTTTCTTGGAGTGCTGTGTTCTTTTTCCTCCATGCATAACGGCCCTTGTTATGCCCAAATAACACAGCACCTTATTCCAAAATTAAGCTGGCTTGTCCAAATGTGCTTTAGCATACCTCAAGCGGCTCTGTTTGTGATGTGGGTGGAGAAAAGGCTGTCTCTGCATCACTCTCCCATACAGCATCTCCTTGTGTAAAGTGCGCTGAATAGTTGAACGATGCACAGTGACTCCATCAGCAGCAAGATCATGTTGTACGTCTTTGGTGCTGGTCTGTGGGTTGACTCTGACTGTTCTCAACATCCTTCGCCTCTGTTTATTCGAGATTTTTCTTGGTCTGCCACTTCGAGCCTTGACTTGAACTGTGCCTGTGGTCTTCCATTTTCTCACAATGTTTCTCACAGTGGAGACTGAAAGCTGAAATCTCTGAGATAGCTTTCTGTATCCTTCCCCTAAACCATGACGGTGAACAATCTTTGTTTTCAGATCATTTGAAAGTTGTTTTGAGACTCTCATGCTGTGACTCTTCAGAGAAGATGCAAAGAGGAGAAAAACTTACAATTGCCCCCCATAAATACCCTTTCTCATAATTGGAGTCACCTGTGTATGGAGGTCAAGGGTCACTGAACTTACCAAACCAAATTTGTGCTCCAATAATTAGTTCTAAAGGTTTTAAAATCAATTAAATGACAACAGTGCCCAAATTTATGCACCTGCCTAATTTTGTTTAACCAATTATTGCACACTTTTTGTAAATCATATAAACAGAGCATAACACTTAGTGTTATGCTGCAGGTTTATAAACAATCTCGTTTTTGACCAAAACACAACTTGAACACAATTCAGGTTGTCCTCATAATCTCCAAAGTCAGAACTTCTGAGGATGACTTGATGGCAGCATTACTGCATGTAGTGTTCATTCTGTCCATCAGCCTCAAGGAATGAATTTCTAGAGTGAATCATATGTTATATAAAGCCATATCCGATTTGTTGCCATTGGGATCTGCAGGAGAATTACAGTAATGACCACAGTAAACCTCATGGGCAAGACGTGCAAAAAATGTGAATCTAAAATTCAAAATCCCAAGTGTTTCCTTTTCCATGCTGTAGTGTCCTAAATCTTAAGTCTCAATCCTTCAACCCAGAATGGCAGTCAGAGTTTAGTCTTTTTTCTTCCTTGTTATTATACTTGTTATTTGCTGCAGGCATTGCATTATACAAAAAGCAAACCTGACTAAAACCTGTCTAGTCTGACATGACTACAAATAACAAGCCTTTTATTATAGAAAAGCTTTTAGACTGAAAGTACCACATGCAATATGTGGTGTTTAACGGATGATGTTGAAACACCTGGTTTGTGTGTTTTTAGAGCAGTAGTTTTGCAGCACAATAGCCAGTTTCAGTAGTCTTTAGTGGTTTTAAAGGCAATCTATATGTCCTAACACTTCTGCTAGGTAGTTATTGAAGTAGATAGCATACTTGCAATCAATGCTAGCCAACTATTTTATATACTTCATTTGAAGCTGTATCGAACCTGACATTGCTGGGAGCTACAGGGGGACAACACAGTGGTAGCAAAACTGACAGACTCATGCATATGTTTGTTGTGGAAAGGTTATAAAAGTTTTTTAATCATTTTAAAAGTGTTGGTTTCCTTATACTAATTGTCTGCAAGCATTAGGTCTCGAGTCTGAGTTGATTGCAAATTGGTTTAGCAAGGTTGAACAACGTGATTTAAATCATTTCATCTTCTACTTATAAGCACAAATGCATGTTTCACTGAACATTTTGAATATTTGATAACTCATCGCCATGAGCTACGAGTGAGAAATAATATTGCTATCAAACTGCTAATGCTGGTGACAACCGCAACTGCTAAGGGTTAATGACATCCTTCTCTGTGTCTCTAGCTTTGTCTTGAAGAGACTGCACATAAGTAGTTGATGAGGAAGTGGTTCATACTCAAGTGCCTCCTTCTTCCATGTCATGTCTCCATTTGGAATGCTAATTAGAAATTCTCCAGCCTTACAGAGGCCAAAAGTTCACAGCAGAGAGACGCTGCAAGGGATAGGTAAGAGATGACTAAAAGGCCAGCTAAGTGGCGGGTTCTCTTTGAAAAATGCACCACTTATTGTTCTGCATCAGCAATGCCAACATGGCATCCTGATTCCCAACAGCTCAGTGATGGCACTCAGCATAGTATAGCCTTTAGTATTTCTCCGGCATGTTACCGGATCTACTAGAAGACTAGAACTTAATACATTTTATTAGTTTATCTACACTTATATTCTGATGATTCCACACTACTCATCCCATACATAAGATATATTTTAACAGTTTCATTTAAAACAATGTATATTTGACATTCATGATATACAGTGCATATAAGTACACACGCACACGCACACACACACACACACACACACACACACACACACACACACACACACGCGCGCACGCACACACACACACACACACACGTACACATACACACACACACACGCACGCACACACACGCACGCACGCACACACACGCACGCACGCACGCACGCACACCACACATACACACACGCACGCACGCACGCACACACACACACACACACACACGTACACAAACACACACGCACGCACGCACACACACGCACACACACACGCACACACACATACACACAGCTATTCTTCAGCTCAATACTAGTTCATTTATTTTTCACTATTAGGTGGAAAAAAAAGGAAAAATATTATTAAAGCATATTTTTTGCTTTAATATAAAGTGTTTATGAGATCATTATTATTTTTCATAGCTCTCTCTTTCTCACTCATTACTTAACCACATTATACATCGGGAACAAAGGGGTGCTGGAGCCTATCAGGGGGTGGAATGCAGGAAATACCCTGGACAGGCCGGCAGTTCATCACATGGCTGACACACAGGCAAACACATTTAAACACACACTCACACCCAGGGGACAATAAGTTAATCATTTAACATTTGATTTAGCAACCTGCTTACTCGCTTAATACTCTGAATCCTGTAATTTCCATGCTAATTGTTATAAGCTCACTCAAACTGAAATGCCGTGAATTAAGCGTTTATATGATTTCACATACAGTAATCTGCATCACTGTCTGCACTGCCGAGTCACCTCAGGCCTAAAAGGTGTGTATGTTTGTCAGATTAACTAAGACTGAATGGGCTCATAGTGCTAGCAGCACACTGCTACCTTCCTGCACTGCCTCAGTGCAGCTCTTCCAAAAGACTCCTGACTGGCTGGCCAAGACATGTTTTAATAGGAAGTGTGACTAACAGATTCTTCATCCCTCTCGTAGATTATCAATAGAGTGGGGCGGCTGCCTGACTCCTCTCTCTGCTGGAATCACATGCCCTCAGGCTTCACTTTGCTTTATGCTTGCCTATTTGTCATGAATTCGGTGAAGATGCTAGCAAGTCTATGCTTAGTGCTGATGCTGGGTTTTTCCATTCATGGGGGACCTGGATATACCATATTTTGTGCATATCTGCATGCTGTGTAAGGCTAAATTATTATATATATTATACACTGTTTGAAAGGCAGTGAAGAACACAAAAGATGTGCAGGGCAGTTTCTGTATGATCTGTGCCATATGTTTCATAATTTTTCCATCCATTGTCATAGTAATAGGACTTTAAGGAGTCTTTATGTCTATGAAGTACATCTTTTCAGTCAATATACAGGTACACTACAGTGAAAACATTTCAGAAATGACACAGTGCTTTACTGTACCACAATGTGTTCATTTATATGTGTTTCCTATCCTCTACTTGTGGGAAACAGTACTGTATATTTTAAATGTGGGGATATTTACTGACTCTGACAGACAAGAGAATAATTAAGAAGCACATAGCATGCAAACAGGCTGTGTAGACAGCCAATCACCAGCCCAGATTTTGAAACTAGCATGCTCACCAAAGCTAATAAGACTAAGGCGAACTTTGGTATGAGTTTAGTCCCATACTTGAAAAGGACATGAAAAAAAACTACATATTATATTTGCAGTAAATTCACCCTGGATATTATAAGGCTCTTTGTTGAACAGAAAGGCCTGGCTTGCATCGATGTTTCTGTTCATCTAAAGAGTGTTAAGCAGCGTTTAGTACAGGACTTTTCCTCCTTGACAAACGTGTCAGACAACCTTGTCTTTATGGACAGAACTTGTGCACAGGGGTTCCAAAAACTGTTGCCACAAAATTAAAAGCCCATAACTGAAATGTCTTTGTAAGCTGTAGCAGTAACATTTGCTCTTATTTAAATTAAGAATCTGAGGTCAGTCCATAAATTATAGACCCAGACCATTATCCCTCCTCCACAAAACATTACTATTGGAACTATACATGCTCGTAGGTAGCGTTCTGCTGGCATCCACCAAACCAAGATTCATCCAACAGACTGCCAGATAGTGAAACATGATTCAAGATTCTGTGTGTTTATGTGGTCTTTTACTTTGTGGTTAAGCTGTTTCTGTTTTAAGATGCTTCCATTTCACAATAATAGCACTTACAGCTGCAGCAGATCTAGCAGCTTAAACATTTTAAATTCAGGTGTTCAGGTCTCTTCAGCATGCCACCTTTTATGGCAGATGTTAATCTTTACAAATTTCAGGTCTATGTGCTTTATTTGATATGTCTCTATGGGTTTATAATTAGATGGAATGTTCACACAGCATTCTTTAAAATGCTACAGTAAAATCAATCCTGTTTGTACCACAACTTCATGGCATAGAGGTGTTGATTTGACCCATTTTTTAAAATGACCACAGTGAGTTTTATATTGATTTATGGTCTCATTTGATTTATGACTGGGCCAGCATTTACTTTTAATGCTGCACTACATTCTCTGTGCTCAGTAATAAAAAATGACTTGGTTATTTATCTGTAGATGGTTAATTAAAACGAAAATACAAACTAATCATTTCTTAATAACAATCTGGGGATATACATAAACCATTAACGTGCTACTGTGTGCTGAGTTCAGCAGATGTGCTCCATAGTATCCTCACATGAGTTTAGTAGCACAGCATATTCCCCATTATTGACTTACATTCTCATATGGGTTAGTTTTCATTTGGGTCCACTTCAATGAATGAATGTAATGAGCATTGTAACTGTTCATTTGCTGTGTTACAAAACAAAGTTAATGGACTTTCCTGGCCCCTCAGAAATTTACTAACGTTTGTTTTGTGCCATCTCAGATCCTATCAGGGTGTGAAAAAATGGATTTAGTACTCATCTTTAACAAAAGGCGCATACAAAACCTATCTGACTCTGTCATCACTGATTTACTAAAGGTATACATCTGTATGTAAGCTATATGTAATAATATGCAATATTATATTGCTCTGGTTTTTGTACATTCTATGGTGTAAACTGCAGCAGTAATGTTACTAGACTGCATGTAGCTGGCTCAAAATCATCCAATTCCCAACTGACCTCACTGCACTCTGTGGAATAGGCAAGGGATTTTATAGTACACTGTTTCCAATTGCACTTGGCACCAAACTTCAGTTCATCCCATCAGATGACAATGAATGTTTTAAACAACATTTATATTTCTATTATTTATGTATTATGTTGAAATAATGGATAAAAAAGACTTGCATACAAAAATCACTTCAGCCAAACAGAGATTTATTATGTACTGATTATATGTTAATTATGAAGTTGCGTGTGCCTGTGTTCATTTGCATGGAAGTTCTAAGTAGATAACTGGTAATTAGTGCCTTCCTTAGTAAATCTGCCCTCATATGTTGAAAAATTCCAGACACCCTTTTTAATTAGTGAATTTAGCTACTTTAAGGTGCACCCAGTGCTGACACAGACAATCAATTTTCCACACATCTTGTAAAATCTCTATTGGCAATAGAACGGAGCAGCGGCACATGAGCGAAGGGTCACTAAACACAATTAAAAGAGGAGCTAAAGGAGTGTAAACCCTCTAGCATTAAACTGTGGGGCAGTGGAACTGTGTTATTTACAGTGATGGAGCAACATCCAGTACCTTTGGAATGAGTAGTTTTTGTTTTGGATTCTAATCTAACCGTCAAGCATCAATAACTGACCTTGCAAGTTTTTTGTGACTGTATGCAAATGCAACATGTTCTCAGCCTTCTCAGAAGAACAGAGGCATCCTGTTAATAACCTTGATTTTGAGGAAATTCTGTTGCTAGTGTCTTCAGGCTTTTGAACTTACAGTGAAAGTATGATCTACAATTATCATAAATAGAATAGTTGCACCCAGAAGAACCAGCTATTCAGAGAAAAGATAAAGGTCACAGGAACAATAAATTATGATAATTTTAGGCTGATATAGGCTATATTTATTGAGCTACACAAAACAGAAGTAGTGTCTCTCAGTATGGCATCAGACCACCATGTTTGCTAATTAAACATGCAGACATCTCAGCATGGAGATGTAGAGGCTCCTAATGGTGTCCTGCAATAATCCATTCTATGCTGCTGGAATATTTTCACACAATTCCTGCATATTTAGGGGTGGGGGTGGAGTGACACTAGGCCTTGTCAAAAAATCACGGTACCTCCACAAACGGATTCGTCAGTTGTCACCACCAAAACAAAAACAGGAATCAACCCACTGCCATTCTGAGTTACTTCATTACCATCTAGAATGACACCATTTCAGTCTTCTGTGACATTAGTATGGTGTTAGGGGCAGCTGTCATAATGGGCTGTGTACATGTAGTCGTTCGCTGTGCATCTGCTAGTATTGCAAACAAGATGACTCATGCAGGGCATCACAGCTCACTGAATGACTGCGGCAATGACTGTTGGCTCAGTCACAGACAAGGAAAAGGAACGTCCTTGTCTACGTCATATGCACAGCCAAGCATGAAACTTCATCACCATTCGCATGTCTCACAATGTCAAACCTACCCACCAATTTTTTTTCAAGTTGGTTGATTCCTTCTGGGTGCAATTATTTGTCCAATTATTCTTTTAACAATGAGTGTAAGTGTAAGGTATATGGTAGATTTCTCCTCAAAGCAAAGACATTTGCTTTGAGCCATTTTTTATTATGAATGCATCACAACAACAACTTAGGAGCAGCTCCTCACACTGTTTATTGTACGATACACTTCAGCAGCTAATCATTATGTCTCATTAAATCTCAAGCAATCTTTGATACTCGGAAGTAGAACCTTAAGCCATCTGCTGTAACCTTTGCATGGCACTCATTCTTCCTCATTCGCACTTCATCTCTATCTATTATGAGTTTGGATGCTGCAGTGTTGTTTTAATAGCTCACTTTTCTGTTCCAGCATGGTTAAACTGTACATTAACAAATAGGCCAGTCACTGAGTTCATACACTTGGCAAAATTCTTGCTATCAGTCATCAAAGAATCCAACTGGTTGGTAGCTATGAGTTAATCATATGAGTCATGCTCACCCAGGGTTTATGAGGAGCTGATATGTTGTGAGCACATTTCATGTAGGCTAGTTCATCTGCCAAGCTGGCAATTATTCAGTTCGTATAGACTGGGGTGCACATACGCCATTGCCCTTTTAACGTATTGGTAAATTCAACAGTCAGTGCAAAACATGATTAATGCAGAATCTATATTACTTTAAATGTGCCTATATACATTACAAGCCATCTGTGTGTAGGTTCTTCACTTTAAACAGATGCTCTTCATTTTCAAGATTTTGTTTGCAGAAACAAAGCATTCTGTGCACACATTAAGAAAGTTTGGTGCCCTTTATTTGATCGCTACCTTCACAGGTACTTACACACATACAGTAGCATTGAGCAACACTTGAGTATTTATCACCAGTTTATGCCAGTCACGTGCAGAATGTTAAGATATTTTATGTAAAGGACACTGTTTTAACTTTTTTTTAATTGAACAAACATGATAGACTTTTGTTTTAATTACATTGTTATAAAGCAATAGAAGTAATTGAACTTCAGAATTCAATATATTCTGCATTGTTATATATAGTTTCTAGTTAAAATCTAAAAATCTAAATTCTAATATTAAGATCGGCCTTTTTTACATATCTACATTTACATAGATCTCTATAACAGTAAATTAAAATACTATGACCTGTGCAATAACTCATAGTACTTTCACTCTTGACACTTAAGTACATTTAAAATTGAATAATTTAATGTGGATCATTCTATTAAGATCAAGAAAATACATTTTGGACTGACTTTTTTCTTTGAATGACTTTACACCTATATATATTTTTGATTGAACATTCAATTTTGTGACTACCAATCATGACACTACTGAACCTTTTAAACTTGCGTTTGTAGTGTAGCTAATTTTAAGTTTAACTTTTAGCTTATTTTGAAAAGTTTAGGTTTAAAATTATAATATTTACAAAAAAAAGTGGAACATGTTTGTTTTAAATGTAACGTGTGATTAATCCAAATTTTTCAACCTCTCAAACAAATAAATGATACTTTTGCATATATTTATTCTATTGCCATTCAAAGTAAAACCCTGGGTTTCAATAGAACACAACATGCCTTGTAAACCTCTGTGGTTTAGGGTTAGGGTTAGGGTCACTGCAGAACCACATGTTAATGATGTAATGGACACACGGTGTTCCTAACTACACTCTTGCCATATAAGCACAATTATGCTTCACAACAGTGTTACATTTGTTACACATGGTAGTAACTTTATTTTAAGGCACCTTATGTCAAGGCAATGCCATTAACTTAATAAAACTTGTGATCTTGTGATTTTTACATTAGTGTCAGTATAAAATCAGTTATTAAATGTATATGTGTGTGCTTTAAAGTCCCTTACAAGGCATTTTGCATAATTGTAACCTGAATATCTCTAAATGATCCCTAGATGTTGCTTATCTTTGAATACTGAAACATTTAGCTGTTTATGCAGGAAAGCCTAATCTCTTTAGTATTTTGCATTATATATGTAGCATGTATCATTCAGTCAGTTCATTGACTGCATTCTCCTCTGGTTTGGAATATTTCACGGTTAAAGCATTGTCTGAGAATAGGGATTTCTCAACAGCTTTTCCATCATGTCATATTAATACTCTGAGGACTGCTTTGTTTTAACAGGGTAGCAGCCTTTTCAAAGTGTTAAAATATTCTGAGATTGAAATGAGATTTAAATGCCTTTGGGAATGGCAGGGTTTTGATTAGCAGCCCTGATAATGTGCAGTTTGTGTGGTAGCAAAGGATGCAGGCTAGAGCTGTTGCACACACGTGTACGCGAATACGCACACACGCACGCACACACATTCATCATCAAAAGAATAGTTACACAGATTGTTGCACCCAGACAAATATCCACTAACAGGAACTTGGGGGATAGATTTGACATCATGAGACTTGTGAATAATTAAAGTTTCACGCTCGGCTGCTCATGCGACATACGCAAGGCCTTATCGCTGTGACCCTACAGTTTGCAGACATTCAGCGACCATTGATATCCTCTATGAGTCATCCTGTTAATGCCAGCACCATTGGCAGATGACTGCACAACAAGGCCTACATGTCTGCAGACCACTATGATGGCTGCCCTTAACACCTTGTCAATATTGCAAAACTGCTCTGGCGATTTGTCAGACTGTCATGGAGTGAAACAGAATGGCAGCAAACCATCTTCAGGGAAAATGCCTGGTGTCCCTTTACTTTGTGTAGGTTTCTAGGTCTACTAAAACATTTTAGAATATTTAAAATGATATGTGTAGTGTGTTTTTTTGTTTTTGAAAAACAAGAAAGCTTTGATTACTCAACTATTCATCAAAGTTGTACAAATTATTGAATGATTACTGTCATAATCAACTATGATCAATGCACTATAAAACAATGTGCTTAAGTTATCTACATTTGTCAACAGTTCTTCAATTTTGATTTTGTCAAGGTTTGAAGCATTCTTCAGTGCAGTAGCAGTATCACCAGCTGATGGAATTCACTATTTTAATTGTCTTCTTTTTGTTTACCAATATTCCCTCTCTACAATACCCAGCATGCATTATTCAAGTACATCATACAACCACTGGGAATCCCTGTGGTGTCGTCCAGTTCCAATTGCTAGCCTAGTTACTGATCTATAGGTCAACACAAGCAAGCAGTTCAAACATTGAAGTACATTAACTCTGAACATTTCACCAAATTAGAAAGATTGTAATTTTTTTACCTAGATTACTTTAGTTTTCAGCTTGTCATTTACATAATCCAGTCTTTCTATTACAGTGGGGTGCGAAAGTTTGGGCAGCGTTGTTAATTTTCCTGAATTACCTTTATAAAGCATTGATTGTTTGGATAAAAAAAATGTGTTAAATATATCATATAGGGGACAAACACAGTGATATTTGAGAAGTGAAATGAAGTTTATATGATTTACAGAAAGTGTGCAATAATTGGTTAAACAAAAGTAAGCAGGTGCATAAATTTGGGCACTGTTGTCATTTTATTGATTTCAAAACCTTTAGAACTAATTATTGGAACTCAAATGGTGGTTTAGTAAGTTTAGTGACCCTTGACCTCCATACACAGGTGACTCCAATTATGAGAAAGGGTATTTAAGGGGGACAATTGTAAGTTTTTCTCCTCTTTGCACCTTCTCTGAAGAGTCGTAGCATGGGAGTCTCAAAACAACTTTCAAATGACCGGAAAACAAAGATTGTTTACCGTCATGGTTTAGGGGAAGGATACAGAAAGCTATCTCTGAGATTTCAGCTTTCAGTCTCCACTGTGAGAAACATTGTGAGAAAATGGAAGACCACAGGCACAGTTCAAGTCAAGGCTCGAAGTGGCAGACCAAGAAAAATCTCGAATAAACAGAAGCGAAGGATGTTGAGAACAGACCACAGACCAGCACCAAAGACCTACAACATGATCTTGCTGCTGATGGAGTCACTGTGCATCGTTCAACTATTCAGCGCACTTTACACAAGGAGATGCTGTATGGGAGAGTGATGCAGAGGAAGCCTTTTCTCCACCCACATCACAAACAGAGCCGCTTGAGGTATGCTAAAGCACATTTGGACAAGCCAGCTTCATTTTGGAATAAGGTGCTGTGTTATTTGGGCATAACAAGGGCCGTTATGCATGGAGGAAAAAGAACACAGCACTCCAAGAAAAACACCTGGTGGTGGTGGTTCCATCATGCTGTGGGGCTGTGTGGCCAGTACAGGGACTGGGAATCTTGTTAAAGTTGAGGGACGCATGGATTCCAATCAATATCAGCAGATTCTGGAGACCAATGTCCAGGAATCAGTGACAAAGCTGAAGCTGTGCCGGGTCTGGTCTAGAACAAGACAACGACCCTAAACGATGCTCAAAATCTACTAATGCATTCATGCAGAGGAAAAAGTACAACGTTCTGGAATGGCCATCTCAGTCCCCAGACCTGAATATTATTGAAAATCTGTGGTGTCACTTAAAGAGAGCTGTCCATGCTCGGAAACCATCAAACCTGAATGAACTAGAGATGTTTTGTAAAGAAGAATGGTCTAAAATACCTTCAGACACAATCCAGACTCTCATTAGAAGCTATAGGAAGCGTTTAGAGGTTGTTATTTCTGCAAAAGGAGGATCTACTAAAGTTTTTTTTTTTGGTGCCCAAATTTATGCACCTGCCTACTTTTGTTTAGACAGTTATTGCACACTTTCTGTAATTCATATAATCTTCATTTTACTTCTCAAATATCACTGTGTTTGTCCCCTATATGATATATTTAACTTATAATAATATATCCAAACAATCAATGCTATATAAAGGTAAATCAGGAAAATTAACAACGCTGCCCAAACTTTCACACCCTACTGTATAATGGTGATTTAAAGACAGTTACTAAAGGTATATGGCAGGTATATTCAGCCTCCTGTCAGTAACTATACATTCCTTCTGCATACAGGAGCTGTATCCACTTTTCAAAACAGCTGAACTACAAAGCAAATCCACCCCAAACCAAAAGCAGTTGCAGTTCCTCCTGCCTTTGAGATACATCATCACAATGAGGTTTTCCTAGTCTGTAAACTGGAAAATCTCACTCTAGAGACTACTATTGCACTGCTGTGGAAGGTGTGTAACATGTTTGTAATAAAACTGTAGCAATGGTTACATTTTTCATTTTGACTGGAATGTATCTTTAGGAGTAGAATACTCAGTACAAAATGTTGTTGTTCACCAAAAGAATGAGAGTGTTGCTTGTGTTTGGATAAAGAGGTCTCTATGCTTTTCGTTCTTTTCAGTAAATTTATGCCTCTGGAGTAACACAAGTACTCAGTAATCAGGAGACCATGAGTTCGTGTCCTGTTGACCCAGCTAGCAGAGAAAGTTGCCAGAACTTTGGCTAACATTGATGTTTCTAATTTCAGATAATGTTCATATAAGGTTAAATGTCAACATAATGCTTATGTTCCGATGATCCTTTTAGGCTGTTTTCAGGGCCTCGGATTAGGTTAAATTCTTAACATTCGGAAAATGTGTTTTGGTGTTACTGGGACATGAAATTACAGAATGCTCTTCCACCTTTAATCTTTTCACTGTAACCCTTAATAAAACATCGCATTACATATTCTCAGAACATTTTTAGAACAAATCATTTCTAGCTGGGGATGTCACTCTCCATGGTCCGGAATCTGAGTGGAAGAAGCACACAGCCCCTCAGCCTGAAGGTGTCACAGCAGTTAGAGTGTCCTAGTGTGCAGGTAGGAGACCAAACTGAGGGGAGGGTATTCGTTGTTTTGTTTAATGAAGCAATTTCAATAAGCAGGCAAGCACACTCACTGTTTAACTGACTAAGCTCCACTTCAACTGAATTGTTTGCCTAACTGAGATGCAGTACTTGTACTTTTGATTAAAGTAAGCTTGATATGAGTTACTCGGTTGTGCAGCTGGTAGCTTTAAATTTTAAGATGACCTGACTTTTTTTACAGAGCGTTTGTATCTGGAGCAGATGCACACAGCTTAAGGGTAGAAACTGCTTCTCAATCTGGTGATCAGGGTTTGATGCTGCTGTACCTCCTGCCAAGCCCCAGAGGGGAGAACAGCTTGTGGCTTGTCTAGGTCAAGAGTCGAGAGTCACTGCACAGGCTTTGGTTTTGGTGAAGCAGCAGTTAAGGCTATATATTCAATCAATAGACGGAAGTTCAGATTCTGCAAATAAGAGTGGACATGCAAAATAAAATGTCACATTGTTGGTACATTAACATGCTTTCTCCATACATGATGTATACAAAATACGGCAGTGTCCCATTTTAAAAGGGCTTTGATAAACTGGATAATAAATATTTTTTTATTTTAAATAATTTTTTATCACTGATGTCTAGTGAGAGCACCAGTGGCTGCAAGTTTTAACAAGTGATATACATACATACATACATACATACGTATATATATGTATATAGATAGATAGATAGATAGATAGATAGATAGATAGATAGATAGATAGAAAGATTTTGCTATACACTGATTGTTTGTTGCTCACTTTATAAATCGTACATACCATTCTTCAGTGTGTCAAATACTACCCATCATATATTCAGAAAAGCGTGTCATGACATTTATGATAACACCTCTCCCACCCTACATGTGACTTATTCACAAATCTCAATATAGCCGGTCTGTCGTGGGTGTTACCATAGCAGACTGTGATGTAACTAGTGTGAACACTCAGCTGTGCTGTGGCAGAATTTGACCAGTGTCTGTTTATTTAAGGTCTCTGGTTGATACAGAAAAAGCACTTTACACAGTGTGCAGACAGGCCTTACCCCACGCTGTGACAGCTACTGTCTAGGAAAAGGAATTCTTAAAAACCCTAAAGACCACATTGGTAATATTTTCCCCTTCCCCTTACATGGTACTATACCAACATGCTGATGCCTGAGAATAACTCCTGCACCACTTAAGGTGGAGTGGGAAAATTAGAACAAGAAGTTGATGAATAAGAAACTGAATGTTACCCTCGGAAATGAATTACTACACCATTTAAGGTGAAACAACAAGGAACAAGGAGCTGGCAAATAAGAAGTTGAATGTCATATAAAATGCTAGTAGAACTAACGTGTGCCTAACTAATTAGGAACAGTTCATCAGAGGGGGAAAGCACTTCCATTGCTCTGTGTTAGATGCCACGGATCAGCTTGAGAGTATAATCGAACAAGAGTATTGAAGGCAACGCAATGGTCAGTTAACAGAAGGCCATTTGTACAGGTATTCAATAGCAGCATTTAGCACTAGAGAGACAGTGCACACATGGATTGGCTCATGCAGGTGATCCTTGTGAAAAAATAATGTTATCATTTGAACTCATTTGAACGATAGAAAGCATAACGTAAGTAAGGCAGTAAGCAGGTAGTGGGTGGATATTTTTTTACAGGGCAGTTACTGCTTGCTCAGATATCAGGATTAGGTCCAATGGATCATTTTAGATGTGAAGGAGCTTATGAACCATGCTCACTCTTCCACTTACTCATATTTAGCAGGTAGAAGATTCCCCACAAGGGGGCAGATTTTTTTAGAAGTCCTTTTCTTGCGTGGCAAAAGCAGCATTTGCATGAGTTTGCATAATTTGGGTCCCTATAAACTCTACAAACATGCTGTTAAGACTTAATGTCAGCAGACATTGTGGCTAGATGAATGCACAAGCCTTAAACATTTGTTTAAATAAAATTTACTACCAGAAAAACATTGTTTAAACCTACTACCCCATATAAGCACTTGGTAGAAAAATGACGGCCATAATGCAGAAGTGATAAAGGCCCTAAGAAATCAGCATTTCTTTGATAACAAGTTATTTTATTTTCTGATCTAGTGATTATAAGGATAAACCGAATATTTTCTTGAGAACATGAGAAGACAATGTTTCATTGAGATAACATGTGTTATGGCATAAAAGGTAAAAAAAAAAACACTAATAAGAAGAGTAAACTGTTATCACTGTATATCCACGGCTCTTTAGGTTTTCCTAAAATAAACCCCCGCTGGAAGCATTGGTGGGATTTTTTTTTGCTCTGAGGTTGTTGATGGCTCATTTATTTAATTGCCTGTTTTAAATACTGCATCTCACAAACAAGCAGTAAGTGGGTGGGGCTACATACAGTTTGCATAATGAGGTCCAGTGAATAAAAGGGTAATTCAGGTGCATTGTGGACACATACTGAGGTTGCATAAAGGCACATTTTGCACTGCACCTGCAGTCATATGTCCATTTTGACCCAAAGTGAATTAGTTAAAACTACAGTATGCTGGCATTCATTGCAATAGCATTTTCTGTGCAATCATTGAATTAAGTTTATATGGTTTAAGTATATGTTATTTTTCCATGCAGTTTAATCCCTAAATTCAGTTTCCAGTCAATGCACAAGTTGCATTGGAACATTTTAGAGAGCTGCATGAATTTACCTGGTTATGTGGAGCTTTGATAGCAGACTTCATTTATTTAATATTATTACTGCTGCTAAATGATTGCTTATTACATTATTACTGTGGAGAAACTGCAGAGTGAAATGCCCTCATTTGGCTTAGACAATCACAAGACCTGAACTCCAGGCAGCATGCATTTCTTTTTTATGAAGACAAGACTGAAAGCAAAAAGCTCCCAAACAAGCAAGAACTGAAAATGGCTGCATTACAGGGCCGCCCCTAGGGAGGATACTCAGTGTCTGATGATGTCTATGAATCTCAGACTTCAGGCAGTTACTGACCGCAAATGATTTGCAAGTATTAAACATAACACTTTTTATGATTATGTTAATTTGTCCAATAGTGTATGGCTCTATAAAATAGGGGGACTATTTATTTAATGACTGTAATTATTGTATGGTTCACTTAACATACACTACCAGCTACCATTAAAGGAATGTCTATGCTGTGCAATTTAAAAAATAATATTCAGTGGCCAAGCAGAGGGACGGCGCTGTTATCCATCACCCTGAAACAGTAGCCAAGCCTCATACTGGCTGCTTTGCCATATTCAAAATCTTTTTTTTTTGCAAGTTCCTTTATTCTAAAAATACACACAAGCTACCCAGCAGTCCTTCTTCATAGAGAATGCTCAACCTTTCATACTGTGAGTGTAAGTTACAGGTCCATACGTTACATATGATGAAAACCCATGACAAAAACGCTAGATAGGGTTTTTATTGCCATCATTTACATTCAAGGCATTTATTGGCATCACTAGAATCAACTTCAATATCAGAAGCACAGAACCATCTGAAACCCAGCACACCCAGCTTGTTCAACAACACAATCAGCATGGTGTTCAACAAATAACACCAAATAAATGAAATTTACAAAAACAATATAATGGAGAACTAGCAAATATTATGCCAGTGGATAACCGGGCTGAAAGATCAGAACAACCATCAAGACCAAAATATATACAGTAATAAACCAGATTGGTAAATAAAAACACCACAACATATCATTCTAAAACCTTTTATAGTTAAAGCCCATTTCAGCATGGTTTCAGATCATTTAAATCTGGTTCTAATACTTAAAATGTGCCAAGGTGTTTAGCACTGTTACATTCAGACTGTCTGATATTAATGGAAGGTAATTATGCTGACCAGCTAATCTAAAACAATAAAACTGAAGTGGTTGATCGGAGGAAGAAAGCATTTCATGGGAGTTGTTTGCAGTGTGGTTCTGCTGATTGAAGTGTGATTTGAGATCGAGTGATGAGATGAAGGAGTTGAACAAGGGATGGCAAAATCATAAGAGGCGGATATAAAAATAAACACAATCGAACTTAGCTTTGGGCTTGTAAGGAGAAGATACTGAACAGAAGAACATTTTTCACATTCAACTCAACAAAAGATGTGCTATGAGCAGCCAGGAGCTACATGTAATTAGCTGGACTGGATCGATTGGGCTATTGCAGCCCTATAGCAACAATAGGGTTCTATGTTTATGACAGGTTCTCTATTGGATATGAAACTGGATGTGAGTTCGAACTGCCAAACCTATATAGCAAACTAATAACAGGCTTTGTAATAACCCCATGGCTCATGCTGATTCTTCTGATTGTGTTAATACATACTATCGGATATCTGCAAATGAATGACGCAGTGCAGGTTCCAAGTGGCATTTAATTAAACCAGTGGCATTTAATTTAAACAGACTATTTCAAGACATGTCATGTTCATTTTGGTGTTTAAGATCTTTTTTGAGCAGTCTCTTGGCAGACACGTTTGCATTCAAAATGCCTTAGTACAATCAATCCCATCACTGAACACACACTCAGTGATAATACTGTAAGAAAAACAACCCCAGATTTGCAGCGTTACAGTTCACGTGCAGTCTGTTTGGAATTATTTTTCAGGCTTTTTTACATATAGTAGTGTTCACCAACCCTGATCCTTGAGATCTATGTTCCTGCAGAGTGTACATCCTCAATCTGCCACAGTTAATATACTCTAATTTACTGTCTTCTTTAGATGTCCTTGATTAGCTGGGGCAAGTTAAATAGGTATGCATGTTAGGTAGTGGGCACTAGCCTCATAGATACATGCTAACTAAAATCTCTTTAGGGAAAATTACTTCCTGGAGGGGGGTTGGTGACCACTAAGACTAGTCGAGTGAGTTTACTGCTCAGTGATGGTGCTTTACGCTGTACAGATATAAACCTGCATGTTGGCCATATGTAAAAGCATGAGCTGCCAGATGTTAAATAAATGGCAGACACTTTAAGATACTGGATCTAATTCTTAGAAATAAAACATAACATGTATTACACACACATCATGCTGGCTATTGGGGATTCCAGCCAACAACATTATGGTTCGGACTTCACAAAGAGGTGTTTTGTAGTCCATGCAGCAGATTTAGAGCAGCCGCAGCACCTGACTTCAAACAGCCACCTTCTTCTCACAGGATTATAATATTATGCCACATGGTGACATTCTGAAGGGCTGTCGAAGATCGGTTGAAATTTCTAACCAGCATGCATCATGTTAGGTCAGAGCTGTGCAGACCTAATTAATTTGACTGCAACCAAAGCGCTTCAGGGTTTGGTAAAAAGGGTACACATGCTCTACTGACCTGTGGAATTCAATATTCAATTCACCTATGAATAATTAATGGTGATTTGTTGACTTGACATTCATCACATAACTGTTGACTACAAAAAATCTGGTCATACAAGCCCAAGTGGCCAATGACTTAAAGACTCTACAAGCAATCTGATGTTGTGCTATTTTGCACAAGTTTACTAGAGATTAAAATGTCAATAAGTTCAAATTCTCACTGTAGTTTTTAAGATGTAACATAGTTGATGATGTAGTCACAGAAATTTCATAGTAAGTAAGATTCATTTATTCACTCTTCAGGTCATAATGGTGTTGGATAATTGAGAGAAACTGCACCTATCCTGTGGCTGGGTGTGGTTTCATTCCTTTCAATAACGAATTTTTATCTTTGATGTGACAAACTCAGAACAGACATTAACTTTTTGTAAAAAATAATGTAATGTAATGTCTGTACTTTTTTGTGCATTCGTTGTTGTTGTTGCTGAAGAGCCTTTACTGTACTAAAAATTTGCATGAAACAAAAAAGGAAGATTTATACTCAGCAGTGTGCTTGGGAGCCTTCCTGCTAAAATATTCAGTTGGGCAGACACTGATTTCCATAGATAAACACACATTTGCATAAACACAGACTGAAGGAGAAGACAACAGTAATGAAGATGTGATGCACTGATAAACATGGTAAGAGATTTGGGGAGATGAATATGGAGATCGAGCCTTGGGAGCTTTTGGAAAATCATGACTTCAGCCACGCATGGTGTAATCACTTCTGTGAGAAATGCTGTAATGTGTCTTTGGATGACTTTCCCTAGCTTGCAGTGTTGTTGCACTGTAAATCATTGTATTTGTGCTGTCTAATTAATGGAATTCCTTTCCCTAAAAATGCTGGTGTGGCTAACAGTGAATAAAGGCTAGTGGGGACCAATTAGTTTGATTCTCGTAGACCTAATTGGCCCCTACTTGCTTTCATTCCTTATTAGCAGCGTTAGCATTTTGAGGTGGGTATTTCTTCAAAACAAAGTGATGGTAATTTTTCAGCTGACGAAAGATTAATGAAACAAAACCACTGCTTGATAATGTTTTACATGCTGGCCATGCACATTAATGCTAAGGTTAATAATTGTAGACATTATGCTCTGTAACAACTGCAATGTTTCTGGTTCTACTATGTCCAGAAGATGCAAAATAGAATCATATGCAATGTACAAGCATTCAAAACCTACAATTACTGAACACTTTATTAGAAACACTTAACTAATTAGTTAGAATTGTGTGAAACCATCCACTTATAAAGACACATTTCGCATAACAGCAAATGGACTATAGTATGTAATTGTACACCTATTGAGGTCCTCCTAGACCACAAGTTAGACCAAAGGCATATTTTACTTAATTCAGGCAATAACTATGAATTCTTAACTTTTCAGCACAGGGAAAAAGTTATAAATACGCACACACACACAAAAAAAATGAGATGGAGCTTGGTTTCTTCCTATCTCACAAAGGTGTGATGGTTATGGTGACTGTTGTTTTTGTTTGTTGCCCAGTTTCGGAAACCAGTTGTACTTTGATGTTCCCCTTCCTTATAAATGTGGATTGTGTTATATCTAATCTTGTCCTTAATGTCTGTTTACACTGGATATCTAATCTGCTCTCTGACTTGCACAGTAGTATATGTGGACCTCATACAGTGGGCAATGAGTGTGAAAGAAAAGCTAATTAAATTAGATAAGCAAATTTCCTTTTACACTATCTGTTCTAAACTGTTCTAACATCACAGACTGCACTGTTGAACATTTATGCTGTTATTAAGATTGGCTGTATCATGGACTTTAGAAAGACCATGTGTATATCCTGACTTGATAACTGAGCTCCTGCAATGCAAAAATAGCAGCAGGCAAAAGTCAATACATAGGGACTGAATACCTCCGCAGTCATTAGTAACATAGCTGCAGATGGACCACATCCAAGTTTGCTTGATGGCTACATTTTAACCTGTAAGTGTCCTGGGGGCTTTAATTCATGAAAGGCAAGGTAATCTGCAGTTTTCTGTGGAAGTAGAACTGTTTTTTACATCTTCATAGGATATGGACACAAGCTGTAGCCTCTCCTCCCACTGCAAAACCTTAAAGATGCCATAGAATGAAAAACTGAATTTGACATACAGTAAACCTCACACACTGTTGTTTCTCTTTGATGTCGATATCGAAAGCAAAAAGTATACATAACATTAGCTAGAAAGTTCCAAGTAACTAACTTTAGCATAGATAATTAAATAGCGGGATGTCCATTACATTTTGTTTCCTGCCTGTGCGTATAGGTCAGATCCAAAATAGGTAACAGTTGCTGTGTGGTTGGTTGTAACAATTAAAAAAAAAACCCACTTATCTCAGATTTGTTGCCCTGCTATGGCTAGGACCAGGCTAATGGTGTCATAGCACACTGTATAGTATAGTATTTGTAAAGCAGAATGGAAAAGTAAAATATTCCAAATAAAATATTTTTGATCAGCTAAAGGATTGCTGACTTGGAGTATGTATAAGACTAAAACAAATGTCTGGATGGAATCTGATCATTTTAGTGGTGCTACTGCACCAGCTTGATGCTGTGAGACTGGAGGGATTACTTGTGATCTTTTCGGTGTGTAGTTTGTGTCCTCTGGCAGGCAGAGTGGACATATTCCCTGACCCAAAGACATTAATTTAGTTCTGCTGGCTCTGTCTTAGTTTGGTTTTGTACTATTTTTACATTACAGTCTATGGCGTGTGTTGTTGGTTTTCCCTCAAACAAGAGCCGGTACATGTTTCAAAGTTCCTGCATGTGCTAATATGATTGATGCAGAGGAATTCAAAATGGCATACTACATACTACTTGTGACTAAATCTACTACACACAGAGCAGTATGCAGTACCTACTACTGTAGTATGCAGTATGCTGTATAGTGGTGTGCCTTTTTGAATACAGCCTGCGTCTCACTCAAAACAACAAATTAGAGCAGAGCTCACCAAATTATTAATGTGCACAGCAAAATGGGAAAACAACTCATTTCATTCTAGGGTCAGATCATGGGACTGTAAATTGGTGTGTAAAACCTCATCTGGTCATTTTTACTGCGACGAAAGCCACATACTTTATATGTAGAATATCAGAGCAGTGTTTAAAATGCTGAATAAATGCTGCTATGGCATGTTTAATAATGAATAACTGTTTACTGTTTACTGCACTATGCCAGCAGACAGAGATTCTTAACCCATTCATCTTCCTAAATGCTCGGCTAGATCAAACACACTTGAGACCATTTTGCTCCGTTTTTCTCAGTTTCTTAAATTTGCAGGAGAGGTGCTGGGAACTGGTGAGCACAGCCACGTACTAATGCTCGCTCGTCATCGGGATCGCGCTCGCAGAGGCATTTCCCAGGCAGCAGCAGCATAACGAGGCGGAGGGGGGAAACCTCTACTGTGGAAATAAATAAATAAATAAATGAAAAAATGAAAGCCTCCCTCACGAAGCGCTCTTCGGGTCCTGCGCGTGACGCGCGCGGCGCTTCCACGCGGATCTGAAATAGGGGAAGGGTTGCCATGGCGACGGCTGGCGGGGCCCATTTACAGCCGCGGCTTCGGCGGCCCCGGCGGTTCAAGGTGCACGAGCGCTGTGGGCCGTTCACACCGCTATAACACAATAGCTGTAATTTGCTTACACAATAGAATCAGCATGCATGCGTAAATGGAAGCAGAGGGGGAATAAATGGAGTTTCCCCTTGAGAATGAAATGAGGGTGCCCAGCTGCACCCTTCCACACTACTAGACTTGATTGCATCTCGGTTTATATGAGAGCAACTTCGCGGCCTTAAGCCCAGAAGTGGTCTCTTAATGGAGCGACACGAGCTATGGCCAAAGCTGAAACCGTCCAGTGGTATTTCATCCATCCGTTTATAGGCGCCAGCCTCTTCTTGGACTTTTACATTGGCCTTCAACACAACCAGGACTTAATCGAAATACGATGTTCCTCTCTCACAAGCCTGTTCGGACACCAGTGCTTCAAACACTGGTCTGGCATGTCATTAATGCGCTGCACAGTGTGTAGACCTGGTGATAAGTAGAACGATAGAACGTGTTTATAAATGACCATACTGAAACTGACTGATATCAGTCTGGGTTCGAGAACAATGTAGACAACGGCAACTGGAAACGAAACAGACCTAGGTGTTAACCTTAAGTGTTACTGTATCTGAAATCAATCATTTCCAAAGATGAAGCTCTGCTACAGGAATAGCCAAGGAGGTAGTGCATTGTTTCAAATGTTTCCAATGGTTGTCTTTCTCATCAGTGCACTTAAATCCAGCATGGAGAGATTATACTGTATAAAGTATGACCACAGCGGTCATCCTCATGCTCTGTTCTCAAGATGCTTTAATTGTGTCCTCTCCACATGACAGCTATGGCCATTGTATCTAGCAGGGGTGCCTCCGTGCTGCTTATGGTTTCATTACGAATCATTATTTGATTTCCCCATTATTTTGATTAACCCAGTCACACTGAATTAGGTTTATCAAGGCGAGCAGAGGCAGGGCAAGCAGCAGGGTGTTTTACCAACAGAAACATTCCTTTGGAGAAATAAGGTGGATCTCAGAGCCACGGTTTCAGTGAGTAATCAAGGTAATTTCAACGTGACACAACGTGAGTTCGCCTCCAGACTACTACGCATTACATCATACATATGCCGAGCTTCGAGGCTGTGCTGCTGCTTTGCGAACTGCCATCGGTTCTGTAACAGGGGATTCGACCATTAACAAAAAGCGACCGAGTCCGAAGCTTGCCATATATGGTAAGCGTGAGCTGTCCATGGTGCTGGTCCTGACTTAAAATGATCTCAGACGGAGTGCTCGGACTTTTACAACCTAAACTACAGCGATGGCGATCTGTTAACCTCACTACGAAACTGTGCCACTGCCCTCTCTCTTTCTCCCTCCATTGACTGATAACTCACTCACGGTGAAACCGTCTTAATGTAAGAATCCCACTAGGGTGAGGCTGAAGTCATCACATCATACAAGCTATTAACTAGGCTGTCCATGCAAATATGCACAACGAATTACAGTCCACATTTACGACTCTATGACATAACCGCACATCGTGCACGCGGGCCATGTGTCACTTCTCAAGGCACGCTGCGTTTTCACCAAAGGCTACCAACGAATCGCTCCACGGAGAGAGAAACGACCTGCATTTCTTTACCTTTCATCCAGTCCAGCACTTGCTTGGGGTTCCATTTGCTTATAGGTTCCATTACCAGTGCCATAATCGATGTCACAGCGGTCTTCTGAATCAGCACCGAAGCATACGGATGGTTCTCGCTGGACGGGGTGGGCTTGGTGGTCGCATTGGTAAAAGCTGTCAGAAAAAAATCACTGAAAGGGTTCAGAGCATGCTGGCTGTGTCGGAGCTGCTGTGGGACCGGGTGCGGTGGTGCAGTCCGGCTCCCCTCCCTCCCCACCAGCCCGAGCTCACGGCTATGAGCCCCTACTGTAGAGGAGCGAGGTCGTTGATCGCGAGCAAAGTGGAGCAACCCCTCCCTTCCTCACAGACACGCTGCAGCATCACTCCACGGGCCGCTTAGTGAGCGCTGGAGAATGGTGCAGCACCGTCAACACTGCTCACTCAGTCCACGAGCCAAATGAAAGCAGGCTGCATTACAATAGCACAGCAACTGGATAGTGAACAGATCACTGGTGAGCTCATAACGATGACGAGGGACTTTCTGTTACCATCTAACTTAATTTGGAAATCGACTGTTGGAGCAGCAGGTACAGATGATGTAAACTTTTAATGGCATGCCCGGACCCAGTGAAGCAAAACGGGTTGCATCTACTGGATGATACATCAGCCAGCTGTGAAACACAGAAACAATGGCTGTAATTAAAGTCCACCAAACGCTGGAGCTATTAATCAGCGTCTCTACAAAGGCGAGGACGCTGTCTATAAGCGCTGTGATAATGTGAGTAGTCCTTACGAATGAGTGCCGTAATTGAGGTAATGCATCCCATATAGAGGGGGCACACTTCTTAATCAGGCCACTCTGGTAAGCTCAGAACAGGGGCAGCGCCCCCTGCTGTGGATACAGTCCTGCATCACAGATTATGGGTAAAATGTTATTGAGGCGTATAAGTAACAATTACTGCACAAAGAAAGTGCATTATTTTATAAAGGAAGACGGCGTGCTGCCTCTGCATGGTTTATGGCATAATGAGTAACGTTATTTATCGATACTGATCTATAACCAAACTCAAGTTTTAAATGTGTTTTATAATTATTACTGTCTTTCAGATTGTATAGATGGTACTTTATATGAATGTGTGAATGTGTAAGACGGTAGCACACACACACACACACACACACACACACACACACACGGCCTTAAGCATATATACACATATATTCAGTACTGAGTGGAACAATACCGACCTTTCAATCTACAGTCTGCAAGTTAAACCACACCACACTCCACTATTTAAATGTTGTTTAATATTTTTGTTGTTAGGACATTAAAAAACGGTTAATGTTTTGTCATGAATATATTTATGTAAAATACAATTATTCCCAATGAGAAATAAAGTGTTTGCAACGAAAACTATTTAAATATTAATTTATTTATTTTAATGTACACATATTATATATTATTATTTTGTTTTTCTATTTTTATGTTCTTTGGGTAATGAAAAAAATGATTATAATAACGCCAGATATGGTAGTTTGAAAGTATTATATACACACTGAATACATACTGAACCATCCTTATTTCTAGAGTGAAAACACACACACGCAAAAAATCACTAAAACCGACGATCGTAATATTCAGGTCTCCTTCCTTTTCAGTTCTGCAAACATAACAATTTAACACATGTCCATGCCTGTCATTTCTCTCAAAGGACCTGAAATCGAGAGCTAGGCTTCTTTTAGCAGTGACCTCCCTCCCTTTCACCCTCCATGTCTCCCCACAAAGTCAGCGATGGGCGGGACGAGAGCGCTCAGTTTTCAGTCGCTTGCAAAATGTCACAGCCCTGATCTCGCGCGCCCATTGGCTCCTGTCTACTCTGACGTCACGATCATGATTAGAATTGATGATCGGACGTTTTGATTTCATTGTCTGGCGAAGGGGACCAGTGAAAAATCTGCTGAATTCGGGCGGCCGTTCGATTTGTCAACAAAATCAAAGGTATCTATCACGTTTCGTACGATGCACGGTTTTAATGTGCTTTCGACGACACGAGGGGACATCCCCCCGGCTCCGAGCAGCTTAGGTCATACATTTTTTGACCAGCATCGGGGTCGCAGGCATTGCAAATAAAGGGGAAAAAAGTTTAGCGCGGTCTCCCGGGCCTGGCTGGCGCTTCTGTTGAAATGCGCGATGTGCACTGCTACCTCAGTTCCCGCTGCTTTTATGCCGGATGAAAATGCGCCTTTAATGTGATTTGCTGGTTTGTTGTAGTCACGCCAAAGTTGCGTTAGAATCTGCCGTTCAGGGATTGGGAATCCGGCGGCCAGCTTTTTTGTTTCACCCTTTGCGGGGAACTGGGCGGGTGGATTTGCCTTTTCCTCATCAATTGTGTTTCAGATGTAATCATTATTTCATACGCGAGCCATGCGCACTGAGGCTTTTCGAAACGGAGGAAAAAACCAATAACCCTTGCGATGCCTCCTTCCCTCCTTAATCCAGTGCTGTAAAGCAGCGTTCCAGCTACAGCTACAAACGCCGACAGCAAATACAAGAAACAGCTTATTTTCTCACGCCATCAAATTAGCTATCTTAATGTATGGCCGAAATAAGCGCAGTGAGAGGCTGAGTGGATTTTCAAACCGCTGAGGCGGATTTTACCGAATATTTTAAGGACTATCTGCCGCTGCGGTACAATGTTTTTAGCATTGTGGCTAAACGCTACTGCATCAGTAGCGAACCAGTCAAGTTAACTTAGTAGGATTAGCCTGCTGTCTGCCTTTGTTTCGCTCATGTTGAACAGGTTAAAGAAGCAGTGTTCACGAACAAAATTACAGAGCTACACTATTACTTGTATGCAATCGAGGTGCATTTTACTTTTTGATACAGTTAGTTGGCTGTATATTATAAGCCAACGAAGGGTTTTGAACACTGCACAGGCCCGTGGGCTACATTCAATAAAGAAACGAACGAAAACGTCCACCGTTGTATTATATTATTTAGCTTGTCAATATCAGATGCTACATTCAGATGCTACAGAGGTTTCTCATTCTCATTTCTTTACTTTTACAGAATAAGATGGACTAAAAAGAAGTGTTTCAAATTCTATAAAGTATATAAAAATGATTTCATTAAAACTTTATTGTACTCATGAAGGCGTTTTTGTGCCAGATGTGTATGGACGTTCTTCAAGTGCTGATTCATTATAATATTGCTTTCAATGGTAGGAAATGCCTTTTCAGTAGTGTGCAGCTACTGTCATTCCGTCTCTTGTCGTCTCTTCCAGACTCTTTGGCCAGAGACAGTAAGTCAACTCAACATCACCCAAAAGTCAGACCATGCTACATGGTGAGGAAGCGCCTATCAGATAGCACCACGGAATCATATCGATCATGAGACCCAACCAAATAGTAGCTAAACTTTCCTAGGTTGAAAAAGACAACTGTCCTATCAAATTATTAAGGGGTAGGTAATTTGTGATCTCATGCATGCTGAATGGCTTGCCTGAGTGGTTGCATACAGTGGCAGCGCTTGTGTGCTTTATGTTAGAGCTCAGTTAGTTGGCCGGCTGGTCGTCTGGATCATTCCTTCACCTCTCCCTCAGCAGAAGCATGGAAACATGGCAGGAGAAGCGGAGTATTCAGACTGTAAGTATGTGGAAGAAATGTATAAGCTATTTACAAATAAAACTTAAAAAAAAGATGTGCCTGGGCTTAAAAATGAATGAAACGGTCTGTTTGTTTCTTAAATGTGCCATCCTGACTTTGGTTCAAATCTATCTGACACATGATGATCAAATACATGCAAAGCAACATTTTTTATAACAGAACAACTTAAGTCTTTTATTTGATCAATGGTGTTGGAGCAGAGAATACACTAAAATGTGCAGAATGGGACCTACCTTGAGGACCTCTAGAAGACTAGAGTCTGTAGAAGACTGCATTCAGTGCATCCAGGCTGCTCAACATTTCTCAGGCCCCAGGCTATCAATATTCCCATACAACAGACTATTCATTTAGCTTTGTTTTCTTCACTTATTCCTCAGATGAACCTGCGATCAGTGTTCACTGCTGAACAGCAGCGCATCCTTGAACGCTACTATGAAATTGGCATGACTAACCAGAGCAAGAGCTGCTTCCAACTCATTCTGCAGTGTGCCCAGGAGACCAAACTTGACTTCAGTGTGGTCAGGGTAAGCCTCCATGTATTCAGTGAACATTACAGATCAAGTCTAATGGTAAGGTTAGGGAATGTCATCAACTCGTTGTTGATGATCAAACCCTTTTGTTTTTAATGTGTAGTAACACGCAGAGTGCTTACTGCAATTCAGTGAGTTCAGGCCCAGTTGTTGCTGTCTCAGAGATACTCAGCCTTGTCTTTTTAAATGGCATTCATGCATTGTCTTTTTATGCATTTGCTTTTAAAGTAGAATACGTTAATGAAAGTTAAATTAATAGGTTGGCAAAACATTTCTCCTTACCTCAAATGTAGTTGATCTGTCAAAACATGTCTGAAGTTTGCTTGTTTAGATTTGCATTGGAGCTACAAGGCTATTGTCATTTATAGTCCGCCAATTAACGTCACAGCAAGCTAGGTGGTTTAAAGGTGTGTAAAGTTAAGGAAATTTAAACAGATTTACGTTCAGAATGTAACAGTACAGTGTATAATATGGTATTGCAGTGAATTGTGTTGTATCATGAATATAGTGGTATCTTGTGGCTAGTGCATATGCTTAAGACTAACAAAATAGCTTCTGGCTACAACATTAGATCAGGTAACCTAATAACGTAATTCAGTAATGTTTAATTCTCTAATTAACAGAAAAATTCCAACTAATATATTAACACAGTGCCCCACTTTTTTATCCAGTCCTTATTTGTGCTCCATTGAAAGATGTATCAAGTTGAGACAACACTATATTGCTTTATATAAAATAATAAATTGTGTGAATCGTTATACCCCTAAATTACTTATTTAATACATAACACATAATTCATGAAATAAATTTAACACTCACATACAAACACCCCCCAGGACAAGTGAACCTTGGTTTATACAGTAAACGTGAAAATCAAACCAAAACTAATTTAAACAAGGCTTACTGATGAAGAGTTGTTTCTACTCTTTTTTTCCTCCTACTCCTCTCGGCGTATGGCATGCAGACCAGCATCCTCCTCTCTTGCATGCTGGAGAGAGGCAGTCTTCACGTTGCTGGTGCTCCTTCCCAAACTAGTTGCACCTGTCAGTCATCTATGAAGGAACAGCCATGTTGTAATATATAAGCTGGTTTTGTCCTTTTTTAAGCTCACAATACTTTTTATCTACATTAGCCTCATAACTTGGGTGCTCAAAAGACAAACAAGCATCAAACATGTCATGATTAAATACATGGGGCAAGAAGAACATTGTGTTAACCTTTGTTTGCTAAAACTGTCGTGTCATGGATTTATTAATTTTCTATTTTTGTCTTTTTAGACATGGGTAGGGAACAAAAGACGGAAACTGGCCTCCAAGGTAGATAAGAATGGAGTGGCTGGTCTGTCTAATCATGCCCTTGCTGGGCCAGCTGGGGCTCTTGTTGCTGGCTCAGTATTAACAGCAGAGATGGCTGCTGCGCGAGCTGTCCAGCGTGGTCCGACTGTGGCTCACCTCTTGCCCCCACCAGCCTCATGTCCTTCTTCCTCTTCCTCCCCCTCCTCCTGTTCACCACTCAGCAGTGGTAGTGGAACCAACAATAATAACGATGTCATAGTGACGGGCACATACTCTCTCCTGCGGAACGCCAACCGCCTAGACTCTTTATCTCAGAGCCGAACCGGGCCAAAAGCAATGCCCTTACAGTCCGATCGTGAACCGAGTCCACAGGCTCGTCCAGCCTTACACCCAGACGCGGTCTCTCTGCATTCTGCTGCGATAGCTCTTCAGCGCAAAGCTCCACAGATCCCCACCTCCAGTGCCCTCATGTTCAGCCAGATGAGGCGGACATTCTCGCCTCGAGAACAGGTGACTGTCCCCCCAAACTGGGCAAAGCAATATGGAACACCTCAGAACCAGTCATGGCCAAGCATTTCGCACACACAAACCATGCCAATACGCAACAGCCCCCCAGCAAGTACTCCAGATAGTGGGGTTAGGATCCAGCAGGTGTACACCATTGCTGGGTTGGGCGAAGCCTCACAACGATCTAACCCTGGAACTAGTCAAGATCGAAGTTCGAAAAAGCCACACCCACCCGATACGTCAGAGACCTTTTCGATTGCCATGGAAACAGGGGACGTGGAGGATGAGTATTCGAGAGAAGAGGAGCTGGCTAACATGGGTGCCCAGATTCAGCTCAGCAAGTCTGCCAGTAGCAGTGTTAGCACAGTGGAAAGCAACAGGAACTCGACAGGGGGACCTTCCTTGATTGATAGCCGGGGTATGTACACTGTGACGGCAAGGAACCAGTCGAATGCATCTCTTAGTTCCCCGAACTCTGCCCTATTTGGAGAAAAAGGGTGCCAAACCAACAGTTCGTTACTACTTGGTACAGCTTCTCGAGACAGTTATCCATTCAGGCTTTTCTCACAGACCTCTCCAACAAGAATACCCACCCTCAAGGTACAGTAATGACTAGCACCGTTCAGTGTTATGCTTGATTTATTAACAAAAAAAAGCATCTGTGAGGGTTTTGTCACATTATGGGTATTGAAATACTCTTTCTTTGGTTATTATATGTAGTTGCGAGTTACTTTTAAGCGATCTCTAATCATCGTTGCTCAGATTTTCCAAGCACATTTCTTCTCTGAAGTTGCAGGTTCTCAGCTTTCCTAGTAGATTTTAACAATCCAGTTTTAACCACAGTCATTTAAACTTTTCCTTAATTGTTTCTTTGCTTGATACAAGTCTCTAATTTGGCCTTTTTGAAACAGAGCAACATCTTTCCCTCAACCATGGGTTCTTGCCACATGGTTGTTTAGGAAATGAGAAGCTACTCACTGCATATGCTATGGTTAAAAGAACATGAATCACTGCAGTAATAATCCATTCAAAAACTTTTTTTGCATATTTAAATCCACATTTAATTTAAATACACAGTTAATGTTTGATTCCTATCATATACTCTTAAAGTTTAATTTTAACACAGTATTGTACTTTAGTACGATTGGACTTGTGCTGTTTCATGTATGTTTGATTATTTTATAAAAATAACAGAATTTCAGCTGTCTATTGAGATGCACACACAGTAACAAGAATTGACTTTTTGAAGTGTAATCCTTTTCCTGACCTACATGTAACTGTGAATAAATGAATTGTCATTTCAGCTCAGAGTTGATTACACCTTTTGTAGTCTATTGTTATAGTTTTGTTTATCTAATGTCATCTTCCTGACATATCATCAAGGATACATGCCAAGATTGTGTCTTTTTTCCTTTTTAATGTGTGAAATCATATCAAAAAGTAATTTTGGGGATTTTGTGTAACGGTTGACAATCTTAGCCAAAACTGTTTAAGCTTGATGAAACTGTAAATGAACAGTGCCTGCAAATAGCTTATCTATCACTGAATGAAAGCTATATGTGAGTGGTTAGCCTAAGTATTTTTTTAAATATTGAACTTTTCCGACTCACTAAATTTTAATAATATAATTCTTATTTTCTGTGACTGCACATAATATGTGTCTTGTTCAAATAGTGAAACAGGTAATGTTGGGATGTATGATTAGCATAATGTATTTTTTATGGTGTCTGCAGTATATATTAGCTTTGTAAATATTTATTATAGCATTGGTGTGTTTCCATTATTAGTTGAAGGAGTACGCTTTGGCTGATTTGAGATAAAGTGAATATTTTTGAATGATTTTATTATTAAACATTGAATCATATTTTTGTTATCCCTGTATAATATAATTTCAACAAAAAAAAACAAATTTAATAGCTGCAACTATAAACTTTGTTTTACTTTAAGTAGTTAGACTGTCTAAGCTGTTTTGTGTCTTTTGTTAGGTAAGTAGCATGTCGGCTCCCTGGCTTCTTAGCAACTCCCGTAAAAGAACAGTGAGTGCTTTGGCTTCCATTCAGCTACCACCCATCATGCCTTACTGTCACATTCAGGTTATGAGCCTTTTTAAAACTTTCTTTTTTCGCAGCTCCAGGACAGGACGCAGTTTAGTGATGGGGACCTTTACACACTGAAGAGATACTGGGACAATGGCATGACCAGTCTGGGATCTGTGTGCAGAGAGAAGATCTCAGCAGCAGCTACTGAGCTCAATGTGGACAGTGAAATCATTAAGGTCAGAAGTTTACCTGCCAATATTGATTTCTTTTATTAACCAGAAATTGGATTCAAAGTTTAGGCCAGAAGAGATACCAGTTGTTTTCAACATACTCAACTGGATAGCATAGGCTAGTGCAGTTATACAAATCTGAATATTGGATCCAGTTTCCAGTCCTGGATTTTGTAGTCACTACTAGTTTATTAATGGGCTGGGCTTCCTGAAGGCATCTTGGCGCAAAGATGATTCTAAAATGGCAGAGCAAGGGTCACAATGAAAACTCTCTCTACCAGTTAAGATTACCTTAACACAAAGATTCCCTGGCCTGTTGATGTAAACAATTGTCCACGTAATATCTTATTACTAATAATCGTATACTTCCAAATACAAATTTCAGGACTGTAAACTAATGAACTGTGCTGTAGATGATGCCACTTTCCAGCTACAAGTTTGATTCCCTGTCGAATTAAAAAAGTGTTTCTGCCATATAATAATTGTTTATTATTATTTTATAATTTGCTATTTCAAAGTAAAAACTAATTATTATCCATGTTTAATCTTATGGTCTTATGGTCCATGATCTTTATATGAATGAACATGTTTGTTTACTGATAAAATTACATGAATTAGCTTTGTAAATTAATTAACATGTTGCAGTGTAATCATCAAGATCAGTCATAACAATATGTTCATTATTGTTTATTGTTATATCAGCCTAGGAATATTGTGGTTATAGATAGATATATGGATATTAATTTATTGTCCTTGGAAAGATGAGGTTCTTTGCAGAAATCAGCAATTCAGTCACTTAGTAAGTTGAAACGCATCAGCAGTTCTAGATGCCATTAAGCCCTTTGATACTCAATACTTCATGTTCATCTTTTTGTGGCAGACCTGGATCGGTAACCGCAGGAGGAAGTATCGACTGATGGGCATTGAAATTCCACCTCCCAAAGGAGGCCCAGCAACCTTTCCTAAAATAGCCAGTGCAGAGCCCCCTTCACCTCTGACCCCTGAAGAGGATGAGCACAGGGCTCTAAAGCCTGCAGAGGATAGTGAGCAGAATGATGTTGTGTCACTCTGCATGTCTGAAGGTACGTAGAGTCTTTTATTCAAGCTTTTTTTTTAACTATGACCTAACAGTGTTACTAAATTTTTTCAGGTCCTGAAAATTAAAAATTCAACTAATATGGGAAATATGTATTGAGCTACACATTAGGGCTGATATTGGGGGAAAAAATGACATTGCAACATTTTTTTTTATAATTTCTTTTATATTGTTATATTACATTATATTGCATTATTTATTATTTTATAATTTTATATTATATTATATATTGGAAAAACATTACTCATTGTAAAATAATGTAAGTGAAAATAAAAATAATAAAAAAGTGAAATGACTAATACACTTGTTGATAGAACCAAGTTAAATGGCACCAAAGACAATAGCAGGTGAGCGCTGCGAATTATCTACTTGTGTGTATCGGAGACACCTTAAATTAGAGTCAGGGATCCATGCCAGTTTCTTTTGTATCAAGCAGCAAAACTGTTGTAGTACAATATGTTACATTTGTCTTACCTGCACGTCCTGTGATGTGAGTATTGTGCATGCACACATTGTGATGCTAAAACAATATATTTTTCGTCTTCACCAAGACAAAAGCAGGACTTATCACTGAAGATGCCCCGCTGGCATTCCATGACATGCGGCACGATGCCATTGCAGTCTTTGGCAACATTGACGTAGTGTTAAGGTTTGCCTAACAGTCTGCGTGCATGTAGTACTGTGTTATATAGCTGTCTGCCAATGGTGCTGGTACTTACAGGATGACTTGTGAAGGGTATCACTGCCTGTTGAATGTTTCCGCAATCATGGCTGTTAGGTCAGTCAGGTTTTACACAGTCAGTGTAAAACTTGAATCATCATGTCTCACAGTGTCCAACCTATACACTTCCATTCTTAAGTTCCATTCTTGTCAGCTAATATCTTCTGGATGCAACTGTTTTTGCAGCTGTGAGTGTAGTCAAAAAAAATGTTGTGTGCAGCAAAAATTTATTGATGTTATATAATGGCAGTGATGGTATGTTTCCCTTGTCATTAAAGATGGAGCAAGCGACTCTTTTCTGAAAGAAGATGATGATGTGCATGACGTCTCTAATAACTCTGCCCTTGCTGAAAATGTGGTAGGACGGTATATTCCAGTGAATCATATTCTGTACATACTATAACATACAGGCAAGCCGGAAAGTCTGCACATCTCTTTGACCTTCTCCAGGATTTATTACATTAGACTTTTTCTAAAATAGATTGAGTTCATTTTTGTCACCAAATTACAGACAGTGAAAGGTCTTGAGACTTTTTGTGGTAATTTATGAAAAATCTAATTGTGCGCACACCCTTTGATATGAGACCCAAAAGTGAGCTGAAGATAAATCTTTCGCAAAAATATAATGTATTTCAGTACAATATAGTTCTGAAAAGCTGCTTTCACTTTGTAATTATTGCCGGTTGTGTCTAGATGTTTGAGGCAAAAAAGAACTCTATCTATTGTAAATAGGTCTGCAAACATAATACAACATGGAGAAGGTGAGAGGGTGAGCAGACTTTCCAGCTGTACACTGTAAAAATGGTTTGGCAGTTCAACCTAAAACATTACTTCATGTGGGAGCAAGCAATTGAGCTAGTTTGTTCAAAGCAAATAAATATTGGTTCTTGCATTACATTTCTTTAAGATGAATGAAACAAGTCAATGTATTGTATCCACATGACGTTTTTTTTGTCAGGTTATATAGCTTATAATATTTAAAGATTGCTGAAAAAAAATAAAGAAGAAAATGTGAGTGTCTTGGTTACCAAACACTGTCACTGAATTCTCAAATGTACATTTGTTCCTGCAAGCCTACTATAATATTTCTCTCTCTGTATAGTTGTGGACAGGCTGTTCTTGCTGACACAGTCTGATCATGTCCTATCCTGACATTCAAAGTCAACTGAGAACAGTTGCTGTCCTGTTTTTTCTTTACATTTTGCAATATGTAAGCATCATGGTCACTGAAGGTGTGATTTATGCTTTCTTATCACCTGTAAGGGAGGGAGTGTGTGTGTGTAAAAACCTGAATAAATTATTGGAGAAGTCACACCTTTAGTGACCATGATGTATACACAGATATATGTATGTGTGTGAGTGGGTATGTGTCTATTTCAATATGTATATAGTCGTATGCAAAAGTATGAGTACTAGGGTTGGGCCGATAAGTGATGCCGTCGTGTATTGTCAGTGACTGATGGACATCTTAACGTTGACCCAGCGTCATTTGAATTTCTAAAAAGGCCGCTTCACACTCTGACTAAAAAAATGGTGTTACTCTGCTCCCTGCTTCATTCACACTAGGTACTGCTTACATGCTCCACCTGCTAAAACTCTTACCCTGAGGTCTAAACTGATAAAAACCCAATGTCATTGTCCATTGCGATGTTTCGATGTAGACATCGACCAAACTCTGACCCGCGCCAGCATTAGCACAAATTTTGTAATATATTGAACCCAGCAAATAAACAGAAATTTGGTATTAAAATGTACATAAATGCAATTTTTTTTCAGTTTGATCTCTATAGAGATTACCTTAGTAGAGTTACCTTAACGTCAACAAACCAGTTATTTGACCAAGGGAATTCAGGCTTTTGCATATGACGTCATGGATTGACGATTAGACTGCAATATCACTGATGCACATTACAGATCTCTGTTTACTAATGTCTTCCAAACAGAAGATTGAAATAATTGATGAAGAGGATGATGATGATGATGATGACGACGGCGAATTGATGGCTACAGATATGGAACAAATGCATAGTCTTTTAGAATACAAAGTAAGTAAAGAACCAGTAGCCCATGCTTTCTGTTTTAAATTTGCTTTGTTTCTGTCATACTTTCTTGTATCTGCATGAGAAAATATTTATTTAGCTATTTTTGATGTTTGGTTGTTGCTGTTGTTGAAGTTGTTGTTGATGTATATTGGGCTGTAATTTTTAATATTTTACTCTGTTGTGTTATATAAATATATGTACTATTTTATGTGTTTCATTGTTAAAAATAGACAATTACATAGAGTAGTGTACATAGAAAAATTATCTGCATTTTGTATACATTTATGCAGGTCAGTCCAATTCAATTTTGTTTTTACTGACAATAAAGAAAATTAAAGTGCTTTTTTTTGCACGCTGTGCTTTAATATTTTATTTCTCTACACCAAAGTGATGCATGGTCGGTCACGCTTGAAACTGTGCACTGCCACTCATCTATAATCCTTTCCCTAAATGAAAATGTTTCTGCTTGGCTGACGAGCACAGGAATTTACTCTGCTCTGCTTTGCTCCCACACACCCACAGCTTCTTGGCTTTGCATACAAATAGTGACAGGGGCAAATCATTTGCAAGCATCAATTTGTTGGGCAGAGTGTTTTGCGCATGCACTTTCTGCTACTTTTGCATTGTAATATCAGGCATCCTTTATACTGCTTGATGCACTTCCAACCATGCTATGCAAGGATAATGTAGATGGAATGCTAATGACATATGACATTTTATTGGCATGTGGCCTGACATATTTTAAAGATAATTCGAAGCTGATATGGTCACAGCTAACACAGTATTAAAGAGGGCAGCATATATTAAGTATCAATTGTGTAGCTAATTTTTTTTTTCCATTGCAAGTGAAATTCCATTATGAATATATCTGAAAAACAATGTATGGAGTGATGAGGTTATATCTCTGTTGTCTTCATTTGCATTTTAAAAGTGTACAAATTATTTATAAGAGTCCTTTTCTTGAACGACTGCCACTAGATGTATCTTTCTCTCTTTAATTCTGACTGTAGATGTTTATAATGTATGAGTGATGAGATGACAAGTTTACAGTTATTTCTTGTTTCTTTATAGCATGAAGAAGTCCAGTACCTTGAGAGCGAGCTAGAGAACCAAAAACAGAAGTACTACGAGCTGAGGACCTTCACCAAAAGCCTACTGACAGCATTGAAAAATAACGACATAGAGAAACAGCAGGTAAGAACAATGCCGTTATGAAGAAGATCTATAGCAAAGCATGAGACCTACACCAGTGTTTCTCAGCTCTGGTCCTGGAAACACTCTGCCATGCACGTTTTAGTGGATTCCCTGCTGTAACACAACTCAGAAAGGACTTGTTAATGAACTGATAAGTCGAATCATGTGTGTAGGGAGCAGAGAATGCACTTAAAGCAGGGTAACTCTAGTTCCAAGGTTGAGAAACACTGACCTACACCAATCAATGCTATTATGTTATCATGTATTCTGATTAGCATGCATCTTGCAGGAACTGTTAGCTAGCCTACCTCAACAAGTGGAAGAAGACTTGGGTCTGAGTCCGGAAAGGGACACGGAGTCCAGCGTGGAGATGACCTCCATCCAGAAGGATTCCTCTGTATCAGAGGGGGAGGGGGACACGGAGCCATTGTGACTGTAACCTCCGGGACAGATCCCTTCTCTCCTGTTCACACTCCACACTGTGCCTGTGGAAGCTTACAAGTAATAACGGACCTGTCGCAGCCTTTTTTTTACCGCATATCAGACTGTCATCTTGGATCCATTACTACATCAATAAATGACACTAACTCGAGGATGGTCTCCATCTCTTTACTTTTACTACTGAAAAAAGTGCATCTAGAAGCTTTATTTAATGTAGCTAAAATACATGTGCTATGTTTCGTCTTGCTTGGGTGTAGACAAAGCAATAATATACCATTTTCAACATGGCATACTACTAAAGCTGCAGGTAGAGATTGTCATTTATTTCAGACAATCATTTTGTCTTGAATTTCCCTCTGGGATCAATAAAGTATCTATCTATCTATCTATCTATCTTTGCCAGTAACTCAGACCTCAGACTTCTGTTGTAAATATGTTTTAAGTCAGTAATTCCTATTGTTCTTTTCTAAGTACAGTATGTTACAGATACAAGTAAGGAGAATATATTTATATATACAAGCATATAGGCACAAACAGGCACAATTCTAGTTAAGGCCTGAAGTGGCAGGCCAAGAAAAATCTGAGCTAGGCAGAGGCGAAGGATGGTGAGAACAGTCATAGTCAACCCAAAGACCAGCACCAAAGACCCACAACATTATCGTGCTGCAGATGGTGTCACTGTGCAACTATTCAGCGCACTTTGCACAAGGAGAGGCTGTATGGGAGAGTAATGCAAAAGAAGCCTTTTCTGTGCACACTCCACAAACAGAGTCGCACATTTGGACAAGCCAGCTTTATTTTGGAATAAGGTGCTGTGGACCGATGAAACTAAAATAGAGTTATTTGGACATAACAATAGGCGCTATAATTGGCGGAAAAAGAACACAGCATTCCAGGACAAAATTTGGTGGCGGTTCCATCATGCTGTGGGGCTGTGTGGCCAGTGCAGGTACTGGGAATCTTTTTGAGGGTAGCATGGATTCCAGTCAATATCAGCAGAATCTTGAGAAGTGGTATATATACCACTGTATATATACTTCAATATATATTTTTATACAGGCCAGTTAAGCCATAGATAGATAGATAGATAGATACTTTATTGGTCCCAGAGGGAAATTTAAGGCATTCAGTAGTAGATATACAAAGTACACAGAACTAACAAGAGGAGGACAAGATAGAGTTATACAGATAGAGACAAAGATACAATATAAAGTTTGAAAGTATAAAAAAAAGAGTCCTTAGTGTCTGTGTAATGGAGGTAGTGGTATACCATTTGCTGTGCAAAGACAAGAAGATATTACACCTGTCATATTAGACAATATGCTTGTCTATGCCCAAAATGCTTTCCATAAATGGCATTAAACATTTAGTTGTATGACCCTTCTATACTTTACACATATAAGACCCCTTGGGTGGGTCTTATCCTGTCTGTGGGTCAGGATAGAGGGGATGAGCCTTAAGCTCTCTAATTCCACCAGGAAATAGGATGTAAGCTGATGGACTGGATGAATTTTACAATGTTTTGGTCAGTTTCTTCCTTGGAGGTCAAGTGTCTAGATGGCTAAAATAGTAATAAATTCACAAAATAATCAAAAACTCTAAAGAGATTTTTATTTTTTTTTTGCATTCTGGCTTAAAATACTTATTTAAAAATAATTAACTTACTGCACTGTGAGAAAAACTGGTAGCTAAAAACAGCAAGTACCACTACTGTCATTAATCAATAAATATGATTACTTTTCAGTAATACTAATTAGTAGTATGAATTGTATTCATATTAATTTAATTTAATTAATTTCATTATTTTAGCAATTATAGCATTAACATTTATATTGCTTATACATTGTTTATGTATTACTATACTGTATTATTTGTTCATACATTTTGTAAATATTTGTTAAACGTCATATAATACAAATTAAATATTGTATTACTATTGTTATTATTATAATAATTATTATTAATATTACTAAATATGTTTCTTTTACCGTCTTTGTACCTTTGGATGGGGAAATCCTACACTGAATTGCGTCAAAGCTACGTCAGCGCACAGCTCCGTTGCTGTGGGTAGCACGGAGGCGGCCATATTCGTGTCAATGGGAAAGTAAGAGGCGTCCGGTTCGCGTATGGTCCAACCGAGAAGACCCTCCGCAAGCGACCCTCCGGCTGCCCTGCAGACAGGCGCCAGGCAAACTACTCCTGACCCACGACGGATCGTCTAGGAGGGGCTGCCGAGCTTCTGAGACGAAGGAATGCCTTACTACACCAGGCTCTAGTTTAACCGTAGGGATGATGCCTTTTGCCCAGCCACAGGATTCCTGGCACAAAATGGAGGTGCATAGCGTTAGTAGCGAGGTATGTTAAGTGTGCTGCTGTATGCCTTTAGTTTTTGGAGCGTTTTAGAAATGTAGAAAAACAACGAAAACGGAGCCTCGCATTCGTCCTCTTGATGGACCGGCTGTCGAGCTCCGAGCTGGCTAGCGCAGAAATGTGCTAGCTAGGCTAGTTCATAAGCGGCTAGCAGTTAGCAAAATAGCTAACGCAAGCTAAAAGGGGGTTCCTATCTCGCGTCTTACCTCTTCTGTCTGTCACAAAGTTTTTACTTCGCTTCGGTTCCGAAGTGCCGGCTACGTTAATGCTGGCATGCGTTACACTTTGGCTGAGTTTTGTACTCTTCCTGCAGGAAATGTAGTTCATCCGTGGGTCTCTGTAGCTATATTTCGCTACTAAGCCTCAGAGATGAAGGTTTAATAGCCCGTCAACTGAGCACATAGGTAGCGAAACGGCGAGCTAACGTTAGCTGTCTTGCTTTTCTATATGGCTTTTCTAGACGAGTGCTCGGTGTAGCAGTAGAGCGAGGTCGTCACATGTAACTCGACATTGGTTTCGTGCAAGTATTTATTTATTCTTTCCTTTTTAACTAGAGAGCCGCTGGTCGGAAATCTCCCTATATTGATAAACTCAGCAAGCTTAGCACTGCTGTCAGCCTTTGATTATGACTATTGACTATTCGTCTCGCGTACATGAGCTATCGCGCGCTTCTGTTTATCCGTACAGCAGTAGCCCTGTAAACGCTGTAGTACTTCTGTATTCGCCTGTACACAGCTTTAGCACGACAACTCGAGAAACAAGACAGTATTTCTCATGTTTAGCTCCGCGGTTCAGTACAGATAAGGCTGTCTTGATGCTGATGCTGCTAATGCTGCTGCTGCTGCTGCTGCTGCTACTGGTGTCTCGCACATCCACACAGTCCCGCTTGAAGACTGTTGTGTGCCGGCAGGTTTGTATCCACAGTCGTATTTGTAGGAATGCACCGTTACTGTATGTGTGCGCTGATATTTTCCTTCCGATGTCAATTTACAAACTTTATAAAATATCCAATTGGGAATTTTATCTGCCTAACTTTACATATATATAATTGTCTTTGGGGGCTTTTAATTGTGAATCCAATGAAGGCATTTTATTGTAATAACCTGATTACTAAAACATTTTGCTCTATTGGAAGACCCACAAAAATGTCTTGCAGTCACAAAATTACTTTTATTTATATATCTCCTGTCCCATGCTCACGGTCGCTTTACAACTCCGCATTTGTACAATGCCGATAACTTTCCAAGCAGTTATTTGTCGATGACTAGAATTCTGATCCTGAATCAGCACTTTTAGATGTAAAGGGGACCTATTATGTTCATTTTCAGTGTTCATTCATTTTCTCATATTGTACATTTGTATTCACTCTCTGTCTTTTTAAACCCCGCCTTCTGATGAGCCCAGTATGCTCTGATTGGTCAGCTTACTGACTGTTATTGTTGGTGTACTGCCAAAATAGCTTCCTGCTGTAAGTTCGGCCCACACGGCTGTGGCTGTGTTTTTAATGGTGTCGGTTCTGCCTTATCAGAGCCAGATCTTGAAAGTTCATCTTCTCAAGCTAGACTAAAGCAAGGCTTTAAGCATTTCAGTGTTGACAGTTTTTACTGCTTTAGCTCTCTGTGTGCCCTGGGAGGATGTTTCCCATACGGATTGTGTTACGTGGTGATGCCACCTTGTAACAGATAAAGAAGGGCTGGAAATCAGACTGATAAGGTGTTTCAAGGAGCTGAGAAAAGTGGTTGCTGCAGGCCAGCATTTTTCCCTCTGGTATGTACTTTGGGCTTTTAAAATTTGCAGAGCATATTTATGCACAAAAAAGCTACCTGAATTTTACATTAGGTAAATCTTTTATACATGTGGATTAAAGGTAAACTAAAGCCACCATCAAAATAAATTGTCAGTTACATATGTTCATTACCAAAACTGTCTTAAAACTAATTCTAAAGACATTGACAACATGCACAATAAGCAAATAGGCAGATGCCTCTGTGCTTTTTTTTGTGTTAACCCGTGCATCTAATGATTTAGGTATAAAACATAAACAAGCCTCACTTGTTTAATTTAATATTGAAAATGGATATTTACGGAGGTATGACCACCGTAAACAGCAGAGGAAGCAGAGCAGCATTCTTGCCTTGAGATACCCAATGAACAAAATCACTCACTACTTGACAGCAGACCCATGTGAAATTGAGGTGAGCTGTCCTGGGGTCTTTTTTTCTTTTCTTTTTTTTGGTTTTCCAGAGACCATCTTGAAGCTGCATTTCCATTCAGTGATCATGATAAATGGTATGAGTCATCCTCTTGAGGGATTGAGCAGAATGTATTAGATTGACTTGCAGTGCTGGGTTGTTAATGGCATGAAACAGGGATGCAGAAAGACACACAGTCTTTTCTGCATCAAAGTAAGAGCATCATCTCTCTGTGTGATTTTGACTTTCAGACCAGTATATGCAGTTGGAATTTTAATGCCGTCATAAGCCCTAAACTGCTGAGCAGTATTGTTGGATAGACCTTGTACTACACTGCGTAATATTTGCTAAATTTACCAGATTGGCCATGTAGGGCCTTGCTGAAAGCCTGAGCTGGCCTAAGTGTGTTCCAAAGACAAATGTTCCTGTCAGAATCTCTAATCTGTGTTTTGTGCCTGGCGCACAGGTAAACATAAACAGTGGGGAGACACGATCGGAAGTGACTAGTGTAGGCAGCTTAACCTACTTGGTTTTATTGGCTCTCTACACAGCTTTAAAACCTCACAAGCAAGGTAGAATAATATCCTTCCTACTCTTTAACTTTTCTGCTGCGAGAGAAGCATGTCTGTATGTGGACATAGTGATTTAAAGGCATTGATGGACAAGGCATTAAAATGTGCTTCTCTTTGTTTTTGTTTACTTACTTACCTACCTACTTACATATCTATCTATTTATTTATTTATATTTATTGTTTGGCATGGACCTTTCAATGGTGGAGGCGGTTCATGATGTGCCGTTTTCGGTCGTGGTGCGCACTCACAGCAGAGAGCAGGCTTTGGAGGCGGCGGAAGCGCGGGACACTATAAGCCGCCTCTCGCCCCCCACCAACCTCGACGGACATTGACGTCAGAACCTCCTTCTGAACGAGCGCATTGCTATGGTTGGGGGAAGCGGGGGTGTGTGCCCTCCTCACTTTCTCCCACACGGAGGCTGTGGAGGAGCAGAGAGCTGCCGCTTGCAGCTCCACTCCTACACACAGATTCAGCATGACACACTTGCAAAGCTGGGGACTTGGAGCGGCTTTGTTGCTCAGGAGCAATGCCTAGCTCATGTGTCTTGTTCATAGTCCTCTCTTTGTTTTTCTTTTGCACTGACCTTTGCAAGGAAATATTCCATAATACTAAAGAGTAGGCTCTACAACAGAAATGTCCAATCTTATCTGCAGTGGGCTTGTGGAGCTGCAGGAGCACACCCTAAGTAGAACCTTTGGCCTATTGTGGATAAGATTGGAGACTTGTGTTCTGAAATATTAGGATTGTCATGATGCACAAATCCATGATGTGATATGTATTTGAACCAAGCAGTTATGCATTTTTTGAACAGAAGCAAAAGATAGTTATAATGGTAATGATAATAAGCCAACATTTTGATTTTACTTTTAATTGGTAGTCAGAGTCAAGTCACCAAATTACGACTTGATAATTGTACCACTTGATACAATTATCACTTGATAAAAATGTCAAGAAAACAAATACAATTCAGACAAAGTAAATTAAAAAGGTGTGAATAGCGTTCGGTGTTCTTGTAACAGTGTTTTGTTTTCTTCTTTCTTATTGTTGTGGTTGTCTTTTTCAAAAAAAAAAAGTGAATGAAAAGTATTACAATTTATATCATATTTGATATTACAAATATTGAGCCAGTTTTGTACCAAAATGTAGTGCCACCTTTGTGTTTTGTGTTGTTCTGTATGAAATGTGGTGTGGGGAGTGGGCTTATTTAATTTCAGTTCCGTTTTATGAGTAATGGCAGAATTTTTTTTATTTGTCAAAGTACACTACAGAACAACTTTTATTCTTTTTCAGTAGTCAGAATCTTTTTAGTTCTTGTTGAAACTCCTGTATTGAAAAATTTGATAAAAAAGAAGTTTAATAATGTTGATGTTATTAATAAATCTTAAAATAATTTGTGTTGTAGCAATCCTAATATATACATGTATATGCTAAGGCAGCATATCGGATATGAGGAGGACTGTGGTTTCAGATATGTAGTCCTCTTCCTTTGAAGGGAAGTGTCAGTTATGTGGTCATGGTAGCGCAGCGTAGTTGTGCGAAACTCTTTGTTAAAGTTCTGATGTAACATTTTCTTTCTTGGCTAAAGTTGTGATTTGGCCTTTTCTAGGTCAATGGGCATCAGATCACGGATGAGCCAATGGAAGAGGGCGAGTCCTTCACGCACTGTGTAAGTAAAACTTGTGTGCATGTGAATGTGAACGCATGGGCTGCGGGGTGCCTTTCACTTGATGTTATCTTGGCTGTATTGTGTACTAGCGTGGGTGCTTTTTCAGTGACGTCACTTCCATGTTTGGGTGTTAGCGCTAATCCTTCAGTGGGTTGCTGCATCCCCAGATTTCATTTAAAACAAGTTTACCGAAGTTTTATTTCTGGAATGTGAATCTTATAAGACATTCTAAAGCAGTTAACTCTAGGAACATCCTAGTGGCTATATATCTGTTTCCAGCTACCTTTAGAGAAGTTGTTTTGTCTGTGTAATGCTGTGTGGAATGGCAGTAGGTCAGATCTCCATCCAGTTAAGCTGATTAGTGGCTTGCAGAAGCGAAGGCCTCTCTTTTTGCCCTGTTCTCAGTGGTGGCCGGCCTCAATAGCACAGTCCCTCTCCTATTAATAATGCAAGCAGGATTTTTGTTTTTCTTCCCTCCGTGCTCTGATGTGAAAGGCACTTTCGTCCGTGCTTATGGCCCGGCAGCCTGGACTTATCTCAGTCTCTCAGGTTGTGTCAAGTCTGCCGAGAGGCCCATCCTGCCTCGCTTCCTCACCCACAAGCTCTCTGACTCGGAGGAGCCAATTAATTACTGTGGCACACTTCTCCACGAGGCATGCCATTAAGTTGGCTGTTATAATAGATTCAGCCAGCAGGGAATACTGATTCACATTTTTTCCTCCGGGGGTTTAGTTTGCCTAACATCTATATTCAGACCTGCACACTGCACGGCCCAAGCTCTGAGCCTTTAGATGCCTGTAATGGTGGGGAGGACAGAAGTCTTTTTCAGAAGGAGGGTGACACATCTTAAGGTATAGAGATGGCTGTTTTCTATGAGCCATCAGACATTCAGTCATTTGGTGTTGTGTGAAATATGTGTTTGTGGCCAGGGTGTGAAATGCGTATTATGCTAGGTGACTAGTGCCAGCTTTAATTCTTTATTAGAAGTGTTTGTGCATTCATTGTTGTTCTAAAGAGTGTTTTGTCACTGCAGGATGAAGGGTCCTATAAAGAGATTCCCATCACTCATCATGTGAAGGAGGGCTGTGAGAAGGCTGACCCTTCCCAGTTTGAGCTGCTCAAGGTCCTTGGCCAAGGCTCATTCGGAAAGGTGAGCAGTAGTGTCTGTTGTGCCCATCGCCATCTTAGTTTTTAACTTAAGAGTATTGTACAAGAGTCTAATGCAGTTTGTATCAATAGAATGAATGAACTTATTTGTTAAATAAATACAGGTAAAATGCATGAATTAGTAAATTCAGTAACATCAACCAATGTCAGTATTTATCCATTACATAAACAATTTCTTTTTTTTTTTTTTTTACGTTTACATTTCTAAATTGTCCCTGTAAAAGCAAACTATCTACAGAACTTGCAAGCGTTCTTGAAATCCTACCTTTCCTCTCATTGTTGTTTTTTTCACTGTGCACCAGTGACCATGGAAAAAAAATAATGTAAACCATTAATATCCTATTCTGTCTCCCTCTCCAAATTCCCCACATTTCCCTCACTAATATCATTTGTGCAGTACATCACTGTGTGAAGGGATAGTGGGTTATGATTTCGGATTCACTTTGATTAAATTCGTCAGATTTGGATAATTATAAGAAATTGTCAACAGATTATTTGGGAATTAGCCCACCAGGGAAAGGATCTGAGGAGGATTCTCTGACTGACAGTAATGACAACAAGACCTACAAGTTAACCTACAATAGCTTCAGCCCTGGTCAGCATGCTCAAAAAAAAGCTGTGAACCTCTGATTTCTGAACACCTTGAAGGGGTTTCTTTATGTAGGGAATAAATAGCGTGTACAGTTTTTGTGTTGTTGTGGTTGCTTTTAGAGGCCACTTAGTTAATCAGGCCAATTTCTCGGTCTCAGGTGTTCCTGGTGCGGAAGATAATGGGTCCGGATGCTGGTCAGCTATATGCAATGAAGGTCCTCAAAAAAGCATCTTTAAAAGGTGAGTCATTACCTGTGCCCCATGAGCAGTGCTTTGATGAGACATTTCCATGATGAATGTTTTCTAGATGCCCTTTAGAACAAACCTCATTTTGTCTCCTATTGACAGTGAGGGACAGGGTTCGCACAAAGATGGAGCGGGATATTCTGGTGGAAGTGAATCATCCCTTCATTGTAAAGTTGCACTACGGTAAGATCGCCGTGACCTCTTTGCCTTTCTCTCTATTTTTCTTGTCCAGTCCACCTGTTAGCTCCATCCTGCCTGTCGGCACTGTGAAACTTAAAACAGACTCTCGTGTCTCAAGCTGGGATTCCGTTCATGCTCATTCCGTTCACTCCGTTGCTGTCATTTGTTTAAGGTCGCCACTTTGTTTGCTGGAAGCGGCATGTTTGCTTGCCCAGTCACATTGTGTGCGTGGTTTCAGTTGTGTATAATTTAGTGCTTTGGTTGAGTTCACCATATGGCGAAAGTGACTGTTGAAATATCAAAAGGGTTTTGTTTGTGTGTGTATGTGTCTTATACAGTGTTTCTGTCTTTTCCCCTTACAGCCTTTCAGACAGAAGGGAAGCTCTATTTAATTTTGGATTTTCTCAGGGGTGGAGATGTATTTACTCGCTTATCCAAAGAGGTAAGCATCCTCTTTTATGTCACTCTAACAATTAATAGTGTTCTTTACCAGTCATGCTCCCTGGTAAATGGCATTGATTTAGGCTATCAAGCTCCTTTCCTCAAAGGCCCGTTCATATACTGTTAAAACAATCTAAAGAAAAATGTAAATAATCTCCTGTTGTAAGTCCTACTATCCAGACCACAGTCAGTTGTGGGTTGAAGGCTTTAATATGACAAATTCCAGCTGCTGCTTCATACAGAGTGTACAGTGCGTAGTTTGGCACTTCGATCTAACTTAGATTTACTTTGTAAAGAATAAAATCAATGCCTTGTTCTTCTACAAATGTCATGATGTAATTTCTGTTGAACATTAGACTTGTTTGCCTTACAGGACCTAACTTGGCAATTATTTTAGATCCAATTACCAAATTAAACTATGCATTTTGAACACTTTTCTCCTTTTTCATGAACATAATTGTAAAGAACTTTAAACTTTATATTTGTGCACAGATGTCCTATCACCTGTGGCCTGAAGATTTATTAATTTTTACACAAAAGTACTTAACTTGAATATATACGTGCCAGCCTAGATGTGCAGCTAAATTATAACAATATCGCACATTTGTGGAATTGATGTTTCTGTGAATGAGCTTTGCAACTTCTATGAATTTCCATTTAAATTCAATACATGCTCAAAAAGATGGTGCAGATTATAGGGCATTTACACCAATAGCTATTGTGCATCACATATGAGGGGTATTTTGAGCCTTGTGGCAGAGCTGTAGCTTTAGTTGCATAGTTACATGTTCCTGCAGTTCCTTCAATAACCGTTAGGTGGAAATACATTTACGTTTTTGGAGCCCTTCTAAAGAAGACGGTTCTAGGTCAGTTAATTTTCTAGGCCAGCTACTTTTTTTTATCTAGCTGGTTTATCCAAAAACAGTTGGCTAAAAGGACAGCGTTGAGCGTAACAAACCAGTGCTATCTGACTAATATATTTGATAATATTTGATTAACATGGCTGAATTATAAATGGCCTCTATTTCTCTGTATTGCAATATAATCATGAAGCAGCAGCGCGTATACCCAAAAACATATCATGTGTCTAATTTAAAGCCTTGTATGTTAAGGCAAACACTGCAATGTTTAATATATAATTTTTCATATTAATAGAAGCACAGTTTTATGATTTATGTAGAGCGCTATATAGGGAGTAGGGAAAATTTTAAGATTTTAATTTTTCGTTTGTTTTTACTTGTTTGTTATACTTTTAGTGCATAGTAATTTATCAGATTGCTAATTAATAAACAGATAAAGGTTTATGATAAGCATTTAATGTTTATTTAAATTAGTTGAATTTGCTTCATCTTTGATTAAAACATTATTACTAACTTGTTACTTATACACAGCTTTAAACTGTGAACATATTTCTGCCTAGTGCTTGATGTTTTAATTGCTGGGCCCTGTCATTGTGGGTTAAACTACAGGCTTCCTGCAGAGCTATGGAAATGTTTAACTCTCAGTGAGTGGGTGCTTTTATGACATATTATATTTGTAGTTAACTGATTTAAAGTAGTTAAACATGCTGTAGTTGGTTGATTTAAAGTGATTGTTAAATATCATGCCTTCTTTTAAGCATTTGTTTTCAGTCCATGTTCGTTTCTTGTGGATGTGTGCACTATTTAGCTTTAAGAACATAAAGTTACATCTTAAGTATATTTAAATATACAGTGTATGTGTGTGTGTAGAAACTAAGTCTGTTATACATTTGCATGTTTGTAATTTGCTTCTTGTCCTGTTGCTATGACCCTTTCTGCTAAGTTGCAGCTCATACTTTTATAGAATCACAGCTCATCTAATGCAAATGCAGACTAATGACTGCAGTACCTCTATAAAATTAGTGCTGGGTGGTGAAATACAATAATAATAATGGTACAGACTGAATTACTTCAATACTGTATTGGAGTATTGGAAAATTCTGTTTTGATTGATACCAAGTTTGGTAAATAAGCATGCTTCTTTTACTGGCCATCTAAGTTCCCTTCCATAATTATGTTATTGATTCTTGTGCTTTTTGGTTAGTCTGCAGTCCAGCATGCATTTCTTATTTAAGCCACACCCACTCTTGGTTTGTAATTTAAAATAAGGTATTGACAAAATGGTCCTTTCCGTGGTTTGTGCACAATTAATTTATTAAATTTACAATTTGAAAATTATTACTTAAGCCTCACTTTTCACATATAGTCATGTGTACATGGTTTATAAATAAGGCACCAGGTGTAAGAATCATGGTAATGAAGCACTTGTTTGTCAGCTCAGCACCATGGATAGCACCCAGTAGTTGATGGCAGAAGATGGCATCAAGACTATGTGTCAAATGTCCTGAGTTTATCTTAATCAAATTAGTTAACAAACATTGTTTATAAAATACACAAAAAATGTTAAGCAAGTGTGGCGTAATGTTTACCAGTGCAAGACTGGTTCTTAATAAGATGTCCAACATATCATATATCAGAAGTTCCCAACACAAGGCAGCAAAAGCACAAAGCAGAACTACATTTGTGTAGCCCAACTGTGTTGGATTCAATTGGCTGCATGGAGAATGTAATTGAAGATTCAGTAATGGAAATGACCCTGCCAGTATTAAATAATTTTTAGACTAATCAGGCTTTGCACATCACCACTGCAGAATGTGGTATATGAACATGTAGAAGGGAAAAAGTGGTTAGTCTAAAGTCTAGGAGAATTTGACTTTTTGGAATGGAGTTTGATATCCTATAAGCAGCAGAAAGTTTCTGCAAAAAGTTTGGTTATTTTTTCAACCAAAATTTCAACTGAAAGAGTTTGGCAGTCTACAGTTTTTAACACTGGAGCACATGATATGTATCTCTGTTGCATGTAAACCAAATAATCACAAAACAGCCATTTGCATTTGACATGCATTAAAATGGATACCTCTTTTCTTTATATTATGTGTATGTATGTTTAATATCTCTGTTTGGAGTTTTGTTGTTTTTTACTGTAATCTGTATAACAATAACTTTGTTTCTCTTGTTTTGTGTGACCATAAATGCTGTTGTTGACTTTATTTTTTTCTTCTTGTCTTGTGCAAAGATCAGAGAGTAAATCTGTTTAGTTCTTACTAGGTTATGTTTACAGAGGAGGATGTGAAATTCTACCTTGCAGAGCTGGCCCTTGCATTGGATCACCTTCACAACCTAGGCATTGTTTACAGAGACCTGAAGCCTGAAAAGTAAAGTATCTGTCTATCTATCTGTCTATCTATCTGTCTATCTATCTGTCTATCTATCTGTCTATCTATCTGTCTATCTATCTGTCTATCTGTCTATCTACCTGTCTATCTGTCTATCTATCTGTCTATCTGTCTATCTGTCTGTCTACCTGTCTGTCTGTCTGTCTGTCTATTTGTCTATCTGTCTATCTACACACGTGGACAAAATTGTTGGTATCCCTCAGTTAATGAAAGAAAAACCCACAATGGTAACAGAAATAACTTAAATCTGACAAAATTAATAATAAATAAAAATTCTATGAAAATGAACAAATGAAAGTCAGACATTGCTTTTCAACCATGCTTCAACAGAATTATTGGACAGAAATGATGGTACCCCTGAAAAATGAGACCAAAGGGACATGTTAAATCAAGGTGTGTTCACTAATTAGCATCACAGGTGTCTACAATCTTGTAATCAGTCAGTGGGCCTATATATAGGGCTAGAGGTAGTCACTGTGCTGTTTGGTGACAAGGTGTGTACCACACTCAACATGGACCAGAGGAAGCAAAGGAAAGAGTTCTCAGGAAATTAGAAAGAAAATTATAGACAAGCATGTTAAAGGTAAAGGTTATAAGACCACCTCCAAGCAGCTTGATGTTCCTGTGACTACAGTTGCATATATTATTCAGAAATGTTTTTATTATATATTATTATATATTATATATTTATTATATATTATATATTACTCAGAAAAGAAGATCCATGGGACTGTAGCCAACCTCCCTGGACGTAGACGCAGGAGGAAAATTGATGACAAATCAAAGAGACGGATAATACGAATGGTAACAAAAGAGCCAAGAAAAATTCTAAAGAGATTAAAGGTGAACTTCAAGCTCAAGGAACATCAGTGTCAGAAGATCCACCCAGGCTTCGTACTATGTTTGAGCCAAAAGTGGACTTAATGGGAGACACACCAAGGAGGACACCATTGTTGTAAAAACATAAAACATAGAAGAACCCAAGACTGGAATTCTGCCAAACTACAATGTTGACAAGCCACAGAGCTTCTGGGAGAATGTCCTATGGACATGATGCAGGACAAAAATGGAACTTTTTTGGCAAGGCACATCAGCTCTATGTTCACAAAACGGGAAAAAAATGAAGCACAATCAAGAAAGAACACTGTCCCTACTGTGAAACATGGAGGAGGCTCTGTTATGTTTGTTGGGCGGCTGCTTTGCTGGCATTCTGGCACAGGGTGTCTTGAATCTATGCAGGGTACAAATGAAATCTCAAGACTATCAAGGGAATTCTAGAGAGAAATGTGCTGCCCAGTGTCAGAAAGCTTGGTCTCAGTCGCAGAGTCATGGGTCTGCAAAACAGGATAATGACCCAAAACACACATCTAAAACACCCAAGAAATGGCTAAGAGGAAAACACTGGACTATTCTGAAGTGGCCTTTTCTATGAGCCCTGACCTAATCCTATTGAGCATCTTTGGAGGGAGCTGAAACATGCCGTCTGGAAAAGGCACCCGTTCAAACCTGAGACAACTGGAGCAGTTTGCCTCATTGAGGAGTGGGGCCAAAAATACCTGCTGAGAGGTGCAGAAGTCTCATTTAACAGATACAGGAATCGCTTTGATTGCAGTTTTGGGGGGTGGGGGGGGGCATTTTTTTTTGCCCTCACTCAGAAGGGTTGTGCAACAAAATATTAAGTTAAGGGTATCATAACTTCTGTCCAGGCCAATTTCTGTTCATGAGTTTAGTTTTTTAAGTAATTCTGTTGAAGCATGGTTGAAAAGCAATGTCTGACTTTCATTTTGTTAATTTTCATAGAATTTTTATTTATTATTACTTTTGTCAGATTAAAGTTATTTCTGTTACCACTGTTACCAACAATTTTGTCCACATATGTATTTGTCTATCTGTCTATCTAATGTTGGGGAGTCATGTGTATAGGCTTTCTGGCACAGAGAGAGTACCCCCTGGCTAACAGTGGTATGAGTGATCCTACTCCTCTGTTTCTCTGTAGCAGAGAGAAGTGTGAAAATGATTAAATGGTATCTGCTCCGTCAGAGTTCACTGTAGCTGCTCTTAAAGTGCTTAACATTAGTTTAATTTGTATAACTTTAGGAATTTTCCCTTTTCACTATTTATCTTTCAAATAAATATAATTTACACTATCAACATAACAGAGCTTACAGTCAGTCAGTTTGGCATGACTGTTTTGAATTTTGTCTGATTTTTTTGTCTGTGTTTATTGTACCCATGTATTTGTGTACCTGTATTGGAGAATCTGATTTTAATTTTCAGCATTTTGCTTGATGAAGCTGGACATATCAAGTTAACAGGTAAATAATGCTTTCCTCATTTGCCATGTTCTTGCAAATTGTGTTTGCATACATGCATGAAAACATCTAAAATTTTTAGTGTTTCTAAAATGTAGTTAGATGTGGCATGGTTGTATGTGCCCAGTGCTGTTTTGTTTTTGTTCACTTGTGACTAATATATTAATGCCTCTGTTGCAGACTTTGGGCTCAGTAAAGAATCAGTAGACCAGGATAGAAAAGCTTACTCTTTTTGTGGCACTGTGGAATATATGGCCCCTGAGGTGGTCAACAGGAGAGGACACACGCAGAGTGCTGACTGGTGGTCTCTTGGTGTTCTGATGGTAGGAGCTTTGCTCTCTTGTAACCTAGACACACACACAACTGTACTTAAACTGAATGTCATATAGTACCGAATTTATACTAATGTGATATTAAATGTACGTCACACAGGTACACAGTAAAATATTGTGTATTGTTGGGTTTTAGGCTATAAATACTGTTTGTCAATCTCATGAATCAGTTTATATAGCAATACACACACGCTTGCATTCTGAACTTAAGAATGGAATATAAGAAGGAATACTACACCTCCACTGCAACCTATTTTGTACTGACAGTGTCATTATGGTGGATTGTCCTATTGGCAGTTGTCATGGCAGATCAGCATTTAAACTTGCATTTCACTCGTATAAACATGCTGTATATGATACATCATTGCCTCGGCGTTCAGTAGAACAGCTAAATTAGCACACCCTTCTCCCTTTACTGTTCAAATGTTTAGTTGTTGTGGCTTTTGAAATAACAGTAAATCGTGTCTATTGATAATCTGATTTGTTCCCTGTCGTCTTTTTGAGTGCTAGGTGTTTTATCACAACAGTAAAATGGGAGAATTTGTACTAAGTGAGCTTGTACTCATAGCCATGCATTTTTACTGTATGTACATTGACTGTATGTTGTCGTTTGTGTATATTCATTTAGTTCTTTCATTGCCTGCATTTAATGTCATTTGTGGTTTTGACTGAATATTTTTATTGAATTTGTAAACAGAAATCTACATAACCTCTGTTTTAACCATCACTCCTAACCATTACAGCTGCTCACATCAGAACTTCAAAGCCTTTTTGTGTCCTGAAAGGCTTCAAAACAGCCGCATTGCCTCAACAACCTTTCTATAAATGCTTCAAAACAGATTCTATCCTCCTTAAGGCACACTAGAATAAATGCATATTCTTGTTTCTTTTTAAATATTTTAAATGTTTAGTTATTAAGTATTGTGGCCTCAGATAGGTTGTGTATAGCTTAAAAATAAAATTATTCATACTTCTGGTTGAGCACAGCTAGGCACTGTGCCCTCATCTGGGACTTACTTTAATGGATTCTGGTGTACTAAAGGTTGTGAGCTTCAACAGCCCAGCTTGCTGAGCAGAAAAGCAGTAGAGCCTGAGCTAACCTCAGTGCTGCACGTTTCCCCCTTTCTGTAGGCTGTTATGAGTTTTTCCAGTGAATGCTGAATTTTAACCAAAATTTCAAAATTGTAATTTTAAGACCCGTCTGTGTTTGGTAATTGCCCAACTCAGTCAGTCACTACAGTCAGAGTTCAATCAGTACAGTCAGTGTTCTATGCTTAGTTAAAAATGTATACAGTTTAAAAGACTGTATTTTCATTATAATTATAGTCAGAATCTCACAAACTAATCGACTACACAATTCATACACATGGAAACATAAATCTTGAATCTTCATGTTCCCTCTTTGTTATTGCATTTTTACTGCGTTATTCTAGGGCTGCTTCTGGAAGTCGACAAGTCAAATCGTCAGTCAGAGACCCTCTAAGTCAGCTGAGAACCTTCAAGTCCTTCGAGTGACCCTTTTTTTTTTTTTTTTTTTTTTTTTTTCGTAAAACAGACAAAAGCTTACAAAAATGCACAAGAACTTTAAGAATTTAAAAAGACATTTTAATAATTATTAAAGGGGAATAATAAGTATATATTTAAGTTCTAGCTGGGCTATGACGCATGCTTGCTAAAAAATTAAATCCACGTGACAATGTGCGCTGGCGGTTCACCGCTGAAGAAAGCTAAAGCTGTGGAGCTGAGAAACACGGGGGGGAACGATGTCTCAGAAAAATCCTGGAGGAGCTTTTGTAGAAGAGAATCTGAACAAATTAAAGCTAATTCTGCTCTTCAGTTAGTCAGACATCCAACACTGCTTCAAACGAGTGAGCTGACTTTCGTTTTAGACACAATGGCTGTTTGCGGTGAAGGAAAAATTGACCTAAGATTATAATTATTATAATTCCTTATATTAGAACCTAAATTACAGATATTTTTATTTATTTGTCTACAGCTAAGATTATATTTTATTTAAAGATATGTATTCTCTTAATATGCCTGCAGATAAACAAGATCGGGTAATATAATAATTAAACGGTTTCAGGTCTACCATTCTTTTTTTTTTATTTTTTTTTATTTTTTTCCGTCTAAAAATAATTTAAATATGGACTAATTTGGTTTTATTTAGCAGTTCATTATTAATGAGAGATGAAAGACAAAGGGTCATCCTACTGAAGCAGTTAAAAGTGAAATTAAAAAGACATGCTATAAGCGCTAATGTTTAGCATAAATACGTGCTTGCAGCCCGACGCTATATTCTGTAATTAAATCAGGCTCTTATTTAGATTGTTCATCGTATGCAACGTCTCTTTTTAGTTCAGAAATATGTTCCTGTGATTCGACTGACAAACTTTTTAGTCAGGTACAGCCCTAGACCATTGTATACTGTAGTTTTACAGTAATACATATACAGTTCTGTTTTTCTTTTACATCCGTATGCTAAAAAGTCATATCTGTTCCTCATGTGTGCCCTTTTAACACTTTCAGTGACTCGTACTACATATTTTTATATATATATATATATATATATATATATATATATATATATATATATATATATATATATATATATATACACACAGTGAGGAAAATAAGTATTTGAACACCCTGCGACTTTGCAAGTTCTCCCACTTAGAAATCATGGAGGGGTCTGAAATTGTCGTCTTAGGTGCATGGCCACTGTGAGAGACATAATCTAAGAAAAAAAAACGGAAATCACAATGTATTATTTTTTTTAAATATTTAATTTGTGTGTTACTGCTGCAAATAAGTATTTGAACACCTGTAAAAATCAATTGTCATCTTTAATGGCCACTGTGAGAGACATAATCTAAGAAAAAAAAACAGAAATCACAATGTATTATTTTTTTTAAATATTTAATTTGTGTGTTACTGCTGCAAATAAGTATTTGAACACCTGTAAAAATCAATGTTAATATTTGGTACAGCAGCCATTGTTTGCAATTACAGAGGTTCTGTAGTTTTTCACCAGGTTGCACACACTGCAGCAGGGATTTTGGCCCATTCCTCCACACAGATCTTCTCCAGATCAGCCAGGTTTCTGGGCTGTCGCTGAGAAACACGGAGTTTGAGCTCCCTCCAAAGATTTTCTATAGGGTTTAGGTCTGGAGACTGGCTAGGCCACTCCAGAAGTCGTCCTGTCCCATGTGCAGAAAAACACCCCCAAAGCATGATGCTTCCACCCCCATGCTTCACAGTAGGGGTGGTGTTTTTGGGATGGTACTCATCATTCTTCGTCCTCCAAACACGACAAATGGTCATGGGCAAACCTAAGACGGGCCTGGACGTGTGCTGATTTAAGCAGGGGAACCTTCCGTGCCATGCACAACTATGACGTCTTAGTGTATTACCCACAGTAACCTTGGAAACAGTGGTGCCAGCTCTCTTCAGGTCATTGACCAGCTCCTCCCGTGTAGTTCTGGGCTGATTCCTCACCTTTCTTATGATCATTGATACGCCACGAGGTGAGATCTTGCGTGGAGCCCCAGTCCGAGGGAGATTGACAGTCATGTTTAGCTTCTTCCATTTTCTAATAATAGTTGATCTTTTTTCACCAAGCTGCTTGGCAATTGCCCCGTAGCCCTTTCCAGCCTTGTGGAGGTCAACAAATTTGTCTTTGGTGTCTTTGGACAGCTCTTTGGTCTTAGCCAAGTTAGTAGTTGGAGTCTTATTGATTGTGTGGGGTGGACAGGTGTCTTTATGCAGCTAATGAAACAGGTGCTTCTAATTTAGAATAATAAGTGGAGTGGAGGGTGTTCAAAGACTTATTTTCCTCACTATATATATATATATACATATGCATATGCATGTTTCCCCCTTTCTGTAAAAGTATGTGTCAGTATATGTGTGTATACATTTTGTGTTTAAAGTGTTTAGCACAGTTTTCCTGCCAATCATCATTAACTACTAAAGACCATAAGAGACATATAGTTATTTTTTCATGTTTATTTTTTGTAGATGCTTCTTTAAAATCCTTACATTACTATTTTGCATTCTATACTGTGTAAGGCTCAAAAGCAATTTATTTGTCATGACATTCTAATATTCCTGTACTGTGATTTGTAAATGTTGTATTGTTTATGATTTGTATGACAATATGTTTATTGTTCTCTCTCTCTCTCTCTCTCTCTCTTTCTTTCTTTCTTTCTTTCTTTCTTTCTTTCTTTCTTTCTTTTTGTTTTCATTTTTTATTTTTATTTTTTTGCAAGTTTGAAATGCTGACAGGGACACTACCCTTTCAAGGAAAAGACCGAAATGAGACTATGAACATGATTCTCAAGTAAGTAGGACATCATAATGAACGCTACGAACGATAGCTTGACGTCATCATTTTATGATAATTTTTATTTACAATTATTGCTTGGCTTCCAGATTGCTGTAGTAATTGACAAGCAAGTAGCAAAAAGACCAAAGAATAATGTAAAGTTTATTTTGTTTTTAAATACTAATTACTAATACATTTTTATTTTTTTTATTTATTTATTTTTTACTGCAATCAGAGCTAAGTTGGGAATGCCGCAGTTTTTAAGCTTGGAAGCACAGAGTCTTTTACGAATGCTCTTCAAAAGAAACCCAGCAAATCGTTTAGGTAGGTGGCTTCTCCCTTTCAGCATCATGTGTATACATCATGTGTATACATCAGTTGATTTTTAAGTTTTTAAAGTCTGGTTCCATTGACTTACATTAGAATTAAATCAGGTTTTTGCCTTGTCCTGTAAAGCTGCCATTTTGGAGATACATGCTTTTCCTTGGACAGCAACGATAAATATGTGTATGTATGTATGTATGTATGTATGTATGTATGTATGTATGTATAGGTATGTATTATAATTTCCTGTTGTTTTTCCCCAGGAGCAGGTCCAGATGGAGTAGAGGAGATCAAACGACATGCCTTCTTCTCCACCATAGACTGGAACGTGAGTGTCTGCTGCATGCTTTCATATGCCATGCTAAATAAAAGAGGAAACTGCTTTGAGAGCCTTAGACATGCTTGTAGGTTTGCAGTCTATAATATAAATTCATCATATTTTGGGAATGCAAAAATAAGAGGGAGTGTGGTTCTGTGTAAATTTAAATATTTCAGTACCCAGGAAGAGTGTAATGATGTGTGCATTTTTTTTTTGTCTCATAACCCTCAAATCAAAAATCAGTATTAACATGCATATTGTAAAACCTCAAGTGTTCATGCCTGGTGATGGAATATAACGTAACAGTTTTTGGTTTCGTTAGTTTTAACAAAGTTTTTTCTTTTCATTGTGTTATTAGCTTATAATGCTTTGATTTAAAAACAAAGTTACGGTAAAAGTACATACATTTTTTTTTTTTTCGCTCTTCCATCCTTAGTTTCACTAGGTTCTCAGCCTATTTTTCTACTTGTTTTGGGCTAAAATGCTTGATTTGTGAATAATTTTTTCACAATAATTGCTACAATATTTTGACCAATATTTGGTCCAGATTGACAAACTCTCTCGGGGTAAAATAAGCTTTTCACTGTGCCTCTGTCCAGCTGAAATGAAAGGTTTTTAAACCTTTACACCTTGAAGGTGACAGCAACATGCGGTAGCCTTTCATTAGGCTCTGTAGATCATCCTCATTCTTACACCCTATGTGTGTATGTGGCAGACGGCCAGGCTGCGAGCCAGCTCTGGCTGTGTTTGCGCTAATGGACGCAGCAAGGAGCGTTTAGGAGCCAGCGGTACTTGATTGACCGTGAAGTGGAGGGAAGGGCGCTCCTGGAGAGAGGAGACAGTTAATCTGTCTCTATGCCGCCTCTTCAGTACAGCTCGTCAACTGCGACTCTGCCTGTTCACCTCTAGTATGACTTGCCTCAGTCTGAACAGGTGTAAAAAGTCTCAGCCACCCACAAAGGTAGACTCTGACTTTGCCTTCCAGCACGCTAGCTGAAAAAGACACATCATTCTCAACCCATAAATTGCCCCGTGCCTGTCAGCGCTGACCTTTAAACAGCCACAGAGAGAATAAATAGCACATGCAAATTGAGAAGTGTGTTCTTCTGTGTGATTGTTCAATTAATTCAGTGTCTCCCTTAAGAAAATAATTGTAGACCTATATTTCCCATTTTGATGAACTACCAGTAAAGGTTTACAAACTGATAAAGAATTTGATTAAGATCTGGTGTTGCAGTGTGAGTCCATTGTAAATGCTTATTTTGAGGTTTTATGTATTTTGTATTAGTAAAATAATTTTAAAAGATTGCTAGTTTCCTTTTTAGTGAAGCATTTTTTAAAAGATCAGCATGTTTTATTGTTGGTTGGTCTGTTGTTGTTGTTTGCATGATTTAATAGCGCTGCACAATAAATCATATTTTTATCATAATTGTGATATGAGCTTCATCACACATCACCAGATATAAACACATCACCTGAGGGGTGATAACAAAAGAAAACAAATAACTTTACATTTTCAGCACAGACTGTTGAAGTCCCATTAGTGCTTTCCTCACACAGGAATTGAACTCGGCTGTCCCATGCAGGGGACAAGTAACTTGCTACCGTTCTGAATTATCAAACACACAGAGACCTAAAATTGTAGTTTAAACTCAACTCAACAGCGCACAGCAGGAAGCACAACACTGACTAGCTCAGGCTGAACTGTTTTTCTGCTAGCTGCTTTTACTAATAGTGACTGTGACCTAATTGTGACCTAATCTGCTAACCTAATCTCTTATGCTTACAGAAACTCTACCGACGAGAACTTCAGCCTCCATTTAAACCAGCAGCAGGAAAACCGGACGACACGTTCTGTTTTGACCCCGAGTTCACGGCCAAAACCCCAAAAGGTAAGAACAGTCATTCCAAATTTTCAGTGTTTCTTGTCATGTGTTCTGGGGTATTCAATTATAAAGTCTAATTTATAATGTATTGAACAAACAAATATGACTATTTGCTTAGTAGTGAAATATAAATAATAAAACACGCTAAGCTTTTTTAAATTTGTAAATTGCCTAAGACGTTTATTTAGCCAAAAATGAACATGTAACATGATATGGAGAAACGATGTGATGGTGCACTTGTACCCTTTGCTTCAGATAGTGTTGTCTTAGATGCACAGACTTGAACTTCCTCTTTGGGACATTGTCGTCTTTCTTTATTGTTTTGTTTTTATTTTTTTATTTTTTGGGGGGGGTTGGAGGGGGTGTAGTGCACCCCGATACTGTGTCGTCATGTTGTATCTGATTTTGTGCCCCACCCACTTTCCCAACCAGACTCTCCAGGCATTCCTCCCAGTGCAAACGCACACCAGCTCTTCAAAGGCTTCAGCTTTGTAGCACCGGCCTCCCTGGAGGAAAGCAAGAGCTCTCCTCTAGTTAACATCCTCCCCATTGTGCAGGTAAGTCATAATGGTAACCATGAGACAGACACACACACACGCACACATACAGAATTCACCCTCTTGCCTCACCCACTCCTGTGGGTGAGTTTTAAACAGTGAACTGTTTTCCAGATCTCTTTAGGTTCAGAATTAGTCATTCGTGGGTCTTTTGGGGTGTTGATTTAATCCTGTTCTGAAAACTGTTTTGCTGCTCACTTCAGTTTTAAATATTATTAAATTCTGAAAGAATGCCTAAACCCTAAATTTAAGGTATAATTGTACTATAGCTGCGTTTTGACTTTTGTCGCATTTTGCAAGGAATAAAAAAAGAAATACATTTAACTCAACATTAGCAAATTGTGGTGCCCGCAGCTGTTTTACATCAAACTGACCCTGCAATAAATATCCTATATACTGAGTTGTTATTGTAATTGCGTTTTTCTTTAGTTACAGTAACAGCAAAATTAATTAATATAGCGTGTTCATTATTCCCGGAGTAGGTTTTTTTGGATGTGCAACCCGGTAAAGACTTGACCTGACCACAGGTAGATTATTGGCCTGGAATTTTACGTTTTGGTCACTAAATATGCAGTGCATTTGGCTCAAGTGGCTACCTGCATTGTATATATGCACAATACAGTGTATTTTTGAGTTTTATCTTTTAAACAGGAAAAAAGTTTAACCATTATTTGAAAATATTGTAGAGATAGTCTGCACCTCCATAGCCATCAGTCATAAGTTCATTTTTTACACAAGGTGTGTCTTTTTAACTTTTAGGATTGTGCTGTCAAATGTGCTGTCCTTTTAAAGCAGGTAGGTAAAAGCTGGCCTCAACCTCAAAAGAGACAAAAGCAAAGTAAATTAACTGAGGACCAGAATATTATGAGCGATTATGTATGTGGGTTTCTTTTATGTAGGTTATTGCAGTCACCGCCTGTATTTTAGAATATACCTCTGTATTGAATTGAGTTAATGCCTGGTTTAGTTTGGTGATACAACATGCCCAAAGGTTACTGTGGCATGGGAGTATAGAGAATAAGTGTTTGTTATGACATTTTTTGAAAGGGTGTAAATTAGAATGAATGGAGTTCATAGAGTCAATGAAAGAACCTAGAAGTTTTGGATACTTCTGAAACTTGAGTGCTGTGATGTGTAATGTGACTAAACTATAATAGAATTATATAAATAATCAATACAGTGCAGTACTTGGTATTTTTGCAGTTGTGTTGGATAAAAAAATCAAGAAATCACTGCTCCTTTAATTAGCTGGATTATATTCTTGTCTCCTAACGTCAGAACTCAAGAAAGGTTTGTACACATTGTAATAACCACACAGAGACAAGATTTCACATAAAGATAGTAATGCAGCAACCAGACATTACCATTGACCTTAAAGTATTTGAACAGCAACAATTCTTGTTTTTGCTACATGATAAATATAAGAGACTAGATCATTAGAAAAAGAGAGAAACTACTGGTGTACAAGTAACCAGATGGTAAGCATGTCATTTGATGACAGAAACTACTTGAACAACCTCCATGAGGCAGGGGTGAAGGTATCACATTCCATGATTAAAAAATCATTTGAAAGCAGAACTATAAATGCCAAGCCACAAGTTGCAACCTGGTCAAGCAAGTTGGAGATGGTGTCAAAGCTTGGGCTTGCTTCTGGAACGGGTACACTAATCCTTATTGATGATGTAGTGTTTAGTAACCTTTTGTCTGCTGTTTTGTCTTTCTTTCTGCTGATGCAAAGTGTAATACCGATACTCTGATTTATACAGCAATTCCCAAGCAAAAGCTTTATTCCTTGATATTGCTTAAAGTGGGTGTGGCTTAAAACAATGATGAGTGAGCTAGAAGCAGATACAATCAAGAAGCATGCATTCAATTTGGGTAGTCTAAATTAACAGTGTTCTACCTTTGATACTGAAATGGTGAAATGATACTTTGGTAAAAGACATATAGGCATTCGTATCAGCCAGAGGAACTTGCTAATTTGTCTTATATTGACAGATTATGAAGGCAGCTGGATAAATTAAGTAGACACGCCTCTTAACTGTTTCAAGCTAATTTGATTATATATGATGAAATTTTTTCAGGTTCAAAGCATGTGGCGTTCTTCACTGTCCAGCTCAATCATGCCCACTGAGCATGTATTACTTTCTTAAAACCAGAAGGAGTTTAAATAAATACATTACATATCTAGCAGAGTGTCACCAGAGAATATACATGCATATAGGTATTCATAGGTCAGCAATAATGGCTTTGAGATCTTCAGGCTTAAAAAAAAAAAGGTAAATTCTGTAAAATCATTAAATGGAAATTTACAAATATACTGAGTATTTAAATATTTTATAGTCTGTCAAGATATAGCTCTTTTCTGTTCGATCGAGCAGATCCTTGGAAAGGCCTTGAATACTTCACAAAATCCTTTTTAAATCTTCTTTAAGTCTTATACAGTATTATAACAGCAACAATCATTTGTAAGAATGAAAGTAAACTAAAAGACCTTTCTCTGCATATTAGTGTTGTATTTACAGATTAAATAGGTTTAGAGTGGAGTACTTTGTGTCCACCTGAAGTGGGAGGTTTTAGGGGAAAACCGTTGCAGAACTAAATTGTGAGGCCTCAATATACTCACCCTTTAAGCAGTACATAACTGATATGGCATGTTTATTGCTACAGATGCACAGTGGAACAGCCCAGTTCTCTGATGTGTACGAACTTAAGGAGGATATTGGCGTGGGCTCCTACTCCATATGCAAACGCTGCATTCACAGAGTCACTGCCATGGAGTTTGCTGTCAAGGTAAAATTCCACTTGCAAATAAGGTCTTTCCTAACAGGACACTTTGATCAAAATAAATGCATAGTGTAACATTTATTAGTCATAGCCAGTAGAGGGCAGTAAAATCCAAGCAAAGACTGTGTAATCAGTTTTCTTACTCTTTAATTATGCTGTTCAATAGTTTGTTTACTAAAGCTGGATTTTATTTTTTTACTTTTTTACTGTAGATGAAGTCTATATAATCTTTACATAAACAAGTGTGTTTTTGCATTAGCAGACATAAAACTATGTAGTATAATTAAATTGGATTAAATGTAGAATTTTTAGGTTGTTGTACTGTAGCTCATATTTTAAATGCAATGCTAATGTCTTTCTGCGGCCCTCACTTTAATTTAGATTATTGACAAAAGCAAGCGGGACCCATCGGAGGAGATAGAGATTCTCATGCGGTACGGGCAGCACCCAAACATCATCACACTGAAAGATGTGAGTCTCTGTCCCCACTTCACCTCTGCAGGCCTCATCTGTGTAGATCTGTCTGTGTGCACCAGAGCATGACTGAGCTCACTGTTGTGTTACCTCTTTCTGTGTGTCCCAGGTGTACGACGAGGGGAGATTTGTTTATCTGGTTACAGAGTTGATGAAGGGTGGGGAGCTGCTGGATAAGATTCTCAGGCAGAAATTCTTCTCAGAACGAGAGGCTAGTGCTGTCCTCTACACTATCACCAAAACAGTGGACTACCTGCACTGCCAAGGGGTGAGACAAATAAAGGCTCAGCAATGAGCACTGTACCACTGCACACCAGAACACAAAAGGACTAACATTTTGTGTTTTTAGTTTTATAACGAAAAGGCATTTCTCATCTGGTAGAGTCGTACACTTCATAGCTATATATAGCTATATAATTATATATACAGTGGTGTGAAGTAGTGTTTGCCCCGTTCATGATTCTTATTAGTTTATTTATCACTCTTAAATATTTCAGACCATTAAACAAATTTAAATATTACTCAGAGACAACACAAGTAAACACAAAATGCAGTTTTTAAATGAAGGTTTTTATTATTTAAAAAAAATCCAAACCTACATGACCCCATGTGAAAGTGTTTGCCCCCTAAACCTAATAACTGGTTGGGCTACCCTTAGCAGCAACAACTGCAATAAAGAATTTGCGGTAACTTGCAGTAAGTCTTTTACAGCACAGTGGAGGAATTTTGGCCAACTCATCTTTGCAGAATTGTTGTAATTCAGCCACATTGGAGGGTTTTCGAGCATGAACTCCCTTTGTAAGGTTATGCCACAGCATCTCAATAGTATTCAGGTCAGGACTTTGACTAGGCCACTCCAAAGTCTTCACTTTGTTTTTCTTCAGCCATTCAGAGGTGGACTTGTTGGTGTGTTTTGGATCATTGACCTGCTGCAGAACCCAAGTTCGTTTCAGCTTGAGGTCACAAACAGATGGCTGGACATTCTCCTTCAGGATCTTTTGGTAGACAGTGGAATTCATGGTTCCATTTATCACAGCAAGTCCTCCAGGTCCTGAAGCAGCAAAGTAGCCCCAAACCATCCCACTACCACCACCACATTTTACTGTAGGTATGATGTTCTTTTTCTGAAATGCGGTGTTGCTTTTACACCAGATGTAATGGGGGACACACCTTCCAAAAAGTTCAACTCAGTCCACAGAATATTTTCCCAAAAGTCTTGGGGATCATCAAGATATTTTCTGGCAAAATTGAGACTTAATGTTCTTTTTGCTCGGCAGTGGTTTTCATCTTGGCACATTTTTGTCCAGTCTCTTTCTTGATGGAGTCATGAATGCTAACTTTAACTGAGGCAAGTGAGGCCTTCAGTTCTTTGGATAATGTTGTGAGATCTTTTGTGACTCCTCGGATGAGTCGTCGCTGCGCTCTTGGTGTAATTTTGGTCGGCCGGCCACTCCTGGGAAGGTTCATCACTGTTCCATGTTTTCGCCATTTGTGGATAATGGACGTTGTGGTTCGCTGAAGTCACAAAACTTTAGAAATGGCTTTATAACCTTTTCCAGACTGATAGATCTCAATTACGTTCTTTCACATTTGTTATTGAATTTTTTTGGATCTTGGCATGTTATCTAGGTTTTGAGTAACTTTTGGTCTATTTTGCTTTGTCAGGCAGCTCCTATTTAAGTGATTTCTTGATTGATAACAGGTTTGGCAATAATCAGGCCTAGGCGTGGCAAGGGAAATTGAATTTAGGTGTGATAAACCATAGTTATGTTTTATCTGGGGGCAAACACTTTCACACAGGGCCATGTAGGTTTGTATTTTTTTTTCTTCCTTAATAATAAAGACCTTCACTTAAAAAAACTGTATTTTATGTTTACTTGTGTTGACTAATATTTAAATTTGTTTGACATTTAAGAGTGACAAATATGCAAGAAAACAAGAAATCATGAAGGGGTCAAACACTTTTTCACACCACTGTAGCTAAGCTTCCAACCAGCACTTGTTCACTTGATCAGGATGCACTAGTAAACAGTTGGAAAACACATCAGGAAAAAAAATAAATAATGCAGAATGGCTTTCCTCATATGGACTGGGTCATGTATTAGGAACACCCTATAACTCAAAGAGAAAAAAATGATGCAGCAGGCTAGTCCATTTAACCAAAATTCCATTGCAGCAACTCAAAATGGTACTCAGTAGTTTGTATGGCCTCCACATGCTTGTATGCATGCCTGACAACATCGTGGCATGCTCCTAATGAGACGACGGATGGTGTCCTTGGGGATCTCCTCCCAGATCTGGACCAGGGCGTCACTGAGTTCATGGACAGTCTGAAGTGCAACCTGGCAGTGTTGGACGGACCAAGACATAATGTCCCAGAGGTGTTCTATTGGATTTAGGTCAGTTGGGCCAATCAATGGTATCAATTCCTTTATCCTCCAAGAACTGCCTGCCAACTCTCACCACATGATGTCAGACACTGTCATGCATCAGGAGAAACCCAGGACCCACTTCACCAGCTTAGGGTCTGACAATGGGTTCAAGGATTTCATCCCGATACCTAATAGCAGTCAGGGTGTCGTCTAGCCTGTAGAGATCTGTCCTTCCAGGGACATGCCTGCGCAGACCATCATTGACCCACTACCAAACCGGTCTTGCTGAATGATGGTGCAGGCAGAATAACGTTCTCCACGGCATCTCCAGACCCTGTCACATGTTCTCAGGTGAAACCTTCTCTCATCTGTGAAAAGCACGGGGCGCTGGTGGTGGATCTGCCAATTCTGGTGTTCTATGGCAAATGCCAATCAAGCTCTACGTCAGGCCCTTAGTCCTGCTGATGGGTTAAGAACCTTCCACGACCTTGTCCAGCTCTACTAAAGTAACTGCCTGTCTCATGGAATCTCCACTATACTTTTAAAACTGTCCTGGGAGACACAGCAAACCTTCTGCCAATGGCATGATTGATGTGCCTTTCTGTAGGAGTTGGACTACCTGTGCAACCTCTGTAGGGTCCAGGTACCTCACCATGGTACTAGTAGTAACGCTGACCCAAGCCAACTGCAAAACTAGTGAAAAATCTGTAAGAAACGATGAGGGGGGACAAAATATCAATGAGCTCTACCTTTTAAATCATTCTTATTCTGGGGTCTTCTCATTGTTGCTCCTCTAGTGCACCTGTTTTTAATTTCCTTCACACCAAAGCAGCTGAAATGGATTAATAACCCCCTTTGCTGCTTAACTGAGTCGATAGATAGCCCAGAAGTTAAACTGAGTTGATGCTATACTGTGATTAAAAAGTGTTCCTTTATTTTTATTTTTTTTGAGGTAGTGTAGTTACATGGTTACATTTCCATATTGCTTAAGCTGCAATTAACATTACCCATTTTCTAATATTAATAGTGAATTGCAGTCAGTATAAAAAGAAGTTTGTATTGGTGCTTTTGAAATTTCACACAGATATTTTAAATGTTCACATAGTCTTCTGTATAGTCTGTATAGAATTGGGTAACACTTTACATCAAGCTTTGTCTAGCTAACATGATTTATGTTTTAACATGAATTATCATGAAGTAATACAATAATAATTGTTAACTAAATAACAATACAACAATACTACTTGCCTACTTAACATGTAAACATGCAGTTGTACTTAAGATTAGTTAAGAATTGTAACCATTGTTGATATATTACTTTGTTAACTAATGCGTTACTTAATCTTAGTTAGTCAGTACTTAATATAAAGAGTCATCCAGACCTGCTTTCAGTGTACTTACACTGGGCAAATATCTTAACAATAAACAGTAAAAACAATAAGCATAAAGCCCTCACTCATTTTATGTTAATTTTTTTCCATTTCCTCCTACAGGTGGTCCACAGGGACCTAAAGCCCAGCAACATTCTCTACATGGATGATTCAGGGAACCCCGATTCGATCCGTATCTGTGACTTTGGTTTTGCCAAGCAGCTAAGAGGAGACAATGGACTGCTTCTCACACCCTGTTACACTGCCAACTTTGTTGCGCCTGAGGTGAGAGAGATTCTTAGTGTAATCGGCGGATGACAAAACTAGACTTTTTTTTGTATTTTCTTGTTGTTCCAGTCGTAGGCTATGATTCTCCTTGTAAACCCATGTGTTTGACCTTGACTTTATTGGACATCTGTAAACCATGCTGTGGAAAAGTATTTGCCTTCTTTCCAATTTTTGCAGATTTGTCATGATTGAATATTTCAAATCATCAAACTGCTAGCACTATTAGACAGAGAACCCAAGTAAACACAATTCTTTTTTTAAATTAAAATTTCATTTATTGAATTAAAACTGCTGTTCAGCCCTACCTGCCCCATGCGAAAAGTCACTGGTCCCTTAGCCTTAATTAAATTGCCCACTGGAAGTTTACCACCACACTTGGGCATGATTACTGCTTCTGGAAACTGATGAATCAAGGATGGAACGTTTTGGGAGACATGGGCCCAAGGCATAAAAAGACCATAAAATCATCATACCAACAGCCAAACATGGTGGTGTGATGTTCTAAAGCTGTTTCTTCATAATTGATGGAAACACACATTCTGTCAGAATATCCTGAAGGAGAATGTCTGATTGTCAGTTTGTGACTTAATGCCCAGGTGCCGCTGGGTTATGCAGTATGTCAGTGATTCAATGCATACAAGCAAGTCCACCTCAAAACAAAATGAAGGTTTCGAAGAGACTGAGTCAAAGTTCTGACTCAAGTCTCTTTAAAAGGTCTTTAATGCTTAGTTCATACTTAACATCCGGAACTAAAACTTCTGCAAAGAAAATTTCCCAATATTCCTCCACAGGAATGTAAACTACTTATCACAAGTTAGCGTTCTGATTTGCACTTGTTACTGCCAAGGATTACTCACCCAATTATTGGATTTAGGGGGTAAATTGTCTTTTTTTACTTGGGTAATAAGGGTTCTGAATAAATATTTATCTTCAAAACATTGACTAATTAATGTGAAGCAGCATTTTGTGTTTTATTGTGTTCTTTGTTATATTAAAATTTGTTGGATGATCTGATTCATTTAAACATGACAAATGATCAAAAACAAGAAATGGGGTGATCTGGTGTAAGGCTGCACAATAAATCGTATTTTTTTTAAATATTTTTTTATTTTTATTGTAATGGTAACATGGGCTTCAACGATGAAAACACTTCATGAGAGTGCCGATGACAGAACAGATCAAATTACCTCAAGCTCGCAGTAGCAGAGAGATGGCACAAACTGTTAGCTCAGTGAGTGCTGTGCTCTTATTGGAATTGAGCATTTGTTTCCCACGAGACAATCATTTATCCATACAGCCAAGTGGTCAATTACCGAAGACAGAGACATTAAAATGTGTTTAATACAGCTGCATGCAGCACCCAGGCTAGCTCAGTCGCTCCTGTTTCTCTGTTAACCAACTGGACTACTGTTTGTTGAGATTAATTAGTTTTTTGTTCACACATTAAAAATAGTGCACTTACATAGATCCAGCCAGAGGCATGTTATTGTAACAGTAATTTATTGCTGCTAATATCGTAAGTGTGATACCTGACGTTATCATAACATTACTAAGTGCTGACAAAGTGCATAACATTGCAGTATCATGCAGCACTTAATTGGGTGGCTGTTCTCTTGAGGTTTATGTGGTGTGGTCTGTTGTCCACTGACATGGTTGAGTATATCAAAATGACGTCGTAATTAGTTTATTTGTGTATATGTATGTATGTATGTATGTATGTATGTATGTAGCTAGTCTTGATATTTAAAAAAATTAATAGAATAATAAAATAAAAAAACTGTTAGCAAGGCATAAGTGCAGTGGGTGATTTTGCTCAGCAGATAACAATACCCACCAGTGAGCTACTATGCCATGTGAAAGACTGGGGTTCAGTTCCCAGTCTGGGTGACTATGTACAACACCAATAAGAGTCTTTGGGCAAGACTCCTAACACTAAATTGTCCTACGTGTCATATGAATAACCACGGAAGTCGCTCTGTATAAGAGTGTCAGCTAAATGCCGTAAATGTAAATCACTTCTTGAATTTAAAGCTTTGGTCAACATATAATCATCATACAAATGACTTACTTAGTAAAAGTACATGATTCTGCAATCAAAAACTTGAGAACATCAAGGTGAAGGACTTGCACCTGGTGCAATTAACTACTGTTGCACAGTAATTAGGCAAAAAAATAATCCCCCCCCTCAATTCTTTCATTTATTTTGTGTGTTTGTGTGTGTCGGTTTATAGGTACTAATGCGGCAGGGTTATGATGCAGCCTGTGACATCTGGAGTCTGGGAGTACTTCTTTACACCATGTTGGCTGGGTGAGTCAGTCCACGCAATAGGAAAGCTGCAGTACAAGCCATTTTAATAATAATAAGATGAGCTAATAAAGGGGGGGATATCTAAATTTTGTTCATCTTGTTTGGGAAAAATGGGGGGGGGGGGTGTGTGTGTAGCATGTTTATTTTTAAGTGCTAAGAGAATTGAATGTGACCAGACCTCTGTATCTTACTGTACATGTATTGATTTATTGGCACACTGACTAGAATGTGTAGGAGAAGAACATTCTACAACAGTTTTGGCTGCCTATCTGTAGAAAATTGACTAAATGGCTAAATAATAAATTTAAACATTTATCCAAGCTTTCCCAATCCTTGTCCTGAGAATCTTACACTTTGTGCACTGTTGTGTTTCCCCTCATCTAGCACATCTGATATTTAATCAAGCATAATCAAGCATATACTGATCTTGGTGTTGGGATTGAAAATCCCTGGATTAGTCAGATTTGTCCTTTCCAGTTGTTGCTGTCATTTACAAAGGAGCATAACGTCCTGTTAAAGCAGTAGACACAGCAGGGCAGAGTTAAGTGTCCCAGTTCTGTAGCTGCTGTTATGATTATAAATGACTGAACAACGATTTTATATGGTCTCCCTGGAAAACAGTTAATCTATCTTTTAAACAGCTATTAGTCTCTGAAAAACTTTGATGACATTACACAAACAATATATGTATACATTGACCAGCCATGTCATACTCCAAACTCATATGTATAATTCTTTGGTTTTAAGTTAATTGTAGTACTATAATGTGATCCTGTACGATAGGTTGACCTGATTAAATGGCAAAATTATTGTTGAGGCAAGGTGGGGTACCTTGTGAAGTGGCTGTAACGTTCTTATTAATCTCTTTTGTTCATGTCTGTACAGATACACCCCCTTTGCTAATGGACCTAACGACACCCCTGAAGAGATTCTGTTACGTATCGGCAGTGGCAAGTTCTCCCTCAGCGGAGGCAACTGGGACACAGTGTCTGACTCCTCAAAGGTAAAACTCTGGTCCTTTGCCACTAATGAATACTTGGACCCCTAATTAGATGGGAAGTGAGGGATTTCATTGTTTAATTGCACATTAGTAATAATGGCTACACCATGTGAATGCCCTCCTCTTGTTCTCATTATTTAAGTGAGATTGCAGTAGTACAGTGTTAATAGTTTCATTCAGTTGGCTAGCTCTGTAATTATGTGTATCTATGTCCAAATATGGCCTTTTGAAGCTGTAATAAGTCACCTTGCTAATATGATGATAACAAAAAGAGCTTTAAACATCCTGTTGTATTATTACCCACAGGATCTTTTGTCTCACATGCTTCATGTGGACCCTCATCAGCGTTATTCTGCAGAGCAGGTGCTGAAACACTCGTGGATCGCCTGCCGGGACCAGCTCCCCCACTTCCAGCTTACCCGGCATGACGCACCTCATTTGGTCAAGGTAAACTACAGGAAACCCCAGCAGAAGGGCCTGAGAAAGTGATGTGCTGAGAGTCTTGATACATGATACACGGCCCAAAAGTAAAACCGATGCTGGTCGCGCAGCTTTGCTTGTCGCACACGAATGCTGGTCATTGATCAGTACAATTTACTGTAAAACAATACGAAACCAGTTGGAACTGCACTGAATGTCAATAAAATGTCCTAGTATTTGACTACTGTAAACACTTGAGTTAAAACCTGAGATGCCAAAATGTGGTTGAACATTTCTTGAGCAACCAGTATATCAGTTGGGCTCTAATGTGAACCTCATGCACTGTCAGAAATTGATTAACGTTTGTTAGATATTTAATGGATATTTCATGAGGCTGTTTTTCTAACCTTAAAATCAGCCTTAAATTCAGGTTCAGTGCAGCTGCTGGAGGTCTGCCACAATTATTAATCACATAGTTAAAATTTTCTGAGCTGATTGTGGTTATTTTTTTTTTAAACTGTCTTGTCGAGACAATTACATGTAAATACATTTTTTGCCCCGTGGGTCTTGTGAAAAGTAATTGGTGCTAATAAAAGTAAGTAGTGCTAGAACACGTTTAGTGTTTGAGCCGAAGCTGTCTCTGTCATCTGGTGGGAGCTACTAAGTATCAACACATCACTTCCTTAAAATGCTATCGGGAGTTCTTCCTGTATGTAAATCTGCAGCCACACCGGCACTTTGTGTGATATGATTGTTGACCGCTGCTTTAATTCAGTCAATCCATTGCGCAAGAATGACCATCTTCATTTAAATCAACATCATCAGACAGAAAATGTTCATTTATATTTTCACCATAAAGTTATAATATTATATTAGTAGTTAGATATTTTCTTTATCGCTGCTCCATGTTTCACATTTTCTCTGCCAATAGGCAGTTTAGCCTTACATTCCAATCGGTGTCAATGATTGACCAAGAGAGACAGAATTTACAATGGCCCATCTATATTTTTATATACCATCTGAGTAGGCTACAGTTGTGATTTGAAATATGCCGTTTCTGTACATCTGATGACATGGTTACCTGGTTATTTGTGGATCCTGACCTTATCACTCAATTTGCAATTTATTCTGTTAAGAAGTGCGAGGCTAATTATGCCTGTTCCTTGCAGGGAGCAATGGCCGCCACATACTCTGCGCTGAATCATAAGACATGTCAGCCGGTCCTGGAACCTGTGGCAGCTTCCAGTTTGGCCCAGCGCAGAAGCATGAAGAAGCTCACTTCCACAGACATGTCGTGAGCAGAGCAGTGTTAACTTCACTGTGCATCCCTCCTTCCCCCAACCTCTCCTTCTTTTTGTCTATTTATTTACATTTCCTCCTGTCCTCAGCAGATCCAACATTTTGGCATTTACCCTAAGCTCCTGCTCCCTGTAATTGGACCTCAAGACACCATGCTTTCACTTCAGGGAGGCTGTTTAGCGAGTCGAGAGACTGAGAGACCTCGTAAATAATGGCTGAAATTCAATTCCAGACAGCTGTAGGAGCTGCAGTGACTTGTTTGTTTGTGTTTTTTTTTTTCCACCATTTTTCCCTATTATATGCATTCTCTGGGTTTTTTTTTTTTTTTTGTCTTCTATTTCCTCCTATCTCTCTCCCTTTCCCCCTTTTTCCTGCAGAGTAAGAAAAAAAAGCACCAGCGCCTATTTCATTCACTGTGACTGGCCGACCTGAAGCTGCTTTAAGTAAACTGTGTTCCACATTCTTTCCCCAGTTCAGTAAGCATGTTGCTCCTTCTCCACTCCTCCCCTCCTCGTCTCGCTCAGCCCACGCTTTAGGAATTCCCTTCTCCTGTCTCTTGACAATTTATCACCTGGGCTCACCGCCTGGGGAAGGAGCGGGTGGAAGACTCTGGTTTTAAGCCACTTAGCATGCCGCTGAAGGAATCGTATCAGCGTCGGCAGGGGATGAGCCTCGAGTCTGAACCCGCCTGACGTTACCTCAAGAAGCTCAAGAGCGTCGAGCAGAGGCTTCTTTAAGCTTAGAGAGCGTGCGTGTAGAATTCAGCACCAGAGAGATTGTCAAACACACCTGCCAGCTCTCGTTGGACCTGATCAATCCTCGTCTTGTCGAATATATTTAAGCACATTTGCACTGAGGCTTGGCAGGTTGTTGCTTTCGCTCTATGCTCTATTATTTTGTCGCCTACCCCAACTCGTTTTTTTTGTGCGCTTCGACCGCCTTTAAATTTATTTTTTGTGTTGAAAGAAAATAAGCTAAAGGTAAAAAAAAAAACAAACAAAAAACTATCAAAGGTCAATGAATGTGGACATAATAGTGTTGGGTCGTGCTTTGGCTCCAGTGTTAAGGCAGAGGACTGGACCGCGAGCCAAGGACTCATGGGATTGGGGAAGGGAAACCTCTGCTCCAAGAGCGGCTGGATTGAAAAAAATATATATAAATATATATATCATTTCCATAAATATCTCTACAAAGACATTGTGGAAATTGTATCATATTGTATTTATTTCATTTAATTTTTAAAATTCTATTTTTCTTTCAGGTTCTGTATATATTGACATTAAAGATCATTATTGACATGCATTCTCTGTTTTCAATCTTTTTTTCAGATTATTATAGATTAGCCTTCCAAATCTGGCACAAAAAGAATGAATTGATAACATTGTGATTCAGTTTTCAGTATATCAGTCTAGTATGTCAGTGAGTTATAGAATACAGCCAAGTAGATTGTGGGGGACAGAATTTATCTCCAGAAGATTCTTGTTAATTGTAAAATTGCCTGTCAACATGGCCTCATAACAAAAGTCTAGTTTATCTTTCCCTTTGTATAGTAAAACAGCAAATATGTATGTTGAAATACCTGATTAATTAGTTTCTGATTGTGTATTCTGTAATTTTAAGGCTTAGTTTATGCCCGGAATGTTTAGTTCTATGGAATCCCACATAATCCCTTGTGTGTTTTATCACGGTTAATAGCGTAATTTATCCAAAGCCTTCCAGAAACAAACAGTATTTTAAACAATCTTAACATCCATATAGTTAGGGGACAGTTAGAGCTAAGACCTATATAGGATTATTACAGGTTTTAGAACTTTATAGGTTTATTGCAACTCTACTCTGTACAGAAAACAAACCTCCAGTGACTCAGAAACCTGATACTGCCCCTAGATGGCAGTGTTAACCCAGGCTGCATATTAAATGTAAGTGGCTGTTACGAGTTTCTTCTCACATAACCTAACACCATCCCAATGCTCCTGAACTTCCATATCCCCCTGGTTGTTTTCCTGTATTCCCTTTTATTCTGTGCTGCATCCGGCTGCATGTCTAAATTAGCTTACTGACACTTATATATAGTTGGAAACCTGGATTAAAATCTAAAATTAAAATTTTGTGTTCTGTTTTTCACAATCCGAGTCATTTTACACTTCTACAGTGATGTTGAGGTCTGGACTCAATCAGCTGTTCTCAGAACACCAGTAGCTTTGTTTGATATAAAGTTTGTATTGTGTCTTTCTTTTTTTTAAAAAAAGATATGACTACTTGAGTGCTACACATCCTTTCATACCCATAGGGAGAGTTATTCTCCCACAGTGGAAGGATAGAAAACACCTGTAGCTGTTACAAGTCTCACTTTCTCTGTATAATTAAACATCTTTTAAGTAGGTTTATAGCAGAATATCTATTTTTAACTACAGATTATTTATTGAGATGATAATTATGTAAAACAATTATAAAAGCAGCCTGCAACTTATTGATACAAAATATGGTATTTAACTAGACTATATAAAATGTATTGATATAAATATTTGAGTACTTCTTCAGATTCATCCATCCTTTCCACCAACGCAATTCAGCATTTTCCTGTACTGAGTATTGGACATGGGCTGGCTCTATTCACTACGTGTTGTATGCTAGCCCCTTTAAAAGCGTGAATATGCCTGTGACAGCCGTTTCCCCCACACAGGCTGTTCTGGCTCTGGGGAGATGGCCCAGTCAACACCAGCACCAGCTGCTCCCTCCAGTACCTCATACAACTCCTGCCTTGCCAGATTTAGGCCCACATTCTGCATTCCACTCGCATACACAAACGCTTCTAAGGTGTTCACACTTCCCCACTGTCAGCTGGATTAAAGCAGCGCTCGGAGAGTGCCACTGATGGCAGTATGGCAAGATAAACAGTGGTGTTAATTGCATTGTCACACACTACTCTTTATTTCAGGCCTCGTCACATTAATTACCCTCTAAGGTCTACCCCGGCATCCTGACGCGGCCACCGCTGCCGCTATTTATGTTTGGGCTCGTCTGCTGTGGTTTTTGGTTTTTTCCAAGCCTCCTCAGTTGATAGAAATGTGTCTGATCTGTGAAATTCGTCCCTCTTTGTATTACGGCTTAGGTTGAAGACGCGCTCAGGTGTGAATCTATTTATGCCAATTAAAGATGAGCCCCTGAAGTAAGCCAATTAATGTGCTGCACTTAATGAAGTCATTAGCTGTCAGATTAGCTTTTGGAAATGCCTGTCAACACTACAGATGCAGGCAGAACACTTGGCTAATAAAACCAGCAAAATTAATGGAGTGAGTAGCATAGATAATGAGTTAATGTGGAACATATAGGACAAAGAATGATCAGCCTTGGATGCTGCAAATGAAGATATCATTTGAGGTAGTGATTTACTCCAAAAGATTTCTTGCTGCGCTGTAAATAGCTGCATCACATACATTAGACACTTGTTTGAAATTACATGCCATCTAAAAGCCCATATATTGACTGCTGCTCCTTGTAAAGCATATTCATGTATGTTGTTAACATGCTGTTACTCTTTCATGTGTGAAGCTTTAATTTGCATGCAAAATGTATTTTCGTTTATTTATTTGTTTTTTTTTTCTGTTTCTTTTGCATGCGGTTATGTAGAGTGTGCTTCTTTGGTCTCAGTTAAATGGCCTTGACTTTTTTGCTTTTAAGTAGGAAAATAATATCTATGGGAATCGCTAGCTGGAGTAGCTGCCAAAAAGAGCTTGCTAGCAGCCAGTGGAGTTTTAAAGCTAAATTTAACAGGAATCACAGGGGAAGGAGCTCTCTGAGCCAGTCATAACACTGAACCTAAAATCTAAACGTTGCAATGGAAGGTTGTTGGTTGCGGTTAAGAAATGGCATTTATAACATCTGTATCTTGACCACACAGATCTAATATGGTTTATGACCTTTGTACCCACTAAAGGGATGAATTAAAGCCAGTGTAGGTTTTAATGACGGTAATCCCTGACCCTGTGATTTAAACAAGTGAATGGAGATGTTAGTACAGTGTGTTACAGTTCTTTCTGCCTGCTAATACCACCACTTTGAAATTAGCAACTGCTTGCTAATCATTTCACCATACAATTTGAACACAAGTACAAGAACCTTCCTCTCAGTCCCTGTGCTTTCCAGTTGACTTCAGAGCTGAGCTGGCTATGTAAGACACATTACACTGGTAGAGAACTAGAAACCTGATGCTGTGCTTCATGTTAACAGAACTTTATTCATTCTCTCATGTTTAAACAGTGGTTTTATGAGAGACCAGAAAATTGAGCATAAGTTCTACAGAATGTGTTCCATATGCTGTCTGGCAGTTTTTCTTCCATTGAACTAAACTAAAGAAACTGTATCTATAAGCATCTATATGGGGTGGTTTGTCCATTGTTCTGAGAACACCAGCAGCTTTTTTGATTTGCCGATTTCTTTCGTTTTGTCTCCTTTCTCTTTTTTTTTTGTAACTTCTTTTTTAAAAGCTTAAACACCTCCAAAGTTCTTCCAAACACATTCGATGATGTTAAGGTCACATATTCTTAATTCTTTCTAAATCCTAATTTAATTATCCTTAGAAATCTTTAGAAGGATTGATTCATTTGTACTTAATGGACTCAGGCTGATCTCTGATATTTGTACAGTATTGTAGATGCACTTTGTACATTGACAGTTTTGTCAGCTCTCATTTGTTCCACCCGTCAATGAAACGGCACCTCCACTGGCCAGATTTTACTGTTGTGACTGATCCATCTTGACAAGCAGTGATACCAACATGGCAGTGGCATGTCAGTGTGTTGTGCTGGTATGAACACATCATGCACAGCAACATTACTAGGTATTACTAGGTACACTATTCTTACATTTACTTGATATCCATCTATCCATCTATCTATCTATCTATCTATCTATCTATACACACTACTTCAAATGTAGATTATTTCACTACAGCTAATGCTCTTCAAAATTACCCAGGAGGCAGGTAATTCTTTCATCTCATTATATACATGACCATATTCATTTTTCATATCTCACCAGTTACTATTGCTTAAAATGTCTCAAACCCAAATCTGTCTGTCTTCTGGTTTCAGGCTGAGGCTGGCATAGTGTTTTTCGTTGTGTCATGTCCACTGGACTGGATTTTAAAGTGAGTTTCTCGAAATATTATACTTTTTACAGTGTAACTGTTCACATGCCTTCCAGTCTGCAGTGAAGGTAAAATTAAGGATGGAAGGAAAAAGAAAGGAAAGAAATGGAAGTAGGAACAATCCTTTAGAAGAACTGTTATTTTAAAAAACCCTTTAAGCAAAAATAGGCGTTCCTTTAAAAAACCTGAAACGTTCCTCAGAGAACCAAAAAAGCTCAGACTACTCAAACTCTCTTAAAATCCACAAGAAGATATACACAGTTAACAGCACACCATCCCACACTGTTTCAGCTCGGTAGTTACAGGATTAGATCAGACTCATTCTGGTTCCCCCTCCTCTGATATCCGATACCTGCTATCACATCAGCACCACCTGTATGAGGAACACAGTTTCTCGAAGGAGCAGGACATTTTGGATGGAAGCCATTGGGCTGTCTCTCAGGCTGTAGGAGATAACCCAGTTGATCCGGTACATCATGGTTTATCACATGGTTTGATGAAAGACAGTCCATTTGTAATGGCTTAAGCTGGTTTTGGAGTTTCCTCTCCTCTCCAGATAGTTCATTTAACCACATGAAGCAAAAGCTCATGTATTGTTTAGGAGCTGATGGGCTGGATCAGGTGAATTAGAGCAGAGGAAGATCTACACTGAGCAGTGGAGGGTCAGGCTGAGGCAACAAGGCAGGAGCCAGACCCCGTGCGACCCCCTGTGGCGAGCTGGAAACTGCAGCAGCGCGGGACAAATTGGTCGGAAGGGTGCAGAGCTCACAGGGCTATTATGTAAATCCGGCACCAAACAAGCTGCTCTTAGTCTGCTGTTAACAACCGAGCCGCAAAGCGATGCACAGTTTCAGGTTCATCGGTGGCGTCTCGGTTTGAATGCTACTACTACTGTTACTAAATAATAATAATAATAATAATAATAATAATAATAATGCTATTAATTACCAGCTAAAAATATGAACGGCAAAGTATTTTTTGTTTTTGTTGTTTGTTTGTTTTTTGTTTATTTTTAAGGCAGAATTTTCGTGTAAACTAAGTAATGTTTTTTCCTCCTCTCCCAAACTAGACTCGGATATTTCAGCTGCTTGGCTCCTCATCTGAACCTCCCCATGGTCATTGAAAGTTGCAGACTGAGGAAATGCATATATTAGACTCAATTAGTATTCCAGTCAGGCACTGCATTTCAAGGCAAGGCCTCTCTCTCTCTCTCTCTCTCTCTCTCTCTCTCTCTCTCTCTCTCTCTCTCTCTCTCTCTCTCTCTCTCTCTCTCTCTCTCTCTCTCTCTCTCTCTCTCTCTCTCTCTCTCTCTCTCTCTCTAACACACACACACAGACGCGCGCACAAACAAACAAACAGCATCTATAGGCAATAGAGCTCCTTTTCCATCCACAGCTCCCTTAACATTCCCGCTTTATTCCTGGAAACCTAAACCCAGGATTAGATCATTCTAGAAGATTTTCAACTTATAACATCGGAAGAAAAAAGAAAAAAACGTCCAAATTAAAACACATTACAGATGAGTCTGGAACTAGAATCGAATAGAAACCCAGAAGTCCCAGCGGCCAGACTGAACCATTTACAGCTGCACAGTATCACACAATACGATCCCGCAGTCATTACAGTTAGATCAATAACCAGAAATAATAACAACAATAATAATAACAAAAATAATAATCATAGTTATAATAATACTAATCATAATCATAATAATGATCATAATAATAATAATAATAATCCCTTTACTGATATTAATATATTCCCATCCTAATAACTGAATATATATCTCTCTGTATGAATCTGTCGGTGCCGAAACACTGCTCACAGGTAAGACTCAAATTGTACCAACAAGTTGTTTTATTACAACATACATTATACAGTTTGCTCCAAAAACATAATACAAGCTTTATACTGAAAATAAATAATCGCTCGAGCTGTTCTCGAATTTGGGAAGAGGACCGCCAGAAAACGTCCGTTCATTTTTTTTCTCCATTTTCTTTTTAATGAAAATATCTTTTGTACATCACTAAGTGCATGAATAACTAAACGGTATTTGTTTAAATTAATAACTTCCAAAAGGTTGTAATATACAAAACTGTACAGTATTCGAAAAAATAGTTCAGAAATAAACGGATAAGAGGAGTATTTTAAGATTATAAAACTTTAGATAGTGAACGTGTAGAATAAAATAAGTATAGGCTATAGCGCAACGCTTCCACCGGCGAGCATCTCGCTTCTGCTTTAGTATCCAATACACAGTAACGTGGTCCATGGTGAGAGGAATATGACCCGACTCGACTCTCCTTTGTCCCGTGCTCTTCGAAAAGCCGTTTCTGTGGAGGATGAGGGGAATCTGAAGTGCTTCGCTCGAGTCGTGTCGTCCAGGCCTGCGGTGTTGCAACACAGACCCCTCCTCACAAACAAACACAGACAGGCGCGCTGAGAGAGGGCGAGGAGATTGCTTTAGAAACGGCAGGAAAGGCGTTTGGAAGCCACAGTATAAGGTGTCGTGTACGGCGAGGAGGCTGTGAGATGGTTGCGGAGAGACTCCAGCGATGAGGAGCGATTCAAAATAAAACAGTCTGCAAAATAAAACCCCCACTGTAGTCTGCAAAATAACCCACCCCCTCACTGCAGTCTGCAAAATACCCCCCCCCTCACTGCAGTCTGCAAAATAAAACCCCCACTGCAGTCTGCAAAATAACCCACCCCCTCACTGCAGTCTGCAAAATAAAACCCCCACTGCAGTCTGCAAAATAACCCCACCCCCTCACTGCAGTCTGCAAAATAACCCCACCCCCTCACTGCAGTCTGCAAAATAAAACCCCCACTGCAGTCTGCAAAATAACACACCCCATCATTTCAGTCTGCAAAATAAAACCCCCACTGCGGTCTGCAAAATAACCCACCCCCTCGCTTCAGTCTGCAAAATAAAACCCCATTGCAGTCTGCAAAATAACCCCCTAACTGCAGTCTGTAAAATAAACCTTCCTCACCACAGTCTGCAAAATAACCCACCTTCACTGCAGTCTGTAAAATAAACCTTCCTCACCACAGTCTGCAAAATAACCCCCTCACCACAGTCTGCAAAATAACCCCCTCACCACAGTCTGCAAAATAACCCACCACTCACTGCAGTCTGCAAACTAACCCACCACTCACTGCAGTCTGCAAAATAAACCCTCTCACTGCAGTCTGCAAACTAACCCACCACTCACTGCAGTCTGCAAAATAATAAGCTGCTTGCTGCAGTCTGCAAAATAAAGCCCCTCATAGCAGTCTGCAAAATAACCACCCTCACTGCAGTCTGTAAAATAAACACCACAACCTGCAAAATAATCCTCCACACTGCAGTCTACAAAATTAAACACCCCCACTGCAGTCCGCAAAATAAAAGTCACTTGCTGCAGTCTGCAAAATCAAAGCCCCTCACTGTGGTCTGCAAAGTAATCTCCCTCATTAGTAATATCCCTCATTTGCTAAATAACCCCCCTTACTGTGGTCTGCAAAATAAAACCCCTTTACTGCAGTCTGCAAAATAAAAGCCCTTTACTGCAGTATGTATAATAAAAGTCCCTCATTATGGTCTGCAAAATAAGAGACCCCTACTGCAGTCTACAAAATAAAAGCCCCTCATTGCAGTCTGCAAAATAAAAGCCCCTCACTGCAGGCTGCAAAATAAAGCACTCTCACTCCAATCTGCAACATAAAGCCCCTCAATGCAATCTGCAAAATAAAGCCCCTCACTGCAGTCTGTCTGGTGTTTTATAAAGAGTTCATAAAAATAAAAAATGTGCAAATCAAAGAGCGAGAAAGGAGCGAATCGTCAGCTCCACTGAATAAAACAAATAAAGAAGCGTGCGATAGTATGCGTGAGAAAAAGGACAAAATAAAAACGAAGAGATAAAAGCACAGCCTACTCAGCCTGGTGTGTAAATGTGTTTCGTGTGTGTATTGTCTTTTTTCCTTTTTTGAGAACCAAGGCGCTGGGAGGTCATTTTAATAGGCACAATTTCGTATTCATATTCTTGCTGTAATACATAAAAACAACGCGTTTTGGTAGATCACTTCCGTTTGAGATCTGAAATAAAACATTGTCGTGTTTTAATGCCCACAAGACCGGAGATTAAAAAACAACGAAAACAACAACCCCAAAAATCTAGTACGAGTTGTTTTCTTTCTCTGTGACCTTCTCGCTTTAGTACGAACGGATATTATTGAGTGCTGGAGAAAGCGGACCATCATCATCATCACCATCCAAGAAAACAAAAACAAAGCTGATAGATTTCCTCTGGGTTCTGCGTGTCTCTCTGGACTGACTCCTCGGTCAGAGATCGTGGCACGACGAGGTGTCCGTGGTCACGCCGTGCGAGGAGTAAACCTCGTGGCCCTGCGGCTCTCCCGGAGGAGTCATTCGTTTCTCTTTCTGGCGCCTGTTACAAAACCACACGCGCACCACCTCCTTCTCCAGCTGCAGACTGTCCGCCAGAGAGGAGATCTCCTGCGCTGCCGGCTTGGGGCACTTGAGGAAGTGGGTCTCCAGCACGCCCTTCACGCTCACCTCGATGGATGTCCGTTTCTTGCGCTTCCTGCCCTGCGCCGCGATCTTGTCGATGCTGCTCGGGCTCCCCGTGGACGAGTCGGCCTCCTCTAGCCACTTGTTTAGCAGCGGCTTAAGCTTGCACATGTTCTTGAAGCTGAGCTGCAGCGCCTCGAACCTGCAGATGGTGGTCTGCGAGAAGACGTTGCCGTAGAGCGTGCCCAGTGCCAGGCCCACGTCGGCCTGCGTGAAGCCCAGCTTGATGCGCCGCTGTTTGAACTGTTTGGCGAACTGCTCAAGCTCGTCCGACGTGGGCGTCTCCTCGTCCGAGTGGTCGTGGCAGTGGTGCCCCGCGGCCACGTCGCCGTGGTCGTGCACGCCCTGCTGCCCGGGCGGTCCCGGCTGCTGCGGCGGCGGTGGTGTGAGCGCGCCATGCATGCCGTTCACGGCGAAGCCCGTCTGCGAGTACAAATTGGCGCCTTGCGCGCCGACGATGCTTGTGCCGTGCGACACGGGCGTCCCCCACGCGCCCGGGTGGCTAGCGTGCGGCGAGTGGTGGGCGACATGCGGCGACCGGTGGTGGATGATCGCGCCGAGCTGTAGGTCCTCCCGCCCGGGTTTTACGTCCTGTTGCTCCAAGGGGCTGCTCGCAAGCGACGTGGTCCAAGGGCTGCTCTCGGCCAAGCTGCTGACCCACTGGTGCCCGAGTGGGTGCCCATTGCTCTGGACGCCCTGGATGTAGTCGCTCTGGAGGAGTTTCTGGTGATTCCTGAAAGGGCTCCCTTGTTGCATGACCGAGGCGTCTGCGTGAACCATGGAGCCCGAGCTGATAATGCTGTAGGGATTCGAGGCAGCTGTGGCCATGCTTACTTGGAGATCCCCTACTAGTTATAATGTGGCAACGGCAACGGCTTCAGCCTTTGACATCCACCAGACTCAGGAGCCAAAGCGGCAGTCCTGGGGTGACTGGCAGGTCGGGCGACCAATGAAAGCGAAGTTGCCGACGCGTCACAGCCAATGGGAAAGCGGCAGGCCTCAGCTCAGCCGCTTAAATTGGACACTCGATTATTTTTCTGAGTTAAAGCGACACAAAACAGGAAACGTTCGCTGTGGCACTGTGGAGCTTCTGTTACGCACTTTCTCAAAGTTTGTCTTCATATCAGAAACGCAAGACTGAGAGAAACTGTGAGCGCGGTTAGATCTCTCCAACAGTGTAGTGCATTTATTCCAGTGTAGAAGTGTACAAACACAGAAACAGCTGCCAATAGAGAATAGTTTCATCTGAGGATGAAGCTCTTCATTAAGTTCATATTATTATTATTATTATTATTATTATTATTATTATTATTATTATTATTATTATTATTATTATTAAACCAAAAACGTTCCACTGAAAACTTCTAGCTGCTGGGGCGTATTTCCGCCTGTGTCTAAAAACATCCCCAGCACGCACTAAAACTGGGAATCTTTGTCGCTCTCGTCAACAATGAGCAATCTCTGCACGTAGGTCTTTAAGAATCTCGACAGGTCTTCAGCGAGCTGGGGGAAAAAAGCTGCATATTTCAGAGGTTACCTAGCTGCGTAATTATATTTGCCATTAGAAGACTACATCAGAGTCCCCCTTATTGGTTTGAAATTCCATTAAATATATTGCAAGAGCTCCCAGGTTAAGCTTGATTTAAATTTGCATACATTTTCATACATTTAGCAGAAATAAAAGAAGGCTAGCAGCCACCAGAAAGTCATTAAAGACTGCAGTTTCTCTAAGGAGAGGTGATCAGGAGGAAATTGGGAGGAAGCTCAGCCACGACCAGGTGAGCTTTCTCGCGCTCTTACAGATAGATACGGCTGATTTTCCCTCGCATCGATCTGGAGATAATGTGTCATACAGCGGGAGACGGACAGGGGAGCACGGGGACGTCGCATTTCCTTCCATTGGCTGGGACCCGTAAAATTTTTACCTAAGAGAAGAGGCGAGTTTAGTTCTTGTTAACGTGGAAGAAATAATACTAGTTATTGATAATAATAATAATAATAATAATAATAATAATAATAATAATAATAATAATAATAAATAGGGGCTCTATTTTTTTCTGAAGGCAGTCGTTATGTGATTTTTCGCTCTCATCTCTCCATTATTTTAGCGGGTTTTAGCATCCCTTATTTAGCAAGGTATTCAGTTATTTTCCAGATTTAGGAATCCTGGATTAATTGGATATTTTTGACTGTTGTTCCGTTGGATACGATTTATTTCATTACAGTCTGTAGTGTTTTACGGAAATGAGGTGTTTTTGTATCGATTTTATTGGTGTCCAGGTTTGTCCTGGTGTACGGTGATCCAGAGTTTTAAGACTAGTGAGAATACTGAGTACTAAGTCTGGCTGTGTTAGGCGTGCTTTGTGTCTGACCTCCCAACAGAGACACGAGGAGCTCCTGAAAGCGCGACCCTGGTTTTCGGCTGATTTTGTACCAAACTGTAATTATTTGTTTCGTGGGAGATTCAGCTGAAACGCGGGACTGCGGGGAAGGGAGCTGTTCTGTCGTCCCCTCTCCATAGTCTAAGTTTCCGAGTGTAACAGATGCTTCTGTGCAGCCGTTCCTCGGGCCGATTCCTCCTTTATTCAGCCGCGCATTTTTCCCCTCACCATCCGCGTTTCCATAGAGAGCCGGATAAAAGGCGGCCACGGCCACAAATCCCCGTCCCAACTGGAATAAAGGGGCTCATTGAAAAGAGGGCCCAAGCTGGACGCGGAGGAGAATAAGACCGCCCCAACGCCTCATGCTACTGTTACAAGACCCGATATGTGGGGGGACCGTAGGAATATAAGTATAAAAACAACAATATATTTATATTACCTTTTAGCTCGTAGCACGAGCTCATGGAGTGCTTTCTGTACAGTTTCTTATTGTTTATTGTCTTCTTTTTCTACCCGAAGAAAAACAGCTGAATTCTAACTAAAGGTCTAGAGATATTTTTATTTATTTATTTATTTTATAGTTTGCGCTAAAAATGTCGCTGGAAACCAAATTGGGGACCACATCAAATAAATAAGCTAGGCGACATCCTGTCGCTAATGCTGTAGGAACTGTGCTTTTGGCGGCCTCAGTTAAAGACATCAATAAACAAAATATTAGCAATATTAATAATGAAGCGCACGAGCTCGGTTAGAATGTGTAGCCGAAATATTTAAGCTTAAATAATATAAACATGACTAAAATGTGCCTGAAGACTCATACAAATCGACTTAAACCAAATGAAATATACGTGTTTATTAATAAAGGCATGTATCAGCTCTATATTATGGGGTATATAATGTGATTTTTTTTTCTGCGATATTATATATACTTTATGATGCGATGATATTTGGCAGGGTGTATGTATGTGTGTGTGTGTGTGTGTGTCGGTGTGCAAGCACTGTTTGGGGTGTGAGCTGAAACAGCATGGTGTCCAGGCCAAGACCTGCCATTCGCATGTCATGACCTCTTTAACATCACGCGGCTCGCATGGGTTCAGGACCCCGCTGATCCTATACGACCCACCATTTACACACCGTTCCTGAAAGGAGAAGCGAGTTCAGCTTGCAGCTTGCACGCTATAGCACTGCAGCTGCTGAACCTCACTCAGATGGCTCGCCCGGCTGATGCAGCCCCTGTTTCAGGGGTAGAGCAACTTTCTTTAAGAGTTTGTTCAGAGTTTTTAGGGAGGACATTCACACTAAATGCGCCTTATGATGGAGAGAACTGAAGAGCGTGCTTCTCACGAAGGTCCGTTTAGCATTGTAAGACAGAATCACTCTGGCTGCAGGAAAATAACTCTTATTTAGTTGGTACATCCTAAAAACGTCTTTACAGTTTATCCCATTGTATACTAACTGTTAGAGGGAACCTAAGTCATTTATAAAAGAACGTTTCTAGAGAAATAACAGGAATAATACACGCTTTAATATTTGTACGATAAAACGTAATAATAATAATAATAATAATAATAATAATAATAATAATAATTTTACGGATGTTATTATTATTACTGCTGTTAATCACAACGAGATAATAATAATAATAATAATAATAATAATAATAATAAATAGTCAATAATGCTACATTCGTACTGGGTCAATGTAATGTTTCGTGCATTCTTAGTAACGCTAGTTTAGTTTAGTGTTATAGTATGAAGGTTTGGGTTGTAGCAGTAGTAGAACCCTTTTTGTTGGTAAAAGGAACCATTTAAAACAGAACCATATACAACACGTTTCCACTCAGAAAGAAGAACCGTTCTTGCACTCAAATGGTTCCTTTAGGTTTTCACGTTTCCTATAGAACAGCTGTCTTTATAAAAGCACCGTGCTTTGATGGTGTAAGAGACTCCGGCTCCCCGGATAGTGAGTTCGGTTTCTGGATGCTGAATATTAGTTCATTGTTAATTAAAATAGCTTTAGGGAGTGGAATATGCGGTTGCACGCTCGCCTCACCTTATACACACACACACACATATATATGTATACACGCACACATTATAAGTGCAAACAGAGTCGGCTCGGCGCTTTTAGCCCAATGAAATGAGACCTCAAGGCAGTTTTGGCAGGGCTAGCATGGTGGAAGAAATGCATTAGTAACGCCAAAGCAAAGAGGATGTAGGACACAGAGTGGGGCGAGCTGCAGCCCCTCCATCCAGCCACTTTCATATGTTCCATCGCTAGCAGAAAGCGCGGTGATAAATGAAGGTACATCCATAATTTATGAAGCCTTCTCTCTTTGTTTTGTCTCCAGCTTAAGTCCTGAGGGCTGTGTGCTGGAGAAGCACCGCGCTGCATCACTGTGGCTCGGCGCGCATTCCCTCATATGTCCGAGAGAAAAAACGTTCATTCTCATACATGCTGGGCTTTTTATGCGCTACAGCAAGGCCAGCGTCTCCTCCAACTCCTGCGCAGTAGTCACGGACTTGTCCCACTTCTAGACTTTGGCAGCCAACATTTGTAGGCCTTAATCCTCCAAAGAATGAATAAATAAGGCTCCGCGCCCGCCGAGCTGGACGTCTGTCTTATTTATGCTCATCTCCACTTTGCGAAGGTGGACGAGTTTAATCCCGTGACTACAAAATCAAGCCATTGGCATCTTTAGGAGTTGTCACTCTTGTTTCCACGCGCCTCCACCATGTAGTATTATTAATATAATCAATACTATTAATATTCTTTCGCGCTTTTAAAGCCCGCTCTGTTTTCTCTGCGCGCCATTCCCGCTGGTTTTAGTTTTTATAATATGATATTATTTTACAATATAATAAAAATACAGATATTCTTATATAATTATTACTATAATATTGCTTCTGTGCGCGTGTTGCAGAAAACGTGAACGGCCATGTTTCATGTAGCACAAAGAATGTATGTATATAAGTATTTATATATGTCCATGAAGTTCACATCTGTTTTCACACTTGAACACATTTATGGAGCGAAAATGTATTACTTAAACATGAATTGATGTTGTAACTGAATTTATTTTCGTTTGGGCAAAATAAGCGAATCCATGAAAAGTATAGTCTCCGTGGTTACTGCGAACTTCTACTTCATATTTCTTAAAAACGTTTAATACATATTCATTTATTTAAAAAATTAAGAAGTAGTTATTACAACATAGTTGTATATGTGTATATATATATATATATATATATATATATATATATATATATATATATATATATATATATATATATATATATATATATATATATATATATATATGTTGTGTATAAAACCTTTTAGATGTACAGAACATCAAGGAAGCACTAAAAAATACAATAAAGTTATAAAGTATACAATAACTTATTTTCAGTAAATAAAATAAAGGAAATAAAAGGGCACGTTAAACATGATTGTCAACACATGTGTAAATGTAAGATATATGCCTTTGAAAATAGACACCCAAAGTGACATTTACAAGAGGGGACTATACAGTGTGGTACAATGTACATGACTGTATTAAGATTTTGTAGGAAAGAACTAAATACATGAACCAAAAATCAAATCTGCCTGTGCTAGTTTATCTATATAAACTGATGATTTACATGGATAAAAGTTAAGAGATACACAGTGTAATGTATATGTTGGGAAATGATCTGCATAATTGTTGTTTATAGTTGTTCTAAAATGCATTTAGTTAAACTTATAAATAAATCTGGCAAATGTTTTTAAAAAGTGAACCAATCCTGCATCACCTCATGTAACTCAGCATCACCTCATGTAACAGAGCTAAGCCTATACGATCAACACCAGATCATCTCAAAACATACATATTAACAGTCTAGCACAATGATCAATAATATTCTCTTACCGTTTTTTCTGACAGTTTATAAACACTGCCTGCTTATGAGTCGCTACTCTAAACTTTTGTGGGGAATAAGTAGCCAGCTAGAGTGTAATAGAAACTACACCAACAGCTATAAAAACAAAGCAACAGTTTCCACCATCATCATTAACATCATCGTCATAACAATGTGTGATGGATGTATAAAATTCATAACACTGTGTTGTATAACATGCAGTGTGGATAACATTCATATCCAGTCCATTCTGCTATATGGACACAGTACACAGTGTAGGTGTTCTGCAAAGCATACATTAAGATTCTCCCAGAGGAAGAAGAATTGGTCATTTGATGACGCAAGTGATTAGTCATCTGAAGTTATGGCAGATTGTATGGACTGTTGCTTGATTCCTGATGCATTCAAACAGTTATGTTTTCCTACATAGTTACAGTGTGGGGAGGAATACTTGCGGCTCAAGTTGCAAAACATACACGCTCTGGAAAAAAGGCACTTAACTGTAGGGTTGCCAGTGTCTTTAGTTTGGGAACCTCAGTGTACCACATGCCAATCCAGTTGTATATTTTTAAGCTACTTTGACTTTATAAGCCCTGTCCTGACTCCAGGCTTTTTTACAGAATTGTTCTATTTAAGTTAACAGAAAGTAGAAATATGTCTCCTTTCCCAGGGAAGTAAATATAGTCAAATTTTAATGCTCTTTATAGATATGTAAATGAACCTTAGGACCACTGCTGTAACCTTTATGTGCATTTACATTGTTTGCACATTGAAAAGTAAAAATGTACCTGTACAGTATCATCTGTTGCCAACAGTTTAGGATAAAGGTTATAGGTAGCATAATAGATCTTTCCACCTCTCCGTGGTCCCAGTCTTGTGCAAAAGTTCAAACCCCTATCAGTGTACATTTACTTGATTTTCGGAGTGAGAATAAGTCTTAAATATGTTACTTTTTTGCAAGTTTAGTGCACAATGTCTCTGTATTTGCTGAATGTAAAGACTATATAAAATATTCAACAACTTTTGTACTGGCCCGATTTTGTGTTTTAAACCCCCCAAATATGTTCAGCTTGGCAATCAGCTCGGTCAGAGTGTCTCCAATGCACTTATTTTTAATTTGAAAATTTACACATCTTTGGAACGGGGTGCTTAAACTTTTGCATATGACTGCTAAAATTCTGAAAAATAGAGTCAGATGGTTTGACCACTCTCAAAACGGCCAGTGTGTAAGTTCTAAAAGGACCGTCTGAAAGTGAGGGATGCTTTTGCTGTCCTTTTATCACAGACAGAGAGAGAAAAAGAGTGAGAGAGAGAGAGAGAGAGAGAGAGAGAGAGAGCATGCATGCCATTCTAAGAGCGCAAGAGAGAGTTTATTCTAAAGCCCAAGACTCTGCAGTGGTCTTCTCCTCTGAGTGTCCCTGCCACTCTCTGTATGAGCTCATGGAAGTGTGGGAGTTTCTGATGTGCTCCATAACTCTGAACCAAGCGTATTACCATCTCTTTAACTTCAAACAAACTCTTCATGCCTTTCCTCTCCATCCAGATACAAAGGACAACAGGCCTGAGAGGAACCGCTCTGTAATGGATCTCCTCCTTCAGAACCTCTCAGGCAAACACTTTGAACAATGGCGAGGACCCGGGCCCAAACCTGGAGCCAGGAGGTGACAGCACAACAAGAGCCTTGGCCTGCACCTGCACTTGTTTTGTTTGCGTGCGTATGCATGGGCATCAGTGCGAGTGATCGTGTATGCTGTTCTCAGTCCAAGCTTTAAGGTTTCTCGCATTAGAACAGCTACTCACATAGACAGGCCTCGTTCACATCCACCTTAACAAGGCACTAACAACCACTACTACATTTACTTTAGTCTGAAAAAGTTCAATGACGACTAGAGCTCAGTGACTGCAAGCCTCCTTATATAGAAAGCACTGGTGAGATCACAGCCTGTGATCACTCTAGCACATCAGTGCTTTGCCATTTTTAAGATACATCCATGTCCTTTCATCCATTTTGGACACTGCTTCCCACTTCTCACCTTACCAACCCACTCTAATTCAGGTTTGTGGAGACGTCTCTGGACTGAGATATGATGTAGCATTTGAATTTGTTGAAGAAGAGATGTAGCGTAGCTGTATCTGTGTCACATAACCCACACTCTTACTTGACCTCGATGCCTTGGTCATGATTTATTCATCAGTTCAAGCTGGACGCTCTATCGAAAGGCTAGGGCAGCGTAAGTTCAATGAAAAAAATTATGTATATTCAGAAATGAACCCGACCATCTGACTTTTGTTATTGTTTTTGTGTAGTTTTGTTTATCCCATCAGTAGACTTGAATTAGCTATGCAACCAGTGGAGGTCCAAGACAGTCAGAATAATTATAGCCTTGTTGAAGAACATTATTGAATAGTTTGCGAGGGGTCTTTATGCAGTACTATGCAAACTCACCCTTTTAATATACAGATCAAAATGGCCATTAACTGAAGGTAATCATTTTTCAGGAGATTTTTCTGAAGGCATTACATATAAGATAATCCATAAAGAAAATGAATAAATAAAAACATCTGGAGTTTCTATATCCAGAGTTTTTACAAATTTGCATACAAGGAATTTGTCTTGGTGAGTGTATGCGAAACAGACAAGACCAGCACAGGACAGAGACTGTTAACAAGCATTTAAATAGGCAAATTAAAAATACAATAAATAGAATTAAATTAATATTTTAAATAATAATAATAATATTATTAATAATAATAAAAAGTCTAGGAAAATTAACTGCTATTATATACAGAATATCAATGAATAAAAGTATATTTACAAAAATTTAACATCTGTATTTAATTTATTTCTGTTGCACGTGTACGCATTATGTTACAGTCACTGTAATACAGAAAGGTGGTTTGCTTGGTTTAGTTTAAGTTTAAAGTGAATAAGTAGTATCAGATAAAATGTTTGGTAACAGTTCCTTTGCTCCATCTGAGTTTGACATACAGTAGATACATTAACAAAGAAAAACAAACACAAAATGTGCAGGCTTTTTCACAGCGGCTCCCATTCACTGAATCATCTTATTATAATTATTTTATTGTTATAATTGTTATTATTATTATTTTTTATTTTATTTTTTTTACAAAAATGAAATGTGACTCCTAACACCTGTGCATGTCCGGCTAGACTGCTAAAACTATGATCATCAGGTAAATCTTTCATCTTTATAAGACTAGAGAAAATCTAATGAACAAATCTACAGGTGTTTCTGTCAATGCTGTGAAAGACAGTTCAACTCTGTGGGTGTAGTGTGTAATTGTCAGGAAAAAAATGAAAATTTCCTAAAGCAATCACTAAATGTTTGGGATTACTTAGCTTGCGAGAAGCAGAAAGTGCAACCAGCTTCTGACACTGAACTTTGGAAGTATGGGTCAAATTTCAGAAAGCCTGATAGTCTACTGAAAGGACTGGAAGCTGTAATAGAGGCAAACGGTGGACACGCTATAATATAATATCTCAAAATATACCAGTATATTCACCAGTTTACGCTTCTGTGTAATTTTCAGCTTTTTTCCTGTTTTCTTTTATTTCCTGACAGCAAAACTTTGCTAACTACTGGTAACACTGATAAAGTCTCCACGTTTTAATCTTTTCATTTTATTTTTCATGCACATCTAAATTATAATTTGTTAGCTACAGTTAGACTACTTTTTATGACTGATACCATTTTGATGCGTTTTTATGATTGATATCTCAGTCCTGTAAGTGTAATGCTAACCTAAGGCTACTATCTAGGCTATTTTTAGGTGAATTGAATTCTAGCACTAATTTTTGTTATTATTAAAGGCTGAATTTATAGAGATATGTTACAGTATCACTGTTTTTAACCAGCAGAGATGCAGTTCATCCTACCACCTACAGGCCTACTAACTGCTTATCGCACTGGAATGTGCTACCTAGGGCCACATTGTTGACCACCTGCTTTGTGTAATAATTTTGAAACAATTCATGATTTGTTTCTTGCATTCATGCACTTATGCATAGGCTGTTTTCAGCATATGCACAACTGCCTGCTATAATAGGAGGGTAGATTCCCTCCAAATTTCACCCACAATCCATCCCCCACTGTTCAAATTCACTATCCTGTTCCCGAACTGATCCATTTGATCCTCTCTCCCCCATTTCCCCTGGCCGAATCAGCCCCTCTTCCCCGCAGTTCTGAAGAGTGAGAAACTTCAAAGTGGGTTTCAGGTAATTAGCAGCTGAAGGGAATCTAATCTAAACCATCAGCCTTGCTTTGCACCCAGGTCTGCTGCCACAGCCTGCTAACAGGGGAGCCCTGATTCCCTGTAGCTTCCAAATCTGCTTCCTCTGAAGCGCCGTGCCAAGCCTGCAGTTATCACATCTGCATTTCAAACACACTGTCTCTGGCATTAATTATTAATTAGCCTACAGTCACCCTGGAGGATTGGGGATTCAGCCTACACATACTTATTCGGTGACCTCTACCTCAGACCCCGATATCGCACCCCACCCTCCCATCCTGGGAAATCCCTTTCTAGAATACATAAAGCGGCATAGGAACGCAATGGCCTCTGCTTGCTAGCACTGTCCCCTTTTTGGGCACAAGAGTGATCGAAAGGTTCATCATATTGGCAATAATTCATGGCCTTTTCGTCATGTTGTGCATCATACATCCACATGAACTCTTGAAAATAGAACGGTTCTAAATGGTTCCCGGTGTGGATTTACAGCTCTGAAATGAAAACAATTTGGAGCCTTCTATAGGTGGTCATCATGATATACTACATTCTTTTCTAGGAATATGGAGAATATCGTCAGTACTTGAAGAACACTGGCCAACTATTGTTTTATTGTGGAAAGGCATAATTAGTCCTGTTGTTTTGACATTTTATTGGTTTGTTGCTCATATTGGCTTGACTGTGGTGTAATAACACTTAACATTCCTAAAGTTTTTAGGTAATCATTGTATACAAAGTCATACTGAGTCTAGAGAAACTGTTTAAAGATTTATCATGAAACAATTTATGTAGTTATTTATGAACTTATTTGTTGCTAATGTATGTATCTTTTAGAGTCATTAAACTGGCTCATGTAGTCCTACATCATAGTTATACTTTATCTTTTAATTTATTCAGATGTGCATTGATAATGTACATCTGAATAAACATGTAAACATGCAAAATGCTAATTTAGATGGTTGAGCTGATTTTAACTGTTGTATCTGGTCAGGTACAAAAGGGCAAAGACCTTCCTTAAAATACCTTAATGATATATACAACAATACAAGATATATATATGTATATATATATATATATATATATACACACTTTTTGTAAATACACATAGACATGGTCTTATCCCTCGTTGCATGATGCCTAATTTTGCCGATCCTTCCGTAGGCCAAAATCCTGAGGGTGAGGTATAAGGACAAGATGGTTTGTTGGAGGAGGAAGGGGTAGTAGCTCTAGAGCTCCAGGTCTGAGCTCCCTTACTGGCCCAAACATTGAACATCTACATAGCACACATATGCCTTTACCGCCAGAGACCCACATCTCATGCCAGAGGAAAGGAAATGGCTTTCCAAGACTGTTTAGACCCAGGCCGGCAGGGTCAATACCCCCGTGCTCCATTATTGGCAGCTGCCTGGATCTGACTTATGAGCCATGAGGCTCAGCTGCCAAGGGTATAGGCTATCCTCCACTGAGCACCTGTAATATTCAATGCAGCCTCCTCTACTTCTTTCTTCCCACTCACTCTTTGTGGTATTACATGCAGTATATATGTCAGTTAACTCTGGCCTTGTTTCATTTGCTTAAACATGGGCAAAATGTGTTATCATTATGCAAGGTGGTGGGTATGGCCATTACATTACACTATATTTCATGGTCTTTTTGCAGTTGGTCTTATTCATTTTCCAGTACACTTTTCATATTATGAATGTCCTTTCACTGTGGACTGATTTGCCATTAATCACTAAATGAATATCATTCAAGAAAATGATGGCTCGTTTCATAATGGAGGGAAAATGTTTTTATTGAGGTGAGTGTAGCAAACCCATTCCTAATTAATTATTGAGGCTGGAGTTTCTCGGATTTGTATCTGTTCATATGTATCTCTTTTGTTTATTCTTTTGCACTGCATGGTAAATAAAATTTGACTGCTTGAGCTTTGTGTGTATATTAACCAGAGTTAATTAATGTGTTTTTTTCCACACTCGAAAAAGAAAATCAGTCTGTTGTTGGTTTTCTCTTATCATTATTATGTAACAAATGCATGCAAGTCAGTGAAAACAGATGTGTTGTTAGATTTACTTGATAAATATCTGCTTGGTTAATGTAATCTTAGGTAAATCTCAACACTGGTGATCCTATTATGATCCTGGCATCATCTATTTTCCTTTTTTTTTTACCTACTTCACACGCCCTTTTTATTTTGTCTCCCCCCTAGGTCCATCCTCCATTTTGTGGGCATTTTCCTTATGCTTACAGTTAATATATAGTACATCCAGCACTTCTTTGACTATAAAGCAAACAAATGATGTAGCTAAAAGTATTTGATTGCATCTTATACCACATACTTCTACACTCTACCTACTCTACTAATAAATATATTGCTATGGGTGACTTGCTATTTGTTACATTAGTATGCAGTGTATGAGTGTCAATTTAGTGTCAATATTTATTATGAAATGTGTGTTTTAGCTATTTATCTACTTACATAAAACTATTTTTTTCTCTCATAACAAAAGACAAACTGTGACAACAAATGATTGTCCTAATATTTATGACTACACTTTCTAGGAACCTAAAAAATACATTATGGCTGAAATTCGGCTTTGCTATTATGCTGACGTCTGTGTTCTACAGGCTCCCTGAGCTGCCCTCCCGCTTACAGTACCCTCTCATTTAAAAACCAAAATATGGTCCCCCTATTCAATATACAGCTATTTAACATTATTATTTATATCTTCACGAGCATTGATTGGCTATGTGCTATTCGGGAATGCGCCTTAAGAAAAAGGGGGTTGGTTGGCACAGTGTTCATTTCCAGGTCAGTGTATGGCTCTCACATACATGTAAAATAGAAATGATAAAATTCTTGACCAACATTTATTACTTGCAATATTACAATATCTCAACAATAGTCTGTTAGAGTGAGGAAAGGTTCTTTTAATGTGTTAAAATCTCTTGGGGTAAATGAATACACACATATATGCATTTTAAATAGAAATGGCAACCAGCAATTTTTTATTTCATGCAAATTAAATTTTAGCAAAGAGAATTTTAAGTCATGCTAGGTAGCTAATATGTGGCCTAACATACGTTAAATTGGTTGGCACATGTGTCAGTCTCCCCAAGCACAGGGCTATTGTCAAAATTACATTATATATATATATTTACCATATATGTATATTTGTCGGTTGATTCCTTCGGTTGATTCCTGGGTCATTGTCAAGTAGTTGCATCCAACAGGAATGAAATTTGGTAAGTAGGTTTGACCTCGTGAGACATTTGAATAATTACAATTTCAAACGCCTGTGACGTACGCAAGGAGTGGCCTTATCGCTGTACCTGACTGATCCAACATTGAGTCCTCCTGTTAGTTCCAGGATCATATAAACACACACACACACATTTCTGTCACGAATATTAACTTACAGTATGATATTACTGCAATGTGAAACTTTGTAGCATCAGTATCGTTATGTGGCATCTTAGTATCGTTATAATATTCACAATATATATGCATACATACTTACAAACACACATGCGAATTACAGAGGACTTCTACCATTGCTTGTGTGCTCAGTAGTGTGCCACTCTAAACATACTTTACCATTAACCCATTACAGCTGTTACACAGGCGTGCCCTTCTGTTTTTATCTCCTCCTCTCCGTCAAGGGAATCACCATGGCGAAAATTCGCACCCGGTTACTGATTCAAATGAAGTCGGCGGGTCTGAGCGGGCGGGCCCTCATTAGACTGCGTGGAGAGATGGCGACTGCCTCCCCAGCGCTAAGAGTCTGAACCTGTAAATCACGGCGAGGAAAAGCAGGAGACAGTTTTATACATATGAGGAGAGAGAGAGAGAGAGAGAGAGAGAGAGAGAGAGAGAGAGAGAGAGAGAGAGAGAAATGGATGCGAACCCCGGGGAGGTGGAGGGAGAGCGAGAAAAGGCTTCTCATTAAAATAAGTAGCAGTCTCTGAAACAACTCGCGCTCGCGCACACGGGCCGTCAAACCATTAACACCGGCAACCTCCGCGGCGCTGCGAGGGGAGGGCTACGAATCAACAGCCAGGTGTGCTGTTTGTGTTTGCCGCCGCGCCGCTCCTCTGCGCATTTAACACACCAGCAGTTCAAAAGCCATCTCAAACAAACACTGATTATGCATTTCAAATGTCTCCAGGGTCTAGAGGGAAACAACAACAACAACAACAACAACAACAGAAAGAGAACACTTTGTCCACTGGACTGACAATGCCATTGTTCTGAAAGGAGATATAGGAGATATACCTTCACTTGAAAATGACTTGTTTTTATCACCAGAGAAAAGCCGCGGCTGATTTAGTTCCTGGGAAATTTTGCTCCTCTGTTTTGCAAGTGGCCATGTATAAGTCAGGCACTGGGCTCTGACAGAGCCGTGCTTTTGATGCAGGCCGCCACATCATTTTACCATTAGCCGTAAATAGCAAGTGAAGGTGCGGAGAACTTGATGAGTTCCACTCTGAGGGTACTAAAGCTCGGGCCAAGCATTAGAAGATGGGAGTGGTTTGTTCCCGCAAGCTATGGCTGAGGCCCTTATGGAATCTCCGTGTCTGGGAGTAATTTACCAATCATTGGGTGGTTATTTGGGTTTCAATTGACCTGCACATGAAAGGACACCACCAACAGACTCTTACGTATCCTATTTTGTCTCCTGAATTCCAATTTCTGATTGGGCCATCAGAACTAATGCCTTTACTATTACATCAAGAGCACAGTAGCAACACTCTCATCTAACTCCTTACTACATGCAAGCCGTGACTCTTGAGATGCTTTAACCCAGTAGTTGGGTTAAACTACAATTACAGTAGATTGAATACTATTGGCGTGTCATGGGATGGAATACAGTGCCACATGGAAGGCAGAAAACTACTCGTTTTCTCTTCCTGTTTGAGTTGAACTCTCTCTCTCTCTCTCTCTCTCTCTCTCTCTCTCTCTCTCTCTCTCTCTCTCTCTCTCTCTCTCTCTCTCTCTCACTCACTCTCTCTCTGCTTCTGTCTCATGGTTGTTTTTACATAATGCAGCTAATCATCCCTTCATCGAGATGGAATATCACAGCATCTCTGACATTAGTCATAATTTTAGCTGTCACGCGCACTGCAATGATGTCTGGAAACAATACAGTCTCATACAGTAAGCGTGAAGAATGGTATTGCTTTAGTTGAATCCAAGTAGCACATTTGACATTCCAGCCAGAACTGCATTAATCCATCCTCTGCAGTAATGTAATTTACTATTTCAGGAGAAATGCATCAGATACATCCCCTCATTTTCTCACTTATTTCTCCTGGGTAGTACCACAAATGTACTACAATAACACTACCTAGACAGATACTGCGTAACACATAAATAAACACTGGATATCACAAACAGGGATACAACGATCCAAAATTAGGATCGGATTTTGGTTCCTGTTGTTAACAAAATTAGCTGAAACGGGAATGGGATAATTAGGCTGATCCATGCAATCTATTCACTGTTAATTCATTTGTTACACATACTACAAGCGTAGTGTACAAACTGGACATACAAACTGGAACAACATCATGGAGTGAGTCAAAGAGTAATGTAATGTAAATGTAATGCAATATCACATTTTCCCAACTGTAACTGACTTCGGTTGCCAAGGTCTCATTCTCCAGGATGTGATTTTTGTTCCTGCCAGAACAAATAATTCCAGGGAGTCGATTCCTAAAGAACTGAATCATTATTAATTTAAAAGTTAAAAGTTAATCCTTTGCCAAAGACTGAAAGAGTTGTGTTTGCTCTTTTCAACATGGTTTTTATCATAACTGCCATTCTGATGAGATTCTTTCCTTTCTTTCCTTTTCTGAACTGAAAAGAGACCAAGAAACAGTCGGCTCACAGAGACAGCGGCTGCGTTCCAAAGCTTAGGCTACAACCAAGGTAGGACTGTCCTGTAAAGAGTCCTCCTTAGTAACCTAGGACACATAAACAGAATAGTTAAAATACTTCTGATTACAATACAACATATAGACAAACATTTGAATTAGTAATTTTACACTGTATATGATAAAGAAAATAAATTAAAGTACATGAACAATTTACATTTTACAACATACTCTGCTCTCGAAGCTTCGTTTTTTACCATTTCTGTTTTTTGGTCTGTGTGCCATACACACGCAGGGAATTGTGCATGACTTAGGGCAATGAAGGATACGGCAGCCTCGAAATCATCCTGAACGTAGACTGTATTTTAAGGCCTTCATTTTGGAACAGCCTTTAATGATGTAGTGGCCGAGAAATTCAGCCTAGGCTTTGGAATACAGTTATTTTCTATACACCTTGCATAGCAACCCTCCACTTTCTTCATGTTCCATTCTTGAGCGCTATTAATACTTCTAAAGAGCTATACAAGAAAAAACCCGAAAACAAACAATGTCATTCAGAGAAAGGTGAGATTTCCCATTTCACCTTAAATCACACTGCAGTTACATTCTGCTCCTGATGCACCATTAAAGCAACTGCTGCATCATTTAAGGTGGACAGGGAACGTCGAATAGGAAGCTGCGAATACAAAGCAAAAACTTTGTCTCCTAAAGAGAGAAACAGAATTACGAGGATTTATTTTACAACATTTTTAAAGAAGTAGTGAAATGTAGTGAGAAGAAGTACTAGGTACTAAGTATTAGGTGACAGAAAGTAAAAAAACTAGAAAAGTACTTCTACTCTACTGTTACTTGCAACCTCTGCAAACACATAAACATTAAAGGGGTATTTAGGAAACAATGCTTTGATATCTATAAATAGCTGATTGCCAGTAAATAACAAAAAATGTTTTATTAAACAAACAAAAATGCCTTTGTATAAGAGGCCTGTATAATAAATAAAATTATAATCCTCTTACGAAGTAACATTCCCAAGGATTGGAAATTATATACCTGAGGTCTGTTAAGAACACAATATATCACCAAGTGTACTATATATCTTTACTTATGTTATGATATTATGTTACAAAAATATTTTTTAAATCTTTTATTTACTTGTAAAGTCTTTTTATCTCTGCCTTGCTGTATATTTAAACCATTTTGTACTTTGAAACTAATGTATTGCACTTTCACATACATAGGTATATCACATGCAGCAATTTGTACATTGGTTTTAGCCTTGTTCATTTAGAAATTAGAAAGCCTTTCATCTATAGTGGCTTGGAATTCTGCACATATATATATATGTGGAATAAAAATATTAAAACAGTAATTTAGGTTTTAAGGCAGCCTTTTTAGAACTAATAACTGGACTCTTTGACTTCAGTTACTTTGAAATGATGGTACATAACAAAGTTACAAATGTAACTAGAAAACAGCATTTCCTGAAGGAAAAGTGCGATAGTTGCGCAGCGTGCAAAGTGAGAAATGAGGGCTGAATAAACGAGTGCAGGTCAGTATGACTGTGGAAGTGAGTATGTGAAGTTTTGTGGCTCTCGGGCGAAGGAAACAGAAGGGTTTGGTTTGGGACAGAAATGACTGGGACTCTATAATAAATAATAAGTTATTTGTACAAAATGTACAAAATCACAGAAATAACTGATAATGCACATAAAAGGGGTGGAATGGTTGATACGTTTTTTTTTGTTGTTGTTGTTGTTGTTAGAAGGGCTCACTTAGTGAGGACTGTCAAAGCCAATTTATATGGAAAGTAGAAAAGCTAGAACCCTAGGCTAGTCAAATGACTTAGTAGATTTGCTACCTTTGCTAGTTTTAAAAAGCATTTAAAACAAAACTGCTAAATGGTAAAACAACATTATGTAGCAGTTTTACATTATTCTTCAGCTTATCAACAAATGCACATGTCCGTGAGAGGAGTTCAAAATATTTGACAGTGGTGACAAGTGAAATACACTCTGGAACTGTGTGCCAAAAATTCCATTTCTCGCATAAAGTTGGTTTAACTGTTGTATTTTTACCAGATTATTCTAGTTCATCAATCAAACCTATAAACAGGAGCAGGATACTGTATGCCAATTGTGAAATGACTAAGGCAATAGGCTTTTCAGCTCAGAATTGTATTGATTTGTAGACAAGTGTCTTCCATGTAATGCTTCACACAAAGCCAAGCAGAATGATAATGCTGGTGTCAAGGTGACAACGCTAGCAGTAAGGAAAGGCACAATTAGCGTATTATTGATCCGTGCTAGCCCTTGGTGTCGGGGCACGACTGGTCAATATGCAGTCTGATATGACAATGATTGTTGGGCATTTAGGCTGAGAATGGCAGGAAGTCACTGCAAGTGTCATGGTATAAAGGAAGGAGCTGATGAATGTGCAAACCAGCAGTACAGTGTAGTATTGGAAAATTCTGTGTTCCACCCATGATTACCACAGGATAACCCATCAATCAGTTAGTGGATCCAATTATTTATTCCTACAACTATTTACCTACTTTTGTTGTGCCACATATATTTGGGCAAATCCATGCCCCCCTATTTAAACTAAGGAGACTTTCCATAAACAAACAATTACAGATAAGGCACTTACAGCAACACAGTTTCCCTATAATTGCCAATATAAAATTCTGTCAATTTTTAAAAATAAATACATTGTAGCCGTTTTTAATTTTAACCCCAACAAAGTCTGGATGGCTGGATGGCTTTTTAATAAGGATCAATACAGGAATGTTAGTCTGAACAGAGCTAATGTACATACATACTCTCATGTGAGAAAGTAAATAAATCCCATGAACATTTTCAAATGGGGGTATACCAGAATAGTACCGCAATCTCTTTGAGTATCTCTTTAGAACTACAGGACATGCACCAGACCTGTTTGCATTATGTGGAAGCAAAGACTGATCACAGGAACTGCTCTGTTGTTGGCTGTACCTGAGTGTATAAAGTTTATTTTTGATGGCAACGTCCAGTTACAATTGGCAAAACCATTATGTGTGTGCTGACCACTTTTTGTCTGATACAAAGTTTCATGAGTCATGAGTCAGCTTCTCATTTGAATGTTTCCATTTCACCTTAAAAAGTGCAGCACATACATTTTGGCACCCTAGTCTTGCTGTCCAGCTTCTCATTTGAATTTTTCCATTTATGGTGAAACAAGAAAATGTGTGTCCGACAGCTTTTCCAGTTTGGGCCAGGCCAATGTACCATTGGCAATTGGCAACCTTTATTAAAAGAGGGATCAAACTGTCCATGGCCAAACCAGAAATGAGGGAAATGTATCAAAGTATCAAAAAAATACACTAATTATCCTCTGTGTTTCTTTGGCTTTTAGGCACTAGCTAACACTAATAGCTAAAGTCATAAATGAGAGAATGCGTATAGCCGTTAGCAGCAGACCTAATTTAAGGGTTAGATAAGACAGGCTCCTACAAAATATTCTTTAATGATGTTCTTATGAATTGTGACTCATTTTAACTGTATCTTTACTCTTTATCAATTTTATGAGATCCACTTACCACATTGTAGTAGACCTTGTAGTTCTACAATTACAGACTGTAGTCCATCTGTTTCTCTCCATACCCCATCACTTTTTGTTTCGAAAGTCCCACAGGACTCCCACAGAGCAGATATTATGTGAATGGTGGTTTCAGCACTGCAGTGACATTGGCATTGTGGTGGTGGTGTGTTAGTGTGTGTTGTGCTGGTGTGAGTGGATCAGAGACACATTGAGTGTTGCTAGACACCTCAGTGTCACTGCTGGAGAGAATAGTCCACCATCCAAAACCAGCCAGCCAACAGCATCCTGAGGTCAGTGGACCACTAATGAAGGATTAGAGGATGACCAATACAAACTCTGCAGCAGAGGATGAGCTATCGTCTCTGACTATACATCTACAAGGTTAATTTTCTACTACGCTGGAAATTGCATTACTGTTTATCTTAATCATATAAAGTAGTACACATGGTAATTTCAAGTGTGACCTGTCAATTCATATCAGCTTTTGTATCCTTTACTTAACACCAACTGATAACATCACCCAATAATGACCCACAGATTTAGTGGTATCAGTGAAAATAACATTTATAATGTGGTAATAATTAGTGATATTCTGACAATAAGGCATTAAAAAACCCTTACAAGGTTGCCAACTGTGAGTATCTGCTAAATACTACCTTTTTAAATCTGTGTGGGTTTCCTTTAGGTACTCTATTTTCCACCCACAGTGCCCCTGAGGTGTGAGTGAATGTGTATGTCTGCCCTGCAGTGGACTGGTGACTTACCCCGGGTGTTTCCTGCCTCCTGCCTGATGAGCGCTAGGATAGCGCAGCATCCCTCGTGACCCACAGGGATAGGCTAAGATGAATGATAGAATGAACCTAATAGTAATAAAAATCATAATAATGATTTGTTTACATGTTATACATGTTTGCGGTGGCTGTAGCTTGTTAGTATACACTTGGAGGAGAACAGTAGAAGAACTGTAGGTTTCTCACATAACTGCAAGGGATAGTGGTCACGTTTTGTATCATGTCATGATAAATTTGAGACTACCACTCTCCTTATTTTACATGGCTGGGCCACTATGTCATGTCAGACATACTACTACATCTCTCCTGCTCTATATCCTGAGCACTTGAGTTCCATGACAATTGCCCCGTTTGTTGACTTTTTCATGGAACAGTAGATGTGCTGTCTGTATTTGTTTAGCGAAGATGATGGCGTAGGAATGATCCCATTGCTTTGCGCTCCCCTGCTCTCTGTAGCTAAACACCGGGGCCTATCTTTTATTCATCATCAGCTGTCTGCATTGCTATGCTCTCTCTCTCTCTCTCTCTCTCTCTCTCTCTCTCTCTCTCTCTCTCTCTCGCCTTATGAAATCAATACTGAAGCTGTTCGTGGAGGTTTTCTGCGAAGGCTTCCTCGCTTTTCCCCCATGGCAAAAGGAGTCAGCTGCCTGTGTGCACAGACACACTGAGGCCCATTGTGCTCCCAGGCTGATAGTTACTCATCACAGGGGCAAGCGAAAGCTTCCTTTGGGCCCAGCCACTTGCTCCTGGCTCTTTCACTTCTCTAGCCTTCTCTGTCTGCCTCTCCTTTCCCTCTCGCCTTTACTCTCTCTCTCTCAATCTTTCTCTTCCACAGGCGTTTGGAAATCCTTAAGGTCGGACCATGTTCCTCAGCCCCTCCCATCTGTAGGCATCCAGCATGGCTATGGTGAGATCCCATTAATCCGACGCTTCCGCGATGGTATCAAGGGCGTGCTGGGGGAATTTAGCGAAGAATTAATTTGCCTCGACAACACAAGCTTGCGAGATCGTAACCCAGGGATGCTCGGTGCACAGCTCTTGGAGGCAAATAAAAAAAGAGAAAGGCAAAGAGATGGGGAGAGAGGGAGCGAAAGGCTGACTGACAGATTGAATGGTATCATGGGAAAGCCATGTAAGATGCAGTATTTAGGATTTTGCTGTAAACAGTAGTACTCCAGAAAGATTAGTGTATCTGAAACTCTTATTTTCTTCAAGCGGAAGTGAAAAGGGTTGGGATGCTTTACTATACGGGGTCAGATTCTGGAATGTGCAGAAACTGAACTTTGCAAAGTGCCATAATTTCAGTGTTATAGCTGTAATTACATTGTTAAAATGTGCAGTACTGCGCAAAAGTCGGAGACCACCTGTCACTGTAAAACTAGTCGTTACTCTTTTACACTTTTCTATGTTTGGCTTCTTCTTCTTTATTTATTTCCTTTTTTTCAATGAGGAGCTTCTTGAAAACTACACATCTTTTCCAACACTTAACATTGATTTGTCTTCTCACAGTGGAAGGATAGGCAGAAACACCTGTGAATGTTTTCAGATTTGAAACAAGAGTGGAGCTTGCTTTTCTCCTCTCTCTCAAAGATGGAAGCGTTAAGTCCTGTTTATCTGATGGGGACAGTTTTGGTGGTCTACCAGATCTTAACTGTGTGTTGAGAATCTTGTTTCCTACTTTTTTTCTATTGACTTACCTCTTCCTGCAAATTGATTATTTTAGATCTAATCTCCTCAGATATATCTTCAGAAAAAAATAATACCTTTGTCAATTAATGACTGTTTTAAGTGAGAATCACATAACTGAAATGTGGTCTCTGACTGTCATGTGGTTTATAAGGGAATGTCATAAAGCCATAAGCTAACCACTAAGTCATCTGAATCTTGTTGCTATATAAGCTTCATGTTATCAAAGTGCAAAATGCTATTAAAGGCACTAGCAATAAATTGAAATTTAAAGTGAAATTTGATGGCAATCATTGTGTTCATTATCAGTACTTAAGTAAATTACTCTTGCATGCATGTACACCTCTTCTACAGAAATCACAGTTCCGCACATCTTAGTGCACAACTGCAATGCATATTAAGGTTGTGACCTGTAGGATGTGTTAGTTATTTTCACTTAAATAATTAAACATGTAGTTGGTCAAGGGGTGGTCAAATCTTTGGATATATGACAAACTTAGCAATACCCAGGTAGTTATGTGCCCAATAGGCTTTTCCCTCACATAGCTTTACCAGAAAGGCAGTTGGGATTTTATTAAAGGATAGGATACTTTAATTTCATTTATATGTCAACCACCAAACTGTCTGCTCCTACTTTAACAATGTCTCTAGTTAAAGGAGCAATATGTAAGATTTGTGTTTCAAAAATTCCAAAATTAAAACTATTACTAATTGTCAACAGACTGTGAGGACATGTTATGCAAGTGTGTCCAAGACGTCTATGTATCATGTTCAAAAGATAGCTATTGAAGTTAGCATGCTAACTAGCTAGCTATAAATAAACCCATCATGTCTCATAATGCCACTTCATATGAAGAGATGATAGTGAGTTGCTGTGGCATGGAGTTCAGTCAGTCCAACAAGAGAGTATGAAGAAATAGCAGCGGCCATGATGGTGCTTTCTAATGTTTTATGAATCAAGCTGAAGGCCCTGCTTGCAGTTAAATCATTTAGGTACAGGTAACCAGGGAAAGGAAGAATGTGTCTTATCTGGTGATTTTCTGATTGGTTATTGTTTGCAGTGTGAACTTGACTAGAAATTGTTCAAAAAAAAGTTCAAAAGTTGTATGGGTGACTAGCTGTAACTCTGAAAACTCTGCTATGAATAGCACAAGCGAATGCTACAACATTTCCATAGTTTCCATATCCAAGTAAGTGTCCAACTAAAAGCAATTTTTTTTCACCTTGCTAAAATGCAGAAGCACTATTGTAACATGTACACTTCTCAGCCCAATCTCTTAAAACCTGTGCTGGAGTGGCGCTATGAGTGAGTGAAAAGTACTCCTCTTTCACACGCCGGGTGTGTGTGCAGTAACAGGCACAGCAGAGGCGGCCCACCGCTGGGCAGAGCAGCGTGCAACAGGCTCTCCACTGGGCTTGTTTTCCGCTGCAGACATGGAGCACGCTGGCTTGATTGTAAAACAATTAATCAAGGAGGAAGAGGGAATGAAAGCGAGAGCTGTTTTTATCTCTCTCTTAATTGTGTCTGTGTGTGTGAGTGTTTATGTGTGTGCGCTTGCATATATGTGTGCGTGTGTGTCTTTTGTTTATCCTGAAGAACAAGAAACCCCCAATGCTAAGCACTTGGATACTAAATTACCAGCTCCATGCTCCAGTTGAAATAACACCAATTAAGATTCACGGTGAGCGGCACACGCATTTGGATTCAATTATCAGATCACCAAAATAAAGTGTGTGCTTGTCTAAGATGTTTGACTTCTTTGCCGGAATCAAGGTTTTTGAACAAACATGCTTACTGCATGCAGAGTTCGCCCATTCCGCCCGCCTGTTTGCCTGAAACACAAGCCAGAGGTTCTCAGACTTCATTTAAGGACTTGATTCATGGGCTGAACTATCGCTCCACAGAGACTATTTGTGCTATAATGTGGTACTGTTTAGAAATGCTATTATAAGTCATGTCAAATAAACAAGGGGAACTCAGGGGGGTCATTTTTAAAGTTAATAATTACATTGGGGAATAAATTAGAATAGATTTATATTTTACATTTTTCTAAGACACAATGTTTTTTCCAAAACTATACATCTCTATGTATCTGAATCGCTTTATTAGAGCTCCTGTGTCTTTAAGCCCCACCTCCCAATAAGCCCTATGTGCTCTTATTTGTAAGCTAGCCCGCTCTGTTCTGACTGGTGATAACAGCAGAGCCATATTGTTTCTCTGACTACATGTAGCTTATAAGGAATGTGCTACAAGATGACATCATATTGCAACAGAGAAAAGGCTGGAATTCGAATGCAAGTCATTTCAGGCAGGTGAGAAAAGTGGTTTCTGTGCGAGAGAGTTTTTTTCTCTGGCAAATGCTTTTTTCAGCTCTTTATGATACATACACTGCAGTACACATTGAATGTCAAGGGAACCTAAGTAAATGACAGAGATATTGCCTTTCTATGTAAACTGGGCAGTCCGAGGCTTGGTCTACTTTGTCTGTGTTTTTTAAAACATACTTTATCTATGCCTTTTGGTTTTACTTTTACAAGTAAAAGTAAAACTTTTATAAACAGCACTTTAGGCCACTGAAAAAAGTTGAGTGTATAACGCCTTGCAACACGCTTATTTACATGAGGCAATTTTTCCGCTTAACATGGCTAACAGGACTTGTTTTATATGTACACATGAGTATGTAGGTTCTCTTACTCTATTCTATAAAGGCGAGGCATTAGAATGTGCTCCGGAGGTCTGAGTTATATCCAGCACTCTCTTGCCACAGCTGCTCCGTCTCAAACTGTACAATACAGCACTAAACAGTGGAGCAAAGAAACAGTGGAGTACCATTAAAACCATATTAGTCAATGTAGCATGTAAACTATTTAAGTGCATGGTTTGGGACACAGCCAGGCTTATGCTTGGCCAACTTGGCTTTACGTTTAGTGTTACATTGCTGCCTTCTGGTTTGGCATGCTCTTAACAGCACCTGTTTATTTTTGTGTTTTCATGTGTGGACAAGGCCCTAATCTTAAAGAACACTTCTATAGAATTTCCCTTACCAATCACAAGGTTAAGGTCTCTTGCCTCTCCCATATAAAAAACAGTTTCTAAAGCTAACTCAGCATAACCTAAACCTTATATTGTAAAAATCGTGAAGGAACGATGATAAATTCAACTTTAAGACAAAATTACGATGAAGGTAAGATGCAGAAAGAGGTATTTAAACGTTGGCTGTCACTGGAGCATATACATAAGGAGAATTTCAAATTTTATTTACTCAACATATAACATCAGATATACAGTATATGTTTGTGAATGCACTAGGGATATGGGTTTTCAAGTTGAGCAAACAGGATTTAGGCAACATGGGAACATAGGGCTATTTCCCATGAAAATTTCAATAAGAAAATAAAGCTCAGGAGCATGGGGTGCTGGGAATGTAAGGATGACCTCCTGTGGAAAGACATGTTGATTTGACATCAAACCCTGAACACTTTTCTGACCTTACATGCAGGAATTCCCATTTGAGAGTCATTTTCTAGGGTTTTAACTCATTGGAGGTTTGGAAATTCATTGGATGTTCTAAATAAATGACAAGAATGTAGCTCTCCAGTAACCACCAGTATAGACTTGCAGTAACTTTTTTTCAATATATTAACACATACCATTGGTCAAGTTTAAGAATAGAACATGGACATTTGTCTAACTGTAGTTTTTTGACAACATCCACTAAATCTGATGACATTTCTTGATAATGGATTTACAGTAAACAACAGACAAACAGCTATCCATAGTTACAACCAACATTTAAACGACTTGCATTTACAGAAAATGTATAAACTCTGTTTATTAACCCCCAAATGTGTCTTATGGCTCTTAGGAAGTTTGAAGTCACAGACAAACTGAACAAGCTTTGTGTTTTCAGATCCTATAAGGTGATGAGCCCTTTGCAATGAAGTCCCGGCAGTCCAGGGAAATGAGCACAAGTTTCTCATGTTATCGTAAACCCAATTCCATCTGGAGGCTGCCTCAAAAATGAAGAACAACAAATGGGGGAAACATTTAATCCAGCATAATATGTTTGCTCAGAGATCTGTGGAGAGGCCTTCGGAATGAAACAGCGTTCTGATGTGGGATGGCGGACGTGTTTGTCTACGGGCTTCATGTTTGACTTGGATGTGTGAGGAGCTCAGGAGAACCCCCAGCGACCCTTAGGGGTCCAGGAACTTAGGGAAGAGAGGAAGCCAGGGCTGACAGTTTTAGGTTTCGGCTCTCGGTCTGGCAGGGGGCAGTTGGGGGGACACGAGTGAGAGAACCCTGGGGGAGCTGTCTGCACCTTCGAAGATGTGAGAAGCTGCAGGCTCAGATAGCGGCAGAGAGAGCCGAGTCGAGTTTACATAGGCCGGACAGGCACTCCACAGCTTCCTGCCCAGATTTGTTATAAGTTACTTTTCAGTGGACAGCAAGTTGAATGAGGTTGGTGTGATGTAAGGTATATCCTGCTCTGTATGTAACTGTACATATCTGTAACAGAATTCAGAAGTATCTTCTCCTCATGAAAAGTATTGATTTATTTTGCTTAAAGGCACAACAACTCTTCCCCCTCCTTGCAACCCCCCCCCCCAAAAAAAAAAAAAATTATGGACAGACGTTGAACAACACTGGGTTCGCAAGTTGTTTTTGTTAGATCTTCAAACATTCTAAGGACTAAGACCATGATATAACAGAGTATATACAGTAAACAACTAGACTTCAAATAATGCTACAAATTTCAGCAGCTTATAGGTTAGCAAACTGTCAGTACAATTGCTAACAAGGTGCTATCAGACAAATGAACAAACAATACTAGACCAACCGGTTCTATAAAACAGCTAAAATAAGCAGAAACAGAGAAACCTGTTCATTCTTTTCATGCCTTTCAACTTAATCGCCAGCTTCTTGTTCGAGTTTGGTGCAGCATGTACATTTAGGTGCTTTAGCTCCTTGTTCGAATTTTTTTTTTCTGCTACTTAATAGTTGGAAGAGTGTTATGTGACTCAACCTGAACCACATTTATTTCCTATTTACACATCCAGGGTGTGCACCGGCACAGGACTTTTTCCAGCGCACAGACCAGACAGCTAGCGGACTATGAGGCCGAATTTGGCAAACAGCAATTTGGCTTGAATAAAATACTGTTAAGTCCAATGCACTGTACTTTGACATGACAATAAAGAGAAATTCCACTGATTTTCAAAAATTAGGGGCCTAAAAGGTTAATATGTAAAGAAAGTATTTTAGAGTGGTTTAGCATACCATGAAATGCATCATCCAAGAGAAATAATAGCTCATAATGGTAGAAAAAGAAACCAGCATCCTGTGGGCAGTATCCTATGACCATTGATGAAGGACTAGAGGATGACCAACACAAACTCTGCAGCAGCAGATCTACCACCTCACGCTTTACATGTAAAAGGTGGAACAACAAAGTGTAGGTGTGTCTAACAGAGTGGACAGCGAGTGGACACAGTGTTTAAAAACTCCAGCAGCACTTCTGTGTCTGATTCACTTGTACCAGCGCAAAACACACTAACACACCACCACCACATCAGTGTGACTGCAGGGCTGAGAATGCAGTGTCCCACCCAAATATTACCCTGTTTGTGATGGTCCAGTGGGGGTCCTGACCATTAAAGAACAGATTGAAAGGGGCCTTGCAACATATGCAACGAAACAGATGGACTACAGTCTGTAACTGTAGAACTATAAAGTGCTTCTATATGGTAGGTGGAACTGATAAAATGGGCTATGAGTGGAGATACAAGGAGAAGAAGTTAATGGAGCTGGTGGGTGAATAAGCATTGTGCTGCAGACACATTAATCCCTAGTTTTTATCAGCATCACTATAAAAAAAAGTAACGTGATACATTTCTCTACAATGTATCATCTCACATCAAAACACTGAATTTGTTAAATATTAGAGAAATAATTAAACCTACAAATAGTAAAATCAGTGGTCTCCTTCTTTAAAGGAATCCTTACAATCTATCAAGTTTCAAAGGCATATTCACAGAATGGAGAGTCTATGTTATTGTATATGTTCCAGGTGAAATGTTTTCAGTCTCCTTCTGTCTTTGTTTGATGTTGATTATATGTGAGCGTAAAAAAAAACCTAAACAAAACCTGACCATCTATTTTTTTCCTTTTGTGTGTTTTATGCAAATATTCAACAAAAAGGAAAAAGGGAAGCAAACAACAAAATCAAGATAATCAGATGGAAGACGCCATTAATTTTCAGATAGGGGCTGGGAATAAAACAGTTCATTCTGCAGCATAATGCCAACGCTCCAGTTCCTATGGGAATGCACTATGGGTTATTCCATTAGAGGCGGCCTTGCTGCACGTGTACTCCCCCCCACACATACACCTCCCAGTCTCCTGCTGGGTTTTGCTATAATGAACCCTTCCTCTCGTTCCACCCCTCCATTACTTTGCACCCTGCTCTGTAATGGGGGAGTCAGGTATGGAGAGAAGGTGACGAGAACCACCAGAAAAAAAAACACCCCCCAGATGTAATTGCACAATTAGAAGCTGCCTCGCCCCAAGGACGGGTCATCTAAAGGTTAATCAAAGGAAGCAGGCCTTAAAATGCATCTAGTTGCTGAGTCTGTGGATTCATTGAACATTAGATACATGTTGTTTTACAGTTTACTTGCATGAATTTTTTTTTTCTTTCATTTTTTTGCGATCGTTTTAAACTGCTCTTTAAGAATAGACACGGTATAGGAATGTTTCTGTGTCCCTCAAACAGGGCATGGGTTTATTGCAGCACTTTGATTAAAAGGCTGACATTATTAGTTGAATTATGCACTGATGTAAGGACCAGGTGACATTTCCAGGACCATGGACAGAGCTCTACTTTAAGAAGACCTAACAGAAGATGCCATATCTTATGCCATGATATTATTTTCACTTGGCTGTTGTATTATAGCCAAAATATCTTGCCGTTAAGGCAAGCATTCTTCGTCACTCTTTTTAGCAGAGTAAAAGAAAGGGCTTTTTTTTTTAAGTGTATTCCTCCATTTTTAAACTGTCTGATTAATTCAGTCCTTGCAATGTGAACATACTTATTTGTAGTAGTTTTTACTGTATATTGTTAGCATCAAAGTTCTTATAGGAAAGTGTTTACTTGGTAGCTAGGCAGTTATTTCCAGCCATACAAGACCATACTTTCATCTCTTTGAATAGAGAGAGACTAAAATATTTGAAACTGAAGGTCGAGTCACTGTTTCAAAAACGGGTTTGAAATTACAGATGATATCAGGGAAAAAACTCATAAATAGTTTGTACCACTTGGCCCAATAACAAACAAAAACACATTATTTCTTAAGATTGTTCTGGCTTTTCCTTGCTAGCACTAGGCCCCTGCTTGCAGAGCACCCAGAAAGCCAATTGGCCCTATAAACTAATGGCATATTGAGTATTATGAGCTTTTCCATTTAGTTACTGGTTTCTTCATTTACATCTGTGATAACATACATAAATCTGAATGTATCTACTATGTAATTTAAGGTAGAACAGGAAATTGGAATATAAAGCTACTTTGAGCTTCATCTAATATTTTTCCACTGTATGAGACTCTGCAAATTCAGCAAACCAGGGCAAGTATCACTTGTAGTGGGGGCTGCTGGTTTAATTATTTAAGCACTTGTATATAACACTTGTACTATTCTTGTGTTTACATGCATGCGTTCATACATTAGCTTAGAGTGACTAACCTAAGAAGATTACCAAGGTTACTTTATGTCTATTTAGAAGGTATGTGCCTTTAATCGGGGTGAAAAATGCCTAGATTTGTCCTTACATGGCCATTTAACCCATAAGAACCCACAGTGATGTATGTGTCACAAGCCTTTTTAAAATCTGTAAACTTCTTTATACAACTTTATCCTTCACCTGAACACATGAAGTCCCTGAGTGACCTATACCGAACATCCTGGATGCAGTTACATGAAGGCTGGTGAACATATGACCTCATTTAGAAAATGACGATGTGCTTGGTTAGTGCAGTTAGAAACAAAACCAACTCATTTTAAAGTCTTGTTTTTGTACCTATAAGGTCTCAACCCATTTAAGAGCTCTAATGTTCTGATAAATTGTTCTATATTACACATACCCATATTCTATATAACATATACCCATATTCTATATAACATATACCCATATTCTATATTACACATACCCATATTCTATATAACATATACCCATATTCTATATTACATATACCCATATTCTATATTATATACACCCATATTCTATATAACATATACCCATATTCTATATTATATACACCCATATTCTATATAACATATACCCATATTCTATATTACATACACCCATATTCTATATAACATATACCCATATTCTATATTACATATACCCATATTCTATATTACATATACCCATATTCTATATTACATATACCCATATTCTATATTACATATACTCATATTCTATATTACATATACCCATATTCTATATTACATATACTCATATTCTATATTACATACACCCATATTCTATATTACATATATCCATTCTGACCTCATTTCTAGAACACCATGATGGAATACCAGTTATGAAATCGTTGTTGTTGTGACACATGCTACCAGTATTATGACCCTTTAAAACTTACAGAAGATGCCATGTGACCTCTTTGTCACAGTAAGACTGATCCTTTATGATCTTATAACTGACTCTTCATTATTTTCCCTTAAGGGGAAACGGGTCTGGGCTCTTATGGGTTAAAATCCTTTTTTTTGGCCTTGGACAAAAGGAGCTATTTTAGCTCACCTTCTTGCTGTGTTGATATGCTCTGCTGTGGGTTGCCGGTTTTCAGTAAGGTGATGATCATGCAGAAGCAACATGCTGAAACAGACACAAACAGAAAAATAAAATGTAAAATAAAATCTCTGTATAACTAAGCTAAGTTGTCACGCTTTTGAGTTAGTTTACTGTAAGTTAAGGTAAGTTACAGTTGTAATTATATATGAAACTTTGATTATCTGCTGAACTGGCAAAAAGTGGATACAATCACTCATTCCTATCATATTAGGACATTATAAGCATTTAGGATGTTGTCTGTATTCACTTCTGTCCAAATGTCACTCAAAGCTTCATGAAGCACTTGAAAAATACGTTTATTTGAATTAAGTGAACATAATTCTCGGAAAAAAACAAGCAGACTTGCTTGTTCTCAACACAGATCCTTTGTTTACTTCAGTTTATCCCCTTACGTCTATTTATTTGATCTTATGTCTCGTTAATAAGCTTACACATGCACATAGATATTTATGCTACAATGTGATAAAAGAAGACTTCTAACAAGTTCATTATTCCTGAGAAATTATGTCAACCATGGGATACCTGCCCAGTCAATAATACAAGATATCAAGGTCATATATCTTCAGAAGAATGTAGACTCATCAGTCAATAACATCTTACTCTACATCTCAGATGTCCAATATTGATGTAAATGACTTATTTCTGTTTCCTTTCCTCTGCTACACATTCAGCTACACATTATTTCAGACCATAACACTGATTTGTCCTACAGTAGAAGGATGGACAGAAGCACATGTTGATTATTTTCAGATCTGAGGCAAGAGTGGAGCTTGACTTTCATCTGTTTCTTATTCAAGCATCAGGTAAAGGAATTTTTGGAAACAACTTTTTCACTGTTCTTGCTCTTCTTTATACAAGTGGATTATCTTACATCCAATCTCTTCAAAAATAACACCTTTAATCACTTTGTGGAATGTAACCAGTGCAGCAAGGTATGTTTGGGTAGTTGCTTCATGTGAGTGGTAGTCTCCCTTCGAAGGGAGACATATTGAGCTTGTTTACATCTTGCACCTTGTGTCCAATTTGTATCTGTATAAAATTTGGCCATTTTCTGTTTACACTTGTCAGTAAAATGCATCCCCAGTATGACCAAAATGAGATACGATTGTACTTTTTCTCACTTAAAAAAGCATGTCAACACCTGCTTTGCTTCAGTTTTACTTTGGTTTGTTTTCTGTTCTTTGTTAATATAAGACTAGTTAAGCTTGAGCTGAACACCTGCATCAGCCTAGTGTGCAAAAAGGCTCGTGGTTTGGGGTTAATGTTGCATTTCATTTAGCTTGGGAGTCAGATGATTAAGCTGGAAATTACATCACACCATGCTGATCACCTTGCAGTAAAACATGCATGCCCTTTTGGAAAACAGTCGGTTTGTTTGTAAAACACGGTAACAGCATGTCCACAAATAAAAACTGGACAACACTGTGTGTACAACTGATATAGATGCAATATCAATGTATACAATATGTATACAATGTAATAAGCAATACAATACTACAGCTCTGATCTGCAGTGCAACCATCTTTGTATTTTTGAGGTCAGGAATGGTGATGCTCTCCAGAGTTCAAGTAGGAAATATGACTTGTGGCGGCATCCCGGTTAAAACTGCTCTGGGAATTTTGAAATTCTGACCTCTCGGTTCAAATGGAACACACTAAAACCGCAGCCTTATGTAGCCTCCACATTTTGTTTCATTGTTTATTCTCTTACATGCTGGTCGGTGACCAGTAGACATTTTTCCACTCATGTGATAGTACACAAATAACAAAACAAACAAACAAAAACATTGTTTACACTTAAATGTGGTCGATCGATCGCTGAATACCTCTGAATGCGGTTTGAGTGATCCGGTCGCAATGCTCACAATGCATCCTGTCTGTGTTTACACCTGACTTCAAGTAACGGTCAAGTAAACATGTACAATGTAGACTGCACTGTCTGCTACCAGGTTTTCTCTCTTAGTCCCCTATATAGGACCGGAACCTGGCAAACCAACAGAGTCGAAGAATCGACTAGCAGGTCTGTAAGTCAGGGTGGACTTATGGCCAATGACTCTAAGAGTTGAGTCGGTGTTTTTTCCACCGTGTTCGGCTCAGGGGTCGTTCCGATGAAGTTGACTGTAACGCAGCTAGAATTTGTTTAGCAGTGATAGCGCTGCTCACCAGTTGCTGTGAGTACAAACTCTGTAAAAATGTCCCGAACTGCAACTAACAGCTCGTCATGAATGACTTTCCTCCATGATTTGTATCGCAATAAACGGTCATTAGCAACGGTACAGGAACTAAACCAAAGACATACAATGTTTTTACATGACATGAAGTTCAGAGCTGCTCTTGTTTTAAAAAAAAAAAAAGGAAGCTGGTCAATACAAAATCTGCAATAATTATAATACGAGGTACAAGATTATATATTTATATTTTCTTGTTGCCTTATTTATTCCTGTAATCTTATGTTGTTTTTCTGCATTTAGAGGTCGCCATTTTTTTCTGCGCCTTTTTTTTTAATTTGCAATGCTAACAGCGCTTCTCATTGGTGGTGATTCCCATTCTCTGTTTGTGTGCTAAAACATTAATATGGCTGACAAGCTGAGGAAGAGCAGCAGGATTTCATACAAATCACCCTGTCTTAGTCTGATCTACTGTATTTCTCTCCCACAGCTTTGCACTAAACTGTTTCTCAAAAATTCGGAACAAACCGTGTCCTGTAACAGTTCAATACGGGACACGTCTTTTAGTTGTCAAATAAGAGATAATTCCGTATTTTACGAAACGGCTGGAAAGCCTACTCGTAAATGTCACGGAGCCCTGTATTTACATACATAAATTTACTCTATTTATCTTTTTTTTTTAAACGCGTTGCATGCTGGGAACTTTAACCGTCGCCGTTTACAGCCGCCGCAGCAGAGGTGTTTCAGTAGGAGAAGTGAGAGACAGTCGAGGGTGCTTATATTGACTCTATCACCTCTGGAGTAAATTCACGTTGATGAAAAGGTGACAGCTAACGTTATATAATAATGTTGCATACAGCATTAATTTAGATACGTGGCTGCGTTTATTGATTATTTATAAACATTAGCATAATCTCCAGTTAGCTTCTTATACTAGCCAGGTAGCTAACTCACCATAGAAAACCAATCTAGCCTAACGTTACTGTAGTAAATTTGGTTTCATAACGGCATATTCGACTTTCTTGCCCCGAACCGCAGGAGCAAAGAGGACTTATGCAAACTATATTACAATAAAGACACTGGGACACTATTTTAGTAACATTACACCTTTTTTATCCTCAACAGGACCTTAAATAAAAATGAATTTTAAAAAGCACTACAATATATGGCATGACTTGTAATTTGTTGCTGGAGCTACTCAAGTTTCTCTGTGTTGCACACAAAGAAAGGCTTCTGTCTAGGTAATGAATTGCAACAACTACTAAATGAAAATTTAGCAAGACTTTATCTTCATGACATACAGTCTCTTGCAAACATCTGAGTGGCCGAGATTTCAATAACTTAAAAAACACAATTCAACAAAACGTTACCAAAACAATATAATACACTTAAAACGGGTTATAAAATAATACAAAAATTATTTCAATAACTTTTGAATGTTTGATAACAATGGTTCAAAAACATACCTGCCAATGTTGCCAACTTCCTATTTTTAGCCTATTTATCTTGATAGTCCCCTGATTTCACAATTGTCAGGATCTAGTAGTGTTTATCAGTTTGTGTGGGTCATGGTACCTGGCAACCCAACCCAAGCCAGAGGTGACTGTCTACTGTGGCTTATTAGACTCAATTTCAATTGAATAATATATATTTTATATTTCTAATCATTTTAATGACTTTTTTAATAATGATCTTTTTGCTATAATAAGTGTTTACATGAAATGCTGTCTTACAGTGCCTATAAGGGAAGTACTAGGAAGGTCTTCGATCAAAACAACACTGAGGACCAGTCAGAAGTGAACCCACCAGTTCTGTTACAACGCCAGCTTTTCACTTGAATGTTCATGAACAGTTGCAGTGCTTTACAGAGGTGGAAGATTTTGTCTTTGGAGAATTAAAAAAAGGTAAGCTGACAGCCTTTTACATAACAAGTGCAGCCTTTACACACATGCTGGCTAACTGCCAGAAGGTTTGTTAGCTTTAAAACAAGAAGAAAATGCCTTGTCGGGCATACTAGTCAGTTTGGGCTATCTTGGTGGCTTTATAAATGTGTATATTCAGGGTAGACAATGGAAACTGTCCAAAAAACACAGTGTAAAATAAAGAATTATATTTTGTTTTGGTTAGTATGTAAATGAAGTTGAAAGGAGACCCACAACTTCTAAAACACAGGCCTGACTTTTGCCTTACAGTTTACATGCTGGATATCATCTGTTAAATGCAAGATAAAGGTTGTGATTTTCATTAGAAATTTTGTTTGCTATCTCTTTAGCATCTGTAAGTCAGTAATGGTATAAGAAGAGCAAAATTTAAGCAACTCAGCATTTTCCCTAAGACATGGAAGAAATAGACAAAACCTCACACACCTATTCTTATTTTAGCATGTCTCCTATCACTTCTTCACATCTATAAGAATGGACGATGAAAACAAATAAGTGATTCCTTAATTTGGGGAACATTTGAATTTATTTTTGAAAATACTCACATATAAGCACATTACTTTATTAATATATGGTAAAATACTATATAAAGAATTGCCAGATAGATAGATGTCTTTTTTATTAAAACAAATTTTGAGGGTAATAACATATGATGTTAATGACACATGAGGTTTCTAGTGTTATACAGTCTAAAGTTACTTACACTTCAGGCCAATTACGTAAGTATGGCAATTACATAAGTAAATGTTTGCAAAGATTATATTTCTTCATACAATCTGTGGTGTGATGATAATGATGAAATTGTTTTGTATAAATATGTATGTATTGTACTTATGCAAACCATATGCATTTGAAATATGTAATTTTTAAAAGTATTTTTTCATTGTTCAGAAATATAATACAGAATTACATACATGGTATTGAATCTCTTCATTTTGTCATCAACCTCATTTGTTTTATAGAATTTACTATTTGAAATTGTTTATCTAGCAGTCATTTCGCAAATATTACATACAGTGATTGGAAATCTCGTTTGCTAGCCCAGTCACTGACCTGTAGACTAATATATACACTCTAGCTAGTATTACTGTAGCTCAATTTAAGAAACTGACCAAGGTAAGCTATCTAGCTATCTATGTAGTTACCTTGATAACTTTAGCTTTCAGCTTCATGTTCTCAGTTGTCATTTCTGTCATTTGAATATTCAGTTGTCTCCAGTTATAAAGATGGTTCGAAGACCACTAGGGATTTAACAATACTCCTAGTCCATGAAACTATTTGATTCACTATACTGGGTCACTGATTTAGTATTCTTATAATATTATAATATAATAATAATAATAATAATAATATTATTATAAGAACAGTAATAGTAAGGAAATTGAGAAGATTGCTTTCTAATGACACTGTAGCTGGAAAGCAGGAGGAGTAATGGCACAAGGTACTGATTGTTTGCAAATGTTGGTGTTTAACTTTTACAAACCTAGGGTCATTTTGTGTAATCTTGGTGAAGTACAATTACAGTTACAATTATAAAGACTCTGGGCATCTTAAATATGTCATTAGACCACAAAATTTTAATGAATATGGCTATTTTGTGACCAAAATATTAATTTCCTATAAATTCTGTAAGTTGTTACCTTTACCAATGTGTGCCTAGATACCTTTTTAAAAATTGTTTGTTTGGAGTGTCTGTGAGCTTTATTGTATTTCTGTCCTATTGGATTAAAAATGACTGAAAAGATCACTAAAAAACTCTAAAATACAGCAAGACAGACTTTCAGTCTAAATTGCCTGTTACTATCAGCTGTTTCTAAAAAATAATATTCAACTCTAATTGAAAGACATATTTTTAGTTAATTTTCTTATTAAGGTTATCATATTTATTGATATTTATTCACATATATTTTAGCGCCATAGTAGACATTTTGAGTGAAAGACTAAAGTCCACTATGTTGGTGTTGATTAAATACAGTGCCTCTGAACTGTTGTGGTACATTCGGATGCTCATTGGTAGGTTAAATATATTCCAGACGGTTACCTAGTAAGTACAACTTCACTCTGTTTGGGTGCTTGTTTGTATGTATGCCCACCGCACAAAAAAGGAAGGAGATTTTGAGATTAAATATCATGTTTTTTATTTCTTGTGGTAGAAAGCACACAGATTTAACAGAAATGCTTCCAGTATGTATGAAAAAAGTACAATTGACGTTGCAACGTGTCACGCTGGTCAAGACAGGGTAGCTGTTGGTAGCTTAAATGAAGACTATAAGCTATGAACGTTGCTTCAGGGTCTATGCATTAAACAGTACAGTTGTATTAGATGACAGTATTAACCATTAGATAACATAATTAATACAATTTCCATGATGTACATTGTTGCAGTTTCATGGTGCATTGTTAAATACCTACTTACTGCAGGTTCCCAACAGTCATGTTAGCGTTCTAGTTTCTACCTTTATTATTGAGAAAAGAAAATTAAAATGTTGTTAACAAGTTAGAATAAGTATTTCAAGCCATACCTTTTAAATACCATTTTGTAAATTTATATTCTTTAAGCACTGGTTAAAAACTCTTATTCTCATCTTAATTAAGACAATCAGTATGGCTTAGAGCAAGAAAAGAATGAATAAAATAATGAATAACAAATTTATAAAAAAAGATCAATTATTTAAACAGAAAATTGTTGTAAAAAACTTCTTATTTAACTAAACAGAACATTTATTCCTGTCATTAATGCTGGGACCAACACACCTGGACAACACTTGAGAAAGTTCAACATTCTGTCATTCATGTGTAGTTCTGCTAACCCTGGAGCATTGACAGATTTTGTCTCACTGCCATAATTTTATATTGAATATGTGTTTGTATGTGGATAATTCACCAGATATACATTTTTAGACCATCTGCTTTGAAGCAGTGCTTTTACCTGATGTGTAAGAAAAGAAAATTCTTCTCCCTTGTGATTCAGTCGTAGCTCGACAGAAATTATAGGTGCTTTTTGAATGTGCTCACAAATTTGTTCACAGTTGCCTGGAAACAGGAGGTGGGTCAACTTACCACTGCCTCATCTTACCCCACTTTTTATACTGGGAAAAGGATGGATTTTGCTTACTAGCTAAGTAATTGCATAATTTTTTTACTATGAATTTAAATAGTATCCACCTAAAGCATTAAGCTTTTTAAGTTCATTTTTTAGGTTCACGTACTATGATTTACATTACATTGTGTGGTGTAGTGTATTATGATTGGAATGCATGTGCTGTGGTAGGGATCTGTGAGAACCACTGTAGGTGATAAGTATTTGTATGTTTGGTCAGCTGTGTAACTCCCAGGACTGACCATTTAATTTGCTACACATAATGTAAGTGTTGCACATTTAATAAATGATTGGCTCTGATCTAGTATCTCTAACAATCAGTACTCTGTCAGATCATTCCTAAAAGCCTGAAATCCTGTTCTCCGCTTCTAGGTATAATCCTAGCTTTAAGCTTTCATGGATAACCAGTAAAACTGGTCACAGATCAGTGAGATGTTGCAAAGACCTGCAGTTTATCTCTTTTTTGCTCAGGCAGTGTGGCAGACAGCTATAGCCCAGCCTGGCGGCCCATGGGTGGCGGAGGGAGGTTGATTTTTAAGGTATGGTACTCTTAGAGCCGTGTGGGCATAGTGCCAAGCCAGCGGGCACAGGGTACAGACATGCTGGCCTCATGCCAGTCCTCTGGGCGTGGTGCCCAGGCAACGGCACACTGTCACACTGTGTCCTTTTTAAAACATCCACACGTTCAGGGTCAGGGTCGAACTGACCAGAACCTCCTTTTTAAACAATACTTAAGGAATGCCATATCTTCATTGATATTTCTCCAGGAATGTCAACTCTGTTAATAGTTAATCCCTTAAACATTTTAATATAAAAGAAAATGGGTGAAGTATTTATATGTTGTAGGTGAATGCTTTTGTTTAGACCTATTCAGTACGAACCGGGTCGTTAAAGGGTACAATGTTCTGGACATTGGTCAGATAGTCGCATGTGGAAATTGTATCTCTGGAGGATTTGCTTTTGTTTGTCCTTTCTTGCATGTCATCTACATTACTGCCACTTTGTCAACGCTCTCAGAATATTTTGTCCATTTTTTGTCCATGTTTTTTCACAAACAACACCGTATCACAGATCCTGTCTGGATTTTTCCAGCTAAAGCACTCCACACATCTTTGACTCATTCCTCTTACCCGCTACTCATTTCTCTGAGATCTGAAGTTAGAAAGCTGAATTCACTGGATAACAATGGACAGTTTGGGTTTATTTTGTGAGTGGGTCGAAGCCCGTGTCTCTTGTGGTCCATTGCTGGCTGGGTTTTGGTGCTCCCTGCCCTGCTGGTCACAGTTCGCTGAATAACTGATCCTTTCCCTTGATTCCCCCACGGGACTTGCACATTAGTATTCTGCTCGGGGTCTCTTAGCATAATAGCTTTAAAGCCAGACTCTGACCCTGTTGTCATGGATGCAGCACAATGCAAACACACACACACACACACACACACACACACACACACACACTGCAGGAGCAATAGTGAGTGGCTGCCTGCTTACACTTCGGTCTCTCGTGTGGTGAGAGACTGGCCTATTGTAGTTACCATCTCAGTTCTGTATGTGTAATCAGCATGGATCAATAATTGCTATATATAAACCTGTGTGATTTATCTCAATATTATAATGCAAGCAATTCATTTTCTTTGAGCAGAGTGGCTTGGCAGTTTGGTACTTGGTGAGCCATACAGCAAAGACCTTGACGGGAAGTGAAAGCGTCAATCATTGACGTAGAATACAAGGAGCTGTGAATAAACAATGACTGAAATTCCTCCTGCAAACAATGAGAAAAGACTTTATGCCATTTGTTCTTTGACTATACTGATCAATTCCCTGGTTGTGTCCATTTCTGAAAGATATGACTAGCTTGCCTTCTGTCATGTGAATAATGCTTTATGCACTAAGAAAATGCTAAAATAGGTGAGCGTAACTAGCTAAGCAAGTGTGTCTTTTTAGTCTAAATACAGTTTTACACCGTCTGCCTACTGTGCTGCATTGTGTACACGAAGAATAATAATGGTTCAGCCTCTCTATAAGGAGGCTTTTGAGAGATGACTGGAAAATATGTTGAAAAATGGAATCCCATTACTGTGGCTAATCTGTCACTGTGCTCTTCATCCCAGATTAGTCACCCCTCAGCCCAGACCTGTTGAGGATAGGACCACAGGCTGCCCTGAACCTGCGTTGATCAGCGTTCGCGAAAGCCAGCCGCCTCGGATCTATAGGTGATGCTCATGTGCTAATGTTAATGAGAGGCAGCAGTGTGAAAAATGTAGCAGCACCAGATCTGCAGATTTCATTATTTGATCAGTATTGCAGCAGGCATGTCTGGCCTTCATGGATTTGCCAGGAGTAATTTGTATGGTGGTGCTGCTCTCTCTCTTTCTCTCCCTCTTTCTCTCTCTCTCTCTCTCTCTCTCTCTCTCTCTCTCTCTCTCTCAGTCTATCACGTCTGCTTTGCTCTCTTGCTTTTTTTCTTCTTCCTCCTCTCACACTTCACTCTCATCTCTTTCACTCCAATTCCTCACTCTCTCTCTTTTTTTCTCTCTCACTTTCCCTTCTCTTTCCCTCTGTCTCCCTCTTTCTGTTTCTCTTTTCCTCTCCCTCTCTCTTTCTCTCTGGCTGTGAGAAAAAGGAGGGAGTGTGGTGAAAAGGGAGATTGTGTGGAGCTGGGGTGCTGAAGATGTCAGCTGTCTCGGGCTCAAGGGCGTCCAGAACAAAGGCGCTTTTCACCCCCTCCGACACATCCCTGGGCCTAGGCTCCCCTGTGCCATTCAGGCCCGGCGCTCGTCACCAAAAAATCATACCTCCATTCAGCCCTGCAAATCAATTTCCTGATAAGCGGGAGGAGGGGGGGTTTGGTGCTCTGCATTGGGTGGTGGGTTGAGGGGTGCATTGGGCTTCAGTTAATTGGGGAGCAGGGAGCAGATTGAGGGATTTGAAGCTGTCTTTGTGTGCGTTTGTCAATTGGCTGAAGGGTGGGTGGGTGGGGGATCAGGGCTGCTAGGAGCAGTAAGTGACAGCAGCCAGATAACCAGTCAAAGGGCCAGAATAATACAGGAAGCCGCCCCTGTGCAAAAAAAAAAAAAAAAAGGAAAGGAAAAAAGACTCACACATCCGATAGGGCTGCCTCAGGACTCTCTCAGGAACCCCACAGGAAGGACCCAGGCTCAAAGGGAAGGGTTGTTCAGCTAAAAAACACTACATCAGATGGCTGAGGGAAATGGAACCAAGTACCAAGTACAGGCCTCTTTCTCTCTCTCTCTTTTTTATTAAGTCGAGTATAAGTGACCTGGATGTTCTCGGAAAAAGCAAGTCAGCAGAAAATTAGCATGCAGAGATGACCAGATAGAGAGAGGGTGTGAGAGAGAATGACTGTCTGTCCATTTTTTGTATTTGGGCCTTTGAGAGGACCAGATGTGCTCATGATGATAGAAAAACATACATTTTGTAGAAGTAACAAAACAACAAGAAGCTAAAATAAATACAGTATTTTTCTCAGAAAACTAAAATGAGCCACAAGACTTGTTACTAAGGTGAAGGTTAGCGTTCTGTTTAGGTGCCGACACAGTATTTGGCTACAGTGCAGGGTGGTGTTTGTATGAGTGAGCAGTAGCAGAGAAGGAAAAGTGAAGATGGAAATGGAGCTGTGCTCCATAGTCTCTGCATAGCCATCCTGCCGGTTGGAAAAATCCCCCCAGTGCCACAATATCAATTACAATTCCTGCCCGCAAATGCGATGCAAGGCTACGGGGCACCGAGATTAAAATTCAATTTGTTATCGGCCAATAACAGAGTCTCGCAATGCGCTTCCAGCCTTTTCCGCAATCAGGTGCTGCGGAGTGAGCAAAGTATTGTGTGGCAAGATAATCTTGCTGGTAACAAATAGGGCCTGCGTCTTCCTCTCATCTGCTGTACAATATGAATTACTGTCATTTAGGGATCTGATTGATATGAGCGGGCACACTTTCATTGCATTTTTAGGTTGTTTCACATAGCTTGCCCCATTTAAAGATGTGCCAAATCCATCTGCTTCTCTTAGTTTCTTTTATGGCGGCCATTAGTGATGGAGAAATGTAGGAAACAGGTAGGCATTGCTTGTGTGTATATGTGAACGAGACAGGTACGATGTTGTGTATTGCACATTGTGGTATTTAAGATGATGTATAGGAGTTAAGTGATGTTATATAGAGCAATATTAGTAAGCTATTAACCAGGAAATCACAGAGAAATCCCAGAAAGACAATAAATGTGGAAGTAGCAAAGCTGTATCAATTATCATAGTAACCTGGGGAGCAAAAGGAGGTGATGGTCAGTGGCAGGGATTATATTTTCATTTAGATTAATATATAAATACTGACGCATTTGTTTAATTGTTTGCATAACCAGATAACATGGGAAATCCCAGAAAGACACAAGTTGAAATTAGCATGTTTTTAACTATGACGTCAAGTGAAAACAAAGGCTTTTTAAAAAGTAAAGGTCATAGAAATGACCACAGGGGGAAAAATATGATTTGCATTATTGACATACTGTGTTTTGCTTATGTTAAATATTTTCTTGATGGAATTTGTAAAAAATTTGGCTAAATGGAAATTAGACATTAAAAATCACAACATTCTCCTGGGTGGCCTTCAGTATACTTGGGAGGGCTAGAATGAGTTGGAAATGGTGTGAAGGTATGAGCATCAGAGTTATTATCAAATAAAACGATTACTAAATGGATCTGTTAACTGTATTAAAGATGAAAATGACAGGTTAAATGTAATGACAACTTAGTTGTGCGTTGTCTACTGAAATTATTTTTACTTAAGTAACACTTCATTTCAAAAGTACAGACATCATTAATATAAAGTTGATCCCCCTTTTGATAATATAACAGCCCTTTCAGGCAGAGGCACTACATTTTATAACATGACTGCAGAGATTTAGTTCTAATTAAGTTGCAAGAGCATTAGTGATATTTGTCATTGATTTTGGCCCATAAGGCTTAACTCACAGTCAGTGTTTCAAATTCATTCCAAAGGTGTTCAATGTCCTCGTATGCTGTAGCATAAAGATTCACAGTCATTGGAACAAAGGCCCTAGCCATGAAAACACTCTCAGGCATTTGTTTTACCAAACCTTATCTTTGGCACTATGCATTCAGTGGTTAAAAGTGGTGATTCATTAGCTTGGCATGGTGATCTGTCTGATCTGTTCCATGATACTCTTGATAAAACCCTTGGTGCTCTTCTGTGGGATTGTGTGAACCACCGTTTATATTTCACAATAACAACTGACCTGGGCAGCTCTTGTTATAGAGAGGGCGTTTTATGATGGTGCCATGTTAAAGGGGTTATGGAAAGAGGTTTTCATATCTGTCTGTTTTACTCCCATTGTTTTTGTGTGGAGACTTCAGTTCATATTTAAAACCAGGCCTAACAAGTTATTTTCTATTTTCCCTCTTAGACCTGGGTTTACTTACCATCTTCTATTAATGTTCATCTCAATAATGTGGTTGACTCCTTAAAGTAGGTGTGTAAATGGCTTTTGTACTACATGCTGTGTGATGGGCTTCAAGTATACAGTTGTGTAGATACAAAAATGATTGAAGTTGATCAAAGCTTTACCATAGCTTATTATTTTTATCTCAGAAGTAAATGATTGTGGCCAAAATAATGCTGGAGGATCTATAACATATAATCTATAAATGCATTTTTATTATATTGCAATATGTATTACAATCATAATATGCAATATGTAGTCACTATACTGTTGTTTTGTTCATATCATGCTGCCATGGTGTGGTTGCATTTATGTTTTGTGTCTGTGTGTGAATTTGTTTTGGGTTGGTGGGTGTTGGTGGCACAGGGCAGCAGCTGGGAGCTGGAGCTCAGCTGGAGAGAGAGAGAGAGAGAGAGAGAGAGAGAGAGAGAGAGAGAGAGAGACAGAGAGACAGACAGAGAGAGAGAGAGAGAGAGAGAGAGAGAGAGAGAGAGACAGAGACAGAGCGATAGAGAGAGAGAGAGAGAGAGAGAGAGAGAGAAGCTTGGCTTGCTCTCCCAGCTCTAACAGAGAGAGCACAGTCAAGCATAGCAAACAGGATCCACCTTTCTGCTTGGCTAATTTTCCCTATTAAAACAGCACAGCAGGAGACTCAGCAGTAGAAAGGGACTGAAACAAGGGTTGTTTTAAAATGTGTCTGTCTGTCTGTCTGGAGGGAGGGATTTAGTCCAGGGGTCATGTTTTGAGCTAAACTAATGCCCGCTGATATTAATTTCCCAATGCCGCTTTGTATCGCGCTGAGTTCGTTCCTTTGCATTGGGGTGTGATCTGCCTTTTTCAGTCATTATGTTTCATATTATTTGTGTCTTTCATTTGTTTGCAGAGTCATCTTTTTTTTCCTTCCTCCTGACTAATTTCATCAGATTCCAATTCCTCTCTGTCTGAACTGTGCCATAACTTAATCCCTGCTTCCATCTCTTTGACAAGAAAATCCAGCTTCTTAATGCATGAACACTCTCCTCTCTCTCTCTCTCTCTCTCTCATCCTCTCTTACCCCACCTCCCACCTCTCTCTCTCTTTCCCCACACACCCCTTTTTACTACCTTCCTTTACTGCTTACTGCTTTCTGGCTACCTGAGCATAAGCCCTCCCTTCTCTTTCTCGTTCTCTCCCCTTCCTCCTTCTTCCTCTCCTCCACCTTTAGAGTCTCATATATAATGTCTGACTATTTGGTTTTGGCTAGCTGGGTGGCTCTGAAATCAGATGGACCACAATCATGGCTTCAAAATGGTCATGGCAAAAAAAGATAAAACACTAAATCTGTTTTAGAAACATATCAGAGTATACATGGTTCTGTAGTTAGTGTGGTGTATATATTCTTTGAAATATGGAAACTGATGACAGCCCACAAACTCAGACCCACGTCTGCCCTAAGTATTAAGTTGATTTAATCCTTCTCAGACGATTTTACTGTTTTTCTTCTGTTTGATGGTCTTTCCTTATGAAATTGTGAGATGTGTATCTGTTATATCCTTATCTGTCTGTTTTTGTTACTGTACTTTTAAAACTGATATGTAAATGACCTTATGATTTGCTGCCCTGTATTCACAAGCGACGCAGGCAGAGTCACTCCTCATAACTTCATTGTGAATGGGCAGGGATAAACAACTATATACTAAATGGGCGGGTATATGCAAATGTTTTGCAATCAAACAACCAACAGTGATTTTAAAATGGGCTATTTTTTCCTGCTTAGTTCAATATAAGAACTGTTGGGTCTTTGGAGTGAGTGGTACATTTTGAAAGTTTAACAGTGTTTACATACAATAACAATGTTTTTGTCATTTAAAAAGTGAGGAACATTCAGTTTTTCCTTTAAAATAGTATGTGAATGACACACGCCTCTATAAAGCATCATATTGCGGCCTGCTACATAGTGCGAAGACTGTTTTAGTTTTTTTTTCTTTGTACTCGTTTTTTATATACTCCCGTGTTGGAGAGGTTCTGAATTGATGGATGTGTGCCACCAAGAAAAACTCATCTATGAAGATAAGTGATGACAAGAAAGTCCGTCCTTCTTACTGCAAAAGTGCAGTAGGCTTTCTTGCAAACACACAATGTATGCACGCATACCCACATGCACACATCTGACTAATGAGAGGAAAAAAAATACATGACACAACCGCAAACTCCTCGGCACTTTCTGGCTTACGCTGCAGGAAGAAAAAAATACGCCTAATCTGTTTTTAAATAAAGCTAACTTTTTGTAATCAATCCTGTACTTAGAAGGCTGTCATTGATATATGACTTGTGTGCTTTCGTGCACCTCTCGAGCTGCTGCGTCGGTTTTCATCCCGCCAGCTGAGTAGAATACTAATCGGGGGATAGAATTTATGTCGAGGCGTTATCGGAGAGTGGGTCTCTGGAGAACCCGTGAAACACTGGCCTTGTGTGGCAGGTTGGGGGGTGGGATTTTGTGCGTGCGCGCGTGTGGTGGGGGGTGGCGGGGAAGCTGTGTGCTTGCAGAATAAGAGGGATCGTAGGGATTACATTTAATAATTTATTTACATGGCGGGAGAATCTGTCATTTGTATGCACAGCTTAAAAAAGGACTGCAGTGGGAGCCACGCAGGCTTGCACAGCTGAGGCTCTTTAATGCGCGGAGACCGCCGATGTCACGTAACACTGCCTCATATCCAACTTTTTTTTCATTGTCGGTTTGGTTGTGTTTTGTTGCATTGACCTTAAGCACAGTGTAAGAATGTTTATGCCTATCTTCAACAAAACAGAAAGAGGATTTCTATTAGGAGGCGAGCTCTATGGCAAAATGTAACATTGCGATTAGCGGTATATAAAAAATATTTTTCAGACCCTTTTGAATGAGTTGGAACACATTAAATGCATCAGACAGACCGTAGTGCCATATTTTAATCTCAATATTTGTTTGCACTATAGTCGATTAAGACTGAATTAGCTTTATTCACCAAACAATTCCTTTTGAAAAGAAAGTACACAAGTAAAGCAAGTCTCTTGCTTCTATGTGATTTACTATGCATGTTAAAATGCTGATTTGCTTACAGGCTCCATATCTGTCTTTTTTTTGATGTTAGTTAAGTGATCTGGAAGTACTGATGATAGTTAATATACATTTGTCATAGCATTATGTATCTCATATTGCCCACCCTTATTTTTCTATTTAGCATACTATCTGTTAGTTGTGTACTCTACTTCTTTACTTAAAAATATGAAAATTGCTGTGTGTGTGTGTGTGTGTGTATGTGTCTGCATGTGTGTTTGTGTTCTTTCTCCCAGAATGCATAGTCATCGGTCACCTCTAGTCTACATGCACTTGAGTTATTGATTGGCTGACCTTGCAAAGCAGAGAGTTAGGGGACAGTAAATGGCCGGACACGCTGCTATTCATCCACACAGTGGCCCGCACTGTACATTTACACTAGATTTTTCTGTCCAATTCCATGCTGTTAAAACACTACAAGGAAATTGAAAGTGTGCTTGGGCCAATACTTTGTGTTGCTTACATTGTACTCACTATATGACCATTAACATGACTTTGTCTTGTTATATTATTTTATCTCTCTCTTCTATCTCTCTGTAGTTTAGATAAGGTGTATTAAAACAAATCAAAATATATTTAAAATATGTATTAGGAAATATTGATAAATCCCGGATATTTCTTTTTAATCAATCAATACTATGAGTACTACAAAAAGTTGCATATTACTAACTTAGCCTAATGTTTATCTTATTGATTAATAGTTTCCCCTTAAAGCTTAGACTGAATAGAAAGCTGGGATAAGGTTTCAAGGCTTTTGACAATATTCAGTCCACAGTGGAGGAGGGGATGGCAGCCAACCATCACGACCTGTCAGTCAGATCACCAGAACCCGAGCCATGGATGCAAATGAGTGGCTTGATTTGAGTCCTCAGATGGTGTGTGTGTGTGTGTCTACTCTGGGCCCTTTTTGAGGTGTCAGCTTCGCTCTTTGCACTCTCTGATGCCTGATGGGTCCCAGCGTCTCCATCACACGGCAGTGTGCTCGCAGCTCCGCTCATTGTCACTTTGGTTTACGGCGACGTTCACATCCCGGCATGGTGTGTGTGTGTGTGTGTGTGTGTGTACGTGAGGGTCTGGCCTGGCCTGGGCATGCCAAACTGTCAAAGAGCTGATGGCTCAGTGCTGAAACAAGAAGCCTGTATCCACCCCGAGCAGCTGGGATTCATTGCATTGGCTTTTGCCTCCTCCAAATCCCGTCTGGAGTGAACCGAATTAGCATAGTTTTACCTGCGTCCAAATGAATGCACTGACCTGAGAAAACGCCTCTATGTAGAGTGGTGGGATTTTGGCATTTCATACCAGCTCTGTTGTGGGCTTTATGTACAATATTACCTCAACAAATTAGACTACAGTTGGTAGTAATACTGAGTCTTGTTATTAAAAACCAAATGGAATAATATTAGTATGAGGCCTCAGTTTCACTGTCCTGTTTCAGGGTTAGTTCTGACTTTATAGAACATTCAAGACTAAAATAATTTCTAGCTCAGTTGTCTGAATATCAGACATATTCACAATTGATTGTATGGTTTAGTCTCTCTACATGTTTGAAATTTGCAATTTGAAATGTTGCTCTACCAAAATAGAATCAGTGTTTTTCCAGAGATATGAGGCTGAAGTGGTATTACCATGCAGCATTCTCAAAACAAAACAAAACAAAAAAAACCTCCTAAATACACAATAAATGTGAATACATTGTGTTTTACATCCACATTTGATGATTTTCACATTGATATCAGAAAAAAATTATGTCCATCTCAATTATTTACAGTAGAATCTCAAGAATAAGCATATATTTCTATAGGAGTATTTAAAAATAGTGTGCTTTGGACTGTCAAATATGTATTTTGGTTTGCAATAATAAAGGACCAAGTACTTCTGTGACTAAAACTACTACTGTCACTAGCACACTGATACTATAATAATAATAATTATAATAATAATAATAATGTTTTAATAGAGAGAACCCGTCATGCCGTTGGCAGCTAAAAGTGCTTTACTGAGAGTTGACATTAGTAATGGGAAGGAACTGCTACTACTACTACTACATGCACACGCACATATACATACATATATATATATATATATATATATACATACACATATACAGTGGTGTGAAAAAGTGTTTGCCTCTATGATTTCTATTTTTTGCATGTTTGTCACTCTTAAATGTTTCAGATCATCAAACAAAATATTAGTCAACACAAGTAAACATGAAATGCACGTTTTACATGAAGGTTTTTATTATTAAGGGAAAAAAGATACATTTACATTTAGTGCTTAGTGTTCTGTTGGCTAATATTCCAGCTAGTAGGAAGTTTAGAGCCTAAAACTCACCACGAGCTCAGACACTGCCCGAACAGTGGGCCAGTGCTGGTACCTAGAGAAAGGTCATTAGAAGTGCAACACAATACACATACACAATACACATACATGGTCCTGTATGAAAACATGTTTGCCCCCTAAACCTAATAACTGGTTGGGTGACCCTTAGCAGCAACAACTGCAATAAAGAATTTGCGGTAACTTGCAGTGACTCTTTCACAGCGCTGTAGAGCAATTTTGGCCCACTCATCTTTGCAGAATTGTAATTCAGCCACATTGGAGGGTTTTCGAGCATGAACCACATTTTTAAGGTCATGCCCCAGCATCTCAATAGGATTCAGGTCAGGACTTTGACTAGGCCACTCCAAAGTTCTCACTTTGTTTTTCTTCAGCCATTCAGAGGTGGACTTGCTGGTGTGTTTTGGATCATTGTCCTGTTGCAGAACCCAAGTTCTTTTCAGCTTGAGCTCGCAAGCAGATGGCTGGACATTCTCCTTCAGGATCTTTTGGTAGACAGTGGAATTCATGGTTCCATTTATCACAGCAAGTCCTCCAGGTCCTGAAGCAGCAAGACAGCCCCAGACCATCCCACTACCACCACCACATTTTACTGTAGGTATGATGTTCTTTTTCTGAAATGCGGTGTTGCTTTTACGTCAGATGTACACACCTTCCAAAAAGTTCAACTTTTGTTTCATCAGTCCACAAAGTATTTTCCCAAAGGTCTTGGGGATCATCAAGATATTTTCTGGCAAAATTGAGACTTTATGTTCTTTTTGCTCGGCAGTGGTTTTTGTCTTGGCCATGTAGGCCATTTTTGCCAAGTCTCTTTCTTATGGTGGAGTCATGAACGCTAACCTTAACTGAAGCAAGTCAGGCCTCCAGTTCTTTGGATGTTGTTGTGGGGTCTTTTGTGACTCCTTGGATGAGTCGGCGCTGCGCACTTGGGATAATTTTGGTCGGCCGGCCACTCCTGGGAAGGTTCACCACTGTTTTACGTTTTTGCCATTTGTAGATAATGGCTCTCACTGTGGTTCGCTGGAGTCCCAAAACTTTAAAAATGGCTTTATAACCTTTTCCAGACAGATAGATCTTAATTACTTTATTTCTCTTTTGTTCCTGAATTTCTTTGGATCTTGGCATGATGTCTAACTTTTGAGTATCTTTTGGTCTACTTCGCTTTGTCAGGCAGGTCCTATTTAAATGATTCCTTGATTGAGAACAGGTGTGGCAGTAATCAGGCCTGGGTGTGGCTAGAGAAATTTAACTAAAACCACAGATTTTTTAACTGGGGGCAAACACTTTTTCACACAAGGCCATGTAGGTTTGGATTTTATTTCTCCCTTAATAATAAAAATCTTCATTTGAATACTGTATTTTATGTTCACTTGTGTTGTCTTTGATTAATATTTAAATTAGTTTGATGATCTTGATCTTAATGATGATTCAATTCTGTCATTTTTAATATAAACATATTTGTAGTTTGTAAATCCAGTACCCATATTGGTTAGTTTTATGAGTGTTATTGTCATCATAAAGGATGAAACAAACTTGGCAGATGGTGAGTTTAGCATTAAGGTTAGTTTGAGTTAAAATGGAATAAATAAATTTGAGTTACAGCAGCAAGTGATATTTTAGTGGGATGGTGGAGATAAAATAAATGCTTTAAAGAGTTCTTTCAGGACTGTTCAGATATTTACTTTCCTGCTTTATACCAGGCAGTTTTTCTTTGCTGAACATCTGTCTAGAGTCACAGTAGCAACCTTTTACCTATACTGCGGTAATGTAACAACAGTAGCACAGCCCAACTATTCAGCGACTTAAACAAAGGAAAAAGAAGATTCCAACATAAAACTTAAGGGAAGTACAAAACTATTACGTAGGGACATATATAGAATCGCACTAAAACCTCTTAGCACACCCAGCAACTATCAACATAACTGAAGTTGGCTAGGCTTATTCTTGTCATTTTTATGTATACCATCAGAGAAGAGTTTTGTCTATCAGGTCCCCCAACTGTCTCCTGGAACCTACGCCTAGTCCACTAGTTAAATCATGCCTTCCCACTCTTTGCCCATGGGGAAGAGTGATCACTGTCCTCAGTCATCAGTGACTCTCTTTAGGTTATGTTTGGTTTGGTTCAGGTTTCAAGGTCGAACATTAGAGTTGGTTTTTGTCACCCCAGACCTTAAGACTCCAGGGCTTCATCCTGAAGACTTTATGAACTACCGAGCCCATTTTAAGCCTTTTCTTAGCAAATTGCTTGAGTGTGCAGTGGCCACCCAGCTGATAGATGGGTTGTAAATATTCTTGCTCTTGCTGCATTTAGGTGCTCATTGGAAGGTTGTATATACAGTACCAGATGGTTAACTAGTCAGCGCCACTTTACTCTGTTTGGAAGTTTGTTTGTAGAAACGCCCACCACACAGAAATAGAAAGTGAAAGATCCAGAGAATAAATATCCTGCTTTTTATTTGCTGTGTTAAAAGCCACACAGATCTCGCAGACACACAGAAGGTATATATATGTTCATGTCACATCTCATAGACTTGTGTATCATCTAGAATTCCAAGTTCACCAGTATGAGCACAATTTACAAAAAAGGAACAGTCAGTATTACTCAGTTTCCGACACCACTCAATCGCAGCTGCTGCATTTGACACAGTGTGTGTGACATAATTTTGTCTCATTTGGTAGGGCATGATGATTGTACCTGTAGAAATATTCCAAACTTGCTTCAAATAAAACCTCTTCACATTAACTAATGGTGGAAGTAAAAATAGCCATGAAATACATTAAATCCTCTGACAGATTCCTACCTGCTGCTTTAATCAATTGTTTGGCTGATGTAAATACAATACAAAATAAAAAATACAAAAAATAATAGAATGAAATACAAATACATTGCATCAATATTTCTGGGCGACACAAAACATAATTAAATACATAATTATACATAATTAACACAATTAAAACCTGGTCCTGTATTGCTCAGAATATGACTCCACATTCTCATTCAACAACTTAATGACACGTCTTCTCTTTCCAATTCTGTAGTTGAGGTCCATATCCATGCTTCTATTACATCAACGCGTGACTATTGCAGTGTGGTTCTTTATGAGCTTCCTGCCTGTGGTCTAAAGAAGTTGCAGTATATCCAGAATTCAGTTACTAGGGTTTTTATGCATACCAGACCATGAGAACATAAAACTCCACCTCTCAAGTGTTTACACTGGCTCCCTGTCCACTTTCATATGCCTTATAAAATACTTCTTTTGTTTTTTAAGTCTACATCGTCTCACAGCCTCTTACCTTCTCCTGTTGCAAAAATATCTCCTTTAGAATATTTTCTGTCATCTCTGACCTACTATTTTCTGATGATATTTAACTTTAATTAATTGTAGCCTATAATAATAATAATAATAATAATAATAATAATAATAATAATAATAGTAATAATAATAATAATAAATGAAAATTAATAATTATTATTATTGTTATTATTTTCTGTCCTTTTTTAATCTTAACCCAACTTGTTTGTTACAGTACTAATTAAATAATTACTCTGAATGCTGACTCTGAATGCTGATTCTCCTACAGAGATATGAAATACAAAAGAGATATAATGTTACTGTCTTGAGAAATCTGTGCACAATATGACTTTATTGATCTCTGTTGAAACTCAAATGGATACATAAACGATTACTGGAGTGAAGCCTTTTGCACTTTGTTTCTGTATATACAGTGGGGTGTGAAAGTTTGGGCAGCCTAGTTAATTTTCCTGATTTACCTTTATTAAGCATTTATTGTTTGGATAAAAAAATTCTGTTAAATATATCATATTGGGAACAAACACAGTGATATTTGAGAAGTGAATTGAAGTTGATATGATTTACAGAAAGTGTGCAATAATTGTCTAAACAAAATTAGGCAGTTGCATAAATTTGGGCACTGTTGTCATTTTATTTATTTCAAAACCTTTAGAACTAATTATTGGAACTCAAATTTGAACTCAAAAAGTTCAGTGACCCTTGACCTCCATACACAGGTGACTCCAATTATGAGAAAGGGAATTTAAGGGGGGCAATTGTACGTTTTTCTCCTCTTTACATCTTCTTTGAAGAGTCGCAGCATGGGAGTCTCAAAACAACTTTCAAATGACCTGAAAACAAAGATTGTTCACCGTCATGGTTTAGGGGAAGGATACAGAAAGCTATCTCATAGATTTCAGCTTTCAGTCTCCACTGTGAGACACATTGTGAGAAAATGGAAGACCACAGGCACAGTTCAAGTCAAGGCTCGAAGTGGCAGGCCAAGAAAAATCTCGAATAAACAGAAGCGAAGGATGTTGAGAACAGTCAGAGTCAACCCACAGACCAGCACCAAAGACCTACAACATGATTTTGCTGCTGATGGAGTCACTGTGCATCGTTCAACTATTCGGTGCACGTTACACAAGGAGATGCTGTATGGGAGAGTGATGCAGAGGAAGCCTTTTCTCCGCCCACATCACAAACAGAGCCGATTGAGGTATGCTAAAGCACATTTGGACAAGCCAGCTTCATTGTGGAATAAGGTGCTGTGGACTGATGAAACTAAAATAGAGTTATTTGGGCATAACAAGGGTCGTTATGCATGGAGGAAAAAGAACACAGCACTCCAAGAAAAACACCTGCTACCTACAGTAAAATTTGGTGGTGGTTCCATCATGCTGTAAGGCTGTGTGGCCAGTACAGGGACTGGGAATCTTGTTAAAGTTGAGGGACGCATGGATTCCAATCAATATCAGCAGATTCTGGAGACCAATGTCCAGGAATCAGTGACAAAGCTGAAGCTGCGATGGGGCTGGATCTTCCAACAAGACAACGACCCTAAACACTTCTCAAAATCTACTAATGCATTCATGTAGAGGAACAAGTACAACATTCTGAAATGGCCATCTCAGTCCCCAGACCTGAATATTATTGAAAATCTGTGGTGTCACTTAAAGAGAGCTGTCCATGCTCGGAAACCATCAAACCTGAATGAACTAGAGATGTTTTGTAAAGAAGAATGGTCTAAAATACCTTCAGCCACAATCCAGACTCTCATTAGAAGCTATAGGAAGTGTTAGAGGCTGTTATTTCTGCAAAAGGAGGATATACTAAATATTGAGTTAAGGGTTTTTTTTGGTGCCCAAATTTATGCACCTACCTAATTTTGTTTAGACAATAATTGCACACTTTCTGTAATTCATATAAACTTCATTTCACTTCTCAAATATCACTGTGTTTGTCCCCTATATGATATATTTAACTGTTTTTTTTATCCAAACAATCTTTATAAAGGTAAATCAGGAAAATTAACAAGGCTGCCCAAACTTTCGCACCCCACTGTATCTATCTAGCTATTTATGGTCAAAGTTGTATATGTTGTATATGAGTTTAAAACCTTGTTCCAAAAAAAGTTAGGATGCTATTCAAAATGTGAATAAAACACATGTGCAAATCATGCAAACCCATGTATTTAATTAAATAAATTGAGGGTGAAAAAAAGGAATTAATATATATATATATATATATATATATATATATATATATATATATATATATATACTAAAAAACAAACAAAACACCTGCATGAAGCATATGTGGCACTAATTCCTTTACTAACTTCACTACTAATGGTCACCCATGTCATGTGCACTCATCATGAATGCTGACTTGAACGGTGAACTGATAACAAACCGGAGGGTTCCTCTTCTCTTAGGAGTATGCTGTGTCCGTGTCAATGATTTCCAAGAAGAATTATAATTCAAAAATCTAATTTTGATTGGTTGGACTATAGGACACTTTCCCACTTGGTACTCCATAGAGGTTGGTGGTGTTTCTAGATTTATAGATAGTTTTCTAGATATATTTGGTTTCTTCTTTGAATGGTAAAGTTTTAACTTGCATGTGTGGAGCAGTGATGAACTCTATTTGATGGCTCTCATAAGTGTACCTGATCCCATGCAGTATTTTCACTACAGATTCATGTCTGTTTTTGATGCAGTGCTGGATTTTTCGTTTTAGAAACTTCTATTCTTTAATTGTTGTAATATTTGGTCCATTCACAGAATGGGGAACCCCTCCCAAACTTTACTTCTGAAAGACTTTGTGTGATACTCTTTTACCTGTTGCCATTTAAGCGATGTAGTGCTGTTTTATTTACAGTTTACACAGTGTCTCCAATGTTTTTGGAAACAAGAATGTAACTGTATATTGCTGTCCCTTTTAAAAAAGCTGGGAGCTCTATTATAAAAGGGTAAAATTGAAGAGAGGTAAAACAGTGGCTGCTGGCCATGCCTGGGGATACTGATTTGGGACACACAGTTCTCCCTGACTGAATCAAGGGATTGTAGATTTCTGTATTAGTGAACAGTCAAGAAATACTTGGAAAAAGCAGTACTGGATTTATTTTTTCTCTATTGAGAATTCCGTTGCAGCCACTGTTTCGTTCAGCTAGATGCAAATTAGCAGTTGTAATGAGATCTTTAAAATCTGAATCATATTTGTATGTGTTTTTAATGAAACGTTGGAAAGTTTGAGATGTTATTTGTTTGTGTTTTTCCTTATTACTATAATGTGTTTTAAATAAAATGAGACATTTTTCTGTTGCTATTTTGCAAATAAAGTTGATGCAAATCATTCAGATTTTGCAGGGGGTCTGTGGTAAAAAAGCCACCACTTTTACTGAGACTTTTAAACAATAGCCTTTAGGTTATAAAAAGCCAGAGGATGGTGCTAGTGTACCTCTTTACAATTAAATGTTTGTTATGAAGATTCCTAAAGGCTATCATGCTAAATAAAGTAAAACAGCAATAATTACTGGAGAATGCTTTAAGTTAGGGATGATTTCTGGGAATTTTCTGCCAGTGGCTGTTCTGATACATACACATTTGTAAAATGTAGAAAAACATTCTGTAAGTGATACGATATTAGAAACACCTTTTCTCTTCACTTTTTTCATTAAATTTTCTAAAGAACCATGTTTAAAACCAAGATTATGATGATGAACAGCCTATTTGAATTATTTCAAGGTTCTTTGAACCTTAACATTCTTCAAACCACACATCTCATTTACAATTGTTGCTTAGGTAACCAAAATTGACTTTTTAATAGCAACACACATAGTTTTTAAAGGTAGCATAAAATAGCATTACACTTAATATTACAAATGTAGTAGTGTCATCAAATATTAGTTTGAAATATGTTAGCAGGACACAGATATAATTAAGATGTGATTAAGATATGGCTGTATGTCATGACTTTGGGTTATTGTTCTCTACCAATAGTCCCTCCTCGTGGTTCATGTTTCACATAACTTAGGATGGAGAGTAGCATATTAAGTGTGAAAAAATATACAGCTCCTTGGTAGAGGACTAACTTTTATTCATATGGCAGCTTCAGCTTTGGACAAATCAAGGTTTGCATTTTCTTTCAGCCAGAGAATTTCAGGGCTAGGCTTCCTCAGGCTCATCTACACTAGTTGAAGCATTAAACTTGGAAGAAGTTACCCCCGGGGTAATTTATTTGTTTCCACTGCCTTGGTATCAGTCTTTAATGGGCACTTGAGTGTACCTGTAATCACTGTATGCTCAACCATGGAGTTTAAAGCCTCAAACATACCTTAGTTCCCTCCATCTGGCAGAGGTTGTTATACGTATGGCATCTGTGATGTTTTAACAAGCAGAGTTTCAGGAAGTTCCGTTTTCTCACTTACTAATGCAGTAGTCATCTCTTTATTAGATGGATAAATAGATAGACAGACAGACAGACAGACAGACAGATAGATACTTTATTGATCCCAAAGGAAATTTAACAGCATTACTGTAAAGCAAAGCATAGCAGTTGCATTTTTCAGTTTACTGATTTAAAACAAACACTGCACCGTACTGTACTCCAGGACAAGCACTGTATTACTGATACTGTTTCCTTGTTACCCTGCTACATATGAGGACATCTGCTAGACAGCTTGAAGAAATAAGGAATCATATTAAGGCACTTTAAGGTTTTTCCAGAGATGTAATCTGTCCTTTAGAGTGTCCTTTCTTAATTGAAAAGAAAGGCAGCATGGGATGTGCTTGCGCTAGGTAGTTGACTAGGGGGCATACATTGCATATGTTGCGTTAATTACATTAGCAACAACAGCAAAGACCTGCATAAAGATCTGCAAAAATACTTTCTAAGTGACTTGGTCGTCTCTACCTTTTTCCCACATGCACATCACATCGCAAGGTATACAGTCTGAAGCTCTCCCAGTAATTTAAATATTTTGTGAATAATTTCATATCTATTCACAGCTGCTTCACTTGCCATAGCATGTTACTGAATGTCTTTCATATAAAAAAAGAAAGTAGATAGAGTAAATAGATTTGGAGGCTAATAAACACAATTTAGAAATTTCACAGAAACCAACTAATCTGTTGTTGGGGAAATACTTGTTTTTTGTAGTTTCTATTGTGTCACCACAAATATAACTCCAAAAATGTATTTCTGTCTTATTTACAACAGTAGTTGTTAATGTGAGTTTGTGACTAAAACTGGGTTTGTACTGTAGGAAATGAAAAAAGCCAAAAAGTCTTGTTTCCTTTTTTGTATGCAAAGTATGCAAATTACTCCATACACTTCTTATTGTTAGTAGTTAATGGTAGTCAGATATCTGTAACTTTAAAACTAAAAGTAATATATAAATTATTTGTGCTAAAAGAAGTTTGCTTGATAGACAGAAAATAAAGTGATACAGGGAAATGGTATACCAGAAAGCAGCATGACTGTGGCAGTGCAAATCCACCTGGTATAATCTATTTTCAGGATTTCAGAGATTACTTTAACTCTCTGAATGTAGTACGTATGTTCCACTGACTGCTGAACCACTAGAAAAGTCCAGAGACACAGCCCCGTAAACACTACCTCTAATCAAATAACAGCAACTTCCAGGTCCAGTGTCGTCCAGTCTCGCAAATATCCCTTCCTCCAGTCCTAGTTCTCCTTTGGTGTGGCTCCACCTCCTCCCCCTTTTCAACCACATGCTGAAGCAATTAGCACCAGGGGAGAAATATCCAAAACACAATATGAAGATGATTGATGGTGCTGTCAATAAGGCGAACATGTTTTAACATCTGAATAATTTGCTTGCAAATAGAATACATCGAGGGATGAGGTAATGAAGTAATTAGTAGTTATACCCCTAACTTTTCTAGTATCTGTGGGGGTGGGGACAGCAGCATGTTCTTGATGGGAAGGGATGCCATCCACAAAAAATGATCTTATCTTAAATATTATACTCATTACATAATAATGTACAGTTGCCTCTGAACTGAATGATTAGCAATAGGCTAATAGTTTAAACATTGCTGAATTGCATAAACTTCTCGTACCCTCAAAGATGTGCCTCAGTAAGACACAGCAATAAAACCACATGTTAAGATGCAAGACTGTGTGGAGTATCGGGTCTGGACACATTCTGAATCAGCTTGTTATTTAGCGCACAAAATCCCATTTTAAATATGCCCCATGCTGGTTGAGCCCTTTTTTGGGGGGGGTTCTTTTTTGGGCGTGAGGCGTTGCACGAAAGCCTTTCCTTGTGCCTTTCATTTTTCCTTCCAGTGGAGGAGACGAAAGCGTACAGTACACAATACTGCATTCAAAAGCTTCCTCCACCATAATCCCCCTTTCAAATTGGTGATCAGAAGACTGCCAGCACAATACCTGCCCTAAATTAAAGGAGAATGCCTTTGAACAGAATGGATGCCTCTTGTATCCTCATTTGACAGAGATTTCTAATCATGCAAGGCAGAGGGAGCAATCTGGGAGGATTTGTGGGTATTTTGCTATTGTCTGTTGGCGCGTGGCCTCAAGATTAATTTGGGCATATAATAAACAAAAGCGTAAACACTAGCAGGGCGGGGGAGAAGACAAAGGGTTAAGGAAGAATGCAGAATTTCACAGACTTGAGCAGCTAAAGGTCTATCCTGTCTGACTTTACGAAAAATCTTAAGGTGCAAGAGACATGTCCTCATCTGCTGTTTTTTTTCATGCTCAGGTGTCAGATCTTCTCAAGTTGAGCAAAAGCAGGATCTTTTTCTCATTTCTGCAACAATATGTTTGCGGTTCTCTTCCCTGAAGCCAGGGGATGAAAAACAGAGAGGGGAGGAAAGCTCATGGAAAACAATGAGAAAATGAAGCTTTTGTTCTTCTTCCTGCTGACATATTATACATTGGCTTTGCAAGTACAAATAAAGCAAAATTCATTTATTTATTGAGGAATGAGGTTTCTAAAGCCAACATCTTTTTTTGGAGGCCCACTAAATTGAGCGCAGTAGGAGTTTCAGAGAATATCAAACAGAGGTCACTTTTACGAAAGCACAAAGAAATAAGAGAGGGTGAACGTTTTGATTCTAATATGGCCAAAATCAGCCAAAGCTTTGCACTATTACGTAAAGGGTGTAAGGTGATACCCTACAGAACACTTGTGGGTTTTTACGAAGAATGTCTCAGTGCTTGTTTGGACACGTCACTTTCTAAATAAATATAAAGCACAGTGTTCATTTGGATCAGGAGGACATGATGCCACTTTAACGTTCTTAAATGTAAACCATTTACCAGCTACAGCAGAACTCTTGCTAGTGCTTGTGATTATACAGTGATTATTCAAATAAAAGTGTACATAAATCAGAACACTTTAAACTTCTTCTGCAAAACTTAAGCTGTGCCTTGCTTTTAACAGTAGAAAGCAGAACTGTAACATTTGGAAGACTGATCATAATGCGTTATTGTATCAATAGTTTTATTTATTTTCCAAAGTAATTTTTGAAAGTAAGTATTGTAGTAATAAGTATTGTAAATATTCTTGGTTTAGAACCATAAATCTGGAAGAATATGTCAAACATATTCAGTTATAGACTGAATTAGTTTAAAGTGCCGTCCCACAGCAAAAAAGAAACCATGTTTAAAACAAGTTAGTATTTAGAACCTAGAAATTGCTATTTATTAATTTGTATTATGACTAATGTTAGCCTAGTTAGCAAAAAACTATCACAATTACCTTCTCAATTAGATGCTCACATTTAGCCACTTTCAGAATGGCAAAGCGCGATACTGTACATACTTAGTCGCATATACAAACAACAGCATTTTGGAGTCATGTTAAAACATAAAATCAGTGTTTTATTGATAAGTTTATATATTCTCTTTCTCTGCTTACACTGAGGGACTGCCCAGGTGATTTCAGTACTGGAATATTGGAATGACTAACCGAGTATTCAAGGCCCTGTGCACCTCCTCAGTAATGTGTAGTGGCAAAAAATCTGTTAAATTTACTTGGGACAGAGTTATCTCTATGCAACTATCCATAAATATTCTGATCGAATTCTGTGGTATAGATGCTTAACAAAAATCACTGTGAGAATGATCCCTATTGTACTGAAGATATGCACACAGTTCTATGTGTCACTAAAAAATCGAACATCGAACATCTGAGATGTTGTATTTTGTTTGGAAATCATCTTGTTCCTCAACATTGGAACGTCCCTTGTTGAAAGAATCTGATGAAAAACAGTGGAGGTCGGCTTATGTGGTGAGCAGTTTCTCCCCCTTTTATTGCCGCCTTTCATCCCCCCATCTCGTACATACACACGGGGTACAGATCTATCAGCGTGTCAGCGGAGAGAGAGACATTAAACTTGTCAGAGGAGACAGTTGTTGGGCTGAGTTATTGCTTTGTCGTTGAGAAGCAGCCCTCACCAGATGTAAAGGACATCTGCAGAGAGGAAGTGGTACAGAGGGTCTTGAAAACGAGCAAGAGAATGGGGGAAGTGTATGCGAAAGGGAAAGAGAACAAGGGTGGGCTGAATACTCAAGCCTGTAAGTTGTATGTGATTGGTGACTGTGTAGGACCAAAGCTTAAAGGCCTTGTTACCATGATATGTCAGAAGGCTTTAATGTGCAGGTGGGACGTCTAACAAATTACAGTTATCAGATTTTCTGGATCTGGCTGCTTTAACCCTTTTGTAGTTAAGTTCTAGCTATCTTAAGTGGTCCACCAGCTCTTTTAGCATGCACATAGCTGCATTTACTAAATGAGATCAGTTACACATCACCTTCAGATCAGTGTAAGGGTTTTTTAGATTAAATGTAAATAATACTACGGTCCAAGGTGTATTACAAGTGCATTTTAATAAGTTTATGAGATTGTCATTTCTTATTTTCTTAATAAAAGATACATAAATGACTTGCTACATGTTTGTATGTATGCAAAGGAAAATAAAGCAATGGAATTGCTAAAAGGGCTGCATTTAAACTGATCCTTATGTCAGCATTCAAACTGCACTTTTTTATTCTTGTGCCATCTTCATCCAGTTTATCTGGTTCTTTGGCTAGTAAAGCATTATATATACCAGAAGAATGTATGATCCTACTGGCGTAGTCTTCCTAAGGGGCAGGAAAAAGTCTTTGAAATAATGTGTCTATGGCTGTGTTGAGTATGAACTATTTATGTGAGTTATTCCAACTGGATGCTACTCTCAATGGGCTTGATTCAAAGTTTCGGAAAGGGCAGAAGGAAACAAATGAGGGGAGAGAAAAAACTTGTTCTGTTCTTCTCTTTCTAATCTACTGGCCTTATCACTGAAAGTGGGACTGTTCCAGTTGTTTTAACCTTCTAGAACTATTCTACTTTTCACAGCACTGTAACCTCATCACTGGCCTAACAAAGCTCCAAGTCTCCAAAATGATAGTTTACTTTTGTTGTGTTTACAATAATTATGCATTAAATAAGAAAACAGAAATTATTAATATAGAGAATTGTACAGAATTATCTACAGAAATATATCTAAATATATATAAAAGTGTATATTTAAATATACAGAAATCTCTGTATGCAGTGGGCAACGACGAAAACTAATGTCAAATACCTATGATCTTCGAACCATCAGAGGACACTGTATTCAAAATGCGTCTGTTATGAAAGTAGCTATATGACATTATGAATAATGTAAAGACCTTGTCAGTATACTAGATTTCTCACCACATCTACAAATTTAAGCTGAGACTGTACTTTTTAAAGTGGAAGGCATTTAATACTTTACTATGTAATCTGATATTCTATTTATTAGTAATACACTGAGAAATTTTATTGAATCTGAAATTTAGGACACATTGGACCAGAGAACAAAAGCAAAAAACAAAAAACGTCTACATTAAATTAACATGTTAAAGTTGTTAGGAGGCTACACTGATTTTGTTAACAAAAGTGAACAGTCATTTAATGTAATGCATTTTTTTATTAATGGTATCAAATCTATTGTGAAAAGGTGCACAAACAGTGTTTACAAAAGGACAACTACTAGATCAAATAGCATTTTCAATCATTTAAAATATATTTTTTTATTATATTAATTGTCATTAAAATTATTTGCAAAGTCTTACAATTTGACCTTTTGTAGGCCTATTGTTTTCTTTTTAAATTTTCAGCCTATATAAGTGCCATTCTTGAAATTTTTTGGCCGATTGTGGTAAATCCAGTTGTTGATATAATTTATAAATAAAGGAGAGTGCATGAGAATGCACTTAAAGTGCTTTAGAGGTTTAGCATACTTGCATTTCTACTACATGAAACAGTACAGATTAGGCTGCTTGGGGCAGGTGAAAAAGTTTTTTCTCAAAAAGCCCCAGCACGTTTTTTTCCCACTACTTCACTCATGGGCTTCAGTCATGGGCTTTCTCCTGTGCAGTGGCTCTCTATTGAGACGGACTTTCTGCATCATTAGCTGGGCACAAAGCCGGTGAAACAGTAGCATTGGGCAGAGGGGAGAGCGCCGTGGCGTAGGGCAGAGGGGCCAGCGGGCGGCTGTGGGTGTGAAAAATAGGGTGGGGGCTGTTAGGTTGGGGGTGCATTGGGGGTGTGGGTTGGGGCTGACCAGGCCAGGATCTTTTAAGAATCCTTTCAGCATTAGAAGAGATGGTGGGAGAGAGGGTGATGTGACTTTGTTTTTTTACGTCACAGTTAAATTTTATTACCTTATTTAATGTACTTAAGATGAAGGTTTTGAATGAACATTTTTCTGGACTTGTTGCTGTCCACCTCAGGAACTATGTGCCAGTGAGTATCTGATTGGCATTGTATCCAAGTAGACCAGCACAATATCCATGGAAATGCCTTATATATACCTAAAATATAAGGATGTTTTAAAGCCATCTGAGATGATAGTGAGAGTCTATTCTTTCTACCTGCGAGTAATTTTAGAAGTAAGCTTCCAGTTCTAATCTTTGATTGGCCCTAAAGACCTCAGGTTGATGCTTTAAAATGAGATCTCCCTAATCTCCTACTTTGAGACCAACTGTGATGTTGCTATGGAGGATGTAAACTTTTTCCATAGTGTTGCTGATCTGTGTATCATCTTTAAAACTGTACCCGCATAGAAGGTACAGTACACAGTGTACCATCATTGAGACATTAGGTACACCTTTTTGTATCTACCGTCATTGTGCATTCAGTGTGCACATCAGTGTCACTGCAGTGCTGAGAATGATCTACCACTCATATAATACCTGCTCTGTGGGGGTCCTGACCACTGAACAATAGCTAATAGGGGGCTTACAAAGTATGCAGCGAACTACAGTCTGTAATTGTACAACTACAAAGTGCATCTATATGGTAAGTAAAGCTAATAAAATGGACAATGAGTGTGGTTACAAGGAGGTGTACCTAATGAAGTGGATGATGGGTGTATTTACATACAGCTACAGTGTATGCCATTAGCACGGAGTTTCAGGGTTTTGAACAGCTCATCATATATAAAAAGGGGTTATGTTAGAAGAATAAAACAGAACAAAAAAAAAAACAAAAAAAAAAAACTACGTTGTAAAAAGGATCCTGTACCATGGAGTACTAGTACCCAAAGAAAGGATCAACCATGAGAATTGGTGTGGGTGAGAACTCAACCAAACCCATTTCAAAACCAGTCTGATGTTTGGTGAATGAGAAGCTAAAAAATTGGAAACATTTCACACAATACTGTACAATACTGCTCAGTAGTGCAGAAACAGTATAGAGACATGTGTACGGTACGCTTCTGTTAGTGGTACAACTTAATGCTGTTTTTATGCCACCTGCCTAAAAAATACTGACTTAATCATTACCCCACCCTTACACACACACACACACACACACACACACACACACACACACATACACATACACTATATCCTGCCGTCTGTTTTCCTTCCATCACCTTCCTATACCTGCCTTTGCCTGACTCCCACGGTTGATCGTTCTGTTCCTTCCTAGTTTGAACGGCCTGCCCCTCTCTTTCTCTCTCTTTCTCTTTCTCTCTCTCTCTCTCTCTCTCTCTCTCTCTCTCTGCCTCCCCCTCTCTCTGTGGCGGAGCTCAGCTGCGTCCCTTCACAAAGACGCATTCATCTCTGCATTGATAATTCCCCCTCTAGTGGCCACTTAGTTTGAAAGCTTATGGCCCCCGAAGACGCCCTCGCCAAAAACAATGAAGCAAATCGCGTACGGCCGCAACAAAGTCTTTATCTAAAACTGCATATTACATTAATTTAATTAGCATGTTGGCGTTTTATACCCAAATACGATTACTTCATTATCTGCGTCCCACGCCTCCAGAACAGCAGGTTACATTTGGCACTTTTCCGTTGTTTTCCCTCTACCCGCACCACTGTATGAAGTACAGTACAGTGGTGTTATTAAGATGTTTAAGCTACGCTAAAGTCGGCAATAGATACCTCCAGTTTTATGTGAACCTGTTAGTTCTTGCTGCACTTGAGAATGAACTCAGCATCAGTGTAGAGTAACTGGTTAACTGTCTTGGAGTAGTTTGTTTAATTATTGGGTTGGCTGCACTACGGTCATATATTTACATAAATAATTTTAAAGGACATTTATTCTAGTTCAACTTTTAGCAATGTTTTAGTGTTAGCAACCCGCTTGGAAATTCCACTGATAACTATAGATGGATGCAAAAGTTTAAAAACTGACAAAGCTGACAAAAAGCTCCAGATCCTTCGCTGTAGACTTAAATATGGCATTTGTTCACAAATGTAGTCACAGTTTATCACAATTATTGTTTAAATGAAACATAAAATATATTTTTTCTTAATTTTTAATTGTTCTTTTGCACAGGCCAAAATGTGTTATTTATTTTTCAGCAATATGTTAAATTTAGCTTCACATTCACTGTATGTTAAATACAGTAATTAAAATGCACAATAGGCATGGTGTAAGGATATAAAGTGATATTCAGTAAATCACAAAAGTATGTATTTGTCATGAATTCATTGCATAGTTTAAGTATATACATTTAAAAAATTTGTTGGCTTTTGATTTAGCTTTGATTAGTTTACTCATTATGTTCATGTGACATGATGCTATAAGAAACCTACATGTAAATGAACAAACAAACAAAAGCCTTTTTTGAAAACTGCTTCCTAGCAACAAGCATATACTGTATGTACAATACAACAACTACATGCTTTAACAACTCAACAGGGTAAGCAGTAGCCACTAAATTATCGCTGATTGTGGCATGCAGAAGGACAAAGCAGTTCATTAATTTGGACTACAGTTAAATTCAGTTGTAAATAGTTTTGTCTTGATGTTAAAAATCTGAATTTCATAGTTAAGGGTGGAGAAGATGTGAAAGTGACTAGCAGACCTATTGCTGGTCTACTCTGCCCAACACAGCCACAGAACTTTGCAATGTGCTTTACTAAAAGGTTGTTTTTTTAAGGGAAATTAGCCATCCTATAATCTCCCCAAGAGGCAGATGAATTGTGTGCCCTTGTGTTGAACAGGCAAGCACGCACTCTACACGATGTAAAACATTTACATGAAAGTGCTCGACTTTGAAACGCACCGACATGAAAGGCCCCTTGCTCCATCTATCAATGTAATTATTAGGGCAATTTTACTGTGCATTAATCAAGAGAGTATTGCATGTGCTTGGCACGCTGGTGAGGCATACCTACTGCAGGTGGCTGAGGGCACAGAAAAATAGGCTGAGGGGTGCTAGACTCAGTTGAAGTCTGTTTTAATTACCTTGTTTTCACTGCAGTGAATCTATATCTGATAATGACCTATATCTGACTTCATGATATCTGTGGGAATATGATGGTGTGTGCTGCAGTGGCAGTGATTTTTTGTCATTTGGGAATCCAGAATTAAAACAAATCTTTGACTGTGTGTATCTTTGTGTAAATGGTCACTGTCTCAGTGTCCTCTTTCCTTGTCCCCTGGATTGACATTTTAATAGGTTGTTCTCAGGTTGTCAGGGGCTGCATCAAATCAATCATGCTGCCATCACTAAACTCATTCGCAGCCATTGATTAGCCTTTAACACAGCTTTATTGCTGGCAAATTTGTGTCTTAGAATTAGTAATTAATTAAGATTTTCCATTCAATTATAACAGTTATATTAGGATTGGCAATTTGAGGCCTGGGTTTGCAGACTCGTCTAATAGCCTTATCGCTAATGAGGTGAAGTCAGAATGTAGTGTTTGATACCATGCTAATTGTCCATTTAGCAGTGGCCACTGGCAACCAGCTGGTCTCCAGCAGTGCTGAGCAGGCGAGGCTAATCTTCTGGATGCTCTGAAGGAAAACACGGCTTGAGGCTTGTGGCTCATGGGAGAGGTGACTTTGCTATCTAGGGTCACAGGAAGCCAAGAGTGACCCACCGTTTACATCGATGAAGGCTCCAAATGACTCATTCAACCCCCAACCAGATCGACTGTAGGGGGTGTCACATGACGTGCTGACTGTTCGCTCATTGGCAGAGAGCCCCGAAAGCAGAGGAATGACTCAGCATGGGGCAGCCATATTGTGCTTCTCGGGGAGGGGGGTTTTGTTAATGAACTTGCTCGCTCCTAATGGATAGGAAAGTCATTTGGCAAACAGTTTTGTGGCAGTGTGCTTTGTTTCCCCTGGTTGTTTTAATGATGTTGGTTTTCTCCATGGGCTCTCAAAGGGACACAGTGAGCGCTGTGATAAACAGTGTGGCATAATTGGATATCTGATAGTGGCTGACAACACGAGAATTCCCTCATCCCTGCATCCCACAGTGATGAGTCATATGACCACAAAGGCAGCCAAGCACTATGTCATCAGGGGACTATTAGTGAAGAGGTTGCATGGAAGTTGACATAGTGATAGATCCTGTTGAAAGGACTGGATATTGATCTAAGTGTTTGCTGGCTATTGTAATTCCATCAGACACGGAGGCCTCCTTTTAAATCAAAAGTGGCATAATTTAGCTGCTAACGGTTTGTTGACATAACCACAGTAGGACAGTGACGTACAGTCTGCCTTCAAGTCAGGGTGTTTTTTTTTCGTTTTTTTTTGGTTCATAAAAATGAAGACTTTAATAATACTTGGAAGTGATGCCATAAGAACCTTTAGTAGATGGTTTCTTAAAGACCCTAAATGAGATGTGTAAAGAACCTCTTTTAAAGTTCGAAGAACTTTCAACCTTCTCAATTAAAGCTTTTTCCTTGAACTAGATGCCGAAGTCAGAAACCTTTTAGCCATCTCTCAGCTTCCGTTTTTTATGGACGCACATTTCTCTCGTGCTTTGTTTGCTCTCCCTAGATAACCAGGTCTTTGTTGATCTGTATGACCAACTCTTTGATATGCTCTCTGCCCTGCTGAGTGATTGCATCATGTACTGGCCAGGAGGTGGCTTCAGGAGGCGACAAAGGCCCTTGCCTGCCACAGAAATACCCAGCATCATGCCTGCCAACATGTGCAGTCTTTGTGCCACTGATTCCACTTACAGACATGACCGTAGCGTTGTGTTAATACCCTGGTAATAGGGCGGCGTGAGCCTGAGAGTGCATCACTGTGTGTTCTTGTGTGCATGTGTGTGTGTCAAGGCAGAGTAGCGGCACTTTCCTGCAGGAGTGGAGAATCCCCGGCGGCTCCACACTGAGTAATTAGGCTGGCCTCCTGAATGTCAGCCACAGCTTGTTTATTCTCATTATTTTATCATTTTAAAAAGCCTCTAGGTGATGAGACATGCAGTATAATTACTGTTATTAGCATACTAATTGGACGTCAAAATAGGCCAAGTTACAAGGTAGCCAACTGCAACATTTTCACATTAATCAAAAGCCAGGTCATGAGCAGATCATTGTTGTGTTGGGTAACTAATTGGAAGTAATTCCATAGCCCACTTTACCTGGTCCTAAGGTTTCAGAGACTGAAGCTGAGGTCAGCTAGTGCTGGTGCGCTTGTAGTATTTTGGTGTAAAACACAAGCTGCATATTGAGTTCTGAAACTGAATAAAGATATTGTTCCATTGAATTACTGGTCCTGAATGCTTTTTCAGCTTTATGCAGGATTAAATATGAGTACTGTTCAGTTTGCTCACTATAATGGCTGTGAGTGTGAAATGGGACAGCTCCAGATTGTCTTGGCCAGACCTCAGCCTCTGCTGTTTGAAATGCACAAAGGGAATTCTCATGGGGTTTGGAGGGGCATGATCCAATGGGCATGGGGTTGCCGATAGGAAACTGATAGGGCCAGCTTTGTCTCGTCTGGAGAGTGTCCACAAACCTCTCTTTTATGAAAACACATTTTCTTTCTCCACACCACGCAATTTGCATATGAAAGCCCAGGACAGAGCTAGACCCACTGGTCTCAATGGGGCTAACTTAAGACAGTGTCAACATTGAGACGGGGGCAAAACAAAGGGGGATTGCACCCCACCCCTTCCCTAGCCTGTCTCATTGTCTGTTCTCTGTCAAGCCTACATCTGAGCTCTCCTTTGCGCTCTCCCAATTGGATTCAAACGCTTGAATAAAAACGAGCTTTCAAATCACTGTTCAAGAGCAAGATTGACAGGTAGGATAGCTCACAGAAAGCAACATGCCTTTATTTTACTGTCTTTTCTTTTCCTTAATTGAGTGTGGACATAAAACCATATCGCCACCATTCTTACATTTCACCTGTCAATCATACTTGATTGCTAATAAAAAAAAAGAAAATCATAGATGTTGTGATCAAATTACTGTAATTCTTGCAGTAATCATTCTGTGTCATCGTTTTAATTTAGTTTGGACCACATTTATATCTTTGTGTATTTTGATATTATTAACAAAAAACACATCCGGAACATGCGCATCAGTTTACTCACTTTAGCTTGACAACTGCTTTTATTAACTGTATATTCAGGATTTATTCAGCGCAGTGCATCGCCACACACACAGTGATAGAGCTTCAAAGGCCTGTTAGACTTTTTACACTCCAGTGGGGTCCAGGTGAAGCAAGTGTAGGTTGGTGCGTGTCAGTGGGAGAGCTTGTCTTTCATGTACAGAGGGGACTAAATCAGGATGAGGAGGTCGATATGTGTGTGCACAAGCATTTGAGTACAGCAAAGTAGGATTATCAAAGCAGGGCTTGTGTCAATAGGCTGTGGAACCACTACAAAATGTGTTTTCCTTCATGAAGACTGTGAATATATGTACACATAACCCTCTTTTCTCATGTCTGATGATGGTTAAAAAACTGGAATGTTAAAGACAAGCACTGTTCACTCATTTCTTACCTTTTTTGAAAAAAAAAAAAAACTATGGTTCCTGTCTCTGTAGTTCTTGCTCTGTAAATGGGAAATAAACAAAGTGGTTGGAGTTGAGCCACACAACACTCTTCCAGCCAATCGATTACAGGGGACATTCATGCCTGTGCACAGGACAGGAAGAAGGGGAGAAACTACGTACTGAACTCTAAGAAGCAACACAAAGAAGGAAAGATTTTGGGAAAAAAAAGCCTAAAAGACAGGAACAAGAAGTTGACTTCAGCTTCATAGAGTGTTGAAAGGCATGTACAGACATGTTTCAGCTAAACAAGTGGTTAATATTAACTTATGTTTTCCATTTTGCAGAACCAGTAGGTCAGTATTGTTTTGTATCATTGGCTAATGTTTGTGATAGTTTAGTATTGCAGCAGTAATTGTAGAGGCAGTTTGCTAACCCACAACCTGGCTAATGTTAGTTACATTACTTGCGGAGACATTGTTCCTTCTAACACTATATCCTGGTATGTGTCTATGTAACCGTAAAGAGTAACCCATTACCAGCCACAAAGATCTTGCAAATGCATGTCCACAAATTTGGGGTGTGGGCGTTATAGCTTCTAGAGGATGAACTCTCTCTCTCTCTCTCTCTCTCTCTCTCTCTCTTCTCAATCCTAATGTCATCATGATTTGAATTATGGTAATAATAATGCCAATCCCAATGAAATAACATCATTTTTCATACCTCATTTTATACCACAACAAAAACAGTCTTGATACCTCATTCTGCAGAACCACCTTTGCTTAAATACAGTTGTATGTCAGAATAAGTGTTTTTGTGTACTAATGTTCATCTGTCTGGAAAGAAAAGAACATTCACATTTACAATTACAGACTGTAGCTCATCTGATTCACTGCATACTTTATTACACTTTATACCTTTCAACCTGCTCTTCAACAGTGAGAACGCTACACAGAGCAGGTATTATTTGGCTAGTGGATCACTCTCAGCATTGCAGTGACACTGTGTTAGTGTTATAGCTAGATGTGTTTCTCACACAAGCACATGCATACACAACTACAGAAATATTGACGTGGTGGTGGCGTGTTAGTGTGTGTTTCACAGGTATGTGTGAATTAGACACAGCAGCGTTGCTGAATTGCCACTCACTGTCCACTCTATTAGACACTATTACCTTAGTGGTCCACCTTTGCAGATGTAAAGACACTATAGCTTATCTGCTGATGCAGAGTTTATGTTGGTCATCCTTTAGTCCTTTATCAGTGGTCACAGGACCATGCCCACAGGATGCTTTTGGCTGGATATGTTTGCCTGGTGAACGATTCTCCACCACCTAATAATACCTGCTCTGTGAGGGTCCTGTGTGGTCCTCACCATTGAAGAACATGATAAAAGGCATGGAGAGAATCAGATGGACTGTGTCTCTAATTGTAGAGGTAAAGTGCACTTATGTGGTAGTTGGAGCTGTGGAAGTAGGTGTACCTAATGTAGTGGCTGGTAGGTGTAGAAAGCTATTCAGCAAATATAGCCTCTTATAATAGATCATAAATATTTGACATTTAATCCTCTGCAGTAATTTCAGATTATGATTGATCCTAAGTGAAACTCTCACTAGAGCTAGGCAAACATATTAACTTAGACAGTAGTCATGGTAACAATGCACATATGGATGCATACATGCCTGTTTCTTTTTTCCACCTTTGCCTTTTGGCATCATGTGGTCAAGAACAGAATCACTCTGTATTGATTTGTAACAATGCTCCTGTTGGTCAGATGGACAGAGATTCAGAGAGTGGATCCAATGAAGAGGATGGAGGAGTGGATGGGTAACAGGTGCGGGAATGAATGTTCTGCCCACTCACTGCTCTGGGCAGCAGGTCACGTGTACAGCCTGGCAGCAGGCATGTGTCCTGCTGTATGAAAGACAGGGGTAATCAGCAGGAGATGATAGTCAGAAGACAGATTCAGGGTCAGAGACTCAAGGGAACACTGTGGGCCTCTATTAGCACAATTTTACAGTGGAGAGAGGGAGAGAGAAAGAGAGAAAAGAAAGACAAAACCTGCTTGATGTATGCAGACTCATGCACATGGCTCAAGGCAGTAGAAGTGGTTTTCAGCCTCTAAGCTTCAAAACATGTCCTGTTAATCCGCTTTCAGGTTCGTTTGAGAAGCAGCGTATTTTTGGGAATCTTTGTATGTAGCATTTCTGCTTTTATTGACTTTCCTGTCCTTTGTCCCCTCTTTCATTTCCTTTTGGGCTGGTTTTGCAGAGTCCACACTGAGTGTATAGTATGTACTGTATTGTATAACCAAGCTCGGCTTCTTAGAAACATTGCTTCCCATCTGTTACAATGAACCTGCCATCACTTCTTTTAATCTGCTGTATCACTGTCAGTAATACATCTTAATAAAACATATGTATATGTCTTAGACACACTTTCAAGTTCAATTTATTGCCATTGCATAAAGTTAATATAACATAAAGAAAATGACGACAAAACAGTTTTGAAATGATCCATTAAATGCCTCCAAAAGCTCCCACACAGAAAGTCAATACATAAAAATGGTATTGAATATACAGACTGATTGCTGAAACATCTTTTACAATAGTTAGAGGATTTTTGAGATTTCTACCTAAAATATATTTTTAAAAGCCATTAACAGTCAAGAAATCACAACAAGGGAAAAAGAAGACGTCTAGGTTCATTTACGTTTTTAATAGTAAATAAAAAGACTATATTTACATATATTCACAACTCTTGTTTCCTACCAGCACTACTGAAATGAAAGCTGAGTTGGTTGGTTTTACTATGTCACACCACTCCTAATGACTTTACATCCTAGTGACTTAACTGTGCAAAATTAGTATAACATCTGTGGATTCCTAGCTAGAATTATTTGTGAGTAAACAGGTAACTATAAGATAAAAATAAATTGTTATCCATTTTATCTTAATTGTATTTTATTTTATTACAGTGGCCCATGTGCCATACTTAATTGGCATTCTTAATACTGCAGTTAGTACATATCAACTTTTAAGTTTTCTTCTTCAACTGATTAAGATGACCACTGTAACAGCTTGATTCAGTGGTCAGTTATTATTTGTTACTAGATCATTCTCCTACTGGAGGATCTAACTGCAAGCTTTCTGGGAGACAGATTTTGATGACATGATGCCACATGTTCTAGAACGGTTCTCTAAAAAGAAAAAAAATGTATTGTTAAAAATCCACCCCTGTATAGGGTCATGTTCATATAGGGTCATGTTCTGCATAATGTTGATGCTTTACACCAAACACACCTTTTTGTGTCCCTCGTGAATTATTTTAAGTGAACATTTTATGTAAATAATTTTTTAATCTTGCTTATTGAATAATTATTTTGTGCCTGTATTATTTCAGTATCTCAGACTGATTTGAAAGTTAACTGTGTGAGCACTGATAGACAGATAGCTATTCAGCAAATAAAGTGACATTAGGCAGGTATAATAAACTGTTATTCGTCATTATTTGACATATATTTGACAAATGTCAGAAAGGATGCAGTTCTAGTTAAAATCCCAATGAGCTTTAGTGAACTCCTGCATGTTTAGATGACAGTGGAAGCTTTCTTCTGGCATGCCTTCTAAATAGTTTGTTGCATTGATGTGGTGCCTAATTGGAATTTTGGAGACTTGATAATCCCAGTATGCAACCATCTCCTGCAGTTGTCCAGCTGTGATCCAGCTGTGTAGAAAGTTTTGCCTCTTCCAAGATACACTGGCGTTCTCTTCTAGGCAGTGAAATCAAAGCTTCAGTTGATTGAAAGTTCTAAATTATTGCCCTACTGTTGGAGATATTTTATTTGAGTATTTTTTTTAGGTATATAGCTGTTTTTAATAGCCATCTTGATATATGAAAGTCAACAAGCAGCTTTATTATTTTATTTGTGTGATCTCTGGTCTTTCTTATGTTGATGGATGATTAGGCCATTTGTTCTGCATGTCTCGTTATATGTAGGTACCACTAAAACACAGTTATGGATGATGTTATGATAGTGGCTTAACGCTTCACTGTGTTGTAAAAATATGTATAATAACAAGTGCAGAATTACCTTTGATTTATTTGATACTTGTTGTGGACCAATGAGCAGTATAATGTTAAATGAATTTGTGCTCATTAAAGAAGAGTTCCAATGTTTTTTTTGTTTGTTTGTTTTTTCCTGAAGTTATTAACATTAATGCCTTTAAAAGATACATAGATATTATACAGTACAGTTGCCTGTTGTCTGCAATATTGTTTTGCAATAGTTTTTATATGTTTAATTCATTCGCAGTGGTACATGGAGGGTGTTATGTACAAGTAGTTGCTTTTTTTATTTCATTTTGATTTTTAAATGAAACTAGAATCAGTAAGCTACTTTGTAATACATAATTTCATATTAAACCGCTAAATAACTTTGCTTACATCTCAAAGTCATTGAATACAGAATGATTTATACAGAAATAGTAAAAAAGTGGTTCCTCTACTTTTAATCTACAAAAATGACCTGTTAACTTGAATTAGTTAGATGCCAGGGTGTGTCCCAGGAAATGTGTAAATCCACATTTTCTTTCTTAGTTTTTAGTTTGTACAATAAACATGTAGAAATGTCACGTGAATAACATCCCAATGTCCAATATTATTCAATTCTGAAAAGCTGTAGAACTTGTATTTTTGATGTGAAAATTTGTAGAATAAAAATATATGTTTATACATGTATATAAAAGCCTAATTTATGTCCAATTAAAGAAGCAATCAAAGCACGCAAAAAAAAGTTGGACACCAAACTAATCTGTCTCTGTAAAAAGACTGTATGAACCATATGTTTGTTTTATCCATGCTGTTTTGATAATACTGCAAGCAAGACAAGCAGTATTACAAAATCAAATCAAAATAGTCACTTGGTAAACAGTAATGCAGTAATGATGTTATGTAGTAAACTTGAATAGTTTACTAGCAACACTAAACTTGCGCTGACACATTATATAACAGTATTGTACTACAGTTTGGCCTGCTGTGGGAGTTCTGACCGCTAAATGGCTAGCTAGCCAAGATGGTAAGATATCTGTAGCTAGCTCAGTGGTAACCTTCTCTGTTCCTAGAGTTTCCCTTCCTGCTGTTTTATTCTAAACCTAATTTAACTGACACACTTGTTTCTACTTATTAACACAACAGCAAAACTGATCACTGCTGCTGTTATCTACACCACTTATGTGTTGGTAACTTACTGAACTCTGCTGGAAGGTTCATGACTAGGAACAGTGAATTTAACAGGTTCAACAATATACTAAGAAAGGTGTTGCAAAAAATGGCAGATTTGAATGTGTTGTCATGTTTAAGAGGTTGTATGCTCAAATTTGTGGTTGGACATCCAAAAATAAACTTGGTCACAAATAAATATAGTTGTATTTATCTTAGTATTTGTTCACACATTTATTACAGATATTTTCCCTGCAATTTTAAGTTTTTCACAGTTGTAAAAATATAGTTTTTTACATGCTAGTTTAAATTTTTATTCTACAAGTTCCCAGATCAAGTCCTACAGTTCAACAAAATTTCCTCCATAAAATTCTGTTCATTTGTACAGTCATGCATACATGACATATGATGCATACATCTGCATAGACATTAGATCTATCTATCTGGATAGACATTATAAAGATGGATACAGCTTACTGACTGGAAGGTGAATGGCAGAGCTCATGACAATAAACTTTTTTTTTTCCATTTTGAAAGTTCCACATTTCAGTAAGATGTGCCAAATGGTTTGATGGCTAAACTGCAAGTGGGAAAAGCTCCATTTAATTTTGGAGATATGTCAGAACAGGCTGAAAATAATTGTTTTTGTGCTTTATTTGCATCAAACACTACAAACTATTTGCGCTTAATTTTGTGAAAGATTTATAGGTCTTTCCCTGTTTAGGGAGAGGTTAGCCTAGTCTGGTAAGAGTGCAGATAAATGCCACGAGGCATTGCTAAGATGGCCTTTGAGTGGACATTTTTTATTACAACCATTTTTGGCAATTCTTTGAATAAAGTCAGTAAGGACGTAATAGAGAAATCCATCATGTAAAAACATTTCTAAGACATTAGCAAAGTCATTGAGAGTGATTTGACCTTGCATCATACAGAAACGTACTGGCTCTGATTTCTTTACAGTAGGGGCAATGCTAATCTGGCAATACAAAGTCTACATCGCAAATATTAGCATTCTATGTACTGTCCAGAATGACTAGTGATATTACAGTATATACAATGTTGATGATGGTACAGTAGTAGCAAAACTAAAACGTATGCCTTTGTTGGGGACTATTTTGGCTTACAACACACGCGTGTTTAAGAATTTATAAATGTAAAACAATGTTTATTCATAATAAACATACCCAATAACACACAGTTGCCTGGCTTAAATAAGCAAATATTTGTGAAACTTAGATTAGACAGTTACAGCAATAATTATGTTTTAGATGGCAAGTAATTTTTAGCTGTGAGAAATGAATAGTTTCTCATTTCCTAAAGACATGTTCTATGATTGTGAAAAAAATGTTACTGTCTTTCAGAAGGTTCAGATGAGGGGAACTGGGTTAAGAATGGTCCAATACATTACAGTATCTCACAAAAGTGAGTATAACCCTCACAGCTTTGTAAATATTTTTTTATATCTTTTCATGGGACAACGCTGAAGACATGACACATTGATACACTGTAAAGTAGTCAGTGCACAGCTTGTATGATTAAATTCAATAACTCAGCACACAACCATTAATGTCTAAACCGCTGGCAACGAAAGTGAGTACACCCTAAGTGAAAATGACTGTGAAGTCAGATTTTTAAAAAATCTGATGTTTGATTGGTTACTAGGGAAAGTAAGAGCATTTCCACATGGTCATGAGAAAATCCAATGTTAGTGAGACTAATCAGAAAAAAAAAGTTAAAGAGCAAAACGATTCCTCAGTAGCATCTGGCTACAAACCTTCAGTGAGAGGCCCATCTCTCCCTGCTCCAGCGGGAGGACCCTCTGATATTATCTGGGGTCTCTCACAAGAGGCGTAAGTTTTGAGACCATTCTTAAAAGATTGTACCCTGGAGCAATGGAGAAAGGTCACATGGTCTGATAAGTCCAGATTCACCCTATTTTACAGTGATGGTACAATAAGGCTGGTGCACCCATCATGTATAGTTCCCACTGTACTAGGGTCAGGCAGTGTTAAGATCTGGGGTTGCTTCACTTGGTCAGGTCAGGGCTCAGCAGCGTCGTAAGGCAATACAATAAAGTCAGCTATTTGAAAGTACTGAATGGCCAGGTTAACCAATCAGTAGATTTTTTCTGCAAAGGCATTCCAAGAATAAAATATGTAAAGGAGTGGTATGTAAAGGGGACAGAGGACATAACCTGGCCACCACAGAGTCCTGACCGCAACAGAAATCAACAGCACAAACTGCATATGCAGAGCCCATTTTGCTCACACTGTTACTGTTGGCCTGCGGGCCATCAAAAATGCTCATCAAGATATTAGACCATGTGCAGACAGTTCTCAGATAAGTCTGAAAAAAACTTTTTTCAAGCTGTTTTTACTTTTACAATTTTATCCAACCTTTCCTGGATGTTTATGGTAACACTAAATATTAGTATCACACAAACTTGTTTTTGATATTTTGTCACTGGGACTTGAACAAATTTGAGAACACATATTTGAAACCAAAGAAATATAATTCAGCCACAAAGATAACAGACCGTGCCAAACAGTTTTGGCCACTGTTCTCCTGCTGGAAATTTAACTGTTATTGTTGCTCCTTAGTTGAATGCTGCGTTAAAAGTACTCTGGAGATGTGACCAACTTTTAGAACCTCGATTTGATGGCTGCCTTGCTATCGTGGTGCATAGCTCAATGAATATTTATATCGCCAAGATGCTATGTATCATCCTCTTAAAGTATTTATAAATCCCGGAATGCGCCCAGAGGTCTGAGTGATTATGATGGATCAACTCACATGTGTCCTATATTTCAAATGCAGAGTTTTCATGGAGTGTGATTAAGCATTCAAATACCATGTCATAATTGGTAAACAAATAAATTAGAAAGAAATTTTAATTTTTTATTGCTGATACTAAAAAGCCCTTGTCCCTTTTGTGCATGTTGCTTTTTCTAGTCCTTAAGCCTTTGTAGTAGGCTAGGCTCTAGTGTATAGAGTCTGCTAGCTTGCCAAAATGACCCAATACCAAAGTTAAAATGATTGAATATAGTAGGTTTTTTCTACTGCTTTACAGGTAATTACATAGTCTTGTCGCTGATAATAGTTGTCAAACTGCTTTCATGTTAGTTTTGGGTACATGTAATCAAAAGCAATTAGTATAGAGAATGTTAGCTATTTGCAAGCTACAAGTAATTTGAATAGCTATATAATTGTTTAAATGTTTGTTTTACATTATTTTTCTGTATTTATTATTGTGGTGCCTCGCTCTAAACAAACCTTTTAACCAAATCAAATTATTCATGAGCTCACCAAAAAGGAAAATGCCAGTTTCATTCCAGGAACAATTCATATGGATGTAAATGGGAGTGTTAAACAGCATTTGGGCATTTTTCACCCTGCCCATAGTCACCTACCTTCTAGGTAGACATCAGCGAATACATTAAAATGCTGAATACAAGCAAACAATGTCTCCATCCTCACAGATAAGTAATTTGTGCATGATAGTAATGATAGTAATGCTCTTAGTTATAGTTTACTGTAATGTAACCACTAAATAAATAAGTACAATATAAAAAAAAAAGTCATTCTCTGAGGGACAGTATCACACACATACATACACACGCGCACACACACACACACACACACACACAAACACACACACTCAGCAGTAGGCATTACATAGACAGTGTGTGCATGCTATAGCCTAATTTACATTTCAAAATATGACCTTGACATGGAAAGAAACAAGTTAATAAGCCTTCAGCAAATGATAAGCTGTTTGGTCGATTTGCTTAGTGAACTGTTAATTGTAAAACTGGAAGACATTATGTTCGGCTCCCCGCATTACATCCTTTCTGTTTTAACAGCGCCACTTCATTGGGTGCAATTAACAAAGCCTAGGAGATTTATTAACACACTTCTCCATGGTCAATGATCCATTACACCTAAGACATAACACTGTAAAATGCACATTATCTTCTTTTGGCTCTTACAGTAATGCTCGAGGAACAAGGGAGACATATGCTTCCCCAGATAAAACGCTGTTATAAGCTGACAAATTACACAATTTATCGAAGATCTAATTTATCAATGGTAAATGCACCGATGCTGCAGTGATTTTTTTTAAATTGTGCTGGTCTGTGTGTAGGAAATGGAGGCAGTTACGGACTAGAGCCCTGTCAGAACTTACATGATTTATGTATGTAGTGCAACTAGTAGTTCAGGTCTTTAAGATTCTGATATATATCTTATGTGGCTCCCTATAACTTACCATGATTTAGTCTGCACTCTAAAAGGTGGTGTGTTGAGATGTTTTTATCTAGACATGTGCCAGTAGGTGTGAACAATGTGATACCTTTCTTTGTTTTATTGCACAGAGATCATCAATAGGCCTGTTTTACTTGTTTGTAGTGCAGTGCAGTTTCTGAAACATTCATGATTATAATGTGTAGCACTAAAGCTTCTATTTTGTATGTGCTTGAACTTATTCAATACCGTTATATAGTATTTTTTGTCATATGGCCCACAACCATGTGCCTGTATTCAGTTATTTGGTATACCACAACAATTAACATGCATGATAATGTTCTGTGGACAACTTAAAATATCATCACTGCGTTTCAGCTAAGCATCTTTAGACACACAGAGCAGCTCTGCTTTTACAAACTCCCACCACCTAAAATGCAAAAGGAAAGAAAATCTTGTTAAAACTACAAGCAGGATAAATTTAGTCTAAATGTCCTAAAAAAGTTTCCATCATTAAAAAAATAATTAGGGAATTTTTATGTTTTAAAACAGCGTATAGAAGGGAAGTAGTAACATTAATAATAAGGAATTAAAACTACCAAGGTGAAGCCTGAAGTGTCCTAGTTTAGAGTTTACATGCTGGCACCTATAACAATAATTGTTCCACCACTTAAGGAGGATAAGGAAAAATGTTAAAACTACAGATAGTTTTGGATAGTCTAAATGTCCTAGAATTTTGTTTCAGCATTAAATCAGTAATACTGTGAAATCAGTGAAATGGGGGAAAGTAGTAACAATAAACTCACTCTATAATATATTGAAGTTGGGTAGCTAGCATAGCATAAGTGCTAGGTAGCATGCTAAGTGCTAGGTAGCCTTAGTTTGAATGTAGGGTGAGCTGTCCTGACAACCAGAGGTAATTAGCATTGTCTATGTTTGTTAACCATTGTTGTTTACATGTATTCATGTCACGTTCTTGATTTTATACCAGAGTATGAACAAGAATTTTGATAGGTTTTTGAACAAGAATTTTGATAGGTTTTTGACTCAGGAAGTCTTTTGTCCCTCAGGCCATAAGACTGTTCAACTCCTCTCAGCACAGCAGATGAAAAACTCTGTAACGCTCTTTCATTCCGGTTCCTCCAATGGACACACCCCCATCTCTGCACACACTCCCTCCTAAATGCCCCCCTAAATGCCCTACATCTATTTATATTGTATTATTCTACTCCATTCTGTACTGTTTACACTTTTTGCACTGATAATTATTTATATTACTGCGTATTTGCACTGTCTGTATGGCTGAAAACAGCCATCTTCTTAATTTGCTTAGCAAACGGTATACCATTACCTCCATCTATACTTTACACTTTACACAGACACTAAGGACTCTATTTTATACCTTCATACTTTATATAGTATTGTCTCTATTTGTACAAATCTATCTTTCTTCTGTTGTTACTTCTGTATAGTTTGTTTGTATACCTGCTACTGGATGCCTTGAATTTCCCTCTGGGATCAATAAAGTATCTATCTATCTATCTATCTATCTAGGTATCTGTATCAATAAGCAATATTAGTATCAATATCAGTATCTGTAAAATCCTATGATACCAGTCTCTAGAGAAAAGCATAATTAACCTCGTTCAGACATAACTGTCATAAATGTTTTGATAGTAAGGATTCATTTGTACTGAAGCTCTTTAACGCAAGTGGCGATGAATGCTTATCCATAGGTTCAGAGGTTTGTGTTACAATGCACCCTTTTTGCTTTTATTTTATGTCTACTGTCTCTCTGTCCTTGTTCCCCACCCTATGCATCTCGTTTAGTGTCTCTTTCTTTATTCCTCCCTTATTTCATTCAGGTGCAGATGACTTCCTGCTGCGATTTCTATCTGACTCTTTTTCTCCTGGTGTGAGTGAGTAGCTGCCGTCTGCACCAGACTGCAGGGGAAGTGACGATTCTCCAAGGAGAGATAATGTGTCACCCCTGCTATCAGTGCCAACCTGACTGAATGCAACCACCAACAGAACGGAATAGAGAAAGAGATTCCCAATAGCAAGCTTGGCAGATACTGTAACCTTTCGAAATAATCACCACTGTCTAATGGGCATATTTAATTAACCTTGCAAGGAAATTAATACCCGTGTTAAATGAAGAAGAAAAAGATTTTTGATTACCATTGCGAGCCTTCTGGGATCCCTTTCTCTTTCTAATTGCCCAGGAAGAAAAAGACTAAAATCTTGTTCCTCCCTTTGCCCCTGTTAAAAAAAGGAAGGAAAAAATAGAGAAGCTGAGACCTTTTTACGCTGGGTGACTGCAATTTATTTCATAATACTTATTGAATTAGGGCATTATTGCTTGAAGCTCAAGGTGCATTTTGTGTGAGTAAGATAATAGGCTTTCTCTGTTATTTGAATGGGGAGGATCAATATTTCCTTGCCCCAAAAGAGAGGTTACAAGTCTGTTTTCCTTCAAAGAACTACCAGACACTGGGATGTATTTGGGTCTTTGCATTTCGGTGCACTTCCTGTGGCCTCTGCCGGCGTGTATTCCTCGTGGTGTAAGGGGTCCGGCTGCGCCCAACGGCCAAGGTCAGAGCGACTGTTTGATGTGTGCAGCGGCCCATGTGGAAGCCATCAGCCTGCTAACCTGTTCCCCATCAGCAGACCCACAAAGCAGGTGCTATTCATTTTTCTATTCGCATACTGAGCCTGTTACCTGAGAGAACATCTGCCACAGACAGCTGCAGTTACCATACAGGTGACAACCCATAATACGATGCTAATTTTAAATGTACACATGCCGGGGATAAGTGGCAAAATAATCTCCCCTTCTCTTCTGCAAGACGATGACAAATTGTAATGGAGCCAGCATGTGAAATTTGAAGCTTTGTTTGACCCATGAGCTTGCATATTTTACATGATATTGATATGACACGTACAGACAAGTGTTAATTAAACCAACGTTGCTGGTTTTCTCTGCACAAATGTGAAAGTAAAGAGCTACTTTAAAATTTTTCTGGTCATGTGTAAGACATCTTTCAAGACTTTTGCACTGTGAAAAACTACACGAACATAAGAAGCAAGCTGACTGTTTTCTTCTGCTAACTAAGTAGCAGTATTTACGTTGTAGCATTTGGCACTGTTTAAGGAGGAAACACAGCTTCTGTACAAATTAACAATATATTGAGGGCTAACTCTCTCCCGCCTTACCTCACACATGGAAAGAATACACTAACAGGGTAGAAGTATTGTTTTGATTTTGGTTAAACAGAACAAAATGGTTCTTCTAGACATTTGATTTGCAGACCCCTTTACTGAGTGAAAATAAGTTACGAGGGCCAATGAGTTTACCCCTTAGGGAAAAAACTCATGAACAAACTTTGACCAAGGCCTCTTTTTATTTTTTCTTTAAATATATTAACTTCACCAAATGAACAGTAATTGGGTGTTATTTTCACTTAGCAAATCAACAAAATGTGTTTTTAACAAGTGGCAAACAAACTTTTGCTTATGACTGTACATAACAAAGCTCATTCATATGGGCAACCTATTTCAAGCTTTTGGTAATGTACAATATAATTTCACAACCAAAAAAACATTTTTGTTAGTCTTGGAGACTTAATGTTGATGTAAAAGCCTAGGCCTCGGCTAGCAGGTAAAACTAACAATGAATAGATAATTCACTTCAGAGGGTAATTCTGACATGCTTTAAAATTTTGAAAACTTTGAAACTTTCCAATCTGTGACACAAAATATAACTACAGAATTTCAGTGCAGCATGCATGCCAGTAAATTGGTCACGTCAGTTTGCCACACTTTTAACTACATATTGTAGTTAAGAACAAATTTTGTCAGATAACACATCCTTCCATCAGATGAAAATGTGAAAAATGACTGTTATCTTATTAGTATACTAACTGATATGCACATACAAACACTGTTGGTGAAATTTCCTGTTAACTAACCATAAGGTATCTGGTAACAGTCAAGTAGTCTCAACTTCACTCAGTCAATGCAGAATGAGGATGGCCTTTTCTTACAGTGAATCATGGCTAAAGGAAGCTTAGTGTGTCATTAAAGTAATAAAGCTCAATGACATCACTTCTGGAGTGTGCAGGATGTGCCTTGCGTGCGCTGGCTGCCGCCATCCTCGTACAGAGCATGTGTGAGGTTCATCCATAATGGCCTCGCTATCTGTCATCTGGGGACTTGTAAAGGCAGTGAAGTAATGCATTCGCTGTCTGGCCATGATGAGCTACTAAAGCGAGAAGCAAGGTGACATTTAAACAGGGACAGAGTTGTGTTGCGTGCTGAACCTGCCTTAATTCAAGTGGGCAAACACTGGACAAGCCGTTCAGCATTAGAAGTACAGGACACTGAGCTGGACACGCATCTCAGTTGACTTCAGAGACCAGTAAGATATCCAGAAAGGGCAAATATCTTAATCGACTGGCAATTCTCTGCATAAAAACTGTTCGGAAGGGGGTGATTATTCTACTGAATTTGTTGAAACTGGGGTTAAAATGTATATAATATTATAATATCAGGGATTACATTATGACCTATTCAAAGCAAAAAATGCATTAAATTATTTATTATTGTTTTTGCATTTTTTAGTGTTGTTTTTGAAAAAAACATTGAATATTTGTGAGTTATTTTAAATATATGTATATATATATATATATGTGTGTGTGTGTGTGTGTGTGTGTGTGTGTGTGTGTAGTATTTTTATTTATAGCTGTGAGTAAATGTGCCCCACATTTTGAAAAATCTGTGTGTAATCTTAAGTGGCGCTGTTTTTTTTTTTTTGTATTTGAATGAACAGTATTATTTTATGTATGTATAGCTGTGTAAAGCTGTGTTTTCTATAGTCATGTACTTTTTAGTAAGCTATGTTGAAACATTTGCTAAATATATTACTATCAAAACTTTACAAAGTGTTATGATTGTTGTGGTAGTGGCAAAATAGAACATTCCATCATTTATTTTAAAAAAATAAACGTAATAAGGGTTTAAGGTCATACAAAGCCAAAGGATTTTAGTCTGAAGTCCAAATCAGCTTTGTACAATGTCTGGTGCGTATGTAATGGACTGGCAGCCTGTCCAGGGTATTACCTGCCTTCTGCCCAATGAGCGCTGGGATAGGCTCCAGCACCCCCACGATCCAGAAGGATAAGCGGCTTAGTAGACGGAAAAATGAATGAATGTTGCATATGTTCCATTTCTGGGTAAGTAGTCCCTCCAGACACAGGTTTAAAATAATGATGAATTGTACCAAGAATCAAATCGAATAGTGGAAAATATAATTTGTTGAATTGTTCATCAATAATCATGATCATATTAAATTGATTAGGTTAGATAGTTAGCCCCAGACTTACCTCACTAAAATGGTTAGCTCGGTTAAAACTTTTATAAAAAACTTTTAGATTTTTATAAATTTACTAATGAAAAAAGATCACCAGTCAAAATGTATAGATCATGCATTCATTCTTGATTGAATACAAGGCTTTTTGTTACAAATTGTCAGCTTAACAGTTTAAGTGTTTAAATATATTTACACAAAACATGGACATGATCTTTTTGTGCAAAGGTCTTAAAGTAGTTACTGTCACAAATGAGTTTTTTCTTTGTCTTATATATTTTCTAAATTCTAAAACTTTCTGTTGTTTATTTCCAGTAGTTTATTTTCTATCATAAAATTCCCAATTTTTAATGCAGACAAAGACTTTGGACCTTTGCTGTGTATCAAAGCATGCTGTATATGTCAGATTCTGATGATATTCCTTTTCAGCAGCAGACTGTTCAAGCAGTATGAGGGTATTTTTGAGGGGTCTCTGGGGCAGAATTCTCATGTGGGCTGCATCTCAAACAAATCTGGGAAGAGGTCACAAAGGTGAAGGGGGGTAACTACACAGTGGCAGTCTGTGTAGTCTGGGTGAGTTAGGGCCTCACTACCCAGTGTCTGTGTTTTGGGTAGGAGGTAGATAAGCAAGCTAGTATCAATCCCTATCTTAAGGGCCGCTAGCTCGAGAAACACACTGCGACTTAATAAGAGTATTAACAGTGGCGTAAGACTGACTAAGGCTGCTTGATTTGAGCTATTCTCTTTTTACCAGCACACTCCACAGGTGAGACAACCAGAGCCTCCTCTATTAATTGCTCAGTGTGCTGTTGTGCAGCCCAGGGGGCTAATTTGTTTTGGTTAGTCAGTAGGGTCAACTGCTTTAAAAACACATATTACAAGACTACCGGGAGATTGGATTACATTATTTAAATAAATACAGGGCAATTTGTCAATGTCACGTTAGAGTAGCTGCATCCCCTCCCTACCTCCCCCCGTTATCCACTCCCCTCCCTCTGGCTCTGTGCCCCTCTGGCCAACAGCAGGAAATGGTAATCTTGATTGCATTAACCTCTGTTAAAGCATTCTGACCTGTATTCTCTGTCTGGCTACAGATAATGTTTCCCGGTTCTCATTTATCAATCGCCCGTATGCACACGTTTGATTCTTAACTCTGTGCTAGGCATATCTCAGAGTGACACATCAGAACAGTCCATGCAATAAAGGGGGTAATTTCAGGAGGCGCTTTGTTTTGATGCGGTATAGGGGCAAAGTCAGCATAAGAATTTTAAGTCCTGTCGGATCTCTCCTCTGATGACAAATTGACTGATACTAACTGACTGTTTTAAACTTTTGTGACAAAATTGATATTGACATTGAAAAATGCACTTCAACCCGACTCCTTACTTCACTCTGTTTCACTCGCCATGCCAGTATTATTAGAGATGCTTTATATGCACAGGTTACCTTTTATTGTATGCATTTATTTACACATGAAATTTATTTACACATACATGCATTTTGACAGTGTTACTTCCTGCTCACAGTTAACAACAATAATTTATAGAGTTGTTTTATTTTATTCTCCACCTTATTGTCAAATATTATGTTTTATTATGTCTACTTTGTCTACTATGTCTACTAATATTTATATACTGTATTAAGTGTTTCCTGTAGCAAGCCAGGATGCCCTCCTTAAGTCAACCTGCTAGTGCCTGCATCATTGGCAGACGGCTGCACAATGCAGAACTACATGCACACTGAGTGTTTTGACAGCTACCCTTAACACCATGTCAGCATCGCTAAAAACTGCAATAGGGTCGTGCCAGACTGTTATGGAATGACTCAGAATGTGGAGGCACCATGGTCAGCACCAAGACGAACAGTGCCAGCTTTGTACCGAGATGTCTGACATGCAAACATAGCACACCGATGCCATACTGAGAGACACCCCTCTGTAGGTTTAGCTCAGTAAATGTTGCCCATATCCGTCTAAACTTATCGTAATTTATTGTTCTTGGTATTCTCCTTTTACAAAGCATTCCAATCCGACACTTCCCTCTGGGTGGAGCTACTTTAATGATGAGTGTATATCAGTATCATTGCCAATACTGGGATTTAAGCAGGCTACTGTATCACTGTTGGGGTTATAATACACGTGACCAACACCCTAAAGCAATTTCTGATGCACGCATGTACTGATATTTGCATGTGCTCCAGTAGACAGCTTAATGACACGTCAGTGGTATGGGATGCTAAGCAGCAGTAAAAATGCTCATGGCTAAAAATGTAGCAGCAATGTAATGTTAATAGGAGCCGCTTACCTGTATGTCCACTAGCTCTACCTGTGATGTGTCGTTGTAAGCAAGCTGTATAGGGTCTCACACTCCTTTGCTTCAATCAAGCTGGTAAAACAACTGAAAGTTGCTGCTATTGACATTGTGAATGGTGATGTAAACTCCAGCAGAGTCTGACATTCAGAGATAGAAGCATGATGTGAGCAAGATGCACGTATGAGACAACAGACTTGAGAAATTCAGATGTGAAAAACATTTAGCACTGTCTTTCTGCCAGAGAAGCTGCTGAGTGCTTATATATACACTCTGCTGGTTTATCTATGTACTGTTCAGTTTTGCATAAAATTACTGATTGTAGTAAAGTAATTAAGTAAAACATATAGTAAATAAACAAAAATAGTTCTTCTTAAAAGCATGTAATGTAACATATAATTTAACAAAAAAGCAATTCAGTTAAGATGAGCATGGTTTAGTGGTTTATTACCGTAACATATTTTATTTTCTCAATATTCTGACACACAGGTTAAATACAAAGTTGCTATAGCTGTTATTCTGTATTGGACTATGTTCCAGAAAGAGTTATTGCTGTTGGTATTGGTAGGGAAATAGTGACATTGATTCTAGTCTAATAGTGTGCAAACACTATTAATTGACTGTTAATGCCTTATCTTCTTGTTTGCTGTTGTTCGTGTTAAATGTAGTAGTATTTTCATTTTGTTTTACATTACTTTATATTTCCATTATTTTTGTTTTACTGAGTATGCAAAGTTCATACATAACTACATATGGAGTGTTGATTCAAGACTCAAGAGTTTATTGCAGTTGCACTGTACAATTAAATTCTTACACTGCACTTACTCCTGGATTTTATGTACACTGTAAAAAAAAATTAAGAAAACTCAAAATTTCAAGGCATCTTACAGCACTAAATTTAAGTTTTGAGGCCATCTTTAAACTTTTAAGTTAAAAAAAAACACATTTAGTTGTGCCAACTAACAGTCAGATAACTTAAGTCAGAGATCATAACTCATCTGTTGCTGCAGATTTTGTGTTGGTCATTCTCTGATCCTTCATTCGTGGTCACAGGCACTACTTACAGTACGCTGTTGGTTGGATATGTTTGGTTGATGGACTATTCTCAGATCAGCAGTGACAATGAGGTGTTTAAAGGCTCTAGCAGCACTGCTGTCTCTGATCCACTCACACCAGCACTACACACACTAACACACCACCATTGGGGAATGGGGTGAAATGGGATTAACAAAGTACACAGAGAACCAGATGGAAAACTACAAAGTGCAGCTATATGGAAACTACAGCTGATTAAAAAGACAATTAGTATAGATGCAAGATGCACCTAATGATAAAGCTGGTGGGGGTAAATAGACTTGGTATAATATGTGAACATAAGATTAATGTGTCAAACAAAGTAGCATTTTAAAACATTAAAAAATATCTTTAAATCTTGGATTCCTTTAAATATACAGCAATAAAATATCAGTCATTCCATTACCTTTTCAGACATTTAACTCTCCTGATGAAAATTCACCCATGAGTCTTGAGCACAGTTCACTGTTTATATACAAAATATGCTTATGCCGTTGCAGCGTATAGTCAAATATCCAGAGATGTTTCAAAATGTTTATGCAGCTAAATATTGGATATCTTTTCTAGCGTGTGTACTCAGATTTTTGGTAGTGTGTTTAGAGTTTGCTGAAAAAGATGTATTAGTTAAATGTTTTTTTTTTTAAATTCTCAATCATTTTTTCTTTCTTTCTTTCTTTCTTTGTAAGACAGATCATAATGATATATATTTAGTGATGTTCATTTTGGTGTAGCTACTGATGGTATTAGGTGCTATAACTTGTATGTATGCAGGAACTTATTTCCTTTTTCCTCTTCTTATTTTACACATTTCCCAAAACCCCTGTTGAAATCTATTTGAACATGTGTGGAGTTCCGTCCCTCAGTGTTTTTCCAACCTCTTGCACTTGAACAAATCCTCTTTCTTAAGCCTGTTCTGTTGCTCTTTGACCTGGATGTTGCTCCTGTATGAATGTTCCTGTCTGGCTAGGGTTTCGTTTTGGGCATGGCAGCTTGTCCTTAAAGTGGGAACGGTTCACATGAGTTTGTTCTTTTTTCACAGAGTTTCCCCCTGAGCCTCAGACTGAACTGAGGCAAGAAATTTTGGAACAAACTAGAGAGGAAGGAGGTCTGAGGGAGGATGGGGAATTTGATGTGGACTCTCCCGACTAAGGGATATTCAATCCGCTCTGCTGGGGTGCTGCCGCCCCCCCTCTCTCCCCCCCCCCCCCCCCCCCCCCCCCCCCCCCCCCCCCCCCCCCCCCCCCCCCCCCCCGCCCCCCCCCCCCCCCCCCCCCCCCCCCCCCACCCCCCCCACCCCCCCCAAAACCCCCCCCCCCAAACACACCCCCCACCCCCCCCCCCCCCCCCCCCCCCCAACCACACCCCACACAACCCCCCCCCCCCCCCCCCCCCCCCCCCCCCCAAAAACCCCCCCCCCCCCCCCCCCCCCCCAAAAAAAAAAAAACAAAAAAACACCCCCCCCCCCCCCCCCCCCCCCCCGCCCCCCCCCCCCCCCCCCCCCCCCCCCCCCCCCCCACACCCCCCCCACACCCCCACCAACACCACCCCCCCACACACCCCCCCCCCCCCCCCCCCCCCCCCCACCCCCCCCCCCCCCCCCCCCAAACTGTTTTGCTTTGCCAGATGAAAGGGTAACCAGAGGAGCTGGCAAGCACTCTGCTTTACTCACCTCCTGTGCTTCTACCCATAAAATGGCACAAAGACATGTTGTTGTTGAGGTTTCTTTTTTAAGTATTGACCTCCCTGTTTCCCTAAATTGGCTTAGTTTTCATTTTGCAGTTTCCCTTTGGGACTAATCGTACTACAGTGGTCCCAGAATACAACCTTAATGCACCCCACATTTCTGCCATTAGACGTTCAATGTTATGTTCACTTTGGTATACAAAAATCACTAAGGGAAGAAACTTAATCTCCAGAACAACTGGACATCTCCAGAAACTTATTCATTACACTTGGAACCAAACTGATCAGAAATTACAATCAAATGCATATCTGTATATATCATTTTTGATGTTTCTTAGTATATAACTATTGATGTTTTTTTTTTTCTTTTGTATGAACGTTTGCTGCTAGTTTTGTTTAAAACTGTTCACATCACCCACCCCCTCGAAGCATGTGAATATGTAAGGCAATTATCCTCTCAGATAAGCACCTCACACCTGACGGCTACAGAAGACAATAAAGTATAGGGAACAAAGTGCCTTGTTGACTTTGTTTCAATTTCCTGCTGTGCTCCGATACCCTTTGCTGTATGCAGATTTCCTAGCATAAGAAAGAAGCCTCTCTTTTGTTGTTGCACTAAACGTTGTGCTCTTATCAACTAGCCACTAGCAAGCTAATTCAGATGTTGTCTTGGACAAAAAGAGTATAGTTCTTAATATGCACAGATGGTACGGTTTTGTTCAGTTTAAAGCTGTGTGTTAGGCTGAATCTGATTTTGTCCCTAATATGACACAGATCTGACGTTTTCACAGTTGTGTGGACATTTTTTTTTTTCAGCACTCAATTAGTGGCCATGTAACCTTAATGAGAACTTTAAATCAAGCCATTGCAAAGCTATTTGGAAATAAGATATAAGTTACCAGAAGCAATAATAATAAATTTAGACTTATATGGGCAACATGTATTGAACTACACATACATAAGTAGTGTCTTTCAGAACACTGAATTGCCATGTTTGCTAACGCAGCAGAGTTGTAGAGGTTCCTAATAGTGTCCTGTGATAATCCATCCCATGCAGCTTGAATATTCTCACACAGTTCCTGCAAATTGTGCGGTAGGGCTGGAGATGGAGTGACACCAGGCCTTCTGGACTTGTGACACAGCAAACCATTCATCTTGGTGCTGACCACGATGTCTTCCCACACGAACTCGTTGGTCATCTTCACCAAAAGCGGGACTTGTCACTGAAGGTGAGTCTGTACCTGGCTGATACAACACCATTGATGTCTTTGAGTAGGAGGACATCCCAAACCCTAAAAGGAGGACATCATAAATGGGTGGGGGTCAGGGACGATACCAAAACAGAATTAAAATCATAACCTAATCTACATAACACATAAATGTTTGCTTTACTCGCTCAATTGGTAGAAATGAATGACATTTGTGATTTAGGCATGAGTTAAGGAGAGCTGACCTGTGGTTAGCCGGTAAGCGAGTCACAATGTCACGCGACCTTGTTAAACCAATGAAATGCAGGGCATTTCTTTTGACACAGACGTGAGCTAATGGCACACATTTTAAATATTTTATCCCAAAAAGAGGACTATTAGGTGTCCATCCAGGTACTGTACTTGATGAAAGACCGGGAGTTAAAAAAACAGACATTTGGCCACCATATGTTAAGGACAGTCGTCGTAAAAGTTGTGCACATATTCCTGCGTCATGTAGCCGTCTGGCAATGTTACTGGCACTAACTGGCCAGACAATTTGTCGGCTCTCCCTCCCTGCCAGATCCTTCATGTCGCTGGTGCGTGCCTTCTTCTATCCACAGCAGACAACAGCTTGCTGTGGTGGTAACTGCTTGACTGATATGGCATGCAATATGTTCCTAAAACCATCCCGCTTACTAGCGCCCAACGATGCAACCCCTTTCCAACTCTTCCAATTGCTCAAATTGCTTTCGTACTCTTCTCATAGACATACTTCACTTACAAAGGATGCTACCAACACAACAGCATGATTTAGAACGGAATGCACACCGAACAGGACAACTTTATTCAGTCAGTCAGTTACCATGATAAGGCCCTTACTTGCTTACGTCGCATGTGCACCCAAGAGTGAAACTTTAGTTATTTGCATGTCTCATGATGTCGAACCTTCCCACCAAGTTTAATTCCTGTTGGTTAATTACTTCTGGGTGCAACTTTTTTTTATTCAATGATGAGTCTATAGAATGGCTCAGGTCTGATTAGATCAGATTTATGTGTCCAATCTGTTGTCACATTAAGGTAAAAAAAAAAATAATTCTTGTGTGACTTCAGCCTGATAATCTGAGTGTAGCCCTACTGAACTAGTGCAACCCTTCTCACCTTCTTATATTTTTCTTTCTTTCTTTATTTATTTATTTTGCCGCCCCACTCATACAGCCTTCTCATGGCAGGAAATACAACCACTCCACTCACACTCAAACTCTCTTTTTCCCTGTCACACACAGATCAGAGTAACCAGCCTCCCCACCAATCATCTCTCACACAGCCCTGTCACCGGAGACAGGGATTTTTTCCATCTGTCTGAAATGGAACCACATCTCTGCTTTGTTCAATACAGCAGGTGATGGGATTAAGGTGTTCTGACATGAAGGCTGCCACAGTTCATTGTCTTTATATAGAGTGCTCATGTCCTCACACCGACTGTGTCTGCCGATTTGACACGATGTAACATGGCAAAGCCTGAGGCCCACATTTATATATAGCTCCAGAAATGAACTGTCTCTGCATAGTTCTGCTCTTTGCCGAGAGTCCAAAAAAAGATCTGACATGGCCAAATATCTGAACCTTCCTGACACCTTGGTTGCCCTTTGTGTGTGTTTTTTTTCTTGCTGGTAAACTATATTTGGCCCTTCCTGATGAGGACTGATATAGAAAGAGGCCTGAGCCATTCTGCCCACTGAAATGGCCATCGGCTGTCTGCATATTTGCCTGATAATTTCTCCCGGCTTGGCGGTGATGAGATGGGGTTCGCAGCGTGGGAGGCTGTGTATGTGTGTGTGTGTGGTTTTTAAATGGAACCTCACATTCCCTGCTGAGATATGAAAATCTGACAGCTCTGATCCCCCATCCACTCAGCCCCGCTCCGATTCTGCCTCACCTCTACTCGCTATTAACACTCTGCTGGTGGACTTCCCGCCCCCACCATCCAATCAATACCCCCCATCCACTCCCCATGCAATTTCCCCTCCAAAATTACCTGGCTGAACAAAGTTGTGTGTTTTCCTCTGATCACCATCACCTTCGTGATGACAATGATTGTCATCATCATCTCTCTATCAGTCTGTGTCTTGCTCTCTTGCACATGCACAACCCATACTCAGATATGCTGCCTGCAGGCTTGCAGAGCACTGTGGGTTGCCTGGGCTTTTTCTTTGGGATTACACTGTTGGTTGTCTGGGGCCCGTCTGCCAGACCCCCAACGGCTTACCTTCTATGACACACACCCATCTGCACCCCCCTGTGTGTTGAGAGTCTCACACTCCCACACACACACACACACACACAAACTCGCTAGCAGCTCTTTCATGTGTGTGTACGTTTGGCTACTAGGCATATTGTCAGCATATGCCTTCAGTCAAAATGCAGGAATTATAATGGAATTCAGAATCAGTGCTCACACAATAACAATGTTTTCCCTCTGTAAAATTTCCCTGTTTCAGCATTTCACTGTTAAATGTTTCCAAGCGTGGGTTGGTTAACTGTCGCCTCACAGCTCATGGATGCAGTGAAATAAGAACTGATGTTATGAAACTTTTAATATCACGTTTAGTTCTTCTCGGTTAGTATCTGCCAATGAACTGTTAATAATAAAATGTACAAAGTATAATTACTAATGATGTGACATGGCAGTTAACCTTAGTAGACTTAAATAATGAATAATATTTGTTGGTTTATTTTAAAGACTTTAGATTGACCAGCTTGTTTTTCCAGTCTAAATGTTTTGTTATGGCTTTACTTTAATGCATAAGTAGGAAAATGCCCAGAGCAGTGTGCACTGATGCTCAATGTCATTGATGTTGAATGGCAGTTACTTACACCCCTTAACTGAATTTTAAAATTTTGACTGTGGTGCATCCATGTTTGGAGCTTCAGTTGTGGTCGGATGAAAAAGCCTTCTACTTGTAAAGCAATAAATAATAAATATAAGGAATTTCATATTTGAATTTGTTTGTATATAGAGGCTTGTGTGTTGTCATTTCATTAATTGTGTAAAGCTGTCTGTATATGATCTATGAATTTATTTACAGTATTTCACTTATCTTCTAGTGTGATTATGATAAAACTAAACTGGCTCTGAATCTCATTTTACAAAGGAGATGATGAAGTTGTGAAAAGGTTGTTGAATCCTACATTTGATTAATTAAAATTACTAAAATTAAAATATTATTAAAATATTGTAATAATTCTCTATTGTCTCTTATATGTTATGAAGAAAGTGTGACCCTACATAGTCTGCTTTGTCCTAAGCCAACAACCATAGATAATAAATACAGTCAAGTTTAACAACTGTGATAAGGTAAAATTATGTAATAATAGGAATAGGCCTACTTAATAATATTTGGAATTATCCCATAGTTCTATTTGACCTGGTCCAAAGTTCAGAAAGTGTGTACTGTGCACATTACAATGATTTATGTCAAACTGATTATGAAGGAATTGACGATCTTTCATCTTTTCAACCCCTCTTGTTTAAAGCTACACTACATACATTTTGGGGATTTGTGTAGAACATTATGTAAGACTGGTTTTTTAATGTATATCAATCTATTTTTATGATTTTGCATGTAAGCCATAAACTTCCATCTGGACCTGATTTTTTGAAGATGGCATTTAATGTATATCAATCTATTTTTATGATTTTGCATGTAAGCCATAAACTTCCATCTGGACCTGATTTGTTATCATGGCATGAAGAGAGCAATTTCTGACTTTAGTGTATTGTGTTTTCGACACGGCAACGCTACTTCTTTGTATTCTGTGGATCCAGTAGTGTAACAACATGCTACAACGTAGGCTACAAACCTAGTTGCTAACTTGTTTTGGTTGAGTTATTAGTTTTTAGCTCATCTATCGGAGCTAATAACTATATTTTTACTCACAGATTTGCTGACATCAGTATAATATCATTGACTTTAAAATGAAAAAAAAAAACATAACATTTACAAACATCCTCTGACTTTTCCTAACATATAGCCTATGCAGAACTCTGTAAGATTTTACACTTAAAAAAAAGAAATAAATAAAAAAGCAACCATGAATTTTGTGTGCAGTAAAATTATGTATGCATTCTTTGATGTGCAAGTCATTTTTTAAACTAGACCGCTTTAAGGTCCTGAGGTCTAATCATGTTTGGCATGAGGTGTGCTGCAGTAGTAGTTAATTAAATATTTTGATCAAGTATTGTTCTGACTTGGCCTATGTTTGGCAGCTTCTGTGCATATAATAAGAGGAAGAATACTGCCATCCACACCTGCCCTGGCTTTTTTCTCCCAACTGGCCTGACAGCGGAGCTGCAGGCTGGCGAGGACTAAAGGCCATGTGTTGAGCTTTTGATGAATGAAAAGGATTCGGCCAACTTAATTACACTGTAACCTCTCAATAAAAGCAGGGCCGCCACTGCTTAACTGGTAAATAATTGGGCATTGATTGATGGCTCTTCGGGGCTGGCTGCTGAAGGCTGGATAAATAATTATTTTGCCTTTGGCCTCTGCTGTGTCTAATTTATGGATGGGACCCCGTCTGCCCAACACCATATCCCCTGCCCAGCGTTTTGGACCCCAGGTCATGTGACCTAGTCATTGTCTCGAGGCGGGGAGTGTGTCTGTGTTTGGCAAATATAGCATGGTGGAGCCTTAGTGGAAGGCAGGGGGGACATAATAGGGACTCTGTCAGCTGTGATCATTGTGGTCAGTGAGGAGCCCCACAAATCTTTCAATATTTCTGCAGAACTAAAACATTAAAAAGTAAGAGCGTTTTGAGCAATCCCCAGTCACAAATGGTCAAGGCGATGATGATAGGAACTGAAGGTTTGAAATGTTTAAAACCTTTAAAAGCTACCTGTCAGAAAGTTATTCATTTGCTGCTTGATTTCTGAGATGTTGCTTTGTAAAAGGTTTATCACAAAAATATCATTTTTAAACTAGAAAGCTACGTGCACCCCACCCATCTTTAGGTGGACATGTTCCTGTTATTTTGCATTGTGTCCTATGAGCAAAGTGATCCAGCCAAGCAGGGTATCTGCCAAGCCATTTATATGATGGTTCACCTCGCCATCAAAGGTCTGCAGTTCCCACTGTAGCTCAACTATAACTGAGCTCAACTGTATGATTTGCGCTCACTGCTGTCTTCCATTACAAATAAAAGCTTTATTTGAACAAAAGGGTTATGACTGCAGATGGGCTTCCAGGTTATTATTAAAACACTGTTGCCACCAGGATACTACAGCAACAAACATCGTTAAAATGGTGGTTAATTTGGAAATGTATTTATTATTGTATTATTATATTTGAATGTGGTATAGAAGCATTTATTCAGCATTTTAAATCTCTGATATCTACGTAGAAGGTATGTGACATTGGTCGAGATGGAAAATGGCCAGATGCCGGTTTATACATTTTTCCATTTCCATCTCATGGAGTTGATGGTTTACAATGTTACACTGTGATTAACACACAGTAGCAACAGACACATTCAAGAAATTAAAAATGAGCTTCTGTGTAAATAAGCTTGGTCATTATACTAGTTAGATAGCTAAGCTAACTGAGTTTGAGGTTTCTTAAGATTTGCTAGTAGCTAACGTTACCTGCTTTTAGTCTGTTTCAACCATCAAAGAGTGGATGGAATCACACAACATGACTGTTACTGACAGGTTGTGGTTGGGATGCTAGTAGAGTTGAATTCCGGCAAAGCCTTCTTGATATTGTGTAAGGTTTGAGAGTCGAACTTGCTAAACAAACTAACAAATTTGAACTTAAGTTGTATGGGATCCAGTTAAAGGAGTGGGAGCTGAAACTGTTCTGGGAATTTTTCATTCCACTTTAAATGGTGCTGGACTTACATTCTGTCGTCTGTACAAGATGTGACATATAAGGTGGAACAGAACATTTGATTAAGAAGCTGGTGAATCAGAAGCCAGTTTCTTCCTTGTTTGAAAATTATGCTTGTTGACAGTTTGTTTCCTTGAAAAAAGTATACAAAGTGCCTTTACCACCTGTACACTTCTCCACACTCCACCATTTGCTCCATTTTTGTTAGTAAATTGTGAAATTGGAATTTTGGAGTTTAGCAGATTTCAACTTTGTGGAAATAAGCGTGGCTGCCGCACTTACATTTAACCAGGCAGACAGCAATAAACTGGTCTTCACCACAAACAGCAAACATTAATGCTGAGAGTAGAAAGAAAACTACAACACTGACTCTTCTCTAAATCTGTGACAGTTTAATAACAACAAAAACTTCTGGTTTTATTTCTAGCGGGAAGACAAGAATTTAACTATATAGAGCTTGTAGGTTACTTGATAAAGCTGCTAGCTTGCTAGTAACATTGAGCAAGCAACTATTGTAGATTGTATGGGTGACAGATGCATTTTGAAAATGGTAAAAGCATAAAAAGCATATGTATCATAGTCTGTGTGAAAGCAGACAGTGTATCTGATATACTGTGCCAGACAATACGGTTTCTTCATTTCTATATTGACCATGAAGTGGTGGGGCTGTTATGTATCAGTGTGGGATTTTAGAATCGGTCTGTTTCACCATCCTCTTTTGTAAATGCGGGATTTGTATTTGAAAGAGACAACCATGTTTCACCATATGTCAGTTCTGTTTCCCAAACTCAATGTTATTATATAAAAGTGATTTTGTGTTTAAGTATTCAAATACTTTATTTGAGTACTCGTTCAGAGTAAACGAAGCCTGTAAAGTGCCCTAAAAAAAAGGAAAAGCCCTTAAATGAATAAAAATAAGGTATAAAAATGTTATTTTATGTAAATGCAGTAAAAATCCATATAGCCATGCAGGATCATGAGGAAGCATGAGGAAAAATGGTAATGGTAAATGGTTAAAAAAGACTTGAGGAAGTTATTTATTAATTTCCAATGCAGTGTTACAGTTCACCGGTAGCTCTGAAGAACTAAATGACAGAAGGCTGAGAATAAGACATGAAATGTGGGCTCATGGTTTCAATTATCCTCTTGGAGTGTGTCTCAACATGGAAATGAATATTTCTTTGACGCAGCTGTGTGAAATGCAATGAAGAGGGAGCCTATGAATCAACAACAACAACAACAAAAGTTTGGGGGGGGGGGGGTCTTTGGCGTTGATTGGTAAACACAAAACCCCCAGAGAATAATGTGCTTGTTAGTTCAATAAGAGGAATTCCCACTCACCACGTTCTTCACAGGCTAAAATCCTCAGAAATGCTCTGCTTGAACACACACACAAAACCAAACAGCCTCATAATGAGGGCTTCTCCATACGCAGCAGAGGCATCATAATCTGGGTAACACAAATAAATAGGGCTCCCCCTGCCTCAGAGTCCAAGTTCGGACAAAGTTTTGTTTACCGCACAAACCATAATTTATGATAATGCTAATGATAAGGAAAAAAATGATTATTCAAATATTTCTCAGTCAGTTTGCTCCGTAATTCCACTGATCCCTTGCCACTAGGCTTCTGACACTTGCAGAGGCCTGATATGAAGCCTTACGGAGACAGGAAAAAATAAATATATAAATATGGCTGCTTGCATTTGTGCTGGTTCAGTGCTCACAGAAACGAGAGAGCGTGAGAGAGAGAGAGAGAGAGAGAGAGAGAGAGAGAGAGAGAGAGAGAGAGAGAGAGAGAGACATGGGACATGAGGGTTAAAAAGGAATAGGGTTTCAGTTTATATCTGCGTCCTAAAATATAGAAATAAAACTGGTGTGGCTGCCACAACACGCTGTACAAACACAGTACATTTACTATTCAGAACTGAAGTATGTAAGAAAAACAATAACATAACTACTTCACTGCACTAACCAAAAATTAGTCACTAGCACCTTCCCCCCCTTCACCCACACACACACACAAAATCAGACATTTGGACCAAAGAGAGAGAGAGAGAGTGAAAATGAATGCCAAAGTGCACATCTGTCACGGCTGTCAGTGTGAGCCCAGAGTGGGTGACGTGCCCTCCAGTCAAGGGTAAAGACTGCCCGCTGTTCACCAGGGAACAAGAGGGCGGGAGGGGTGCGGGCATTTGCCTAAGCTCACACGGTTATTATAGGAAAGGTCCAGCAATTTTTCTCATATTGTGTTACAGTTTTTACCTGTTTTTTCTAATTTCTTGTGCTCATTGTGCTCATTGCAAGTTTAGCTAAACTGCATGACAAAAAATGCAGAAATGTACCCTTTTTTTTACATTTATTACCTTCTAAAATGAATAATACATCTCTCTGTAATACAGGTCTAGGTAGGTTTAGTTATTTCTACACATTTCTGCTACTGCTAAAACTTTCCCAAATGTTTCAGCAGTGACAGTTTTAGCTGTCACAGCTTCAAACAGTTGTATACAAATACAGTCATCATCTTTTTCGTGAAATTGCTTTAGTTCTTAAGGTTACACACTTTTTTTAGACTTTGGGACACATTTGCTTCAAAACAATGATCCCACAGGCAAAGGGATGCAATTGCTATCAAAAACAACAGGACCTACAGTAAACTTCACTCTGACTTACATGTACACAAATAAAAGACTCCCTTGAATGCCTAAAAATGTTTCAATAGTTTCAATTCAATAGTGCAGGACTACATGCATGTAGACTACCTTTAATAACATGTCAAACTAACCAAAGATTGCAATGTTGTCTTATCGGACTGTCATGGAGTGACTCCGAATGGTAGCAGGCAAAATCTGCAGAAACTGTGTGCGATTATTTGAGATGCATGGGATGGATTATCACAGGACACCATTAGGAACCTCTACAACTCCATATCGTCTATATTTTTCATAATTTATTATTTTTGGTAACCTTTTGCAATCCGACACTTCCTTCTGGGTGCCACTATTTTTGATGATGAGTGTACACTGATCAGCCGTAACATTAAAACTACCTCCTTGTTACTACTATCTTTATCCATTTTATCAACTCGAGTTACCATATAGGTACACCTTGTGATTCTACAGTTCTACACAACCCCCAAAGGACCACCACAGAGCAAGTATTATTTGAGTGGTGGATCATTCTCAGGTGTGCTAGTGCGTATTGCACTGGGGCATATGGATCAGACACAGCAGCTTCTGGAGTTTATGCACACTATGTCCACTCACTGCCCGCTCTGTTACACACTTCTACCTTGTTGATCCACCTTGTAGATGTTAAGTCACAGATGATATGCTGCACAGGTTTAAGTCACTCTCTAGTTATTAATCAGAGGCCATAAGACGTTCTTCACAAAATGCTGTTACAGTAGCTGGATAGTTTTGGTTGGTGTAATATTCTCAGTCCATCAGTGATACTGAGGTGTCCAGCAGCACTGCTGTGTCTGATCCCCCTCACACCAGCACAACACACACTAACACTGTGCAGTGTAATGCACCACACACATAATACCTGCTGTCTGGTAAAAAAGGGGGCTAAAAGGTATGCAGAGAAACAGATTAATACAATGTAATTGTAGGACAACAAAGTGGTCCTATATGGTAATTGGAGTTGGTGTAATGGAGAATGAGTGTAGAAAGAGGTGGTGTATCTAAACTATTATATATTTTTAACAAAGTTGAACAAATTTATAGAGCTTAATGTGGTGCATTATAACAAAACAGAAAATGGCAAAAAGTTGTCTTGAGTTTGGAACTGATGTAAAATATTCTTTTTTTTTTTTACCTAACTATACATTTTATTCATTTAAAGTATTTATTTAAGGTAACCACATTAACACATTTATATGGTTACCACAGTTAATACTGTAACTGATGAACCAAATTTACAAAATGTGTTGGCTTGATGCAAAGTTCTCGGTTCTAGAGTAATATTCATGGTGTATGGAACCAGAAGCATGAAATGCTGAAAGTCACCTTAAAAGGTTTTACATAAGTCTGCTATGAATACTCTGCCTGGTGCCTGAGACACAGTTGTTTTTAGATAAGCCTAAAATGTAAATTAAACAGTTAACAGTAGAGAATTACATGCAAGATGCAGGCAAAATACTCCCCAAAGTATAATTTTCCTCCAGATTTACCACTGTTTTACCATTATCAGCATCATATACTATGCTATCAGAGCATGCCCATCTTCTATTGAGTAAAAAAAGTAATAAGAATATTATTATATTTTTGTTTTAGGTTGTTTAGTTCTAGTGGGTTCTGATGCTTTTATTTTGAAGGGCGGGGCTAGGTAACCAGCTAATTGACAATAGCGCAGCCCAAAGTTCAACGCCCAAAGGAAACAGTATTACACTGTGTTGTGCACTGTTCTGTGGTGGAGTTATTTGGAATACTTTGAGTAACTTAGGTTTCTTTTGAGAACCCAGTCAAGTCACATGGGTTTATCACTTTACTAGCTGCAACCAGGTGTGCTCCCACATGCTAAGAGAGGCACATCAGATGGCTGGGAGACGACCAACGTGGAGAGTGGTCATCCTCGGGGGTCTGATCTGAGTACATGAGTTTTGGTCTGCACCCATACGGGATGCATGCATATTCAATATAGATTTCCTGGCGGCAGTTGTGAGGTCGTGCTTAACTGCAAGAAGAATATGCTGGGTTTGGCGACAGGTGGGCAAAGCCGAGGCAAAGAGCTGGGGCTCCAGCGCATACAAACAGCTCCCTCACCAGCGTTGGTGTAGCATCAAAGCACAGTCATGTTCTGTTTTAAGAAATAAGGGCATATTTCTGTTTATTTCAGATTGTTTAGTTCTGCTGGGGTAATTCGACAGGGACTCTCATTTTTAAGGCCAGAGCTAGATTACCTGTGTGTTTTTAGTTGGAGGCTTCGGCAGCCTAGCGGGCTAGCAGAAAGTAGCAGGACCTGGGACTAACCACAGGGCCGTATTTCCCCAAGCGTTGTTCAGAGTTGTTAAAGTGTAGTTATGGATCAGTAGTTTGAGTTATTCAAGTTTCTTCTAAAGAGACCTGTTATAACAAAACTCTATTTCGAAAATGGTCATATTTATGCTATGTACAGCATGGCCTCTAGTTTCCATCACCACTACTGTAAGAAAGACAAAAATTATATATAATGAGCCACATCAAACCACTCTGAATGACTTTGTTTACATCTGAACGATTCAATTAATTGTTCTTGTTTTTTATTTTTTTTATATATGAGTTGTATCCCCCATTAAATCAATTTAGGAAATTCAGAAATGCAGTGGAGCATCTCGGTCTCCAACTTCTGGTAGGGAAGAGTTTAGATCTATTTGCTAGTGGGATATTGTTCTCTCATCTACCAAACATCTAATTGCAAGAGAGTTCAGTCAGTGCTCTGCCATAACCCATTTCCTATTGTCGCACTTATTCATTGGCTTAGGTGACTTTGCAGCACATCTAATTCCATTGGTTTGTTAGAAGGATTATGAAATTGAATTATGAACTCTTGTCAGTCGATATTATTAATTTGCCATGCTGTCAGCAGTTGTCAGCGGTGTAGACGGAGTGCGTTGGGTAAACATCAAGAACTGTGCAGTGACAGAGCAACATAATACCCGAGACTCTAACGGAGGGGAATTAGCTCCCTTATGTAAGCTGTAGTGAATTGTGTGATGGTAGTGCCAGTGGGAATGAGTGTATGAAGCCACAACAAACGATGAACGCACACTCACACATATACACAAGCTCACTTTGCCAGTGATAGAGATATCTGCAGAACCCCCCCAACAATGGCACTATCGTTTTCTTTCTTATGACAAGTCATCACCATCCAGCTTTGTGTGTCTCTCAAAAGAAAAGCAACGCTTTCCACTCCCCCCCACAACCCCTCTCTCCAACGGGGACGTGATTGCTGTTTTTCTTCACAATGAGGTTATTTTGTTTTGTCAGCTAATTCTTTTTGATGAAAATTAGCCTCTCTCTCTCTCACTCTCTCACTCTCTCTTTCTCTATCTCTTTCTGTCTATTCCTGTCTCCCTCTCTCTCTCTCTCTCTCTCTCTCTCTCTCTCTCTCTCTCTCTCTCTCTCTCTCTCTCTCTCTCTGAGCTGGGATTGTGCTGTCATATCACTGGCCCAGCTCTATTTTCATGCAGATCCTCTTCTTTCGCCTCGAGCGTCCAGAAACCGCCACAGCTAAACAGCTGGCAGTATTAGCATAAGAATGGAAGAAGGTCTTCTCTATCGCAGAGCTAATTCAGAAGGAAGAAGGTGATAATCGCGAGACCCAAAATAAGCAAAAACAAAGTCGAGCGGTCACCTTGCCTAATCAGTAAATATGGAAATACAGCTTTTCTATAGGACCAGAGCCGTCTCACTGGCTCTCGTACCAAATGACTGATAATTTTAGGCTCTAATGCTCTTCTTGAGTTGATGAGCACAATGAGAGACAATAGGCACTGTGGATTTGAAAGTAGCGAGCTCAGTTGTGGCTATTTCCTTCCCCTCCTTAAGAAGCAGGAATCGACGGCACAAGCTTTTGATGTGGGATCTACGCTTGATACATGATTCTGCTGGCTTTTGTTTGAGCACAACATGTAGTCTCATAATTATACTGATGATGTCAGTCTGTTCTTTCACATTGCACTCAATCCCTGAATCGCTTTACCACCTGGACAGAAATTACTTTATTTTTGATTTAATGTTTTGTTGTTTATTTATTTTGGATTGCTGCACACTAGGACACCAGCATGCAGATATAAACACCATATAATCCTTATTGTGATCAAGTTCTTGTCCATGTGAGCGTGACTTTTGTTTCTCTCTCTTTTCTTTTTTGTTCATATTAATAGGTGGAATCAAACATTCATTACTGCCTAAATCCCTGTCACTTATTTACTGATTTAGTAAAGGATTCCAGCTTTCTCCTTTTCTTATTTGTTATTTATTAGTTTTATTCCAGCTGGATTTACTTGGATATACATCAAATCCTCTGTATCAATGCATAGGAAGTAAACCGAGGAGCTCCTCTGGCCTAAGCTTATTTATTTTTCCCGTTTCCCCTACTTTAAATGCTGGCTTATGTGTGATGTAATAACAGTCTCCAAGATTTAGCTTAACAATTAGATCAGGGAGAGAATATGGCCTCAGTGCTTAGACGCTGGGATGATCCTTCTCCATCCTGCTACTGTGCTGAAAAATACGTCCATTCAAATTGTGTGTCTGTGCTGCATTTTGTAGTAGTGTCCATTGACTGCTGGATACGTTCTGCTGCCAAACCAACTGGTCATACCAGCTGTGCCATTATCTGTTGATGAGAAAACAAACTCTCGTATAAATATGTGTTCATAACCATCTTAAGAAAAGCATTTGTTCCTGTTATGGTGTACAAGTACAAGTTTATTTGTGCTTTTAAGAAGGGCCTTGGCCTAGCCTTACACTTTAAACAGATGGAATTCATATTGCAGATTGGACAGAAAAGGGAACAAGTATTCAGATATTTTAAAATGTTTGTACATGACTCATAACCACAGATATATTATGTAGCATTTATGGTGCAGAACCCTTCTAAGGTTATTAGGGACAACCTCTTATTCAATAACACCATAAACAAAGTTCAGTGAAAAAAAAACTAGAGAATCATACACAATGGAAGTACAGTATGATCCCCAATATGCAAAGTGAAGTTCATGGGGCCACAACTAATCATTTCCGGAGAGTCACGGCATGCAGGAGTTCACAATGCCCTCTCAAACTAATAATAAAAAGGTAAGAAAGAAGTAAGATGTATGTGTAAAAGTGCCACACAAGCATATACAGACAAATCTGAACTGTTGTGGTTCTCTGGTCAGAGAAAGCAAAAATAAAGCTTTTCTGCAATAATTTAGCTTAGTGTGTTTGGAGGATAAGCTATGTGTTCAATCCCATGGACATCCACATTACCCATACCCACTGTGAAATATGAAGGTGGTAGCATCATCATATGTGACTGCATCTCTGCAAATGGCATTGGGGCATTAAATGTCATCAATGGAAATGAATGGAGTGATGTACCCATATATGAGACGACAGTTTAAACTCAGCGTCCAGCAACTAAGATGAAGATGGACAGTGACCCCAAACGTTCAGCCAAAATAACTCAAGACAACAAGAAAACAAGGTGAAGGTGCATGGCTCTACCAATCTTCTGAGTTTTTCTACATTCCAAATTTGATATATCTTTAAACTGTGAGTCCATCAGTCGGACCACAGAACCTGAGGATATTTAAGATGGTTTGCCAAGAGTAATGAACCAAAATGTAACAAGCTAATTACTTCTTTAGCTTCTTAAAGCTGTGCTCACTAACACTAAGCTTTGTAAGAACATATTACAGGTATTAATTTGTGGTATCTATATACCTTCAAGGTATTTTGTTTTAATACATGTATGTTTGTTCATGCCTATGAATGTGCAGGTAATGACAATTCCCATTATGTGGGTAAATTTAAAGTGAATATATACACTGTGAGTATATAAAACAGGAAAACAGGTGTGTGACAATGTATTTCCCCTGATTGTAGCATAACAATGACCGTTTTGGTGAAAAATAACACCATATTAGTGTTTTTGGTTTCGTGTCCAGACTGTTATTCAGTCTGGCGGTTCCTTTTCTAAAATACAGAGTTTGTAATGGCTAGAACACTTGCTCTCACACAGAAAGGGAGGGAGCGCATTATTTATTAACTGTACCTTATTGATATGTTTTTAATTTGTCTGTCTAATGTTTGTCGAGAACAACGTCGAGATGGTAATTAAGAAATAATTAAGGGGCTAAAGAAATGTTTATCAAGCGAGGAAGATGCATGTGTAAATGTTAATTTCTGTCAGAATATGTTAATGTATGCACAGATGCCTGTTTCTTCTCCAGTGCTCTGCATGCCAAGCAAGTTGCTTACCCCCTTAGTGTTGCCAAGTTTGGATACTGTCAATTTATGACGAATTTCCATTTTGCCGGTTATTCCGTCGGCTTTTGATGGATATGTCTTGCAGACTTTTATCTTTGTGTGTGAAGGCAAACTAATTAATATTTTTTTCTCCTTCTCCACCGCCCTTCAGGCAAATATTTGTTTCCTCAGATCTAAATGTGGCCAAGTCTTCCTCTTGGCTCCATATGCTACCCCCTGTCAATCAAGCAAGGTTTTTGGATTGTTTAAAAAAAAACATTGCTCTATCTTCACTCTGTGTCCTTCACATAAGTGAGGGGAGGAAAAAAGAAATACTGAGCAAAGAAGCCATGCAATGCCAGGCACTGGACCTTAATTTTTTCTTCACTTAGGTTTATCTGGATCTTTCTAGCTGGTTGAATGGAGGTTGGTTTAGTTGATATTTTTTTATTTTCGCATTGTGTGAATTTTGTTATTAGTAAGCAAATGAAAAATAGAACTGCTCCAGCATGTTTGCCTTGTAGTAGGTTGGTCTTTGGGCAATAATGGAGCATTCTGTTGGCCTGATCCAGAGTTTAACGGCAACTCTTTTTCTATTCGTAATATTTAAACCTTCAAAAGTCAAGGTTTGGTCAAATCTGAACCTTTATTAACTTTGTCTTTATAATGGACCTCACAGCAGAATCATCTGTTCCTCATCAAAATTTATTTTGGCTAAGACCAGATATTGTAGAATCTTTATTGTTGGAGAGAAAGGGGCTTTCCCCCTCCTTTGCTCTTTTTAGCTTTACTCATCTATTCATCTAGGCACCTATTAAGCACTGCGGAAGATCCATTCAGATCAGAAATCATTATAAAGTGGGTCTCATTTACACTGACAAAGTGCTGCCAATTTATGATTATGCCAAATTACTCAACAATTAGACCGTTCTGAATCCAGCTGAGGAGCTTTAGTGGATTTGGTGGATTTTTATTTATTTATTTATTTATTTATTTATTTAGTGCTGTGTTTTTTTATGTGTGTTTTTAAGATTTTTTTTTAACAATAATGTATCAGATTCAATGTTCCTTTCAACAAACCTGTTTGAGATAGACCCACTGAAGGCATGCATTGTATTGTAGACAGCAGCATGCCCATATGCATAACTCCAGGTGTAAGCAGTTTGTTTTCTCGATAGGAAAAATGAATGGTGGTTTTGAGAAAACTAATACATTTTGTCATATGTTCTTTTACTCTGAATGTAACTGAAAACTCTGAATTATAAAGTTGCCTTTCGATATTTATTTCCAGTTTAGCAAGTACACTTTGTCAAAAATGCTGTTTTAGTTGTCAGCTACTTTAAATCCACCTAAATATATCCTACTTTTGCCAAATTTTAAATCACTGCCATAGTGTGATGTAAGTACAAAGTTAAAAAGTTATATTTTATTTTAAATGCCACTCAAGGTGAAAATCACAAATCAGAGTAGGATTTTAGAGTTTGCTGAAGTGATTACATTTTGATAGTAGATTTGGACTAAACAAGAATGTTTCTGACTATTCACTGGGCTGGAAATGCTGATTTCTTCTAGGTAAACTTTAACCCATAAGTTAGAAGAGAAGTTTCCACTGAACTTCCATTAAAATTGCATTACACTTTTTATCACATTTCGTCTGACATTTCGTACTTCAAGTTAATGAAGGTTTAGTCAAACCTTGTATTGAATGCTAATGACAAATTTATCAATTTATCAATTTTAATAAAATTAAAATGTGTTTTTATATATTTTAGTTTAGGTGGTTTTTAAGACACACTGGCCGTAGAAATAGATTTTTAATATAGCTTGAGTTTTTTCAACAGTAGTATACATTTGTGTGCAGATGCAGTTTCAAGGCTTTGCATGAGGCATGGTGCCATGTAGAAGATCTATGCCACCTTTCCTGTGAGTTTGTACATGCTCTGTTTGTGACAGAAGTTTTATCGCAGCTGTAGTTAGAGTCCTAAGCCTGGCCGTGTGTTTCTCCCAGAGGGCAGATAAAGACTGATCTGTGTTTACCAGAAGCTGAGGCAGAGGGCATAGACAGAGAAGGGGCTTTTGGGAAAGTGAGCTTGAGGGGATTAGGACCCAGCACGTCACTCCGGTAAAGAGACAACACACTCACACACATACATATACACTATGTAAGACAGAAGGGCCCGTCTTTGCAACTTAACAGGCAGGTACAAATCACCTACTCCATAAGCCCTACGCCCCTCCCGGATTCTTTCCTCTCCTCTTCCTAAATACACTCCCTAAATCCCCTCGGCTACCTCTGTTTCCATCCTTTCACTTTTCTCTTGTCTGTCTCTTTCTCTCACTCCCCCACTCCATACTCTCTCCACATATCTAATGAACACTAGCTACCTTTCGCAGAAATGTACATAACTGATCCTGTCTTTGTAAGGTTAATTAAAGTCAGGAGTTGCATCTGCAGAAGACATAATCTACTCGCACCCTCGCCACTGTATGGCTTTTAATTACGACTTGTAAGACATTTCTGGGTGTAGGAACGCACACAAGCTGGACCCTCTTTCCAGCTCATCCTCCACCGCTCTCATTGCATGAGACCTGATTAGACTTGGGGAAAGGTACTTCTGTTAACGTGGCTTGGTGCAGAAATGGGATTTAAAGGGAGTAAGAGTGAGAAAAGGAGGAGTTGTGTGGGGGGGTACAGGGTTCAGTAATTCTCCCAGGCCCCTTTTATGTGCACTTATCAGCGGTAACGTATAGACAGCCAGTCAGTCTTAATCAGAGTCATGGGATGGCGTGCCCTTGCGCATGCCTCCTTTCCTTTAGCAAGATTTCACCCTTTCTTAGGCCGTGTGTAGGTAATCTGCTCAGTGAAGAGAGCTAAAAGGCCCTTTTAGGGGAGAAGCTTTGGGACACATTTTGCTTGACTTTAGCCTGTCTCCCTTACCTCCCCTTTGCCACCCCTCCTCGATAAAACTAGTCTTTTGTGTCCACCTCGGCCTAAGTGGCCTATGCTGGGTCTCCAGCAAAGAGGATGCGGAATGTTGCTCCGCACTAAATCCAGTACAACACTGAAAGGCTGCATGCTCTACTGAGCCCACCGAATCCCATATGGCAGCAAGGGTCTAAGGACAGACTCAGAGAGTGCAAAGCCCCGTTTTTTGGGGCGGGGTGTAGGGGCCTGGGGGAACGTCTGGAAGAGGGGACTCTTTTTAAGATTAGCGTTCGAGCACTACTCATCTAACCACTCCCTGGGCCCATTCAGACCATGTGAATGGTTGTAAAAATGGAAATGAAGAGAAGCCAGGGTTCCTAATGTTAGTTTCTGTTTTAAATGTTATATATATGCCAAATTGCTGATTACTGATATTGCCAACGTAAGTAGTGTGTTTTGCTTGTAAATGATCATTGTACTTTGGCCATGAATAACTTCACCATGGTGGTAGTTGTAAATAACTTTTATCAAGAGAGCTGTCTGTGGATATTGCCATTTAAAAGCACTGTAGTCATATAGTCACATCAACCTTGTGTGAAACTGAGAACTGATTTGTATCTTCAAGACATTTACGACACATGACTACTCACTATGAACCACGCATTGTTTTCTTTAGTCACGTTCATTGAATGTATGTTTATCATTGAAATTTATGTGAATTACAAATGGTCGTATTCTAGAAATGGTCAATAAGAGATGTACAGGATTTAGGGGGCCAGGTCCTATGTCCAGCACAGTTTGATGTCCCTGCTCAGGTGCGTTCTCCAAACTGTGCAGGAATCCAGTCCTCCGTGAACGTATAACACTCCATGAGTTCAGTACCCCGCCTTACATGATCTAGCTCCCACTCATTTATCTTAGCGTCTTCGCCCCTGCTGTCCTGATAGAACATTCTTTCGGTCCCTAAACTAGGGGTGGTCACTGCTCAGGGAAGATCTTTAAGTGATATTGCCCTTTGACTATTGAACTCAACACAATCCCTTCAATTTATCAAAATCCCTTCGACTCTGCTCTCTAACTAAAAACCTCCTGTATGTCCTAATTCCTTTTCACTGCACCTGATATTTTCCATGTCTTTTTTTTAGCAATATATTTGTTTTGTAAATATGTGTCTGTTGTTGTTTTTTGGCTGTTTGCATTTGTTTTTAATGTTTATTAAACAGCTTATTGCTTTTAACAAATGACCGTATGATCAACACAGGTGGGTCTGGATGCTGGTGGGAGCTACAATCAGAGCGCTCTGCAGCCGAGTGGATTTTTTTTTTTAATCGGGTCTCCCTGACCCAACTCACAACACAGAGGTGCTTCTCTGGAGTTAGGGTAAGGCAGTCACTCTGCCGAAACGTGCAAATGGCTTTGCGTGGATTAATGAACTGGAAAGACTGTGGGGCTGCATTGTAAATGAGGTTTATTCCTAGCTCCTGCCTCTGCATGGGAAAAATTCTCCATTACTGGTTTTTCCCCCCAAAGCAATCCAAATGAGTATGTGCTGTTGTGCCAGGTTCGGGGCAAATAAATGCTGCCTGTATACCATAAGTGTCACAATAGGGTAACTTTATCAATTGCTGGATGGGGGTGGAGAAGAGTGGTTGGGTGGCAGGGAAGGCAATTTCCATACAAAAGTAGATCTGTGTCGATTTGAGAATTATGGTATTATTAGCAGGGCAGACATCTAGCTAACAGGAAAATGACTCGATTCATTATATTTCCAGGGTTACATTACCTCTTTGCATTTTTTCCTCTTCTAACCAGAAATGCTGATACTATTTAAGTGCAAATGATATTAGGCTTTTAGTAAGCACACCACTGAGAATGTATGTACTTAAGGTAGGTTTTTTTTTCCTTCAAACCAGAACCCTCGGCTCGGTAATTGCTCCCAAGTGTAAGTGAGACCGGTGAGTAACTCCCTCTGTCTCACTAGAACCCCTGAAGCACCCATAATGATCAGCGGGCTTGTTTTCAGTTATGCTGCAAGCCACTTTTCGTAGATCATACATATGCTTTGTAAATGCAGTCAGATCACTCTGTTGTAAAGGATCTAATTTTAATATTTAAAACAGTGGACAAGACCAAATACTGCATTCCCGAAATGACTGCTTTTAAAGCAAAATATTTGCTTTGGAAAGTAATTGCATTTGAATATGCTAGGTTTATATGCAGTATAGCAGTACAAATTCACTAGATTAACTAAAAGATTATCTCTCTTTTTTACTTGCACTCCTAAATGACCTATATTCCCTGTGAACAGAACGTGTCTTAGCCAAATGGTAGACATTTTCTCAGAAGAACTTTAAGGTCTTGTTCACACTTGTATTAGCAAGGGTTAAATATTCAGTCCTTCAAATGTTGGTTGTGTTGAAGAGGGGCAGTCAGGGGTGGCAAAGTATTTATGACAGCTTGAGTGGAAATGAAGAGGAAGTAGAGGTTTTAACTAGTAACAATATGGTTAATGTTTACAAGTGTCATTAAATTTAGCATTTTAGCTTAGTTTTTGTGTTACAATGTACCCTGTACCTGTGCTTGTTGTTCATTAGCTTTAGCCTTGAATTTAACTTTGTTAATTCTGTCAGTCACAGTTTTCCAACTAATGGAAACGGAACAGTAGGATATATCACAATCTAGGGGCAGTCTTGGAGGACTAGTGTACACCACAATAAGGTGTTTTCCATGTACATAATTACCTGATAAATGGAATCAAAGAATGCTGGACACTAACCCTCAGGGCCTGGAGCTTGACTACGCATTATAACAACATCTAAAGCAGGCATGACATAACGTTGACATTAAGCAGTGTTCATGCAAAATTTTAGATGAAACTGAACCGTTTGTCTCTAAGCTTTCAAAAACCATTGCTTGTCATTTATTACATTGGTTGCTCCGAAACCAGAGAAAAGGGAAAAAATATCCCCAGCCTAATCACTCTGGCCCAATCTACCTGTAATGAAAAGCTGCCAGTGATGACAGCAATTACAGGAGCAGCATAGTAGAAATCAGCGCGGGGGAGTCAGGGATTGAAGGAGAGAGCAAGCATGTGAGTGAAGGCATGAGTAAAGAGGGAGAGAGCATGTGAGTGATAGGGACGTGGACTATCTCCTCTAATCAGTTCAGGCTTGATGGAAGCACGCTGCCTTGCATGCTAAAGAAGAAGAGTGCACTCCACCAGAGCACGGGGTCGCAACCAATGACCCGCCAACCATAATGACAAACCTCCATTTGGAGGTTCCGAATTGTATCTGATAATGTTAGCGTTAGCCAATCCGTGCTGTAGTCATAACGTTCTGGTTGATTGTACTGGTTGGCAGGTTAGGTTTACTAGAAACAAAGACTGTAGGGTTCCTTCTTAGTATTGCTATTATAAATTAGCATTCTCATCTGAGCATGTTGAAGCTCTTAATATTATGGAGCAGCTAGTATGATTGCAAGATGCAAAATGCCAGATGTGTTCCTGCTGTTCTTAAATCACAGCAATTATAACATTGTAACATGGCAATTTGATAAACCTTTAAGAACAATACGGTAGAATATTGGCACAATTCTAAAATAGAATGTTGGTAAACAATGGCAAACATGAGTAACATCCACCTATCTGTGTTTTGAGTTGGGAGCAATTCTTAACACTTGAAAATGTGCAAGGGCAAAACTACAGAATCCATCCTTCACCTGGCTCTCTACCAGTAACAGAATGATGAGAGCAGACTTTGGTAGAAGACGGTTGAAAGTTTTTCCTGTTTTTTTTTTTTTTTATGTCTTCCAAAGATTCCTCCTTCACTGGCTCAGACAGCCGGGATGCTATAAAAGCTTACACTGTTTTATTTTTTGTTGCTTGTTGCTACTACAACCATTAAACCACACAACGCACCATAGCCATACTTTACCTGTCAGGATCCTTTATAAACTAACGCAGAAACTGTCATCATCACGTTGACCGGTGGTCTATCAACAACATGGTGGTGGTGATAAGTGCCATGTCAATCAAATACTATCTATAGATTTTTTGGTTTGAACCTTGCAGCCACTCTCACACCAGTGATAAAAATTGGAAACTGACTTTATCCAAAGGAAGTCATGTAGTGTTTATGTGAACCCTGTATTCACGCAAGGAAAATAATATTTAAGATGTGAATTATTTAAAATAATGAATGCAGATTAATCTGATGAATATTATTATTTTTAGATCTTATCCTTCAGAGTCAAATATGAGCAAATGAAATCGAAGTAAAATGTGATTAAGCATGATTATTTGCACAAACTAATATAATGTATTGCAATTAATTAATATCAGATCAGTACCCTGTATCAGGCAATACCCTTAAAAAAGTTTAGACATTAGAATCGGTATATGGACAAAAAAGCCAGATTGATGCATTATTGTATGAGCAATGTTAAATTTCCTTGTTTAAACATTTGCATGCTAATTGTCTGAGCCTATAATTACGCTAATAGGGTGCTTCTTTTCAGAAATATTCATGTTTAAAAAAAGACCACCTACCCATGCCGATAAAATAAATCAAAATTCAGTCTCTAGACACAGTAATAAGCATAGAAGCTGTTTACCTTTCTCTGCAATCCATTCCGAGTCTCACGGTGGCCACACTTTTCATTTTATTCACCCTCACCATTCCCGCACACTTCGGCCTGTAATGGAGCTATTTTGGTTTCATAATGCAATTTCCCCCTCTGCTCATTTGTCCTCCGAGCATTCGCATACAACACACCACAGACCCTGAGACATTAGAAATAAGGCCCCCTGGCATAATCACTGTCAGGCCAAATAATGCCCTCCATTTGTTTACAGGTTTCCAAGCTGGACTTATTATCGGCTGGCCACAACAGTTTTCACTAATGCCCCCAAAGAGTCGTTTAGAGTCAGACAGGGTTAATTTGCGAATCATTAAGTTATATTATTCCTTCACTCGCGTATAATTTTTGGCCATTTTTTATCGTGCTCGCCAGCAAGTTGAGAGCCTTTTGTGATGCTGTAACAAATGAAGTGATATTCCTTTTGTTGGCGGTGACAAGGGGGGTACATTAGAGGTTAATTAACGATCCCTGACAAGCTCTGCTGGTGGCTCGACAAAATGGTGGTGCATGACTGGTTGTCAGAAGACTTTTAATGGGGAAACATATGGATTAGGCCAGTATGTTTTTAAATTGTTTTTATTCTTATGATGTCAAAGGTCTACTTGGACCAGATGTCATTGACAGCAACCTTTTTAAGTGGGATATGATACAGTTAAGATTTAATCAGTGTCTTGGAGAAGTTAACTCCATATACCTCTCAGTCTTGCTGATTTATGTGGTAAAACACATTAAAATCATATTCAAGCCAAAATTGATTTGGATTGATTTTAACTCATCCATTTCATGATATTTTAAAAAAGAATATAGTTTAGCTTACAAAAGCTCGGATGAATGCTTATGAATTTCAGCTTCACTGATAATTCAGTGCATCCCCTGCATTACCTGAATGGAACCCGCATTGACCTCAACCCAAGTTCTTGGCAAATTTCTAGAGAAAAAAACTGTTCATTTGGTACAGAACTTTTACACTATGTCTGAATAAACTGAATGGTTCTTTAGGGAGCCAAACATGGTTCTTCTTTACTGTTGCGCCAAAGATTCTTTTCGGCACCTTCATTTTTTCAAATGCACTGCACATGTTTTAGTGGTACCAAAGGAAGAAGAGTGTGCCATCATTCATCCACCTACCCAGTAAAGCTATGGTCACAAAAATCTTATTAGAAATATATATATTTGCAAAACTCTCCTGAGAACATATTGCTCAGCTGCAAATGCTACAGTAACGGATAGCTGGCACTGGTGAGATTTGACTTGCTTGATGTGAGGCATGAGGATCAATAGGGCCCCCTGCTGGAGTTTTTGAGATAGTGTTACTAGGTGGTTTCAACATCCTATTGATTTTCAGTTCATAATTAGTGGGGTTTGTTAGCAAAAGAAATGCAAGGTTTGTGTTCTGTGTTGCATACAAATTAATTTATGGTTTATAAAAATCAAAAATATATATTAATAATTAGTTGGTTTGTTTATCCATCCACATATATCAACTGGTGAGAGAATTGTAATTACAGCCAAAGTACTAACTACACTTACATCACCTGTTGTAAGTACAACAGTCTGTTGTTCTCCAGTACCTTTAACTGAACAGTTGGAATTGCTGAAGCTTTAGAGGAGTCAGTAGAGGATTAAAGTAACCCTATCCAGCAAGAGACACTGCAGTAAATACATTCCCTGTCACCTATCATAAAACAAATCGGAGTGCTAATGCTGTGGGCTGCACTAGAAAGTACTGGTCCTTCACTGGGCTTTGACAGAGATTGGAAGGCTGAAAGACTAGAAGCTGTCAAGAGGCTGAGAGCTAAGTAGCCTTCAGCTTCTCGCTGTCCTGATCCGGTTATAATGACCACCAGCCTGGTTCCTTACCTTCCAGCTCCCTTGAAACTGCTTGCTGTCAAAATCAATTTGACCAACTACCTTTGACTCTAGATGGAAAGCCCTAAACATATAGTTTTTGTGGAGTACTTCTCCAGTACATACTGGCATCCAGTTATCCTGCAGGTTTTAACAATGGAAGCCATTACCTGTTTCAAGAATCCTACTGTGGTTTAGACATTTTTTGTGATATATGTTGCACCATATATATACATACACACTTACTTTATTAGTTTACACCTTCTTATATCTATAGTCATCGAATTTTATTCAGCGCTACTTATCATATAGATGCACTTTGTAGTACTATGTCTACAGATGGTAGTCAATGTATTTTGTAGTCCATAGATATTTTGAACAGATGCATTGTTCCCTAATGGTCAGGACCACAAGACCATGACAGACAACCTTATGTCTGACAACATGATATGCTTTTTTTGAGAAATATCATGCTTAACATTATGGCACTAAATATTTAAGTGTGATTAAAATATAACAAATTCAGCCCTTACCAGTAGGTCACATGCTTTTTCTAAGTATATTAACCGATTAGCCTAAAACTAAATTATTGAAGTGATACGAAGTGTTACAATGACAGTTCCACCTGATGATGAATGATTATTCCACTTCATGACATGGAAATTACGTGTTTCCACGATGACCGGAAACGCAGCATAATTATAATCACAAAGATCCCAAGAACAATTCCCTGCCCTGTTAAAAAAACACTCCGGTGACCCCAATAGGTAGAGAGAGCCTCTCACTCTATTTGTATGTATATTGGCCAGGGAAAATAGGCAGGACAGATTAAGACGATGAGCGTGTTTACGGTAGTGCTATCGTGTGAGTGTGCATATGGATGGCCCATGGACGAAGCTGAGAGCCTATTAAAACCAGCTCTTCAGCTAGCTATTAGCATGCCTTTCATCCTCTCCCTGGTTTGATCACTTGGCACTTTGAAGAAGACAGGACTGTCTCCCCCTCTTTTTTTTAAACAGTAGATAAAAGATGATGGGTTGTGATTCAGAAAACTAAATCCATCTTGGTTTTAATGTGTCTCTTCTTTTCCTGGGAAGGAGCGGGTGGGGGGGGGGTTTGCTTGATTTAATGTTGTTAAAGTAATGATACTATCAAAAGTCCTGCTTATTCTCCCTGTGTCATTCCCATTTTTCACTAAAGGGCTAAAGAGTTGAAGAGGAGGAATGGTGCAGGTTGGATCGCGAGGACACAAAAATTGGTGTCCATGCTTCAAACAGAGCAGCGGGGTTGCGTTTGCTCACCTCTAAGGCCTGCTGCTTGTTCTTCATTGCTGCTCTCTTTAAAAAGCCCTCAAACCCCCATCTGCCAAATCACAGATGATGAGGGCTAAAGGAGAGCACGGATCAGAGAGAGCCTGGTGGATTTTAGTGGAAATACCGGTAAATGTCAGTAATGTATTGTAATGACATTTTTATTTAAGAGAAACAAATTAAGTGCTGGAGATGCCATGCGAATAGCAGCTGTTTCATGTCTGTTTTGGATTTGATTGAAGTTTTGTGCTGTGTTGGTTTGTGTTTCAAAAAAAGTGGCAAAACTTGGATTACATACAATTTCCACACATTTCTACGGTTTAGCCGAAGCACATATGGTTTTATCCGCGGTTTAGTTGGAATCAAAGTGTTGTGATAAACTTCCCATTACGTTATTTGCTGTTACTTACCTTGCACACGCTGTGTGTAGACCAAACTGTACTCATAGATTATGACTGACAATTATGTGGTTATGGGTTATGAGTGTTCATTTGTGCAATCAGTTTTACACTATTATGTCATTTATTAATAGGTTAAGAACTGGGGTTGTGATGAGTCTAATATTTCATCCACAGTGAGGAAGGAGGCTTGCAAGAGTTGGTAGACACAGCGTTTGTGATCAGATGCAACAACATAAAAGCTGTTTTGTCTGTTTAACAACGTGTAACAAATATCAGCGGTAGTAAAGAGCCTAGTCCCAGCTGTGAAGTATGGTGGTGAATCTGTGGTGTATTTGTTTGACAGAACCCCTGGGATTCTCTTCAGTAGTGGTTCCTAATCCTGGTTTCTTACATACCGCTGACCTGCACATTTTAGAGTTTCCCCTGCTTCCCATACACCTGAAGAAACTTAAGAACTACATAACATGCCCTTCCTGAAGTGTACTAAGTGTGTTAGACCAGGATAGAGAACCACTGTTTTGAGATTTCTTGGCATCATGGTCTTCATGGTTTTTGTTTTATTGATCAAAATCTTTCCGCCTCTACCATAACTATACTGGGTCATTGTTAGTCCTTCAGATGGACAATGACCTAAAATTCCAAGTTCAGTTAAACTCAAAAGATGTTCAGTCAGATGTTTTCAGCACTCTAAGAGAAAACTTGGTAAAGAGATAGTAACCCAAATGTAGGGGTGCCAGTTAGGGGTCTACAAATGTGTAAATGTATAATGATTTGATAGTGACTTCGATTTTGGAATATTATAATTATTATTAATAATAATTTATAATTATAATTAACTTTAATAATATTGGGTTATTGATCAACTCTTTTAATGTTTATTTTTTATAATATTATTCTCACCTACTTTTGTCATACAGAATAAGCTGTAGATTGGAATTTCCTGTAGACTTGGCCACTGCTGGTAGACATGTATTTCCATTAGCTTCCACCTACAAATTCAGCTACTTCCTTTACCCTATTGCCTTTGGCCCACCCAAATACAATCACTCCTGTTTATCAATCACTAACATCTGCTTTGTAGCCCGATCATTTATGTGCAAAGCCATCTGCAGATGCCTGATGTTACTCCCACCTGTAACACACATGGTTTAAGACTGTCTGGTGAGCTTATAAACTATTACATGGCCTAAAGTTTATTTTTTAGTGTTCTGAATTATACCAATATAACCAAAACAATATATATCAATCTTATCAACAACAATCAAATTCCAGTTTATGACTCCATGATTCAATAACTGAATCAAATCATTCTAACACCAAATAATTTACACCTACTAGTGCATGTTCTTGAAAAAATATGTTTTGTTGTTGTTTTTTATGGATTATGAATTAATAAAGTACCTTACCTCAATAAGAGAAAGTAGATTTCTTTCATTTTCACTGTAAAATCACTGATAAATACTGTACTGTAAAACCTGACGAATAAATACAAACTTTTTAAATCATCCCTGTCAGAGCAATTTCTGAAGTGTTCGGAAGTGAGGAAATAAATGTCTATATTGCAGTGACCTTATTATATAACAGTGATGTGGTCTAATATTATTGATGATCATATGTACTCTGCTGTGTGCATGTACATGTGTCTGTATTTATGTGTTTGAATGCTGGTAGTGGGAGGCTTTGCTCATGCCTCACATTGTTTGTGTGGGCTTCAGTCCCATGCAGCTGTCTCTGCACCACAGGGGATTCACTTTCTTTTTCAAGGTCATCTGTGCATGAGAGCTGTGTGTGTGTGTGTGTGCGTGTGTGTGTTTGTATGTGTGTGTGTGCATGTGTATGTGTGTGGGGGTGTGTGTGTGTGTGTGTGTGTGTTTGTGTGTGTGTGTGTGTGTGTGTGTGTGTGTCAGAGAGAGCGAGAGAGAGAGAGACAGAGAAAGAGCAAGGCAGTGACATAGAGAGAAGAGAGAGAAAGATTAGCTCATACACATACCTGGGGTGTGAAACGAGTCCATGCGTGATATTGACAAAACACAGCTGACTGTGATTGACATTTGACCCACTGCGTTTTTTTGTATAAGCCATGCATCTGATAGAATTCATTCCATTTCGTGAAGTGGGAAACATTATACATTTATATGATATCCTGCACAAAGTATTATATTCTGCAAAAAATATTAATAAATGTGTAATAAAATATTAAATGTGACTATTGGTGCATTGTGTTTGTTATTTCTTAACAGACCCAAAATCTAGAAGTGTAGAAATCAGAGTAGAAATAAGATTGGTATTGGATTATTTTTGCTTGAAGGAGCAATATGTAAGACGATGCAATCTATCAAATTCATGCTTTCCCTCCTCTCTTGTTTTGCCGCTATTTTTGTCAGTTGTTTTTTTTTTTGTCTAATCCACTTATGTGGGGACTAAAAGCATACTGATGCTAAAGTGACTCATCATCACCTCTTCAGGTGTAAAGTGGTATTGCGAGACAGGACAGACTGAGATCTGCTGGGTAGCACGCTTTTTTGACACAACGTCAATATTTACATATTGGTTATGCCATCTTGCATATTGTGTCTTTAAAAGAAATGTTTACAATTGACCAGTATTCATTTTTTTTCATACTGTGGGAGGGACACTCTAAAAATAATTAAATAAATAATAATGTTCACTATGTTTGCTGTAAGCCTGCACACTCGCCTCTAACAGAGATACCACAGTCATCTCTAAAGCAAAATATTCTGCTTTATAGATAGGACACTATGGATAGGGATGAATACTTGAGAGTGGACAGGTTTTTATTGCAAGCTGGCTGATTTATTTCTTAGGGATAGAAGAAAGTTGGATGGTCAGGTTAGTGGTTAGTGGTAATGCTAGTTACCCCATGGGATGAATTTGTTTGTCCATAGATTGTTAGTTACTCCCAGTTGGGAATTGTTGAACTCCGTAGGGATTCCTAATGACATTTAGCATTTTGCATAATGCATGCTGGGTGCTGTGGTTAGACAACACTGATGGAGAAAAACGCAAAAACATGAATCCTGCCAAACCGATTAAGCTGGGGGTACATTGACTGTCTAAAGTCTCCCTCAAATTGGTGTAAATTGGGGCAGTTGTTTAGTGTTTTGGTACTGATGATTAGGAAAAGCATGGGGAAGGGAAGTGCATTTCAATTCATTCTGATAGTTAGGCATCCTTAAGGACTAACAGAACAGAAAATTCATATAAAATCATATTGTTGCTTGTTTTCGGTTATAGGACAGTTATTTAACTCATGAAGAGGTAAATACAATGTTATCACAGATATCATTAAATGTTTTTTATTTAAACTGTGTTGAAAGTTAAAAGTAATATTTTTATACAATTAAAATAAAATGTTCTTATGTTGACATTGTTAGATAATATTGTGGAAAAACTTGTCTCACCTAAACCACACCTAAAACAGGTTGTTCTGTTATTGGAGTGTGTGGTATCATCATAACTAGATGCAAAGAGATCTCTGAGGTTTTCAAAAGGAAAGATGTTGAGGTCCATGATACTAGGAGGCTTGCACTTTGGTCTGAAGACCTTGTCCAGGCCAGGCAGAACTTAATCTGACAACATACCACAAAATACTGAAGAAACTCATTTAAGGAGCAAAAATTTAATCACAGGATCTGCAGGCAGTTCTTGTTGACACACAGATTTGATCGACATGGAAGTTGCACCAGGGGGATTTTGCAGTCCATAACGACCTTCAGGGCAGGACTAAAGTTTGCTAATGAATATGTAAACAAGGACCAGGGTGTCTAAAACAGCGTGCTTGCTCAGCAGGCTCAAAGACTCAAACCAGAGGCCATGTTTGGTTAAACCAAAGATTTTGATCAGAAGAACAGCATACCAACTGTACAGCATGGTTTTGAAAATGTTATAGTTTGGGGCTGCTTTGCTGCTTCAGGGCCTGGCCAATTTGCAGTCATGGTATTATCTATACTATCTTCCATAGTATTTTAGAAAGAGCTTCAGGAGAATTTAAGCCCAAATGTTTTAAGTTAAAGCCAAAAAAGTGGACCATCTAGCAGGATAATGATCCCAAACTTAAAACTAAATGCATTTAGGGAATTGTGACATTAGGAATGGACAAAATTACTCCCAGTAATTGTCAGAAACAGTTTAGAAATGCCTATATAAGGTTGTGTCTACCAGAGGTGGCAATACCAGTTGTTTAATTTCAGGGGGTGTATATATTTACTTTTTTTTTTTAACTACACAAGACTCTACATTCATGACGTTAAAGTAAACTACTTCATGTAGCCAATAAGATGACCAGCTCATCAACCACAGCATAACAGTGATGCCAGCATCATACTACTAAACCTGTTTTTGTTGAACAAAAGTGTCCTTTGATTGTTTAGACAAATACCATCTATTTTAGAAACATTCATTTATGTAGTTGTTTTATTCAATGCCTTATTCAATGCCCATTCCTTCAGGACTTACTTGCAGGTGCCGTATAGCATATTGCCTTCATGTTTTCCATAAAACACGGGACATAAGAAGTGACTAGACTCCTCTTACACTGGCTCTGGTATCATAATGTGTGTCAGTCCTTGAATACTGGTACCTCAAACTAAGCCACGAAATGTAATGATTTATATCCATGTCTCGGATCCATTCAGCCATTTATATCTATATACTGTGATGTTTTATTTTTGTGCTAGTGTTTCATGCCAGCCAGCTCCGTTAAGGGGATTTACCAGCGTGTGCAGTGTTAAGGGTCTGGGGCGGACTCTGATATGCAAATAATTGAGATGAATGTCATGAGCACTCTCAGCCTTCACCCCTCAAGCCCGGCTTGGGTCAGGTGACCAGCACTCCCCCGGGGGAGGGCAGAGGCAGGTGGCCCCTCTACTGTACACAAGCAGTGCCATGGAGCGGACAGCTGTGCATTTATCAAAGTGCTGCCTGCTTTTGATCTCATTTCAATCAGCCGTGAATGGGGAACAGCCTGCTCGCCTGTCTCTCTCTTTCTCCCTTCCTCCATCTTTCTCCCTCTCCTCCCGCAGACAAACTCCTCATATTGCAGACCTCTGTTTGTGGGTGGGATATGTTGCATAATGAATGTATAGCGCACCACAAGAATATAGACACTGCCTATACTGGGCTGGGCAAGTGCTTTGTGGTTGCAGTAGGTAATTGCATTCTATCTTTACCACTGAATCATCTTTTCTTTATGACTAAGCAGTGGTGCCAGAAAAATTAAGAGACATTATGTATACCTTAAAAAATAGATAAAACAGAAACAACAAACAAACTATTTAGTGTCAGACAAATATATTACACAGTATTCATAAAATTATAGCTGACATTTCAGGCAACAATACAGGTGCTTCTACAATCTGTTCAGTAATTACTGTTCCACAACATGTAAACAATATGTCCCACCTCAACCTATTGGCACATAGAAACCTTGACACCTTTTCATGGTGAATTTATAGGCACTTTGTCTCAATTCAAATGACCTGTGGCTTCAGAGTTATTAGGTTATTAGCTATAGGTCCAATTAATTTAATATGAAAGCTTGAGCTTAACATTTGTTGAAAATGAAAGTCTAGACATAGCCAATTTTCTATTCAAGCAGTCATGTTACTTGTTGAGTTGTAGTGCAGTGTCATGATTATTACCTTTTTCATTTTTAATTCTATATGCATAGTTTTTTATCTGTTTTATTTGTTTTACAATCAATCTTTTATTGCTATTTATGTCACCAACATCTTGGATTTATCTTCTTTTGTTCTCATGTTCGAACAGAGATTATATGTGAAACCAGAAAACTGAAAATTGTTTGCAGAATGTATTGGATTTGTCCACCATATTTAAGTATTAATGCTATTCCTGATAAAATTTTCACAGAAACATTTGGTTGATGAACAGCTTTCTGTATCTTCACAGAGCAAACAAATGCCCAGACATGATACCTCAAACAGAAATCCCAAAAGGTTCAATTAGCAGAATGTGGTGGCCATTTGATTGGACCCCTAAAACCAATCTACTTTTCTGACTTTATATCAAGTCTCTCATCTTGCAACTACCTTGCTTAATAGTCTGCTCCTACTTTCGTCAATGAAACGAGTCCCACAATTCTGTTTGGAGACCTCACCATTAACAAAGACATTTGCTTCATTACTGAACAGCACCTGATAAAGAAATGATGATCTGGGTCGTTCTTGTTCCAGTGTTTAAGCATCAACATTTTGTAACAAATTTTGTGTACACATGAAAATTAAATAGGTTACGTTAACATGAACACCACCATTTTTCTTCTGAAATTCTCTACCAGTTTGATGTGTCACACACACACCTACCTTTCCATTTGAAAAATTGAAGTTGAATCCAAGGTTGCGACATTGAATATGGCCACCATGTTGGTGACATGATCAGTTTTCCCCCTTTTTCCCTCTAAACTTGGATAACCGTCTGCCAACCCGTTTTAATTCTGTATGGTTGTTTCCTTGTGTTTGGGACATCCTGTATAATTAATTTAATTCTTATTGTGTTGTCATCTGAACATCTTTAGCATACTAAGATTAATAAGCACAGTGTTTCAATCCTATCCTAATTCAATTCTATTATTTAAAAAATATTAATAATGAATAAAAATCATTTTTATGCATTATAATCACACTGATGGTTCTGCGTAACTTATATAAAGATATTCTAAGACATGTGCCAACAACCATGCAAAAGTCAGTTGGTGCTGTTAATTTGTTTTAATACTCTTGAACTCTACTTGTGCTGTTTGTAAAAGTTTATGGGAGCATTTACAATCTTAAAAGAAATTCTATTGCATCAGGGGGCTCATATACCAATTCACAAAAACCTGTAAAAATATATTATTTTGTTTTAGTAGTCCCGTTTCCAATGCTTGTATACATAGTTCCTCCAGTCGGTTTGTGTGTTTATTCTGTTTTTACACATAATCAATTCTAACATTGAGATTAATGTATCAATTATTTTCTGAACAAGTTTTAATTGGATTAAAACGTTATGAGGCATCAGAGATTTACACAATCTTTGGCATTCATATCCTTTTGATCTGTGTCCATTTCAGCTGTGCCCACTGTTCAGTCAGTTCCCCATGCAGCCTCACTTTCTCACTCTGCTGTCTTACGTGTGTTTCTGAAGTTGCTTCCCTATGCAGAAGAAAAGGAGGCCGGAGAGGAGAACCAAGGGGATACCAGCCACCGCCACCATGAAGGACCAACCGTAGTGTGATTCCAGATGGGCTAAAGGACAGCCCTCCCCTCGCTCTTGTAGGATATATCGCCTCATGTCCACTAGCTCCTTCCACAGTACAAATAGGCCCACCAGCGCCAGGAAAAGACACGCTAGGAGACGGAAACATGCAGAGTGTCAGGAATAACCAGGGGGCAAAGGGCAAAAATGCCTCATATTCAACATTTTTGCCCTTTAAACCATAAGTGCAGGGGAAAAATTCACTAAATGCTTACGGCCATACCACCCTGAGAGCGCCCGATCTCGTCTGATCTCAGAAGCTAAGCAGGGTCGGGCCTGGGTAGTACTTGGATGGGAGACCGCCTGGGAATACCAGGTGCTGTAAGCTCTTTCTTGAATTTCCCTCTGGGATCAATAAAGTATCTATCTATCTATCTATCTCTCATCTAAAAATAACTATTTCTGAATGTAATGAAGTAATAAATCACTGTGGAGGAATGTCACTATTACTGCTGCCAATGCAACAACCAACACTTCACACCTCAGTTTGCTCGCTGATCTAGAAAGAACTGCATAGATAAAATTGGCATCCTATACAAATACGCTACACATGAAGCTGCTGTCAGCAATGTTGTAATCTAAGAGCATACACCACCAACATTCACACTCATTATTTTTTGTGACATTAAATTTCTAATCTTAATGAACTTTTGAAATAGGTAAAAATGTAAAAGTTAAGGCGGCCTCATCTGTGTATGTCACTAAATCTCCATTAAAGAGATCAAAGGAAGAGCCATAAAACGTTATTTTACACCTGATCATCAGGTTTTCTCATGTCCAGAATAATCAAATATTCAAATTCAAATATTTACAAAAATGGCACAAATCTGATGTGAAAACTCTAATGTGACAAAGATTTAATGTTCTCATAGCTTTGTGGAACTGCAAATCAGATCTTTTCAAATCAGTACTAAGCCACTTTAATATGTGATCCTAGATCAGATATATTTCCAGTTTCAGTCCATGCAACCTTAATGAGATCTGAATTCATGTGCTTTTCTGTATAGTTTGCATTAACATGCATTTTTGGTTGATTTTCTTTTGACCACATTAAAAGCCTAAAGATCTAAATAGCCCCAGGGCACTTTGTGAGTGGATTACAATCAGATCATCTTAACTACATTCAGTGTCCAGAGACACATCTTGACATATTTAACACAAGTGTAATTGCAATGTGTTTTTTTATCTGCCAAGCACTCACTAGCAGGTGAGAGGATATATAATGAAATGAAAATTGGAGTATACAGGTTAGTCCCAAACCAAAAGTCTTCATGCAGTCCAAGCAAATTAAGGCTTCCAGGCCAAGCCTGACTGGTATTGTTATGGGTATAGGAGTCAACAAAAGTAAAACAAACAACATATGTTAATGTGCTTGAAAAGTACAATTGGATCTCATCTGGTCACAAATTTTATTGAAAATGTAAACATATGGCACCATATTACAGACCTTATTTAAATTATTCAAATTATATTGCAAAATGTATATTTACAATTGAATTTCCAATACGAATGTGCATTATTAAAGATATTATTCAAATGCAAAAGGCAATGTGTTTGATGTCTGTTATAATTAATGTGGAAACGTAAAGTTTTTTTGATATTTCATTTTTATTGTGATTAATACAGAGACATATTAAAAACAGAAATTCAATTACTATTTTGCAATTGAAATTCTTCATCACTGCAGCTCTGTAAAGCTGATAATGCAATCAATACAACTGTTTACATTTGCATTTTTACTATCAGCAAGACTTTCTATTAATTGCTCAGAAATTGATAACAATGTCCCTAAAAGTGCTATCGCTAGTTTTGCATTGTAAACCACCTCTGTGATACACCCAAATCTTAATACACCCGACCCACACTATCCCATGTCCCAATATCCCAAATGACCCAAAGTCCGCCCACAACGTTTGACTGACAGAATGGAAAATACACATTTTGCATTTGAATTTTATCTTTAATATTACCCACCCACAAGTGCACTTGTAAATATACAATTTGAATTTTTAAATTTGCATTCAAATTTGAATAAAGTCCAGAATAAATCTCCATATAAATGTCCTAGATATTACCCACCTGCCCTATTAATTACCTAATCAACCAGTCAACTAAAGTCAGTAGACTACTTCAATTTTACTTCCACACCCAGGCATGATTACTGCTGGACCTGTTAAACCATGTATAGCAGCTAACAGGTCTCAGAATGAAGCACATAATGCCACATTCTAAAGAGATTCAAATACAGATACGAAACAAAGTTCCTGAAAACTACTTAACAAAGCTACTCTGGTTTACTCCAACCAGTCACAAGAGCCATTATATACAAATGGAGAAAATCTGGAACAGTAAAAAAACTTCCCAGGTGTGACCAGTCTACCAAGATTATACCAAGAGAGCAATACACATTATGCAGGTGGTCACAAAAGAATCCAGACAAACATCTAAAGAACTTCTGGCCAGCGTTGACCACAAAGAACAAAAAGGGTCACTCTAGCCAAAAATCATCTAGATGATCCCCAAGACTTTTGGTGTGCTGTGAACTGTGCAAACACCACATTCTACCATAGGAACAATCGTCATATATATATTGTAGGTCAATATTTGCCTGTCAGTTTGTTGCCTAAAGCTCAAGAGCAATGATCCAAAGCATATTTAAAATGTGTTCCCTGTAGAAGATGTTAAGCGTCAAAATGTGTAAATTGGAGTAAAGTATATTTTTAAAGACTGGTTAACCTTTACCTTATAAACAGTTTAAAATATGCAAGAAGGAATGCATGGTTACTTATTTCTCCATTAATTGTTAGAATAACATATAGATTATTTTACTAGTCCTTGGTAATTCAACAAGAATGTGAATTCAAATGTAAAGCTAGGGTTTTCTTTTGATCAAGTAATCTTGTTTAACTGAACAGGATGGAAAGCCCTAGAATGATCAATATGGTGAATTTTGTAAAAGTCTGCTTTTTAAGCCACATATTCTGTGACCTGCCTGACCACCTGCATTCTACGTTCAGGTCCTGCTCTGCTTGTGTCTGATGAGCTTCTTAGACGTTACACTGCAGGCAGCTGGCAGAGTCCAGTTTCAGAAGTCTGCGTGTAATAGCATTCCAAGCACACTATTGATGGGCAGGGCTATTTCTGTTGGCTGTGGGACACTTACTCACGCAAATGCACGAGGAGAATAAATGTCTTCTGACATGGTGTTGCTATACAAACAAATACAAACACAAGGTAGTATGCTCAAACATGCAGGGCATGCGCTTTTCCATATTCATACCCAGTTCATACCTGCTGTGATGAAAAAGGCACCACCCGCCTTGTAGAGTTTGTGGCTGACAAAAGGCACCGCACACACTAGCAGGAATCCACCGGTCACACTAGCAGCAATGGCCAGGATTATAAGCATGGTCCAGAAGCCACGGTACACTAAACACACACACACAGTTGTTGTTGCAGTGAAAGGTGTAGTTGTAGGCATTATAATAAATGATAATAAATGTTGTGTTGAGGTGCTTTATCAGGTAACTGAAGCACTAATAAAACTTCAAGGTAATGTTTCACACAATTTTTAAATTTCATGATATTAAATATTCCATGACATAAGGTGTACTATGCAGTATAAATTACAAACTATGGCTGTTACAACATTGAAGACAAACAATCACAAATTATTAATAAAAACTGCACAAAAAATACAAAACACAAAACTGCCTAAATACAGTAAAAATATGTTAAGATTATTTATTTCTCTTTTATATAGTATATGGCCTGACCACTCAAAAATGAGATCATTAAACTTACAATGCAATGTGTTGTCCTTCTTAAGATAAACCCAAGCTCAATACAAAACAAGTTAAGAGTGCAGAATTGTAAAGGCTCCAACATACCTGACATCCAGTTAAAATATGACTCCAGCTTCTGATTATTTTGCAAATGAAAGAACTTAACATAAGGGTTTGACATGCTATATTTGACCCTGGGCCTAGTCCCAAAAGCATTGTCTAAAGCTCAAATTAGCTATAGGATAGAGTAATCAAACCAAAGTTTGCTCTCATCTTGTAGCAATTTTGATGTTTTTGCATCAATAGCATTTTTTCCAGAATGACTGCAATTACATATTTCTAGTACTCATTGATACTGAGCATGATACCATACCATAACCGTGACCTACTTAAAATTAAGAAGCTGTTATTCTAATTGTCATAAACAATTAAATCATTTAAATGTTCCACATCAGAAAAGTGCTTCTGCTCTGCTGTAAGTAAAGTATGTTTCATAGTTTTTGTCCTTGCCCATTTCTTCCATAACTATCTGTTACGCTGTGACTGCTGGAATCATATCCAAGGCTAATCCGAAGAACTCATCCGAAGTTTGTTGAGGTTTTTTTGAGGTCTTGAATTGTGGTTGCATGTCCCCAGATGTAAAACCAGATGTTCACTGGTGCAAATTAATAATATCTTGTTTGTTGACTCAGACTGTACATTTCAAAAGAACATTGTGCATATACGTTCTAGGATTTATATACAGTAAGTTACTCACACTGTATAAAACACACTAACATGCTGAAAAACTGCGCGACTTCAGCTATCACTGTGCACTGTAGCTAAACCAGACGGTGATATATACAGTCAGATGGTACAGTCACTCCAGATCCTGTTTAACCAAAAATCATTATATTAACATTTATACCCTACTATTACAGTATATTCAGTCAAACCAACCAAAAACAGCAGAGAAAACCTTTTGTAGCTAATGTTAACTAAAAGTTCAATAGCCTTTTTTTTGTATATACACATTAACGTATACCTTTTATTTCAGTTTAAATTAATTTGAATTATAATAATAATGCCCTCTATTATCAAACATTACCTACATTTTTCCTTACAAGTTTGTGCATACCTAATATTCTGCAGTACCGTGACATTTTTGTTCTATTAAATTTGTTTCGCAACCTGAACAGGCAGACTCTTCTGTTTTCCCACACATTTAATTTCGCTTCCACTTGTTTTGTCATACAATTGGACTAAGAAAAATAAATATCTGCATAATTCTAAAATTGGCATTGACCTGAATAGTTGTGGATGAATAGGTTGATTTTTTTATTGTTTATTTTTATGAGCTTCTGAGGACACTAAGGCAATAACAGCAACAGGTGAAAGAGCTACTGAAGTACTGTGTAATTTACAGTTTCACGCTAAATTCACTCCATTGTGTCTCAAGTGGGACCAGGAGACCCATATATAACATGTGTAGTCATATGTTTTTTGTTTTGTAAGTTGTCAAAACTTTCCTAAATGTAAATGATTTAAATCTGTCCTGAAAATAGTTTTATTTGGTTATTATAGAGCCTGGAACATAATAGCGGACCCTTTTTTACTCTGGTTATTTACTAATGTATATTGTTCCCATTTTGCTAAACACAACATACTAGAAAAATTATAGTAGTTAAAAATATTTTCGGTACACTGTGACAATGTAAAAAAAAATTGTATTAAAAAAAAATGTGCTATTTAACTCAAAAGTGTGTTCAGCTGTAAAGCAGCACAGACAATATGACTATTGTAAAAGAATGAAATGAAACTGAAAAAGGTAATTACTAACTTAAATGTGAATGATTAACATCCAACTGAGTAACAGAATCGGTTTACTCATAAAGATGTTTGAGAAGAAGTTCAATTATAGAGTTTGAAAAGTACCAATTCCTTTATTTTTTCATGTTAACTGAGTAATTGTAAATTATAAGCCACCTCTGATTTGCTGGTTTATTCATGTGAAAGTTTGGCCTTCATTGTCCTGACTTGTCCAACTTGGACTATTTAACAATATTTCGTCTTTTTTCTTAATCTTTTTTACTCTGGCAGACTGTAATTGTGAGCTTTAAGCTTTAAAGAAGAAAGAGATGGCTCTAGTAGGCCTCACCTGCAGTGGCATCATAAATCGGATGAGGAACAGGTCCGACTGCAACAGGTAGAGGGAAGAGGTATCCATGTACACACGTTTTTGATCTTGGCTGGTTTGCTGCGATTGAGCCAGGAAACGATCATATTCAAAAGGGTCACATGAAAGCAAAGTGCATTTAATCTGAGTTTTGCATTCAGTATCAGTCTCCAACATCTTTCTGAAAAAGCACTCTCAAAGGCCATCGTTCAACCACTTCACCACTCAGTATCTCAGTAGTGCAGACTTTGTACTCACTGAACAAAACAGCCCACACTGCATGCAATGAGTGGTCGCTCTGGAATAGACAGCGCCAGAAGAAGCCCTCATGATGTAAAGTGAGCATGGGTAGACTGCGGTCCGTCACCTCCGCTCCCTGGGGAGAGGTAGTAAGAGAGCAGGAGTTAAAGCAGTTCATCAGAAACAGGCCAGCTTTTATAAGTAATGCTTTTTTTCCTTCTTTTTTTATTTAAGCCAGATAGATAAAGTGCATGAAAGGGTGGAAAATATAATGATCCATTTTCCATTCACGCTCTCCCCCTCATGTTGACATTATGTGAACCCAGCAGAGGAACCTATGACCATTTGGAATAATATGAAACATCACCTACTGTGGCAGCCTTTCTGCAGCCATAAAGCTCTTTGAAGTGAACCAGTGCTTTTGAATAAATGGTTGCGGTTTTTTTTTTTGGATAGGTACTGTAGAGTGCTGCCGAATATGGTTGCTGCCAAATGCAGCCTCTTGAGAACAAAAGTGGAAATAATTTGTGGTCTGTGGCCCTTTAAGCATACATATGAAATGATTCTGCACACTCAATGCTGTCATAAAAATGATTGATGGTGCAGGGAACCATGTGTGTGTGTGTGTGTGTGTGTGTGTGTGTGTGTGTGTGTGTGTGTGTGTGTGTGTGTGTGTGTGTGTGTGTGTGTGTTTTGTAGTTTCTCGTAGCTTGAAAGGAGAAGGGATTTGCAGTGCTGTCATGTCTGGATGATGCTGACAACTTGAGGTAGGTACTTCTGAATGGTGAATGATGTACTTTGTTTTGAAGAATAGCTGGTATCGGGCTAATGTTCACAAAAAAAGTGATGTCTCATTTTAGCAGGGCACCAAAAATAAACCGGGTAACCGATGCAACTTCCTATGTGAAAGTGACTCAAAAACAATAACGAAATCCCTCCAGTTCTCCATTTATATGTTCACTTTTGACACATTTAGGTCACTAATGCACCTTATGTCTTAAAGTAAGCTTGAAGCCAAACCTAAAGAGTAATACTAATGAATCACCTGTTATTTAAAACAAGCTATGGACACTGGTTGTTTGGTTGTTTGTTACAATACATTGCCTTCAAAGACTGGTTTGGGATCATTTGCCTGAAAGTGTTCTGCTCTGTTTCTCTTACTGGTTGTAAAGCAATAGACAGCTTTTCCAGGATATATTTTTAATTCATTTAAAAGAGCAAAATAAACTAAGGGAAGTATTACAAGCTAGTAAAACAATGTACATAATGTAAAGTATTGTAAACTTATATCATTGCTGATACTGTGCTAGATTTATTAAAGCCGGCGGCTTTTGTTTTGCTACACGTTTTCAGTTATCAGTTTGCACCCAAAAAAAAAAAAAAAGTGGCCTGCCAACTTTGCCAAATGCACCTTAAAGTGGATTATATAATAAAATTAATAAAGTATGTATTCACCCATTATGTATGTCTTAACCATGGGTTCCCACTCAACTATGTGAAATATCCTGGAAACCAAAACAAAACACTTACTTCCTCAGTAAAATATGAGGAATTTTTTAAATAATTTCCGTAATAAAATTCTGATGCATTAAAGACAAGTGTCAAGACTCTTCTCTGTCCTGGAAGCCAGTTGATGGTATACTACTGGCTGTCCGAACAGGAGACTCTCTCATGGTCTTGAAACGCAGACGAAACATCCACCTTTTTGTGAAGCATGTAAGTGAACATTAACTTGGTATTTATTTTTTAATAAATTTTTATATGTTTAGATTGATACATTATTTAAGGTTTTCAAGTATTTGTGCCATGATCATAAGAGCTGCCAGATTTCAAACTCTGATGGCAGAAACTATCAGACAAATGCATTTACTCAGGAGCTATTAAATAGTTGAAAGAAAGAGATTATTCAGTTGTGTTTTAACACTTTGCTTACCGCACATTTTTATTAAAGCACTTTTAAACTGTCATTTATCTAAGCAAGAATAACCTTGTCATTCTTTCCTGAATCCAAAAATGTGAAAAAGAGCTCTGTGACTTCAGAGTGTTGCAATTGTCTAACTGTCTATCAACAAAATATGAAAGCAATTTCACTTTGTGAGAATCCACTTTATTCTAGCTTAAACTATATAGTTTAACAAACAAAAATATGAGAACGTTTGAGTTAAATGCAGCTCTTTTCCTTAATATATTAACACAATCTACCATTTTTCAAAATGTTGTCAGTGTAGCTGCCTGTGGAGGCAGTAGTGAGCAAGGCAGCTTGTTAGATATCAAAACAAACCATTGATTTACAAAATACTACCATTCAGTTTTGTTGTGCATTTCTGTTCTCTGTGATGCTCATAATGATTCTTTTTCTGTTTAAGATGAAAGCTTGTTTCAACACTTAGCCTTCTGGCTTTAAACAGATTAGCTTTGTACAAATTCCAGAATGACAACTGGTCGCACTCTGACACACCCATGTAAAACAGCTCAGCTGTTTTCATCAAGCTCAGTTCACCAATAAGTTATACTGAGAATGGAAATTCACCAGTAAATTGTCAGTTAGTAAACTGATTTCTAGTTAAATCTCTAAACATGTTTGAGCTGGATTTCTATTACTACTGTAATGGTACCGATAATTTACATATCTGCCATGCTTTAGTGCTGATCAGTACATGTCTCAAAATGTTGGTTCTTGGACATTTGTTTAGTTGTATCAATATTAACTAAAGCGTTACTTTATTTTAATAGTGAAGACCAAAAAAAAATAACGCAAGACAAATGCTCACCATTGTGAAAGATAGAACTGATGAATATGCTTAATGCCTGGCATCAGTAGAGAACAGACTGTACAGTGAGATATGCATCTTTAACTGCCCTGGGCTACTTTTTTGACAAGAAAAAAGCTTAAATCTAATTTGTTGTTCCTCACTTGATGCTGGAAGTGGTTGGGGAAAGCTACTGCTATTATGAACTGCTGAAATTATGTTGATATATATATATATATAATATATATACGATCAGCAGTGAATATTCAATTTAAGAAGTAGTGTTAAAATCACTTTCAGTCAAGTGTACCTGAAGGCATTGTTGTCATATTGTTTATATACTGTTGTGTTTTAATAGACTTTAACTATTTAATTGCTCTTTAAAAGTTCCCTGCATGCATGGAGTACAACTATAGATGTAGGATGAAAAACACAAAACCTATAAAAACCCAATCTTGCTTTCCAGTACATATTCTGAAACTCCCAGATATGGATTACGTATGTGCTGTGTGTATTACCTCAGTGCTATTGGCCTCCTCCTTAGTGCTGACAGTGTGAAGGGTCGTCTTCATCGGTCCGAGTCCCCCACAATCGTCGCTAGCTAGCAGCCAGTAATCCGTACCGAATGCCACCAGGAAGCAGAGCACCCCCAAACCCCCCAGCAAGCCCCCAGTCAGGGCAGCCACCCCGGTCTTCATGCTGCAGCCGGCCAAAGTGCGTAGGCTCAAGTGAGGAGGCCAAGGACAGTGGCAAGACCCTGCACTAGGGGGCTGTGGGCATGGAAAGGGGTAGAAGGAGGGGTCCGAGAGTGGTGGAAAGGGGGGTGCTGACTGGCTATTTTAGGAGGTAGAAGAAGCAGGCTAGGCCACACTTTGGTGTCGATTACTCTATGTGGGCTGCAGGCATGTTAGATTAAACCAGGGCGTGTGGCTTCCCATTGAATTTAAACCAAGTTTACATTTGTAAATGTTTACAGATTAGACTAGATGTTGCCTGTTTCATCATTATAAGAACATATAAGAAACTGTCAGATTATAAACTTTCAACTGATCCAACTGTTAATAGTAAGATTTTATTGTAATATGAAATTGAAACTTAAAATGTATATTGTTTTCTTGTTCTGCAGAAAGATATCCTATATTTATTTATTTATTTATTTTTACAAATTTAATGACATTCAATGGAAATCAAAAATCATGAGAGAAAACTTGAACTTTGGATACAGAATGATATAAAATATATTCTTATCTTATTTTACTAACGATGTAATTTTGCAAAATAAAAAAAGATCTTACATCATTACAGTATTACAGTATAAATACTGGTAGGCCTTTACAAGGCGTTATATGGTGTCTTATTTTAAGAGTCCAGTGAGTTGTGTGTATTTGTGTTCAGTGTGTCTCGTGTTAGACCACCAGTCTCTGGGAAACATATTGGCTCTGGAATGCAGCAGGCACTGTTTATTGATCAACGCTATGTAGCTCCTTGGTGTTACTCTTGGAAGGAAAAGCAGAAAGTAAATTAGCCAGGGCATGTCAGTTGCTCCCCTATCCTTCTGACATGGCTCACCCTGCTGTGTATGGACACAAGAGGACGTAAAGAAGATGTGATGATGCATGTGGGAGTTATGAACTATGGACATAACCAGGCACTGGACAGATTAATGCAATCAGGAAAGAAGTCCCTGCCTGAAAGGCTAAATAAAACTGAAGTTAGGATCAGTGTAGTCTTTAGTGTCTTGGTGTGATGTCTTTGATTAGAACGCAGCACAGTGCTGGTTCAAGCCCTCTGAATTAAATGGGCATGTGATTGTCCAGCTACTTCACAAGGGATGTCCTGCACAGTCCTGATTGCCCTGCTCTAATAGACCTGATTCAGCTAATCAGTTAATCATTAGGTTTATGTGTGTTTGAGCAAAAAAATATCAACCAGTTTTTGCTGGACTTTACTGAACTGTATGGAATATATGACCCCTGCATTTGACAAAAACACTTTTCAAACGAATTTCTGCTACTCCTATGGAATTTGTGTTTCTGCTCCTCCTGTAACAAACTGGGAGCCAATTTAGAATTCAAATTTAAATAAAACTTGTTTTTTTTAGCATTAATTTTTAATTTAATAATATTTTGCAACAGAAGTGGCCGAATTCTTATGACTGCAATTTGGTAAGAATCTGTAATGTCTTAATGTGTTCTTTCAAGTTTTTCATAATTTGTAAATTGTTGAATGTACTAGGTATTTTAAAACTTTTGCAGTGGTTTTACTGAGAAACAGATATGTGGACACTTTGCAAATAAATAATTAAACATGTTGTTATATCATGTAGAACTCCAACTGGCCTACAAAATTAAATGAATATGAATATTGTTTATCTGTTTGGTAATTAAGACACTCAAATATTTATGGACATGGTTTGAGGCAGTTTTGTGAGAATGACCTAGTCAGTTACCCCACACAATAACAGAAATAAAGAAAACATTGAAAACTTTGGCAAATGCCTACTGGCTTCTATTGAGCCCACAAGCTTGCATTAAAACAAGTGAAAATAGAAACAGGGCTGTCTCTAGTGTTTCTTTGGGTACCTAGGCCCTCCCCCAAACCTACACCTTATACATTTCTATAATATAGACTTGTAATGTAATGTTGTAATGTTTATTATTCTAAAGGTTTTGTTGCAGGATTTTGATATTATGTATTGATTAAAACTTTATTAGATATAGTATAATTCATTCCTATGGTTCCAGCTGTCTGTTCAGTCACATAAATCAGTCATTAATTAACACATTAATAAACTACTTGATCTTAATTAACTACTTAATGTAATTAATCTATTATTAAACTAATTAAACTGTTTAAAAAAATAAACTCCCAGGAAATATCAATAACCCAGGCACAGCAGTTTTATTTCATGAATTTCAATCATACGTGTCTCCACCAAATCCACCCCTCTACACTCTGTGGTTTAAAGGCACAGGCACATGCAGATGGTAATTTGAATTTGGCCACAATTTGGAATGATGCTCTGATTACAGAGTTTAGTTGTTTTGCCAATCTTACAGGGCAAGTAAATGAATAGATACACAATGCTGGCAAATTTGTGCCTAACTCCAAAAACATATTTCAAAAATAATGTTTTGCAACACTTGATATATGGAAAAATACAGAAACTCTCCAGCTGTTATCAAGTCATTTATGTGCCATCGTTTCCCAAAATAAAGTCACTTCAGGTTTTATTGATAACTGTTATAACTATGTTATACTACATGTGTGTATAATAGCAATGTAGGGATATGTGCAATAGGCTTTTGTGAGGACAACTATTTTTCTTTTTCATTCTCAAAAACAAAGCTGAGTTTCTTAGGCATTCTGACAGTGTTGGAGGTTTGGCTTTGGAGAGATGCAGCAGAAGGACTGGCTAGTCCTTCAAAGGTCACTCTTGCTGGTCCATTCAGATTGACCTCTCCAGTGCCATCCGGATCTCTGTGTGCTGATCTGGGGCTCTGACCCACTGTTGAGGGTGAAGAACATGCCAGTTGTCTACAAATATTGCAAACTAATGTACTGCACAACACTGTTTGAAGGAATTAACAGAAGGAATAAGAAGCAAGTTTACCTTTTAATGACCTGGAGAGACTTGTGCCCTGGCTGGCTACATCATCCCACTGATTAAAGTAGACACAGCCTGTTCAGCTCTAGGTCATGTCATGTTTTTCCAAATAAGCATTATATAAACAATGGCATGTTCAGAACTTTGAGTATAACTATGTAAGGTCATGCTAGTCCTTATAATTATTTCACCAATTGTGATCACACTTCAGAGCCCCCACAGAGCAGGTATTATGCGGGTGGTGAATCATTCTCAACACTGCAAGGACACTGACATGGTGGTGTTGTGTTTGTGTGTGTTGTGCTGGTGTGAGTGGATCAGACACACTGTTAAATACTGTGTCCACCACACTCCTTGTAGACGTTAAGTCTGAGACAATAGCTCATCTGCCGCTGCAGAGCTTGTGTTGGTCATCCTGTAATCTTTCATCAGTGTTCACAGGACGCTGCCCACAGGACGCTGCCCACAGGACGCTGCCCACAGGACGCTGCCCACAGGACGCTGTTGACTGGATAGTTTTTTGTTGGTGGACTATACTTAGTCCTGCAGTGACACTGAGGAGCTTAAAAGCTCCAGAAGCACTGCTGTGTCTGATCCACTAACACACCACCACCACGTCCGTGTCGCTGCAGTGCTAAGAATGTTCCACCATACCTGCTTTGTGGTGGTCTTGCAGGGGTCCTGACTATTAAATAACAGGCTAAAAGAGGGATAACAAAGTATACAGAGAATCAGATGGATTACAGTCTGTAATAGTAGAACTACAAAGTGCTCCTATATAGTAAGAAGAGCTGATAAAATTAACATATAGATACACACACTGTCTGTGAAAAAGCTCTTGGCCCACCATCCAGACGGTCTGTGTAATGCAAAGATTTAACAACTACATTTATAAGTTAAATCCAAGCACATTAGGAACCTTTATTTTTTTATGAGTGTATACGATTGTACGATTGGCTAGAATATCAACTGTTTACACGAACCTGGATCCCGTGTGTTTGTGTGGAGCTGTGTCTCTCTCCCAGACTCTGGTGCCGCCACAGACATGCTTTCCTATTGGCATCGATTGTGAAGTCCTGATGCAGAGTGTGTCTGCTGTAGGCCGTAATGTGCTACCGAAACACGGTCACAGTGTTACCCAGACATAGTCTATAAATACAAATGGTACCATTTTACAAAAGGTGTGCATCTATTATTGGTACATCATTAATACTAATAAAATTAAGCACATTGACTAGCACATTATTTTAGATATTATTAAGTAGTTTATTAATGTTCTTAAGAAATATGTGCTAACTTTAGGGCTTACACAGAATATCAAATGATTATTAATTATAGTAAGTATATAATAATAATATATAATATAATATAATATAATATAATATAATATAATATAATATAATATAATATAATATAATATAATATTAAACTAACACAATAAAATTGAAGAAACATGCTACATCTATGTCTTGAAGACAACAGAAAAAGCAAGCATCTACATAAAGACCATAAAGCTGACCCTACAGATATCAGCCTTTAGCTGGAGGTCTTAGCTCAGCACGTAGATAAATTTACATTTACATTTACGGCATTTAGCTGACGCTCTTATCCAGAGCGACTTACAAGGTTAGTCATATTACAGGTAGGCCAATGTGGTGTTAGGAGTCTTGCCCAAGGACTCTTATTGGTATAGCACAGCATAGTTACCCAGACCAGGATTTGAACCCCAATCTCCCACATGTGGTGGTTCCTTGGTGGAAAGCAGTGTTATCCACTGAGAGTAGAGCGAGTATTACACTGTACACTGTCTCGAGTAAAGATAGTCTTAACTTATCAGGTATTTCAGTCCTTAGCTTAGTTAATGCTTAAATAGTTACTAAGTGGTAAGATAAGAATTTACTTCATGATGGAGATATTGAGATATTACTTTTAAATATTTAACAATGCTTATTACTCTCTTAGTTATTATTAACAGATGTAAAATATTATTATATAGGAGTACAAACTGCATTGTATAGTTATAGACACGACTTTTTGTGTTAATTCTAACAAACCCAGCATGCTTTATATAATTTAACACAAAATGTGTGTTCTAATTTACTTAAATTCTTTTTATTTAGTTATTCATCCTTGGTACTTTTTATGTAGTAACTATAATTCAGTAAAAATTGCTAACTACTATGAAATGATGTGAGTTAACAGAGTGAAAAATTAAATTGTGGGTTATGTGGGATCATGTATTATATTATGATTATGATTTTGTGGGTTCACACATTTGTTTATATAGTAAATGACACATTATTTGTAATATAGCTATACTTTCTGAATTAGTTTTGTACCTTATTGTTAAAGTTGCGCAGATTTGTAGATAAAATCCGCCTTATGCTGTCCATCTCTTCTGGCAGTAGTGCTCTACTCTGGGTTTGATTTTCCTCACTGCCATAAAGACATCATATCAGTTAGGAGCTACTCAATGAACCAAAAATTCCATTCAGTGAACAAATGCTTAACAGAAGATGTAACAGTGTAACAGAAGAAGCCTCCACAACTGCTGTTTTTTCAGTATTTAGTGCGCTTTGTCACAACTTCCATTCTTCCATTCCATATCTTTTCTTAGAAATCTGAAAATATATATTTTTGTTATGTTATATATTAATTAAGTTGAGTTAAGTCTTTTAAGTTGGCCCCAAGAAGTTACCCTAAGTACATATTTAGACTCCTCAGTGTATAAACCCTAGATTCCAGTTTTGGAAGCTTCTTTTGACATTACCCTTCGTTATTCATGTGTATTACCTCGTATCTAGTCTTATCTTCTGAGACATTTTTACACATGTGATAGATGGTCTCTGAAATTGGCTCTGTACTGTATACAAGTATAATTACTCATCATGCATGTGTGTTGGAGATTCTCTCACATTGCAGGCAATCTCTCTCTCTTGCCCTCCTCATCCTCTCCCATCTGTTCTCGACGTTCCAGTTCCTGGTAGAGTCGCACAATGCTAGACTTGGGCTGCTTATCCTCTCGGATCAAGAATCTCTTCAGGTACTTTGTGTTAAAATGTTCGAATCTGTGGATGTCCAGCAAGAAAGCTGATGCTGGTAATGCTTTTCCTAAATCCACCAATATTGGACGAATGTTTTAAAAACCCTAGTAATGTTGCTTACTCAATTACGTAATGGTGGTGATAGTAGGGCTAGAGGTTGCAGCAACAGATGGGCTATAGTCAGTAATTGTAGCTATATAGTAGGTGTTAATGATAAATATGTACAATCTGGATAAACCTAATAAAATAGAATAACAGCAAATAAACCAAAGCAAAACATTGTTATGAGCTTTCTGTCAGAGTTGATTGTATGACTGCTATGAAACTATATCAGCACACAGTTTAAAATTATTTTAAATTCACAAAACATATTCAGCGTTAAATAATTTAAGACATATCCCAATGTGAAGACCTACACTGCCCCCTACTGGACTGTTTGCACTAATACAAGAAAACTTGAGACTGCACAATGACAACCATGGCAATCACATTACTACGTTTCTATAGGACCTTATTATGCTAAATTACAGGTTCATCCCTCTTAGCATTTATCAGATGTTAAATTTGGCAAATGAATGAGTACATAAAAGATAATACTTGTCTTTCCAGTAATGCTGTCCCCAGTAACCAACAACATCTTCAATCCCTGACAAGACATGGTCCAGGAGCTGTGAAGGGATAAGGGCAATACAAGCTTTTTAATCAAAATACAGCTCTAATATTTTGGCAAGTAACTTAACTTTCTGTTTTACAAATTTTGAAGTCATTGATAGTAATCTATCCAAAAAGCTGTCCTGCATAAATATTTGAGTGAAAGATACTGAATGTTCTGTAAAAATGGCAGAATTACACTACCCCTGGTGGCTTAGTCACCATTGGATAGGTGGACAACAAACATACCTCAAAGTTCCATCAAAGAGCTCAGAAGAATTGTCCTGCATAAACAAGGTGAAGGATCTTTGGTGAGATTTGAAGAAGGTTATTGGAGCACTAAATCCCAAGAATATTAGTGAACTGGTGGCTCTTGCCCATGAGGAATCGGCTAAGATTCCTCGGGAATGTTGCCAGAAGCTGGTGTACGACTAGGCATCATGTTTGCAGCAGGTCATAACAGCAAAAAGAATTCTCTACTAAGAACTAAAATGCTTGTCATGAAGCAGCTGGATAATTCTGAGACTGCAGAAGTCATTAAAAGTGGAATTTGTTTGTGTTTACGTTGGAGAAACCGTTTGTTATACTAGTTGTGTTCAGCTACTACAAGCGCTACTTTTTTTTTTTTTGATTGGTTTATTACAAACACTTATTGTAAAATCTGCTAGTAAACCTAATTTGCAATGAGGGTTGAATAATTTTGATTGAAACTATAGATCCCAACACGTTGTTGCTAAACTGTATGTATATCTTTTTAATATCTAAGACCACCAGTCTCCATTATTATTAATATTACGTATTTTCTCATATTAAAATATTTTATATAATTAGTGTCTATATGTGTTTAAATAAGACAGTAAGACATAAGGTTTGCTGAGATGTCACCACTGCTGTAATGTAGAGGTCACCAACCCACTTCCTAGAAGTCTACTGGAGAATTTTGTTTCAACCTGCATCTAATATTCTGCTCCTGCCAGTCTAATACTTCAAATTAAAAATCAAGGAAAAATTTGATCTAATAATTAATTTAATCTTATCTAATGAATTTGAAGCTTGTAATATTGATATTAACATATTTTACTTTGTACCAGTTCAGTACAGAGCCCTAGCAAAGAGGTCCCACTGTTTTTGACAGGCTATTATTTATACTCACAGTCAATGACATATCCAGGACCTAAGCTGACACCCCCCCATCCATTGTTAAACAAATTGAGACTGGATGATTCCACTAATTATGTTGGTGGTCTGACAGATTAGCTGAATAAGGCCCTGAAGGTTCACCTCTGGGCAGATTGTGGTCAGGACCAGACCCCACAGAAAGGTAGATCTTCAGTTATTGACAACTGATCTAATTTCTGACTTACCCTGCAATGGATCTCCTCACTCACTGTGGGCAGCACTCTTTTCTTCTTTTTTACATCAAGGAGCTCTACCAAAGGCTTGATGGTCATGCCCTAAATTACATATAATGGCGAGGTATTGATTGATTAGTTTAAATGACCATTCAGGCAGTCATTGCTTGTAGCTAGTAGCTCTAGTAGCTGTGTTTTTAAGAAATATTATGTGCATTGATTAACCTGCACAAACACGGTGAACAGAATGACCACAATGGTGGTGGTGATGAAAAGCTTTTTCTTGGGGAAGTCGTCAATGAGGAAGACTAGAGAAAAACAGATTGCTCCTCGCAGGCCACCATAGGCAATGATGAACTGGTCACGGAAGGTCACAGCATTTCTGCGAAGTTTGTTGACCACTGCTGTGAGAAGGAGTACACCTAAGGAGTGGAGAAGAGAGAACAGTGGAGAAAAGATTATGGAAGAGATAGAAAAGTAGGGGAAAATGTAGTTTAATGCAGAACACTTGAGGTTTCTCATATTTGGATAATGTCTAGATAAGTTTTATTCACACATAATTTATATCTGGCCACATAAAAATGCATCTACAAGCCACACACTTAAGTGGTCCTTTTGGTAGCAGTGTGTCTTGGTTCGATTTACATTTCTTGACCACTGGATAACTGTCTGATCAGCACAAGAAGCATGAAGTGTAAATGGGTTCTGTAATATGCACTCACCAAGGGCCCTCCAGAGCAGACAGAGAAAGAGTGTAGAGGATACGAAGGGCCAGCTCCACATGTGGACATCCTGGATGGTGGACACACCCAGGAAGATGAAGATCAGGGTCTCACTAACGCTGCTCCACATCTTCAAGAAGTACTTGATGGTAGTGTTGGACTTCTCAGAGACGTTGGCTTCCACATACTGCTTCATAGTTACAGCACAGGTCACGATGCTATAGAGAGGACCGCACAGATCTTTCAGAGATGCTTTTGCATCTTTCTTTTAAATTATTAAGAATGATGTGATGTGTGCTTTATTAAAAGTATATTCTAGTTGATTGAATAAACAGCTCACGTTTAATTTTGTACTCATATGTGCAGTGGTGGAAATAGTAAATAGAAACTACACTTAAGTAAAAGAATGGGAACTGTGTTCTACTCAATTTAAAGTATGGAGATAAAAATAAACGTTACTGATATTTAAACTTGTCCAAATAACAAAGTAAATGATTTCACATAAAGTTGTTGTTTTTTTCATTCTTAGAATAATAATTAAGTAATTCTGTTTCAGGAGTAAGTACAGAACAAACAAAAAGTACCAAAGTATTATACACCATTGTAAACCTCAAAGACCGTAATGTTAACCTGCAGTACTTCCTATAAGGACAGCTCAGATTTTCAGAGTGTGTGCACTACAGAGGTATGTGTGTGGGTGGCGGTGGAAAGTGTTCAGAGAAAACTTGATTCAGGTTAAAGACTTGAAAATGAGCAGGAAGAACACAGGACTATTAAGGGCAGGTGGGTCCCCCAGTACTGAAATTGGAAAACATTGTTTGAGACTAGTATAAATATACTAAGCAACACTGCCACCTTTCGTCTGCTCCTGCAATACACATAGTTCCTCTTTCATAAACAGTGAGCTATGAATTTTGCACATAACATCACAGACAGACAAAATGATCTATTTACAAAGCATAGTGTCTTTCTGGGTTTCCCCAGACTAGGAAAAAGCATGACTTAACGCTCATAGTGAAATGAGATCTCTACTTTGAATGCTCACAGCAAAGATGACAAACTTGTTAATGCAGTAGCTTCATGCAATAAGAGGAAGTCAAATGTTGGTTAACCATATCCTGAAAAGGTCTAAAAAAGTTACGTTATGAGCCATTTCAGTCACACTTCCTTACCAAAATACCCATAGTCTGTTATTTTGAAATGCTTTTGTTGCTAACGCTATGTATTCTTGTTTTAGATAGTTCTGCATTGGATTGTAAATAATAGTATGAGGTGATATTTAATGACACATATATTTGAGTACAATTCTGAAAATAGGTAAAAATTCTGTTATTTAAATTCAACAAAAATAAATTTTCTCACTTTCTTCACATTGAATGCAAACAAACCCATTCCCCAGACCTTTCCTCTCTCAGGTAATCCCCAAAGAACATTACAACATTTCATCACAACTCTAGGCTACCCTAGAGCCTACCTGTATGATCACATAATATTTGATTGCTTGCTTGCATGCCAATTGCAAATATCTTTTTAATTTTAAAATTAAAATTAAATATAAAAATATAAAAAAATTAAGCTGCCTGTCATAAGCCGCGCTAGAAACCTACCTACTTGATTACTGGGGACATACCAGTTCAGGGGTCAGTATATCATTAAAATATTCAATGTTCTTGTCTATGAAATAAAAAACGTTATATTTTGTGACCAAGGTAAATGTTTTACCATAATAAACTATAGTTAATGCCAGCTGATAAAACTGGGTTCTAACTAAGTAATGTTATAAACCATGCAAGAAAATCATACAGTAGTCTACCATGGTAAGTGAACTGGGTGCACTTGATTTGAGGAGAAAGATACAGCTGCCAGAGGAGCTGCTGATTGAGATTTACATTGACTTCTCTAAAAAAAGTTTCAGACCCATGGCTATAGCTCAACCTTTAGACCGCAAACATATGTATTGTTGGTGTAGCTCAGTGGATAACTCCAGGGAGCCACCACCACATGTGGGAGACTGGGGTTCAAATCTTGGTCTGGGTGACTATGCTGTGCTGCACCAGTAAGAGTCCGTAGGCAAGACTCCTAACACTACAATGGCCTACCTGTAATATGATTAACCTTGTAAGTCGCTCTGGATAAGAGTGTCTGGTAAATGTAAATATGCCTGGGCTAGCTCCAGTTCTGGAGAGACAGAGATAGCTGCTATCAAAATATGCCATATAGCATATATGTATGCATTATTTATACATAGCATTATAGCTTCAGTCACACAGATTGTATGCCTATTCAAAGCCAAGGACAGGCACCAATATGTAGACTGTCCCTGAAAAACAATGATCCTATTAAAAGTTTAACCATGACTATTATGTAGAAAATGTGCTGCTAGCGAAAAAACTAAACTCAAAAATGAGAACTTTGGTGAGAGGGAGTGGAATTGAGGAATAGAGAAGTATGTGGAATTACCTTTTATAGTCTACTTTAAAAGTTAGAGAAAAGGGCTAGAGAACTTCGGTGGACAGAATAAAATATGTGGAACCTGACACATTGATCCTCTGGCTGTGTTTTTGAATAATTAGAGATATGACATGCACTCACGCCATGATGCCAGAGAAGTGAAGCATTTCCGAAGTGAGGTAGGACAGGTAGCTATAGAGGAAGACAAAGAGCGGGGCAATGACCTGGGCTCGGGCAGTAAAGCGAGTGGTGAGAGCAGCAAGTAGCCCAAAAAACAGGCCCACACACAGGCCTCCCAAGCCCACCACCACAAACTGACAGCCTCCTGCCAGCACGTCCACACCAGAAACAGATGGCATGCGTAGGAAGGACTCAAACAGCTTATACAGCACCTGCAAAACAATGAATAGAAGTTCAGACCAACTTACCTGTTTATAAGAACAGCTGACATTGTTCACCCTGATTTATCTTTAGATGTAAAAACATATAGATGCCAAAATGGAAAAATGAAGTTTCCATTTTACCACAGTGACTGCATCATTGAGCAGCGACTCTCCAAACACTAGGATGTGAAGCTGCTCATTAACATGGATCTCCTCAAACACTGAGAGCACTGCCACTGGGTCCACAGCAGCGATAAGACTTCCAAAGAGCAGAAAGTGGAGCAAACTGACCTCCTCCAGGCCCCAACCTCCAAGCTGGCACAACCCATACAGTGAAAGTCCGATACCCAGCACATTCCACAGCGTCCCTAGCACAGCGTACCACATGATGGTGCCTAGGTTTTCAAAGAAGAGGTGTCCTGGTAGGAAGTAACCAGCATCCAGAACGATAGGTGGGAGCAGATAGAGAAAGAAAGCTTCAGCACTCAGGACAGGGGGTGCAGTATGCCGGACGCCATAGATGACTCCTCCAACCAGTAGGCCCACCATAATTAGCAGACAGCTCTCAGGAACCATGGCAGGTTTCCGGCCAGACCAGTGGAATCCTGGGAAGTATATCATTATATATTTAAAGCTTTAGCCTCTTTATGGCCAGCTCCACTCTTTAGATGCTTTATTTATGCAGGTTTGTAATTTGGCATCATGTCCTGTTCATTTCCTTTGGTTGATTCTATTTGGAGATAGATTAGTGATTTACTAAAGTGACAGTCCACCTGAGGTACCATTGAGGGTTACTGAGGTGACCAGTTAAGAAAATTGTAACCATAATTGGCAGCACATGATCCATACCTACCCATTTGGTAACCTTTCAAATTAAGGTATTCTAAAATAGCCTCTTTTTACTGACCAGCATCATTTTAGGCATATTATCTGAGAAAGCATTCATGATCAAAAGGCACCCAAGTGAATCACAGCATTAAAGCAGAATAAAGAAGGCTCAGGTTTAAAGGAGAACCAACATGTGCTTTTTTGTCAAGTAGTATCTATTGTAAAAGATTCTCAAATTCTTACCGAGTTTAGCCAATGACGCCAACATGATCCACAGCACAATCTCAAAGGGCGCTTGCACATGGTGGTAATCCACACTGAAGACTCTATAGCTATAGTTGTGGTTCTCCAGAGAAGATGGAATATCTTGGGGAGACGATAAAGCAGATGAGATGTCCAGAAGAAAGAGGAGGTGGATGTAAGGCACTATCATGGGCATCCAGAGTTTGAACATGTTGCCTGACCAGGAAAGCAAGAGGGAGCAGGATGGGCCATGTGTGTGTATATCCCTGTCTGGCTGTCCTTTCATGCCCCACCCTGCTCCAGCACTGGCTGGCTCCACACTTAATGCATGCACTAACCCCTAATGTGCACAGGAATTCCTGAGCTAGCAGTGGTATCCAATCAGCTGTAAGGGACTTTTAACGGGGAGCCACAGCAATAAGACAGGATAGAATAGACCAGTGTGAACTGAATATATTTAGGCTTGATTTTAAGCCACATTGTTCCAGGAAAAGTGCTTCATAATTGCTAATCTAAAGGAAAGGAGCAACAGTGAAATGTAAGTGGATAATATTTTTATTATTTAGCATCACTGAACTACATGAAGTACAATACCATAATAAAGCAGCAGGTGGCAGACACACAGTCTCTGACTGTGCAATAACAAACAACATCATATTTATCTTATATGATTTAAAACATCCTGAAACTTTCTAATTTCCATTTTCTGTTGTTTTTAACTAAAATATATTACACACACACACATAGGAGTTTTTTACATTAAGATTCCCTTATCTAATATTTATACTGAATTACCTTTAGTATATTGATTATATATTAAAATATATATCAATATACTAATAGATATAATTAAAAGCAATGCTAACAAAGTAAATAATTGTTTTACTGAGTAACTTTAACCTGCTTTTGTTAACAGTTGGGCTTAGTTGATTCTCATCCTTTTGTATGTTATCATGCCTTAAAGGCACAGTTAGCAGTGCTTGAAATGATTGTTAATATTAGTTGAAAGCTTTTCATACTGAAGGTTTTATAGTAAGTAACAATGCTTTAATTTTAATTTACTTTGTGTTGAAGTAGAACTGAACAGCTGAACAATGCACTCCCTTCACTGTTCCTTCAGAAGCTTGACCCCTCCCAAATTCATTGGTGTACATTTCCAGGGCTATAAAGCTAAGAGTGTATGCCCATACAGCACGTAACGTTTCCAGTGTTATCTAGGTGCTGGGTTAGCTGTCGCTACAATTGGTGCTGCAATAGCAATCATTTGCTATCCCAAGCAACACAACAATACAAACTTATTAATTCTGTCAAACAACAAAAATAATGTTACCCCCCATCAAGCAGAAAGAGACCGACTTCCTCATTACTTTCATGGCTTTCCACTCTCCACGAAGAGGAAGTTTTTTTGCCAGCTTCTTCTTTGACTTTTTCTGTTCCACCTTAAATGGTGTAGCATGTGCCTCAGATGAATTTCCTTGTTGGTCTAAGTTCCTTTTCAGTCTTTATTCTTGTGATGTCCTACTCTTTGGCTGTTACCTGGACATCTCTCCTTCAGGATGTAGCCTGTAGCATAACTGTTGTTGACTGACTGGAAGAATGCTTGACCCAAGCCACTAGGTTTATTTCCCATTTACACATCCAGGATTGTGTTTTTGTCAAAAAAATGATTAGATTAAAGTTGGTTACTGTGCTTTTACTTGATTTTATTAGGTACTAATTTGGTATGGTGAATTATTTAATTGAAATTTAACTTAAACAAGCTTCATTTCATACAACCTTTCAATCAATATATGCATTTACATCATGTGTCTGTTTTTTGTATCTATTTGTGTTTTGTTTCTGAAATTACTTTTTAAAAAAACATCACCAGAGGTTTGGTTAAATAGCTTTGCAGCACGGGGTGAAAATATTAATAAGCAATAAAATTGGTTTAACCATAAAAAGGATGAACAATGCACTATGATATTTACATAATAGAATTGGAATGACAGTAAATGAAAGCAAAGGTGTCAGTGACAGTATAGGGAAACTGTTATAATACTGACAGTTCTACAGCGTACTTATAAGTTGAACACTGTTTAATTTCTTTCAGTTTAAATGTAATCTTGTGTTACTGAAAGTCACTGAAGACACTATTAACTTTAACCCTTCTCATAGGTGCCCAGGCCTTTTGGGCTGTTCTGCATTGGAAATGCGAAGCACTGGAGAACTGAATATGGAGCTGGCTCGTTGACTGTGCTGCACCTGGCTGGTGGTGAGGTTGTGGGTGATTTTAGCCTCAATTTCCAGGCTTGTGTCCAGGTACGCCTGGTGACTGAGCTGAAGCAGGCTGGACTGTGGGAGGAGCGGAAGCAGGCTAGAACCTGGAGAAGACCCAGGGCATGCCAGCCTCTCCTGCAAGTACTGGCTGTACACTTCTTGGAGCTTTCTATCCAGGTAACCATTGATCATTGAGTTTGTTGGGAGCTCCCCGTTCAGCATGATGCTGCTGTCCATGACCAGGTAGCCATCGTCAGGGACTTGAGCCTGCTGGGGAATGACCTGAAGCTGCTGGGGGCTGGAGTCACCCACGTCTGATGTTTGCCATTCTTGAAAGTATAACTCCTGACTCTCGGAGGTGCTCATCAGCTGCAGAGGGTAAGTCTGGGATTTTTCATTCAAGGCATTGCTGGCACTCAGACTTTGACTCAGACTTCCATGGGGATTAGAGAAATACAGTTCAGGGCTGTAGTTTGGAGCTTTGGCTCGTGACTGTTTCTCTATGTCTGACAAAGCTGGCTTGACAGGTGTTGGTATATCTATCAATGCAAGTTACAAGAATAGGTTACAAAAGGTCATATTTAAACATGGTAATTTTTGTTCCCAGATACTGTAGGGCCTACCTTTCACCTGAGAGAGAGAAGGGGGCGTGAACGGTGCTCTGATAATATTTGGCAAATGTGTGTCATCTTGTCTGTACTTTAAAAGCTGTATGAAGCTCTCTCCCAGCATGTCCGGTCTAAACTTGAGATACAACACAACCATTATTCCAAAGTAGAAGTAGTTAAACTAATGCCAAACTATTCTTAAAAGGTGTGTTCAAGTCAATAACTGAAGACTTTACTGGTGTTAGAAAAAGTAAATATATTAGGTTTTACTTTATAGCTTTGTATAGATAAAACCAAAAGGTTTTATTTAATGGAACAATGTGTACGTTGATGCATCTTGTCCAATGTATACTACAAACAATGGGGGGCAACATATCACTAGAAGTTGTGATGTCCACATCTATACTATTCTCAAACTTCTGAGCAGCACAGTTGTTACAATGGTTGTTTGCCAAGAGCTTTAGTCAGTGTCTACAGGTGGGATAGAGTGAGATTTGCCTATCCAGATATAAACCTTGTCCACCCATAGGATTTATCTGCCCATCCGGTGAAAATTCACCATTACAGCTGTTCTTTTTGAGCAAGTTACTAATTTTGTCATTGTTTGTAGCTGCTGTCAGAAATCCAAGCTTTTTGTTCATTCTTTTTTCTGGTTCTATTATATTAGTCTATATTACTAGTTTAAATGATGGTGTTACATTATTATATTAGTTTAATTAAGCATAAACTTTCACTGAGAAAGATATCAGCATATAATGCTCCAAAATGTGAGGGGTCATTCCCTTCCAAGTTCAAAGCATAACTCAAGAATGCTAGCAGTACGCACATATATTCAGAGTATTTTTATTCAAAAACAAACAAAAAAAACTACAATTGCAGAAAATGTAACGATTCTTAATGTTGAGCACTGATTTTCAGACTTTAGGACACATTTTCTTAAAATAACAATACACTGTAAAACTAATTCAGTGACCTGGTTGCCTTAAAATTATGAGATTACAGAACTTCTAGTAGTAAAAACAAAACAATAATTTGTGTTTTAGATTTTGTTAACTATTGTATCGGTAGACCCTAAATGTTAAGGCAAACAGGTTATTTACTTTGTTTAGGTTAAAACATCAGTGTGCTACCTAGCTCTTTACAGCTAGCAGGACAGTCTCACTTCTACATTCTGCTCTAATACTGTGTTCAAATTACCAAACTGAAGTGGCATGGTTTATGCTTAATATATAACACTGATCTTTTGTTTTTAGTGCTGTATGGACAATTCTGATCATTTTGGTCATTCCTGACAAATCAGGCAACTTTACTAGTTTAAACATAATGTTAATGTTTAAATTAAAGTCAACAAAAGCAATTTTGGCCCATTTCTGTTGGTCCATTCATCATATATTTGTCACACAATGCAAACAGCAGCTGCTATGTAATATGATGCCTGTAACTTGCATTAAAGTCTATAAATGGTGTATAATGCTTGACAATGATTTGTCAATGTATTCCTGGGGCCTTGCACAGATAACCACAGATGACAGAGGCAGGCTGGTTTTAATGCAGTTTTATCTGAAGAAGATCATGGCCATTCAGTGCCAATTGGGCAAAGAGATATTACTTGTGCACCCTTAGACTAGGACATTTCTGGATGCTCCTTTATTTTGGAACATTTCTAGTTTTAACTTGTCACTGCTTTTTGTTTTTGTTTGAATTAACATATTGTTCCAGTTTCATTGTTCGTAAAATTTGGATTTGGTCTATGTAGAAAATCTCAATCTAAAGCTATTCGTTAAATCAAACATGGAAAAAAGAGAGAAGCTAACACGCTCAGACAAAATGTACTTCAGTATTTTAGATATAGCTACTTTTCCTATAATACTATTTTGGTTGTTTAATGGAGTACCTTGAAAAGTATATGCTGTTTGAATAGCTTTTCCACCACTGAACTCATCCCATTTGTTAACACTGTGAGGTTATCCATGGATTTCAAAGGAAGTTTTTCGGTACATCAAGCAGGTTTAAATGACGGCGGTTATAATAAAAAGGTCACTTACCAGGAAAATAGATTTTATAAGGCTGATAGCAATGTAGGTTTATCCACCGTTACTGTAAAATGAAGTCTTTGGTTACCTCTTTCTCACAAATAAGATAACAGAGCACAACAGCAAGTCCTTATAGTTCAAAAACATCTGCTTTCTAAACTGGAACGGGAACCGATGCTCAGTAACACGAGTGCTGGAAGTCACACTTAGAACTGAAATTGAAACTGGTGGCCTATCTTACAAAATGAGCAAAATCCCTATTTTCCAGGCACTTGGTTCTTGTTTTAACGTTGCTTTAAAGACTGTAGCATATGGTGTTTTGCAACAATGCAGACGATTCCTCACAGATCTCATAGTAAGGATTTAACTCCAGAGATCCAGCATGCAAAGTTTTAGATATATAACGAAAATGCTTGGAAGTATAACTTGAGATGCAGTGTTTAAGTATTTTCCTTCTGGGGCAACTAAGAACTAAGAACTAAGATTTGGTGACTATTCTAAGTCACAAGTCTAATTAAAAAAAAATGTTAAAACTGGTACTTGAATTGCCCAGTATAGAACAATAATCTGGCATGTTGGATTAACAAGGGTCAGTTAGAGGTGGGGAAAGTCTGCCCTTTCAAATTGTGAAGATATAACTGGATTAGACGTAGATCGTTAATGTGAGTTTCTTAAAGAGCCAATTAATATGGAAATCAGACAAGAGTGTGAGGTAGTATAAGGACGTTATTAAAGTTTCAAATGTACCTTTCACTTCCCATTTCATACAGTCCATATATGGAAACTAAGAACAGTGATTTGAGAGAGGACCGACCACAAAAAGATGGCAGTGGCTTTGGCGTCCAAGGCTCTGATATAAAGGATATCAGAAGTCACTAAGTCTAGCAGCGAGGCAGGAATACTTTTACCACAAAAAGCTGCATGAGCCTGTAATACACATTCATGTTAAATATTTTACCAGTACAGAGAGATCCATGGCTAGACCTGCAGCTATAGCCCGATAACCAGACCCTAAACACACCCCAGGACTAGTTTTGTAGAGAGGTCATAAATGGATGCCTTAAAAAGTGACAGTTTATAATAAATAATGCACCATTTGTAGATGCCATAGCAGCCTTAATTCACATAGATTGAATGTCTGTGCAATCAGAACTAAAGTAGCCTAATCATACCTGGTAAAATGCACCCCTCAGATTTTAATCCCTAGGTTACTTTGTGTCTTGTGGGGATGTTGTGAACTCAGTTGACACTTGCTACCTTCTGGTAGAGTTCTAGACAGCAGTATTCTCTATGGTAGGCAAGTAAGCTAGTTAGGCAAGTATTAAAAATGGTTAGTAGACATCAGCAGCCCCCTCTGTTGGTCAGAACAAACACAATGCGAGACGTCTACCCATGTGCTCAGTTGGCAGGTCTTTCTTTGGTCTTTCTAGTGCATTTTTAATGCACATTTACCAACATGGACATTTCTGGGGACAACTTTAACTGGGACCAAACCACCAAAAATGGGTACTGTCATCGAAAAACAGGGACGTCTGGTCACCCTATTCAAAACAGTATACCCCTTTATGGCAACGGTATTCCCTGATGGCAGCAGCCTGTTTCAGCAGGATAATATGCTCTGCCACACTACAACAGTGTTCTGGAATGATTTGAGAAATCTCATAAAGAGTTCTAGATGTTGCCTTTGCCTCCAAATCTGATCAAGCATTTGAATGATGTGCTGGAATAAGAAGTCCAACCCAAAGCGGGTCCACGGCACAACTTAAAGGACTTAAAAGATCTACTGCTAACGCCATGGTGCCAGAAACCACAGCATGTCTTCAGAGGTCTTGCAGAATCCATGCCTTGACTTGAGGCTGTATTAGCAGAACGTGGAGGACAAACAGCACATTAGGCTGGTGGTCATAATCTTTTGGCTGATATGGCAGCCAATGAGAATAGAGATCATTACATATATCAGTTAATTAAAATCATAGTTACAAAGACATCCTGTTTGATCTCAAGAGATAAAGAGAGATTGGTAAATGATCATGGTACAATGAATTATGGTACATTTAACTATACAAATATCATTAGTGGATCACACACAAAAAATAAAATTAAGATGCAGAATAAAAGCTATTTTTACTGTTATATTACATCTAAACTGCAGTATCAAATTATAGTCGACTGGACGTTTGTTCAATTTTGTTGCATTTTTTTGTTAATCACTACTTCTATGGAAGTTTCTCAGTATATGGAATGTTTCCAGTAGATGGGAAGCTTGTTCTTCCCTGAAAAGATCATTTGTATAGTGTGACAACAGCTTCTGACAAAAATGGGAAGAAACATTTTATTGAAACAATGTTTTATTTTCCTGCTTCCTTCATTAATACAATTCTTTCTTTTTTTTGGCATGACCCTTCCTATTTGTTCATAAAATAGAAAAACAATGTACACTATTAAGACAACCAGAAGAAAGAGTTAAAGGTACACTAAGTAATGTTTTGGCTGTTGAATAATATTTTAATAAGTGATTATAAGTAGCCATTGGAAGCCTTCACTAACCACATAAGGACTGTTCTGTTATGAGGAAATTTCATTAATTAGTGGCTCAATAAAAAAATTAACTCTGATTTTAACCGAACAACATGTAATGGCCTGCTTTTAATAAAGCTACCTTGTTGCTTTATTGGAAAAATAGCATAATTCAAATCTACATCATATTTAAAAAAAATACACAGTTTATATAACTACTGTGTAAGGACACAAAACCAGTGACTTAGGTGATGGCATATTTTAAACCCTAAACATTTTAATGTTACCTTATATTATCATTTTTTTGGCAAGCCACATGTTTGCTCAAACTCAAATCTCAAACTTCTAGCACTGCCTTGACCACTGAGGAAAAGTCATTTACCCAGCTCCAAGACCATCGTAAGCCACAAGTCACTATGTAATAGTACATAATATCTTGTTTGTTGTAGTATAACTGGATATGCCTTAATGGAAATTTATACTTAGTGTACCTGCAAGTCTTAATTAAAAGCAGAAAGATCAAAAGACAAAAAAAAAAAACCAGTACAAAATTGCAGACTTAAGACTACAGCACTAGACTCTATGAGACCAGAGCGAAATGTTTAGGAGTGTGTAAGACATACAATTACTTATTATAGCCCTTTAGCACTATTTAATAGGGAATTTATTTCAGGAATGAAATGTAAATTTATGGTGCAAATTCAGATGAATTCTAATTCTAAGTGCATTGTGTTTGTTGCAATGCAGGCACTGATTAATTGCTTGCAAATGGCACTTCATAAAAAAACACCACCATATGTATGTGTTGACAACAGAATTGTGTTTGGACATGCATGGAATTCTGATAACTGGTACAAACAAGTAATCCACTACTGTAAATCATTCATGTTGTCTTTAAGACATGTAGGAGCAGGCTGGACAAAATATCCATTTTGGTAGGGGGGTGGGGGACAGGGTGTAGCAATGCCTAAAATGATGGTGGTGGAATGCTGATGGTAGTGAAAGGACAAAAACGTGAAGTTGCATTTGTGATTGCTGTCTGCAAGGGAGTAATATCACTGGAGTCTAGTTGCAATCTTGGAGACATAGAGGGTAATGGAAGACACTGTGGACTACTGCTGCTCTTTTCTGGCTTTCGCCTCAGCCTCCTGAACAGAGAAAAAAACAGAGATAACATTTCTGATCAAACAATTCAAAGAATGAGAAGTTAAATATTTACTGCGGTTTACCCCAGTGCTACAGGCATGTGCTTAGGCAGCACTGCTTTCTGCCAATATGAGTTACGCAAATGGAACGTTTATTAAACGTACTTTTCATGCAGGCAAAGAAAAAATTCCTTGAGTGACTAAGGGGGAAAAGAGGGAGGACAAAAACAATAAATTCCTAAAACTAAATATCTTATGATTTTTTGCAGTATCATCTGTTAGCACTTTAATGAAGCTAATATAAAATGTATTTTAATAAATTTCATTCAAGCCTGTACTACTTTTAATTAGTCTGTAGAGGAGTTATGTAACACACATAGGGTTTTAAAATGCTTTGATGAGAAGTCTTTATGATCTGTGTATTTCATTTCTTCATTAAAATGACGAAATTCTAGTTTTTTTTTATTTCATTATCCATTAATTAAGGAGAAACCTCAACACCAAACTGTACTACCAGTGACACTATGTAATAACAGTAAAGGTACACAAAACCTTTTAGCCTAAACTGGAATACTGGTAAATGAAACGATAAACCCATGAGCAGGTTATGTTGTCAGTCTTTAAGAGAGCAGTCTGCAAGACTACCACCACAGAGCAGGTAATCTTTTGGCGGTGGATCATTCTCAGCACTGCAGTAACACTGACGTGGTGGTGGTGTGTTGGTGTGTGTGTTGCTGGTCAGAGACAGCAGCGCTGCTGGAGTGTTTAAACACTTAAATCTCACTGCTGGACTAAGAACCGACCATCAACCAAAACTATCCACTCAGCATGGTTCGGTGGCCACTGGTACAGAACTAGAGAATGACCAAAACAAACTGCAGCAACAAATGAACTCCTGTCTGTGATGTCACATTTACAAGGCTGGACCAACAAGGTACGAGCGTCTTATAGGTTTACAATGTTTATGAAAGACTCATTACATATTAATGAACTATAAAGTCATACACAAAGATTTAGACCAAGTTACATGTTTTACTGATGTTTAATTATAACACATCCTTTACTGCGAACAAACTTATTGTTCTTCTAATTTTGGTCCACATTTCCGCATATTTATTTGTTAAACTTTAAGTAAATAAAAATAAAATATAAAAAAATAAATAATAAAATATAAAAGTTGCCAAAACCTTTTTCAAAGGCAACATTTATGTTAAATCATTTTCAACATATGTTAAATTCTGCAAATAAACAATAACTGTGCATTAACATGTGCAGAAGTGTGTTCTCTATAAAATCAATAAAATTTAATTTAACCAGTGACGCCCAAACGTCTGCAAAAAATGGTAATTATTCATAATAATTAAATTGTATTATCCCATTTTTTTTTGCACAACAAATTTGTCACTAAAAGTTCAAATGTAGCTGTATGTAAAAACCAGAGCATACTAATTTTTAATAAATATGATACAAAAATCTTTTCATTTTTATGTATATGAATCCAGCAGCTATGCTGAAGTATATCATATCAAATGTGATCAGTAAAGAGGCCTGTAAATATTCTGAGCATTCTGCCCCACCCATTTCAGTTCCCTACTTCCTGGCTAGGGAGGGCTAGAGAGCAGATGCAGGGGATTCCGGCTGTGCATCACATTAAAATGGACACTAACCTCACCCTTTAGCGCATGTTCTGAGCTTAGCAGTGTGCATTTGCTCTACACAGTAATTATCAGATTCAAGGTCCCTCCAGTAGTTAGTAGGTGACAGTAAGCAGTAGCACTGCACAATATAGCCATAACAAAATCTCAAAAATACAGATTTATAAAAATACAGATTTTGACATACTACAGTCACCATGTCCCTGAAAACCCAGTACATTTGGCCTGCATTATTTCTGACCAAAATAATTAACATTTGTTGGGTCATGTGAATGCCTTAAGTGTATAGTGCACCTGTCTATAGCATCAGCACTATGAAGGCTGATGTCACAATGAAGTTTAAGGAGAGATGTGTTGTGCAGCCACCGTAAGCAGGGCATCTGGAACATAGCCGGGGCTCATCAGACAGAATTCTGGACCCACTGAGGCATGCTGCTGGCCTTTAGGAGGGGGCAGCAGCTTAATTAATGCTGGGACTGCTGGGAGCTGGACAGAGCCATTACTCCGCAGGGTTGTACCAGCCCAGCGGGGGCAGGCACCCGGCTTGCCAAATCCGATAGGGCGGCTGGACTCAGTGCCATTATTGTTATTCGTTCACAGTCACATTCCAGCAAGCTACAACAACAATAATATGCAAGGTGGGAATAAAGAGTCCTTATTTGAGAAGTCCAAGTTTGTTTTTAAAATGCATACCTTTGAACCTGGGGGAGCAGTCAAGCCTAGAAACGCATACACAGCGTTGTCTTCTCTGGCATCGAAGAAGGCCTCATAGTTCTAAATAGGAAAAGAGAAAAATATAAGCAGCAAACCACCCAATATACTTGGGATTATATATGTGTATGTGTGTGTGTGTGTGGGTGTGTGTGTGTGTGTGTGATCTGTGCTCCTAAAGCAGCGGAAAGCAGCGGAACTGCATGCTGTAATCTCACACACACAAAAGAAAGCAAACGCAAAGGGCAGGTTGTTTCCCAGCCTCCACCTCCAGCTGTATTTGTCGTAAAGCTAGTGCTATCTTTGTCCATGGAATTTTGTGCTTGTTTTTCATTTGCCGGAGCAGGCTTGGCTGCATTCACGCCTTGTCAGGAGTCTATGCAATTGCATTACAACACAGAGAATTTGTGGTGGGTGAATAGAAGGGGCGGTCCAACACTAGCCTGTTGTTTCTTCAGACCAAAATTAATAATAGGCCATAGCGCTGCATGATATGGGCATGTTCTATAAAGCTGTTGAATTTCACAATTATGATTAAAAAAGTGATCAGTTCAGATTCAAATAGCGTGTGCTATGTGGGTGTGCATAAAATAGAGTTTTTGGTGTCCAACTGAAATCTATCTAACCTTGCCTGGATGTGAATACTCAAAAGCATGTTACAAAAGACCTGTTCATTAAAGCAGAAAGTGCAAAATAAATACTTATAGCAACTAGAGCAACTTGCATTGCAAGTGCATGCCCAGTTTTGCGCTGCCCAAATGCTTTTTCTATACAGGCCTTCAAAAACACCACGTATACTGAATATGCGGTATATATACTAAGAACACACTCATAACTGTAAGAATGCACTCAACCCATGAAACTGGGTCCATGATTCGGTATTCTTACCATATTATAAAGAAAATTTGAATGATGGAAAAGAATGACTATGACCACTTTGTTTCACAATTTTCTAAAGGCGCTGGAGCTGGGAGACAGGAGGAGTCAGCAAGGTGCTGATTTGTGCCAGTTGTTTACAAATGTTGGTGTTTAACCAAGTGCAGTTGCATTAAATGGCATAACTAATCGAAAGTCCATTATCCACAATGCATTGAGTCACAATGTCATGATGCAAACTGCCACCGTTTTACATTTTGATATCGAGATATAACGATGCTTTGTTACACCACTATGAATGTCCTTATGAAAGTCATTTAGTGATCCAGGATTTTTGTGACAGCTCTACATATTTATTGCCCAATTCAGAATAACCATAATGTCATTTTATAGGTTAGTAGTTATCAATAGAGCAGTTTTTGAACAAGTGTTTGTGGTTTATATTTGTCTCCAAAGAAGAGTGATTAAGTAACTCTGCATTTGAGAGACTGGGATTTAGACCAAACCCCAGCACAGCTCCCCAAGAGAACAACACTGCTGCTCTAATGTTAAGTGTGACACTAAATGCAGCATTTCCACTTATCTAATAGTCAGTATTGTGTTGCATTTAATAAGATTTTTTCATTTAGTCACTGCAGGCATTGTGTATTTAGTGCAGAAATGTATGTCACAAGGGCAATAAAATACAATTCATTGTGCAGCAATGACAGCTATTTAATGAATATAGCATTTGAGTTAACACATGGAAGACCATCATTTATCTTTTCTTAATAGAGACTTAAAACTGTGTTTAGAACTGACCCCACAGTATCTTTCCTCGTTGAAAATTTGTGGTGGGAGAGGGTTCCCTGTGGACGGTCTGTAGTCTTCAGGTACGTTTTCCCGCATCCATTTCCTGTTCTCTTCATTGGCTGCGATGTCGCACTCCTCAAACTCAATCTTATTCGCTGCCAGGAAACCCATGACGTCCTGCTGCTGTTTCTTGATCTAAGAGGAAGACACACGATAGAGGTTTGAGCTGATGACACTAAGCGGATGCTCTTAGTAAGATAAGTAACTGACCTCAGTGCCCCCATATTTAGAACAACACATTGCTTTATGGAAGAACTGAATGCAGTGCACTGTTAGACAGAGGAAATGTTTTTAGGGTTTTTTTTTACTTTCTCGTTTCCTCAAACAATACTTTCAGTACTTATAGATGTGTTTCCTACTTTTTAGTTGTCTAATAAAGACATGTGTAATAAAACTTGTAATAACAATCCACACTTAACTATGTATATAATAAAAAACAAAACCATGCTCTAGTCTATAAAGCATTTTGGAACCAAGGTATTCATGTAAAACACATAGAACTGAGTCTAATCCGTCACACTTTATCATACAATTCAGTTTCCATAGTTGGGGTGCTATCTGAAAAGTACAAAAAATAAAACGGTTGTTTTTTGAAAAATATACGCTCATTTAAAATTTGATGCTTGATATCTTGCTTGCTATCTGATTTCAGCTGCTCAACAGTTCCGAGTTCCTTTGTCATATTTTTTTTTTAATGCCCCAAATGTTTTTTAGTAGGTGAGAGATCTGGACAGGAGGCAGCCAGCTTAGTACCGTTTGATTTGCCTTAGTCCTTCCTAAATGAGCTTGAGGTTGTTTATATCTGGTTTCTTCCTTTCATGGTGTAATTTTAACTGCAGTGACAAGCGGTGATCACAGGCGATGGGCATTTCTGAACCCATGCAGTGACTTCTGCTAAAGAATTGTGTGTTTAATGCAGTGCTCCATTTTAATCTAATCTCTTTTAGTGATATTATGTATGTAGATTATGAAATCTATAAGTTCTATTTTATGTTGCCATTTTATGCTCAGAAATATAATATAATATAGTATTTTGAACTGCTGCACTATTTGCCAGTGCAGGTGAACCCCTCCCTATCCTTACCTCTGAAAGACTCTCTGGGCTGATCAAATCATGTTACTGCTGCTAAATAACCTAATTAGTTATGAGATGTTCTACCAGGTGTTTCTTAGCATTATACAATTTTATTTCTTCTAACCCAACTCTTTTAAAATGCGTTGCTGTTATCCAACTGTAAATAAATACATTTCTCAACTTCAACATTTGATATGTTGGTTTTTAACTGTTTCAATGAAATATATGGTTTTACGCATCACTGCTGTCTGTTTTGTTGACATTTTGCACAGCATCACAAGATTTTGGGAAATGGGACTGTACACCTTGTACATTATGGTTATGGTAGTGTTTCAGTATAGTAGTATGTAGTGTTTGAATAGTGGTTTACAGCTAATGCAAAACCCTCAATCCAGAATTTAACTTTAACTTAAATTTAACTTAAAAAGAGATATCAATACTGCAACATAACCTTTCTGTAGAAAACACATACATGTGATTATCTGAAACCAAAAGATCATCAGGATCACACAATAATGTCACTGCATTACAGCAGATCTGCATTGTCTCTGAAATTTAAAGTCCCTGTCAGAAACTGCCAAAAACAGCATCCCGGCCACATCAATGTTTAACAAAGCAGAGTAATGTCAATGGCTGATGCTGTTGTAAGCCAAAACTAGCCTTTTGGTTTCCATGACCAAGGGATTAATAGTTCAAAAGTGTAAGAATGCAGGCTTTCTGTCATCCTGCAACTCATATAAATGACCTCGGATCAAGCTGTTAAGTAATGGAATGTTGTTATTATTACTGCAAAAGACAACCCCTATAAAATCGAGGTTTGCAGATTGCAGTCAGTGAGGCAGTTTATTTCCCAATGCTCATGCATATGAGAAAGCAACTGGAGCTAGCCGTATCACTAGCAACTGTGGTAGGGTTTTAAGGTGCTAAGACTTGTCTGACTACAGTGGGCGGCTCCGAGAAAGAAGAATGACCCTAGAAGGAAAGACGGAAACCAGGAGATCTGGTGGGACTCAGTCTAGGGAGGAGGGAGTTGGTCAAGCACAAACCAAATAAGGCCTGCTGTGGGGAAGTAAGTCATGGCCAACTTCCAAATGCTGAACAACCCCCAGATAGAAGGACAGACAGACAGGAGAGCACTGTGGACAGCTACGTGGACTTTCATGACCTCAATGTTGAAACTGAACATTTACTAAAAAATAAGGATCTACAGAAATCTGCTCTTTATTGCAGGTATACATTGAAGTGTATCCTGCAGCTCTTCAATGGCTCTGTAGTAAATGAATGACTTTATTGGTCCATGATAAAAAACCTGCTGAATGTGGTTCTTTATTATACTCAGTGCTGTTGAGCATGCAAACGGACTCGAACTTTAGTTGCAGTATAAATCATCTAGAAGGTGTATATGTAAAAGGCCTGTCATGCTGAAACGAATTATGCAAAAACTATTTACCTATATGCAAACCCAGCTAGTTTGAATGTAACATAATCCGGAGACATACAGCATGCATGCAAAACAAGCCAACAGCTGTGTTGTGCCTCGGACAGCTATGGAATGCTTGGAAATGGGCTGCAGCATTAGCTCTGCAGCCATTGCGCAAGCTCTCCAGAGAGAATGTAAGAGGATAGCAACTTTCCCCTCCAACTCAGTCACTCTTTAGGAGCAGATTAACTCACAAAACCCCCTATTGTACAGACGCCAAGCTAAATTCAATTTTTTAGGGTGGATGAGCCAAACATCGTCTCCCCTTTTTGATAATTATATCTTAAAATTAGCACTGTGCAAAGCTACAGGGTATTCTTAAACTCACATAACAACAAACTTCTCCTTGTTTCCTCTTGCTCCTGCATATGGTTGGAAATTACCAACTTCTACCCTCCCATTTCTTTATCAGAAAGTGTGGAATGCAGGAAGTCAAAGGGGCTGCTGAAATATGAGCATAAGAATGAACCAATACTGGCAGCACACAATATTAGCAAAGCAACCCCGATTTAGAATTCCCCTTAGTAGCACTGTCTAGAGATACTTCCATAGCTCAGGTCATATTGTTATGATAAACAAAGGTAGACATTGTGAAATGCCCTAAATACTTGGGAGGTTAATGATTGATCAATGCTTGCTAGAGAATAGTGACTGCTCCTGCAGGATACAGAACACTGTTTTGTTTGTGTATTACTGTAGCTGTATCTCATTAAAAGATAAAATATTTGTCTCCAAATTTCAGCATGATGTAATCTCGCTGATGCTGTTGACTGGGCTCAGCTGATGTATATGCTGGATTTATCTCATGAGGGTCTACTGTTACAGCCACGGGGCCGAGACTGAATCAATACAAATCAGCATGCTGTAATGGCCTGCAGTATTGATCCTCTGTACTATTAAGTCTCTACATGAGTGGACAGACTAAAAGACTAAATCATTAGCATTTAACATTTCAAATTAGCTGGACAATTCTGAATATAAAACCAGGCTACATTAGCCTCTCCTAAAAACAGACATAAAAATACAAAAGTGCATTGCCTGAAAAAGGCACAGTAATGACACATCTTAAGCTTATTGCTAGCTGGTTGCTAAAGTGCTGCTAGGTGGTTACTATGGAATAAGAGTTGTTTGCTAAGCTGTAGCTGATACATTGCACGTTGTACAGGGTGTGTACTGAATGGTTGTTAGGAGCAAGGCAAGTGGTTATTAGGTCTTATTGAAAATGATTCGTAGTCTATGGGAGGAATGAAGGATGAATAAATGACACTTAAAGGAGAGTGAGTCAGTATGACTGTTTAGAGTTTGTGGACCGGCCCTGAGTGAGTACATGCAGTTTGGGGGCTGTCAGGCAATGGAAACCATAGGGTTTGAGTAGGACCAAAAATGAATGAGACTCTATGGGAGAAACGGGGGATGGATTAAAAACAGACTAACAAAAAAGTGCAAGTCAGGCCAACACTGAATTTGCACTTGGGTATTTGCCCTGAGATAATGTATATGAAATGGTGTCTGTCGGTCGAGCAGAAGTGCAGTGGATGGCGATGCACTTTTTCACTTGATTTTTTCTTAATGAGAAGTTTGTACAAAAAATGTATGTTGAATCAAAAAGCTGTATACAAGCACACCAATCCTATCAGACCAAACATTCCAGAGTTGTAACACTGCTGATATTCTGAAAACTGTGAGTCAAGTTAGTGGACAAAAAACAAAGAAAAAAAGACTAGAACTAGAATAGCGCATTTCCTGAAGGAAACTCAGAATACTTGCTTGTTGTTGCTTGTTGGTAGTCATTTGCTAGATGTTGCTAAAAATGAATAAAATTCTATTGAAGGAGCAAGGGATGAATAAATGACATAGAGGAGTGCAGGACAGTATATTTGTGAATTAGAGCTTGAGGATCTGCCCTAAATGAGTACATGTAGTTTGGTGGCTGTCAGGTAAGGGACCAAAAGGGTTTGACAGGGGGTGAAAATGAATGGGACTATAAAAAAAGTGGTCAGAAAAAAAGAGAAACAGACGAGTTTGGGTTGGACCAACATTAAATTTAAACTTGGCAGCCTACCCTGAAAAAGTGTATTTTATACTCTAGAATTACACATGTGGGAGACTGGGGTTTGAATCCCTGTCTGGGTGACTATGCTGTGCTACATCAATAAGAATCCTTGGGCAAGACTCCTAACATTACATTGGCCTACCTGTAATATGATTAACCTTGTAAGTCGCTCTAGATAAGAGCGTCAGCTAAATGCCATAAATGTAAATGTAATTTACAGTAGATGGCTGTATACTAGTGCATCCCACATCCCACTTTCTGAAGTTGAAACAGTGTCAAGTTAGCAGACAACAAATGTATACCATGAAGATGAAAAAGAAGAGAAGGGAAATAGAAGAAGAATGTATCACTGAATAACAATATATTGTGCAAAAGTAATGTGCAAACATAATAATATACTCTAGAATACCAATAGTATACTTGTATTTTAACTCTCAGCTTATTGTAGCTCACTGCAGTGCAGACAGCAAATAAATGAAAAGATGTGTCACAGGAGACAGAGATTTAACACTGCCTTTTATCAGAACTATACAACTGTACGAAGATGATTACTGTCAAACACAAGAACTGGGCTATGGGATAGTTATAAAGGTCCAGAGGACTTGGGCCTCAGCCCAAAAGACACACCTTCTTTGAATGACTTGTGTGAGGTCATTGTTTTATCTGTGTCCCAGTTTCTCTTCTTTTCAAATTGATAGCTGCTTTTGCAATGACTTTGAGCGCAAATCTAATATGCTGAAACTGAAGACGGATGTCTAGCCAATGCAGATGATATCAGAAAGCACCCAAGCAGTCTATACTATAAAAGCAATTACTTTCAGATGATTACTTCAGTAAAGGAGCTGTAGGTTCAATGCATATTACAGTGCAAACGTGTTTGTTTATCTGGCTACTTTCTAGTGAATGTGACCTGCCGTATTTTTACATTTTTACATTAGTGTTACATGACTGCAGAAATGATATTATCTGTTATATTGAGTCAGCTCACTATATACCCAAAACAAACATCAGATTCACCCCTTTCAAACAGTAAATTCAGCCACTCATTTGCTTGTTTATACAAGACAGCGTCATATACATAGAAAAGCACTAACAATTACATGGGACGCTCTAGAGCAGTCACACATGAGCCTAAGGTCACCATATTCCAGAAGAATTTAAGGTTCCCCAACACTGGACTGTACAGTCATGGAATTATGTCATCTAGAGTGATGAACCACCAGTGAATACTTCTGGATCGTGCTCTAGTGATGTTTTTGATCTAAAACCAATCCAACATCATTACCTAACCTTACTAGTGCTCTTGTAGCTAAATGACATTATGTTCTTAAGCAGTGTTCCAATACTTAGTGTAAGGCCAATGTATGGAACTGGGTCTGTTACTGCAACAAAGTTAGGATAAACACTATTAGCCCTATTAATGTCCTTTATTTCAAAAGAACGTATAAGCAGGTCTTCAAACTACAGGACATATGGTACATATAGAATGAGTGGGTCTATTTGGCTTACATGTGGCAAGCACTCAATTATGGCCCTGATTTTTCTCTGTAACCTCAATTGCTGTAATCAAGCTAAAAAAATGGATCCCAGTGTTGTAATTTCCCTTCAGCTTTATGTAAGAGGACACATTACACATGTCTGTGCAATTTAAAGGCTTCTGAGTGCTGCCTAAATTATGTGTTTCTCAACTATGGGCTGTACACTGTGATTCAATTTGATAATAAGCCATCATCTTTATGTTACTTAATGTTGTGCTATTGTTTTGTTTACTGGTGTAAGAGAACTACATTTGTTCCTCTTCCTATAAAAATAGGTAAGCTGTGGTCCAACAGTGATATTAATCGAGATAAAGGAAACTTTATTAGGCATTCTATGGTTTTCTGGACTAGTTTCCAACACCACCTAATCTGTTTTCATATTCAGTTGAGTTTATGTCTTGGATATATGTATAGCACAATTATTCCCAGGAACTAGAGAAGCAAGAAACACTACATAACACTGACACAAGCACACCATAAATATGTCATGACACATGTCATAAGCTGTCATAAGTTTGTTATTACAGATTTTTGTTCCAATTACCAGTAATGTTAGATGTCTTGACAGCTCATGTAAGTTGCTAGTTTTAGCAAGACATCAAACAATAAGATGTTTTTATATTTTGGTCAATCTTTTGGTCATCATGAAATTTACCCATAATGTTAAGGGCAACAGGCAATCTGAAAAGATAAAAAACTTAATATCTAAAAAAATTGACATACAAAATTGATGTGACAGCCCCTGGGACAACTGTCATGTAACAGTGCTATATTGCCGGATGTAATTTGTCATGACAACTTACAACAGGATATGTCAAATACCACAACATGGTTATGGCATGGTTATGCAGCAATAGGTTACTGATAAGTATGTGACCTGTCCTTTTAGAAGAAATTTGTAGACTGTATTGCTTAAGACATTAGTTGTATTGCAACAGGATCAAGTCTAGTTTTGATTGGAAACTGAAAACTGACCTAATCAATATATAGTAATACCTGTAAACCCCTACAGGATGGTCCATAAAAAGTAGATTAAAAGGCGATCAGCATAATGCATGCACTTGGTAACACATTTATACTCTTTCAATATAAGCATCACTACTAAGGTTAGGACATCATTAATTTTCTATTTGATCTCATTGTAGTGATTTTGCCCAACAAAATATCTGCATGGCATCAAACAACACGCATCATTACAGAAGTTGGTGAATTATTATACATTTTACAATTTTATTTAGCATTATTAAAGGGAAGGAGTCCATGCATTCTGAGTGTAACTACTCTATGCTAAAAGACCTGGCATAACTGTTCTGAACGGTTTCTGCTCAGATGAAATATGACATTACATGCATTACATTAAAAAAAAAAACAAGGACAGCAAAACAATAGAGTAATAGAGCTTTTTAATAACCCTCGCCTTCTCTTTAAGATAATTAAAAAGCCATGGAAGCCTAACCATTATCAGCCAAACCCTAAATTGGAGCACGCAGTCCTGCTGTGTCTGTGTTTCTACATAACTTGGTCTAACAAGGAAGTTAAACTTTAGCACAAAACTACCACCAGGCCAGTTCTTTGCGGCTCATATTCAAATGCATCACTTTAATGCAGAAACATATTCGTTTTCCTTATTTCATAAACACAGAGCTAGTTGTAGGGCAGCTACAGAGTCGTTCCAGCATTCCCTAACTGAGGATTGTATTATGAAGGCGTTAAGGCCTTCAGCTTTCAAATGGGTGCAGTTGCACATTCCTTCTTTTAGTTGCTCCATGGAAAACCTGAATCTCAGAATGAAATATGTTTTCTCTAATACTAATCAAATGCAATAATACAGAGACAACCAATAAGAATGGCAGGATGATCCTATAGTTTTTACTTCTGCAGCATGTTAAGGAGTTAATTATCTAAGACCATGGAGTTTTCTTCATGCTATGATATTTGATCACTCAAAACTGCATTCAGTCAGAATTCTAAAGGGTGTGCCTTACATAACTTGGGTCCTCATAACTGAAGCATATTATCTTCACTTAGCTTACCAAATTAGGAGGAGCCTGGTAAACACAAGTCACCTCTGCAGACTGTTGCTCTGAAGAACAGATCACCAAAGACTGATCTACGTTTAATAACAACAGTAGCTTTTATCTGTCTTAAGCAATAACAGCTGCTTTTTATATGGTCTTAAAGCCATAATGATACACATACTCCCATGCAGCTTCTTTTCACGTAGCTCAACTTCTGGCTGAGTCTAGGTGACACAGACAGACACAGAGACTCAGGAAATGGCTGCATCACTGTGTGCAAAAAAAATGTGCCACTTCAATGCCATATTTAGAGTTATTTATTGAGCGCTATCTGTCGACTTCCTATGCTGGCAGTGTACCACTGAGAAGTGGGTGTACGAGAGCAGCCCAGCCGAGATGGAATCCCGTCTGGAAGAGCATCCTAGTCTGCTTCTCTCACTACTATAGCCTTTCTGCCTGTCTGGAGAGGAATGTGAGAAGAACCTCTCGGCGACATCCTGTAACCAGTTCATAAAGGAAGGCAGCTAGTTCATAAAGCAGCACACATCAGAGAAGGGTTCGAGCAGCTTTCTGTCACCGTGTCTGGACCACACCATGTTAGCAGCTTGCTGATTCGCTGAAATTGTTAAAAGATCAAAGTTCGCCCGTCAATCAGTCATTAGCATCTCATGCTCGCACGGTTTTCCGTGTGAGCCGTTTGTCAGTGCGCTTACCGAGGTTGATCCGGACGACGACGCAATGTAAACTTTGATCACCATGTTCTCCGAGTCCTGGCGAGACAGCGAGTCGAAAGGAAAAATCCCTGGCGAGCTGTCGAGGCTGGTGAAACGAGAGTGAGACAGATTGCGGACTCTGCCTCGTTAAAAATCGTAGGCTAGTGGCCTGCCAGTGTGAGAAGTCTGCACAGAGCGCTTAGTCCTCCCAGTCTCTTGATGGACTTCGCAACTTCCCCGCCTCCTTTCTCTCCCACCCCTCCTCTACTGAACAACACTGCACTGATAAGGTGTAAAAATACATGCAGTTAGTTTAAACATGAAAATGTAGGCTGGACCAAAATACTCCCTCGATTATGAAGCGCTGGCTTAACACACAGAGCAGCACATAGCCTAGAAGTGTACTGCAGGCTATTCCTACACAGCTGGACAGTATAAATAAACAACAGACGATTCCACAGGGTGTAAAGAGCCACGACCATTCAACCAGTCACTTCTGACTGAACACTGGAGGATATTTCATTTGAAAGGTTGGGACAGATAGGAAGGAAGAAAACTGCTGCATATATAAAATCTGACCAAATATACAGTGCTTTTTATTCGACATAACACAAACTGACTATATGGCCGTTTTGTAGGCCAGTGTTCTGTATGTGTGATATAATATGTTGTAATCTGTGGCGAAAACGACAAACGTCATCAGTGTCCAGTCTAGAGTCATTAGTTCAGCCAACTTAAACGTGAGCACTCGTAACAAATGCAAAATCAAAATTTGAGACAAGTCGTTTACTTAAAATAACGAACCGGGACTTTAAGCTCAAACTGTTTTCTTGACTGTGGGGAATATATTTTCCTCCTTGGGTTATGTAAGAAGCTGAAAACCTCTGCTCCTTTTTACGGGAATTATGGAGTTCTGCTCAGGCTGAACGGGTTCTGTTATCTGGCCAAATTGTCTTCCAGAGAATTTCACTGCTCAACGAGACCGAATGATGCCACCTACAGGCGCCTTCCCTGCTCCGAGCACAATAGAGGCTCTTTTTTGCTGTTGCTGTGAATTTGGCAAAAAGGGAAAGACCGGCGAGAATGCACCGGGCAAGGAGGGCGCCATTTTGGACCTCAGCTGAATATAAAGCACGACATAAACCTTTACGAAGACTCGCCATCAAATGGCTTTTCTAACAATGCCGTGTTTCGTATAATATGCATTTCGTAGTCAGGAAAATTGCAACGACAACATAAAGCACCGAGTCCAAGCGCTAAAGGTACAAAAACATGTTCACTGGTTGATTTGGTGACTTTCTTAACCCCCCACTCTGCTCAGGCAACAAGCATTTGGCGCGTACGAGAAACACCGGCTTGGTTATTCTTCTTCATTCGCAGCCCTGAACGCCGAGCTCTGATTGGCCAAGCGGACATCAATCACGTCTTAGCCGCTCCCCTCCCCCCCATTCAGCCACTAGCTTTAATGCTCCTGTGTGTTTACTACTGTATTTAGGATAAGGAGACGGTCACGTACATGCTGTGAGTCGTCAACTCAAACTCTCGCTTTTAGTAGTATTTCAAAGACACCCTTCAGGAAGCCAACATGCCCAAAAGAAAGGTATGTAGCCTGTAAATACTTTCACTGTGAAATCAGAGAAGCAGTTAGCCATTGATAGCTTGCTGTTTGTTGTAAAGCCATCTCCACAAGACTTGGCTTTGCGCGAATTCCTTTTGTTTGCAAAAATATTCTTCTTTGCTAAATAATTTTAGTCAAATCTGTGATTTTGTCGCGCTTTAAACGGCTTCAGTTTGCATTCGTTTTCTCAAAGTGCACTCGTACTCTGCCTCTCTAGGCAGCCTTGCTCGGTGGAGTCTGAAATCTAGCTTGGTCTCCATGCTGGTGAACCTCAAGCAGCCATGCTTTGCAGCTTCAGCTAGTCACTGTGAAAATGACCAAGAACAAACGCCGTTTTTATCGCCTTCTGTGCCCGAAGGGGCGCATTTAGCACTCGAAAAAACGACTAATGAAACATATTTTCGATTGCCCTTATCGATAAATGCTCTCGCTGCGTCAAAAAGATATATTTGTAATTTTTTCTCTTTGTTCGTGCTGCCAGATGGCTGCAGTTGCGCTCAGTTTACGGCAGATGGCGCTGCGGTTGTTCTAGTCGGCCCCTCCCCCTCTCTTGCATCTCCCGCCCTGATTTTTTGAAATTCTGTAAGGGTTGGTTGTGCAGATGGGGCAAACTAATAAGGGGTGTTAGAGATATCACACTTCCATTGTCCACTGAACCCAACTCAAATAAAACAGGTAGATTCAGACTTTCTCTGACGTTGCCCAGTTGAAACTTAATGCAAAAAACATGGGTTAAATTTCCATCTGTATTATAATCAAGGATGAATTTGTTTGACTTGTTTATGAATCTTCCAACAGGGAGCTGAAGGTGAAGCCAAGGAGGAGGTATTTATTCCTTCACATGTATACATGTATTATTTTACATAACCTTATGCAGGTTCTGTAGTTGTCTTGCTTTTTACAGATACCTATTTAAAAAAATGTATTTTAATAAAATGTGTTTTCTCTCTTCAGCCTCAGAGGAGATCTGCACGGTTATCTGCCGTAAGTACTTAACAATATTTGTTTTGATTTAAATCCTTTCTATCTTCTTTTATATCACTTTTTTACATTGCACAATGTTATTAACTTGTTAGAACTAACTTTACATTCTGGAATAGTACTATTCAGTATATGCACTTTAGGTAACTTGTAATTACCTTTGTTTCGTTTACAGCGACCGGCTCCTCCCAAGCCTGAACCCAAACCAAAAAAGACAGCTAAGGTAAATAAAGACACTCACACCTGTAAGCTCAACAGACAGTGGACAAACTTTTGATCAAGAAAGAACTGTAGTAAATGTCACATGTAGTGTGTGTTAGTCTACCGCATCAGTAAATGGCATGGAACTGCCATGATATAGGTTTTAGGTGCGTTCTCTCTGCCTGTAAAGAAAGTAAAGCACAGGAATTACAGATTTACATCAGAATTACTGAGAATTAAACAGTTGTGTGCAAAAAGTTTAGATGTGTTCTAAAGTTCTAATGTGAAACAACATAAAATGTGGTCAGTGCAAGATTTATGACGCATTTTATGTTTTATCAGCAAAGAAAAAAGCAATATTGCACTAAAATTGCAGTTTGTTCCATGTAGAGGAACTTTTTACACAACGAAAATGGCACAATGCAACTTTTTACTGGGTTATTTATTTTTTGGCATATCATAGATAACCATAATGTAATTGTCATACCCTATTTACATTTTTTGATGGATAAAGTCCAATGCCATGACTCAGTTGTTTGTGAGGGTGCAAACCTACATACTATTCCTTTGAACCCTGCACATTATTCAGTTTTTAATAGTAAGGTGCAGTTACTTGTAATTAACCTGGACATTATGTAATAATAAGAATGAGGAGAACATGATGTTAAGTCATATATAGACCCTGATTTAACTCGTGCTAAAATATGTCGAACATTGAATTGGAATATGGAACACATCACTTTAGATATGTTCTTTGACCATCGTGGTCATTATTATTATTTTTATTATTATTATTATTATTATTATTATAAGGCCAAAGTGGGGAAAAATGAGGGGGTCAGGGGGAAGACACTTATCATCTACTCCATGGTCAAAAAGTACATTACAAATTTTGTCCTCTGTTTTGTCCCTAACAGAAAGACAAAGCAGTTAAAGACAAGAAAGAGGACAAAAAGAGCAAGGCGAAAGCCAAGGAGTCCACAGAAGCAGAGGCTAATGAGGAGAACCACTCAGAAAATGGAGACGCCAAGACCAATGCGGTATGTGGGGTGATCCCAGTGAGGTTTCACTTGATTATTTTGTTTGCTATACGTACAAATTCGATTACTGTAATGTTCGTTTAAAGTGCTCAGTTTTAACAAATGTTTATAATCAGCCAGTGCATACATATCAGCTTCAGAACCACTGATACATATGTACATACATTTACATACAGGTCATGCTCTTACAAAACGCTGTTGCTTTTTGTTGAACTTAGACATACAGCTAATTATATACAAACAGTTAAGAGTAAGCTTTGTGACATGGAACAGCTGATATGATTTGAGTGTCTCATATTACTAGCAGATGATTTAATTAAAATTTTTTGGTACCAGTACTGATGAACGAAAGCTTCTATTAGACTTTTCTGTAACCTCAGAAAAACTCAGATATACTCTGTAGACCATGTAGTTAGAAACTCAGTTTCCACTATAGTCCACATAGTTAGTGAGTAATAAGCCTTAGGCTGTAATAATCCTAAAAGAGACAACAAACACTTCCATCCTGTAATGTTTTAAGATCATATGTATTAAGAGTTGACATGAGATCACTTGTAAGAGATGACCTGCACCCGTTGTACAGACTCTGCATTATAAGATGAATTGTCACAGGTGCTGTAAACTGATACTGTTAAAATGCAGACTCACGACAGCGTGTGGTCCCTCTCTTTCATTAGGTCGAGGACACTCCTGAAGAAACCAAGGAGGAAGCAAAATCCGAGTAGCACCACTGCCTCCCATCAGCCCCCTCTCTTCCTGTCCACAACTTCCCTTCCTCCTTTTCTCTTTTCCCCTCAAAACGCTCCCGGTCTCATGTTATTGCCCCTCTCTTCCAGGCATATTGTTAACAGAGGAATATTTTTATCAATGATTTTATAAGTATCAGTACAGATTTTTAGCACAAACTTAAAGCTAAACGCGGAGCACCTTGCAGATTTGCAGTGGTCATATCAAATGTCTGCAAGATGAACACACTAAAAAAATCTTTTTTTAAATGGCATTTCATGAGTGTCGATAGGTTGTTTGGTCTAGTAAGAGCATACCTGCTTCTACAGTTTGAGTGTTGTCCTGTTTTCCGCCCACCCTTCCCTCCTTCTATCTGAACTATATTACCATATAACGAGTGATTTTTCTCTCTTTTTTTACCTTGCGTATGTGCAGTGAGTCTCCTTCCTTTTGTTTCTTGTACTAGATTTTTTTTTTTTTCATTTCTGTGTATTGTTCATAAGACAGAGGAATACCAAGAAAAAACATCTGAAAACATTCCAGGGCAGAGTTACATGGGCTGATCTTTATTTCAATCTACCCTGCAGTAAAAAACAAAATAGGAAAAAAATAATATTTTGTTTAAATTAAAAAAGGATCAAGAGCAGCTCATCCAAGGCTATGCTGTTATACAAGATTTTCTAAACAAAGACCTTTTTTAGGATGAAATTCTAACCTTTATTGATGTGTGCAGGTGTCCATGTACCCAATCCAATGTTCTGGATGTCTCTTAATAAAGAAAACTGTAGAATTTTCCTCACTTTTGCTTCTTGGCTGTTCTGTTTTTGTTTTTTGTTTTTTTTTTACTCTTCTTTTGGTTTGTTTTACTTAATAAAACTTCTAGTGAGACCATTATTCTGTTCTAATTTAATACATTTTTTTAAGTTAAAAGAGAAGGTTTAAGACCTGTTTGACCAATGTCACAAATTTACATACATGAATAATGACCTGAAAGTGCATCTAAAATGTTTTTTTTTTTTAATATGTTCTTTAATTCAGTTTACACATTTGCACCAAAATGGTCATTTGCATCTTGAAAGGAGTTCACTTGCGGTGTTAAGTCAACACAAATTGGAAAGTGTGATTCATTTTCTTTTTGTACCATGATATATTTGGGTGAAACAGGGCTTTATGTAACATCTTTGACTTTTCTAAGCATTTCACCTAGTGATTTGGAGATAATAAATTATTAGTTACTATAATCTTTTCCTGCCAACTGCTGCATGGTGATTTAATCAATAAGCTCAGATGGGCAGGCTGACATCACTGCAATTTGATCAAAGTCTGAGAAGATGGGAATTTAAAAAAAAAGAATGTTAGAATATGAAGAACTGTGCTTAATATGAACAGGAACAAGAGATTCTGATTCTGAAGTATGTGTTAGATAACCCTTTTTGCTCATTAGTGAAAATTGACCTGGCATGGGTAAAATGACCTTCACTTGTCGATCTGAGACCCCTGTTTGCTGTCTTTAAGGGATACTGATCCTCTATTGATATGAAAGAGAGACTGAATATATACTGGCGAAAAATGTTATCGGGTGGAAACTGAAAGGTTCAGAATAGCCCGAGTATATGCACCTTCCTGACAAACATAATTTCCTGGTTATGACCATGTCTCAGCCCATTGTCCGAGTATAATGTGCTCTTTGATACGGCCATTCTGCTCCTGATATCGGTCAGCCTGAGCCAGCCTGCCTGCCTGTCACTGGGCAGCGCAAAAGCGACATTATGTGCGTAAATGCATGACCTCATCCTTGCTCTGACTCGCCTCCTTATAACCAGCAAAAAACAGCCAGCTATGCCAGAAAGAAAACGTCAGGCAACTGGGCCCGAAGCATAAAGCCTGTCTGTGTCACAAGAGCCGATTTCTGCTCTGTTATGATTCAGTCTGATGAGAAGATCAAGTTAGAGTTGCTCAGAATGCTCTGGGCCCACAAAAATTTTTTAATTAGTTTGACGTTGAATGACTTATAATTGATATTTTGGAGTTAAAGGAATTGATATTGTGAATAGGTGTGCAGCTGGAAAAACAAACATTTGGTTGGATGATAAGTAGTTGATGACCTTGTGTCAACTGAATTTGAGGCAATTATCTGTGCTGAAATTAGGCTCTCTGTCCGAAGGATAGAAGTCTATTAACTTTACTGTCTAGAGAGCATCATGTTGGTGATTAGCATATTCTCAACCTAAAGAGGCTTCATGTCATGAGGACAAAGTTTTATCAGATCTGAAATATCTATTTATAAACGTAACTATCAGAGATTAGATCGTTTTACACGGGAAAAAATTGTGCTAAAACATTATTTGTGCAGTGGGATGGATAATGGATGAAGTTTTCACTAGTCTGACATGAACAGTAGAAAATCACCCTAATTCTTTGAAGGTTGTATAAAGACATTTTTCATTCCTGTCTCCTCCTGTGTCCTGTACTGTGCTGTAAGGAGAGTAACTGTATAGTTTTGGATGTGGTTTAAATAGTTCTGCATTATAATTGTTCTTTCATCCATATTCAGCTCAACTGCTCAAAGTCTTGTATTGTTGTGGAATGGTTTTTAGTCTTTTTCCACATCAGGGAAAACAAGTCACAATCTTCGTCTACAGTAATTGATGGTATGATACAGAAGAGATGAAAAATTTTGCTATGCTTCTTTAAATAGCCTTATTCACAATGAGACCATTTAGAACATTACTCATAGGGTGGGCCCGTGTAACTCTGTCAGCAGTTATAGAAATGGAGCAAGGTCTGACGTGTCTCCCATATGAGTCTTAAAAGCATTAAAAAAAAATAGAAAAACAGCCAAATTAATCTGCAACGATACTTGTATACCTACTAACTTTCTCATCCTGATACAGCAGCATACTGCTGCTCTTATGGCTCTTTCCGTTTGCCCATGCACAGATGTGAACACCCCTCTAACAACAATCCACACTTGTTTATAAAAAAGGGACAAGATAAGAGTACATCAGACTTTTATAGCTAAAAGCTACTGAGCTAACTATGCGAATGTTCCACTATGGCTGTCCAGAAAAACCTATTTCCACATTAAATTTGTTAAGGAAAAGATGCGTGTGGAGATTCAGATGTTTTTATTTTTTTTGAAAGATGCAGATTTGCAGCAGTCATACATGTAGGGTGGGCAACATAGTAAAAAAATATATTACATTGCACTATATGCATCACAAATTTTATTTTTTCTGAGCTTTAATTAGTTGTAACAGACATAATTTGTAGTGCCACATATCATCGCTGTCCAAAGAAAAACAGGTATCTCCAAAAAGGCAACTTTACAGGAGAGGCCAAAAACCTAATTTAATCTGAATGGAAGTCAATGGAACCAGACGTCTTTTCAAGCGATTTTGGGCCATTTCTGTTGGTCCAATCTTAATGAGATGCTCTCTCAGTGTAAACAGCAACTAATGTGTTCCAATGAGGCATAAAAGTAAAAATCAGCAAAAATGGAGATACATGTTTTTCTTTGGACAGTGACGATATTACAAATCAACAACAATAATAAAAAAAACTGCACATACAATGACTTTTAACTTATTACAACTACAATAAAGCAAGTATTAATAATAGAGAATTTAGTAGTAAATCTTTTTTCCTGGGTGAAAAAGTGCTAACATTAATTCAGCTAATAGCTAGCAGTGAGCTAAAGCAAGATTTTTGCTATTTTGGCAAAGACATGGTGATAATCTGCTTTAAAGTAGCATCACCTTGCTGGCAGTAGCCATCATAAAGTGGGTACACTATAAGCATAAAGAATGGACATGTTCAGCAAAAATACATAGTGGCTTTTATACGGTGCTTAACACATTCAACATACCCTCAGACCATTATCTTACCACCACCAGCCTGAACCATTGATATAGGCCAGGATGAGTCCATGTTGTTTACATCAAGTTCTGTAGCCCATCTGCTTCAAGTTGTGACATGTTTGTTCAGAGATGCTCTTCTGCAAACCTTGGTTGTAACGAGCTATTTGAGTTGCTGTTGCCTTTTATCACCTCAAACCAGTATGTTTATTCTCCTCTGATTCTGTTTGTGCGTGGAAATCCCAGTAGAGCCGGTCTGGCACCAACAACCATGCCACGTTGACAGTCACTTTAATTTAGAAAATCTTTACTGGTCATTCTGAAGCTTGGTTTGAACTTTCGCTGGTCATATTGGCCATGTCTAAATTCCTAAATGCATTGAGTTGCTGCCATGTGTTTATTAGATATTTGCGTTAACAAACAGTTGAAAAGGTTTACCAAAAATGTCCTGTGACCACTGATGGAGGTCTAGGGGATGACAGACACAAACCACTCAAACAGATGAGCTATCGTGTCTGACTTTACATCTACAAGGTGGACCAACAACGTGTCACAAGGGATGGACAGTGAGTGAACATGGTGTTTTAAAGCTCTAGCAGCACTGCTGTTTTTGATCCATATGTGCCAGCATAATCCACATTAATACAACACCACCATGCAGTGTCACTGCAATGCTGAGAATGATCCACCAATCAGATAATACCTGCTCTTTGGGCGGGTTTATCCATTCACACACGGTACCCCATTAGCCAGTGGAAAAAGATGGACTACAGTTTGTATTTGGAGAACCACAGTGCACATACATGTTAAGTACCCAGTGAAGTTAATGTACAAGGAATTCTCAAAAGGAAGCAAAAACACCAATATAAAATAAAACAGTTTGGCAGACAGTGATCCAATTTTAGACACAAGCTATGGCATCACCATCTTGGATTCAACTTCAGTTTTTCAAATGGAATGGGAAAGTAGGTGTTTGATGTGCTTCATGTCAACATAACTTCTTTCTCAGTGTTTTTATCTAAAACCAGAAAATTACCCATAAGGTCTTCAGAAGGTGTTGGATATGTCCACCATGCGAGTGTTAAGGCTATCCACTTGTTCCATTCTTGATGAACTCTCATCAACACATCTGGTTGAATGAGGCACAAGCATTTATGATTGTGTTTTTAAACTAAGCAACATTCTGTGTCTTTCCAGAGTAAACATAACCCCTAAGGGGCTTAATCAGGAGAATGTGATGGCCACTCGATTGGACCCCTACGACTGATTCTCTTTCGGGAAAACTGCTCATTCAGAAACACAGACACAACATGTCCATAATAAGGCAGGGCATCATCTTTTTGGAAGAATTCAGAAATGTTCCATCCTCTGACAACAATGAAGGAAACAATCTTCTACTAACAACCTTGCGTAACGGTCTGCACTTAATGTTCCATCAATGAACAAAGATCCCACAATTTCGAGTACAATACACCACCCCATATCATGGCTTCAGATGAGGCAGCTGTGTCAATATCGGTGATTCTGTTGACCTCATTCACAAAAAAATTTGCTTCGTTCACTGAACAGCACCTGATAGGGAAAACGAGGGTTTATCTGAAGTTGCTGAGTCATCTATTCTGGGTTGTTGCAACAGCTATTTTGTAAGGGTTCCATTTACAGGTAGACAAAATTAGCTGAATTGAGACACAGCTAACCCCAAATTCCAGGGACAGACAGAAGGTGCAACGGGTGTACTCTTGTTGAATGAGGTCAAAACAGCAGTTGCTGTTGCTATGTTTTTTGTTGTCCAGCTTTTGGCAAGAATGTCTCAGAATTTGGCAAGCATTTTGACTACTGCACTGTAAGTAATGGGAAGCCTGTTCAGGTGCTGTTGGTCAATGAATGAAACAAGTGCGATGAAACAAGTGCTTCATTTACCAGAAATGAGGATGATCTCTACACATTGCACTTAGTTTAATCTCCTACAGCTTGTATCTAAAATTGTATCACTGTCTACCAAACCTGGGTGTTTCCTTACTGTTTAGACACCCTGTATATTAGTAGATGTTTTAACTAATTAGAGAGATGTCTGAGTAGTTTTAGACATGTGGTAATACAGTTATTAGCAATGTCAGCAAATATTACCTTCACTGTAAGATAGACTGTCCTACTGTGGGCCTGACCCAAACAATGCTAGACCTAAACCACATCTAGTATAAAACCAAATGAAGCATTTTGAGGGTCGGCTGGCAGAAGACAAACATTTTAAAAACCCTTATATGACCCCTTTCCAATGTAATTTGTTTTTTATATATTCTGGTCTGGCATATTATCGGCTTATAGGAACAAATGCTTGGGTGGTCACTATCTGCCTACCTTTTTTGATTAATTTTGTTAATAAAAAAATAATTTTGTAATTTTGTTTTTGATATTGCTGAAAAATAATTCATTTGTTTGTCAAAGAGCATTTTAAATGTTTTGACCCAGCTGTGTCATGTGTCATGCAAAAGTAAAATCTAAGCAGTTCTGAAACAAGCTTCTTCTTAATAATGATTATACAGCAATAATTTGAGCCCTAACAAATATGATTAGATAGCAAAGCACAAGCCAATGAGAGAGCAGTGAGCCCCGAGAGGGGTGTCTTCAGCCTTACCATTATCTCCCCATCCTCACTCTGTGCAAGCAAAATGGTCACTGTGTGAAAAGGTGCATGGCCACAGACAACTATGAAGAAGTGCAAAGGTCAGGGACCAGTTGGTGGTCCAGAATGATGCGTAATGTGGTTTGTAGTCTCGAGGGTGAGCAGACAGGTGCCTGAACAGATGTGCAAGTACAGATTACATTGCCCTGCTGCACAACAGCAGGCTCAGAAACTATCTGCTCCATGTCAAAGTCTAACAAGGGAGACACAAGGTGGCAGAATTAATTAGAACAGACTTCCATGTTCTTGAGCAGACAAATAAAGGTTTGTGACTAGCAATTGTTTATGGTAATTAACACGTGTCTGGACAATGGAGCATGTGGGTCACACTTTTATGAGGGAGGGAGCAACATGTGTGTTTCTTCCTTCACTTTTTATTTAAACAGAAATGTATTAAACATGGTCCTGTCAAATGATCAGAATAACAAATTGTGATCAATCACGTTTGTTTGTCTAGTTAATCCTGCCTGCATCTTATTTGCTTTAATTTGTCCATTTTTGTAAAGCATGTATTCAGTAAAATATGTTTTTTATATTTTATATTATAATATATTTTAGCTTCAGTAACATTGTTTTTATGTTGTTCACATGAACAAAGTATGAAAAGTAAACATGATGTCTATAAAGTAAACATTATCATTTTCATTCCCATTATCTAATGTATATTAGGTTGTAAAAAGGCCGCTTAAAATGTTTGTAACCTTGATAAAGCTCAAGCCAAGAAAAAATTACATTTAGTCTCCAAATCTACAACTGGATGCCATATATTTGATAGCAAACTATGTAGATGATTTGGTGGAAAAAAATGTTTTCTTTTAACCAACCACAAATGCAGTACATCTGTAGAGCAGTGGCACTTGAGGCAGTGTGGAATTTAGTGCCTTGTTCAATGGGCACAACCAGATATACTTAGTCAGTCATAGGATTTTAACTTACAAGATACCATTTTAAGGTTTTACTCAACTGCACCTACCAAGTTTTTTTGGAAGTGGGTGCTATGGGATAGGGTTCTATGGTCAGATGTGACAGACACTCACACTCCACCCTCACTTTGGAGTACGGTGGAAGCTTTGTGATGTTTGGCTGCTATTTTCCTTCCCAGGGCCTGATGGACCATGTTAGGATACATGGCATCTGAAGCGTCAGGAAACTTTAAATAAGAGTTGGACAGCCTCTGCCAAAAAACTAAAACTAGATCTGTATTTGGATTTTCCAGCATACATCCAAATCCACACATTTAAAATAAAGTTAAGCTTTTTGCAAGGCAAACCCAAACCTACAGGGCACGTAGAGGAATCTACAACCCTGGGGGGTTTGGAGAGATTCTGTACTCAGGAGTGGTCTGAGATGCTCCGCTCTGTATTGTCCAATAAGAGCGGAGGGATTGTTGCTAAATTTAGGGGTGTCAGTAATTGGCTTGGTTTAAATGTGGAAATGCAGTTTGGGAGTGCTATTAGAAAGGAAGATAAGGGTTACATAGAACAATAAATGATACATTTTGAATTTTAAAAAAACAATAAACAATCAGTAAAATTTTTACTGAGGGCAATATTAATAATATAATATAATAATATAATATTTATTAAGCTACACATACAGAAGTAGTGTCTCACGGTATTTCATCAGCCCACCATGTTTGCTAACACAACATGCCAGATGTAGTTGTAGAACTTCCCAACGGTGTCCTGCGATAATTGATCCGATGCACCTTGAATATTCTTATTGAATGTTCCTGCAGGTTTTGCGGTAGGGATGGAAGTGAAGTGACACCAGGCCTTCTGGACGTGTGACACATGACAACAAACAGTTCATCTTGGTGCGGACCACGGTGCCTCCACACATAGACTTCTTGGTCATCTCCAAATGTTGTTATAAAGCTTATTGCTCTGTGTTCTACAGAATAGTGATGTCCAATCTGTGAATGAATCGCTTGTTTGAATTGGTTATTTTTCATTGTTCAAACCAATTCAAAGAACAGATAAATCAAAATGTTCTGCAGGTTTTTTTTTTTTTTTGCATTTATATCCCATTGTGACAGTTCCTGACATCCATACCTTATTTTTCAAACATGTGGCCTCACAACACAACTCACATACAAAGTTCTAGCTGCTTGAGTTGGTTAGAAATGAGTCAGACCGATAACACAAACAAGAAATAAAGCATAAGATGTTCCAACAACTTTACTAACTTTGCATTTTACCTACACTAATTGGTAGAGTGTAGGAGTAAAGCATTACATTCAACATTTAGGCTTTAGCTTAAACACAGATATCTGAAGATCTGAGATTTTGTATGTTGGAGTTTTACAGTTAATCCTGAATTAAATGACTAAATTTAAAACCTAATCCATGCTGCTTAACCTAGCAGTTTAGTATGTCAGCTCTCGGCTTACAAAGCCTGTTCAAGTACGACAGTGTTCCTGAATAAAATTCACTTTCACCTCACAAATGCACTTTGTCCATTATTACATCTTTAGATACTCAGGCTGTGCTTAATCTTCATGCACATACATCTGGAAACATGACACTTATGGCAAAAAACCAGAGTTATGAAATCATGTGTTATTTATCTGATTTATATTCTTGAAATATGTGCAATATTCTTGGTTTGCTGTAAAGCCATTTTTTTTCATGTGACAACATGTGACCTCTAAAGAACCAGAGAGCTCAAAAAATGATCTGGAGCCGGCTAGGCGAGCAGTAACTGTTGTGATGTAGCTTGGTAGAAAGTAATGCATCATCGAGAGAGAGAACTTAAAAAGGTTTAGGCCAACTAAGCTTCTGTCTCTGATAAAGAGAGCCTGTTTGTGTACAGATTTAATTGAGAATCATTTGATACTACTGAGTCGGTTCACCCCATAGCCTCCAACCTGAAATGTATGATTCACTGAGAATCGACATTTTACAAGAACACTACTTTTACTCACTTTTACGCATCATTACTATATAAAAACAGAGTTTTGGCTTAAATTTAAGAACAGTGATTCCCCAGGACCTTACATGATTGCTCCCATCTTCAACACAACATCACACTTTACATCAGGCTAGACAGAAGCCTTTGAGGTGGTTGAATGAGTGGAAGCAGAACCATTGGACAAAGGTCATGCTTCCAAAGGCTTCTGGCTAAAACCCATAGTACAAAAAAATGAAGCAACTGGGGCATAAGCAAAATGACCCACTTAGACCTCATTCACTGGATTCAAGTCCACTGGGTGACAGACACAGCTGCGTCATCCCCAAATACAGTGGGGAATATTTGTACAGTGAAGCATCCAGGGTGAAAGAAGATACATCATATGCAACAGTATTGGAAGCCATCACCTGCTGCTCTTGTTCAGCCCTATTTTTCCATACAATGCTGTTATTTCTTTGGATGCTGGTTATTTCATGTACATATATCAACCACATCTATTCCTGATTTACCTACATCTGGTCATTGTTAGATCCACTGTGGAACATTCTACAAACAGGTTTAAGAATAACGGTGTCTTGGGCTATTGATCAGCTCTGTTAATGTTGCTGTGCTTAATGAGGAAATCAAACAGCCTTAATCTCTGTAGTGGCTTTCAGTTGTTGTAGTCTCTGCAGGAAGCCCCTTAACCTCTCAAATTTCCAGACATGAAAATGCACAGACAGAAGCCACCTCAAAACACATTACAGAGCCACCACACATTCCATGAAGATACCAGTGCTGCACTTTGTCAATTGTGGGTGTGTTTGGTGCATAAGCTGTTAAGTACAATAATAAGAGTGTAGTTCTTTGTTCGTCAGTTCTGGTCCTGGAAGGTGTTTGATCAGGCAAATGACCAAAATATGCTGGACACCTACCTTCTGGAAACTTGACTGAAATGAGAATGAAACAGTGAAGTCAGAGTCAAGTCACTGCATTTGTATTGTGTTCTGTATGCAAAGTAATGGCATTTGTTTTAGTACAGACAAAGGATAGGTCACTTCCTTTGATACCATCTCTGACTCACGGTTGTGCGAAATTCTGCTGTTTTGCCAGTTTATATAGCCGGTAATAACATGCTAGACAAGCAGAGAGCTATTGTAAGAAGTAGAACATTTCATGCAGATATGCTGCCACATTTCAAAGTCAGTGCTAGATGTGGGAGGGAAAGACTTAGGGAGATTATAGAATTGTATCAGCCACAGTAGAGCAGTGTGAATACTTTGAATTCTAAGGGTTTCTTATTGGTTAAAACGACCAGAAATTGGTAAAAATGGAGTCAGTCCATGTTTTAAAGTCAGCATAATGTGACATGTTGCTATGGAAATAGAAGACAGATTAATTACTATAGGTCTGTGCACAGATCAGATCTGGAAATGAGGGGTAAGCTGGAGGTAAGCCTAATGTACATGCAGTGGCATCAAGGCCACGTCACAGGCGACAGAAGTATGAATGGTTTTTACATACACATGGCTCTGGCCGTATCCCCTTGCTGACGTGATTGGTTCAGCTGGAGCTATCTGTTGTGTAATTGGCTGCTATCTTCCTGTTGGGCTGCAGCATCATGAGTCACATGTCCCCACTGTCAGACGTGTGAATCACTGCTGGCCCTACCTGCACTCTCTGGCTTCTGGCACGCACAAAAGAGTGAGTCACTAAAAGAGGCCTGGTCAATCGCCGCCCATGTCCATTTACCTCCAAGTGTTTACAACCCATCAGGAGATTATACGCTTCAATGGACCAGACTGGTCCACTAGCTGCATAATTAAAATTGGAAGGAGATTTTTCGAAAACTTGATGTAGAACTGGTTTATCTCTGTGATGAATCACTCAGAACACTGAAAAAATGTGCATTCAAAAGTCACTTTAACTGCCTAAAACATTTTGTGTCAAGGTTTAATCAGCAATGGAATTTTAAGACTTGTTATTTTGATAGGTAGTCTGTAGGGGGCAGCATTGCTATGTCTGTAATAAAGGCAACCCTGTATTGTTTGCTCTAGACTATACTGTGTTTAACTCCCTATTTTCTTTCTACGTACTGGGACTGGCCTTGTTCTGGCCATATCTTGAGCCCAGAGGTAGTTTTGGACACCTATTTGTATTAGCTAGGATACATTCCCTACAACACAAAGCACTAGGAGTGCTTGCTAATTGCCATAAAATGTAGATGCCTCTTGAGAAGAAAGCAGGATTCTTACTGGTTCATTTAAATATCTCTGACAGTATTGATTAAACCCTCTTTCTTAATACAATCTCAGTTAACTTTCATGGCTGCATTCAAATAGCACCCTCTTCTTTCAGTCATAAAGGGCTAGAGGAGAAGCTTTGCCCATCTTTTTCTGCACTCCACTTTATTAAAATCATGAAGGACTTGCTAGTTACTAGTTAAAATATGTTATACAGTATGTCTGTAGATATGTAACACTGGAAGCAAAGAGCTCTGGTTTCTGAATAAGCCAAACACAGTTGCACAGTCAGATCTATGAAAACATTCAAAGGCGAAAAAGACATACGCATGAAAAGCATCTTTAGGACCTTTAGAAAAATTGTTACCCTTCAGTAGTAGTCTTTTCTTGTAGCCTTTAATCTACTTCCAAATTAGGTATCAGATTTGCAGAAGATTGATCTCAGAAGCAAATGTTACGAGCTCTTCAACATCTTCTAAGTGCTCTACTTTGATAAAGCACCATGTGTCTATTAATCATGGTATTGGTTTAATGGACATAATCATGATCAAACTAGCCCCCAGGTTAATTAACAACTAAGAGCTGTGTAAAAGGCCATCCCCAGCTGCCTTGCTGTCTGGGCTTAGCTTTTGTAGAAGGTCTTCTTAATCAATGTGGAAAGACTGCTTTGAAGTTCTGCTCAGAGAGACTCCGTCAGGACATGCCGGTAATCACAATTCACTGTTTGAGTCCATACATATTTACTGTCATATGTGCAGCCACAGTGTCCATTGTCAAATATGGCATTACAGAGAATCAAGACTGGAGTAATTCAAAGATTCTGTTTAAAGGTTCTGTTTCTGAGTTCAGTAATTACTAAGCACTTTGCAGTGACAAAAGAATGCCACACTGTACCATCTGATTGGCTGTGATCTAGATGCTTTGGATCATTTTTCAGTGTCAGAGGAAAATGTTTTCTATATTTAACAAAAAATGCCTCATGAAAGCTTCAAGAACTAAAACAATATCAAATGTATATACAGTGTATCAATACTAAGTGTGCCCACACCTTTATTACAGCTTTCTATTAAACTTTTTAATCATTCTTTTAAAGGAATATTCAGGGATATTTTTCCACCTCTGAAGTTAAGTATTGATGTTCCCCAACACATGCTGAGGTCTGGACTCTGGGGTGAATGGTCCACTGTTCTGAGAACACCACAGCAACTTTAGGTTTTTTGTTTGATTTGCATTCTAGTTTGCTTTTAATGACTTTCTGATAGCTGCACATCCTACCAGATGCACAGCTCTGAGTTGTTTTCTTCCAAAGGGGTGGAAGAAAAGGAAGGATGGAGAGAAACACCTTTCAGATCAGCTGTTTATCTGATGGTGACAGTTTTGGTATATGTGTGTAAGGTAGTAGTAACTTCAGACTCCTGCAGATGGCTCTGCACAAGATTCATCAGACTATAAATACCTGCAGGGTGTTCATAGATTGAGAAGAGGTGGTACAGTGTTGTGAACGTCTCGAATATCTTCGATTTGTGTGGAAAATGGGTCACAAAGCAGATATTAATAAATGGCAAAAGGGAGTAATTGTGTGAAAGAAGTAGCTGAATTTGCAGGTGCATGGAAGGGTACAGGCATACCAGAAGTGGCAAACATCCCACTGTACAGGAAATCCTACTCAGAATTGTGCCAGGAAAGGCATCCACCAAATGTGGCCCAACTGTGCAATTCTTTGATGCAAGAGTGGCTGATGTTGTGTACATTTAGAAATGCCCAATTGAATTGCAGCTATTATTAATGCTTGTGGAGGTATGATTCAGTCACAGGTAATACATTTTTTTGTCCAGTGAGCTTACTCAATACAGTAAAAATAAAAATTGTAGACATAAGCTGCAGGGGAAGGCAGAAACCTGTTAGGACATTTCACCAACATGGTGGCCCATCTTGAGTGCCGGTATCTGGGATTCAAATTCAGTTTTTCGAATGAGAAGTGATGACTTGTGGGCTGTTATACAATTATGAGTTGTTGTTTGTAAAATGATGCAGTGCATATAAAATTTGTGATTGGTTCTTTTGCGGTCGCCAGTGTGTCTGCTTCAGGAAGTAATCTCAAAAAGGAGTAGAGTGGATTCTCTGGTTCTATCTATCTTCTAGTCTGTGTAATAGTGTTAGAGCTATTACAAGGTAGGTATGTGACACATCAACACCTGGATGTGAATGACCCATACTGTTGAATGGAATTTGCAGAACTGGTGACACAGCAACTATAGATAAAACCCTTGTTTTCCCTATCAGGTGCTGTTCAGTGATAAAGCATATATCTTTGTGAATGGTGAGGTCAACAAACAGAATCACTGATAGCAGTCAAAACACAAACCCTCAATGGACTAATCAATCTTACACCTTTACTGGACTGATCCATATAACACTGATCCATCTAACATGGTAATGGTATGGTGTGGTGTATGGTGTACCCAAACTGTGGAACCTTTCTTAATTGATGGTTTTCTCAAGAGTGGATTGGTCGTAGGGGTCCAATTGAGTGGCTAGTGTCTACGGTGTCATTTCAGAGCACATGTTAACTCTGTAAATATAGAGAATATTGTTCTTCTTAAAGAGAGAATTCTTGATGTTTGTAAAGCATACAGCCCAAAGCAAAACTTTACTACTACAATTTTTTTTTATCAATAACAGCACAGATTCTTCTTGCAATTTCAACAGACTAATGCTTATTCGCTTCGCTTCTGAGGCTTTAATTGCACCCTGTTGGAACACATGCCATCACTCTGTTCAAGTAACACGCTCCCGAAAACAAATTTGTGGCAAATGTACTGTATATTTTGCAGACATAATTAATTTTATGCTGAGATGCATCTGTGATTTTCCAAATAACACATAATAACTTTATTCATATTAAATGTGAATCCTGCCTGCTCTTTATATGCTTGACTTACCATGCAGATTCTTGTAATCAAATTATTAGAGTCTCGTCCGTAGATAGAATACTCCAATTTTGTTCACAACAACTGGATTGTAGTAGAGTTAATGCATTCTTGCAGCTTTAGAATGGCTGATCATGTTTTTATCTCTTGCCATCTATTTCTGACATTGTGGTATGGCCTCACTAGAGCCTCATGTTGGCCAAGACTTATGCCCTCTGTGCTTCGGGACCAGACACCTCCAGAAAGCACTACTGAATCCCTCTCAAATTAAAGCTTTATGCTCTTCTGCCTGCGGCAATCCCACGTAGGTGGATTAGCCTAGATATTGGGTGTTGCTATCCCTCCATCGCATCCTTGTGTGATGAATTGTCTCGCTTCAGGTGTTACAGGTCATACAAAACAGCACCACTGTGCATGTAGGCGTTGATTTTAGCTCTGAGGTCTTAACTCCTCAACAATGAATGGGAACTGAGCTGAAATTTAGAAGCATTTAAAATTCATATTAATTGATCAAATTACTGTAAAATGAATACAATACAATGAATACAAATGAATACATACCCAGTTTTCACCATATAGATTTTGAATTATTATCAAGGTGAACTGTCTATGTCTGATGTATTGTATATTATTTTTTATGATCAGTGAGAGGTTGTAATTGAATTCCTGTAACAGTATTACGTCTTCAGGATAAATAACAAAGATAACTATATTCCATTACTGTTACAGTAAAACTGCAGTAATTAGATTACAAGTACATTATAAAGGCATGGGTGATAACCTGCAGGTTAGCGATAAGAACACATACTTGCAAACTAGTTGTCTTTTGCCAAAATTCGACATTTCAAATGATAGTGATGTCACACAAATCTAGTAGATTAGAAGTTTTTTTTATTTTAAGAGGCAGAGAGGGGGTCCTGTTACCAGAATAAATTTCTGAAGAATTCCCCTCCCCAGCAGCAGTTTACATTTTTTTTGCAGCCTATCTATACAAATATGAATCTTTTTTTATTATTATTGACAGTGTTTTCCTGAAGATATCTGAATCCAGTGTTTACTCTGTGTTTACATGAACACATCATTTGCGGTAAATAATGGTACACATTAACTTTCACATGTGTGATTTCTTTCTGCTGTAGATTTCCAGTGATGGGTAAAACATTTTTATAAGCGTAAATGATTGTTATTTGTAGTGTAGCCTGTAAGTCCTGATTTAGATTTCTCATGAAATTAATGACTTTAAACTGATTTGTGCAGACTGCTAAAAGCACTGAGACTACTGATAAAGAAATGTCAAAACTTACACCACAAACAGCGATAATCAAAGTATTGATCACTGAAACATCGAAGCATAATTCGCCAATGAAACTCATAAAAATGACCAGTTAGAACACAAATAATGCTAATCATCATTTGATCAGTTAAAATGTTTTTAGAGAAGTCTCCATTTAATAACAATTAATGTGGAGGGTCTCAAAAGAAGTCTACCAGGCTGACCTTTTGGTTTAGAAAGATACAGAATTTTAAAGAATAAGTGGCAGGACAGCAGTGTATCTTATAGCTGCATTGCATTTATATATTTGCTGAATTCAGTAACTGGATAATTTCACTGTTTTAGACTCAGCGTACCAATTTTTTTAAATTTTCCTTACTTTCTATCAGTTTCTTATATCCTACCTTCTCCATAGTGCTGGAACAGCAGACTTTTTCCAAAAGGAAGAATAAATAGGAAGGGACAATAAGTCACCTATAATCATTTATTTAGTGCTATAAAACAAAATGTAAAGAATGATTTTCTTGATGATAAGTACTGTAAATTTTTCCTTTTTTTTTATTTAATCATTTAAAAAAACAAGTAATCCAAAAGTAAGTAACCAGATTACATTACTTTAATATAGTAATCATTTGGATTTTTAAAATATATATCACACTTACTTTTGTTTCCCCAAGCAAGACATTAAGAACAAATGTCATTTGTGGATTTAATGTCATTCTGGCTTGGAGCTACATTTCATCATTGTTGAGCAATGATTGGATCTTCAGGACCTCCTGTACATTCATGCAGTAAGTTTACTTGTGTTTGATGGCTGTACTTCGTATACAGTGGTAATACATTCCTAAACACATGCCAAAAGACATCTGTAAAACATACTTGAATATTTAGCTCAACTTCAAAACTTGGAACTGTATTCGCTTCTGTTCTTTTTTAGCTTTAAATTGTGGCCAATACACTATAGCCAACAATTCTCTGTGCCAAAACTAAACCATAGGTGGGTATCCAAAAACCACAGAGGTAAAGCAGCTAAGAGAAACACATGCCGCAAACTCTATCTCATCGGTCCAAATTAGAGATGGAGAGCTATATTTACAGCAAATCTCCAAATGTCTACCCATTTGGCAGATGTCTGCTAATTTATTTCCCACAGCACATGTCTAAATGCAGCCAATACAAAGAGATGCATGCAAATTCTATGCTAATCAGTGTAAGCTGTGTTTGAAAGCAGTATTCTCTACTATAGAAGCATGTACAAAATAGTGGATTTAATTGACCATTGTGGTTGGTTGGTGGGGCATTGTCCCACTTAATGACCATGTGAAGCCGAGGTTTCTTTGTTTGATGCCTAATAGTGGCGTTTTACTGGCAGGCAGCCTAGCATAGTCCTTGGCCACACTTCTCTGTACCCTGCTGAAAAACTAAAACTGCCTCAGTTTAGAAGAATCTACTCTCTCTAACTGCCTTTTATACAGAGTTGACTCATTAGATGCAGATGACTATTAGCTAGTTGGTATATACATTCAGATTTCTTAGACAGTAGCACGACTAGTTGATCCATTCTACAGGAAATGCTCCTAGGGTTGAGATTTCTGCAAGCGCTGCTGGATGGCTGGACTTCTCCCTCCACACTGGCACTGCCCTGCTTGACATCAAGGTTCATTCATGGACACCCACTGTTTCCTTCACTACTTCTCATAATGACACAAGACCCTATTACCCCAGCAGACCACTGTGTGCTTTACCCTTGGCTCTGCAGACACTGTGAGTCTCTCACAGCCAAATTTCAAATGGATTTCTTTGAAAATGGCACTCGTGACTGCTATCATGACTTCCAAGAGAGTGGGAGTTAAATGCACTCCCTCGGACGAGACGAAACCCTGATGATTCCAGCATGGCATCGCACCCCAGCCCTGCATTCTTGCTGAATGCTGTGTCACTTCACTTGGCAAATCAGGCCATGGAGATGGTGTCCCTCTTTGATGAACATGATGACAGGCACATGATGACAAGTTGTGTCAATGCTCCCGCCCCAAGTAAATGGCATGTCATTTTAGCCAGAGTAGCTTATATCTCCCTGACATCTTTTCTTAAGTGTCTGTGAGGTCAACACATCCCATCAGTGCTGTGAGCAGTGAAGGTTTTAGTGCTTCTGGAACATCTTGATCCCTCTAGGCCTTCCTTGTATATTATAAAGCAGACCAGCTCCAGTTATGGAGTGCCAAAGCACTAAATAGCCTACCTTGTTCCTGCTAACATAGCTGAAAGTGGCTCTACCTGAATCTTTATTTAAGTGTGTATATCTCAGTGTCACTCATGAGTTTAACTTGATTCAAAACTTTTACCCCCCATTCTTGTTCTACAGTGATTTTGCACCTCCTTATATGGATGGAAAAGGTTGTCCCTCTTTTTTAATTTAGAAACTGAAGCAGTAATCCAAAACATGGTTTGACATGACATTTCCTGCTTGTGGCAGAGAGATGATAAATAGCCTGATTTGTTATGGTGGCAATCCCAGTCACTGGCTCAGGTGTTAGAGTCTGTAAGGAATGAAGCTGACCTTTGGGAAGAGCATTTAATTGCTTGTGTTGTCACAAAGCAGCTGATCACAGACCTCAGTTCTCTTATCAGCTTGGTGACGACCACCTGCTGGGTGTATGTGGTTGCACGTGTATGAGTGAGTGAATGCAGTCGCGGGTGTGGATGAAAAATTTAATGTGTCAGTACCTCTTGCCATGGGCGTTTGTACATCAGTGTGACAGCTCTGGGACTCTGGAAGTATACTGTACTGTGCAACAGTCAGGAAGTCATAGATGACCCTTTATTTATTTCACTTTCAATAAAAAATGCCATTATGTGTAAGTTATTTATTTTTCAGATATTTAGATTTTTCTGTGGAAATGCAGCCCTCTTAGTAAACCCACTTTTTTTCATAAACTGACTTTTCACTCAAAAACGTTTTTTAAAGAAATGGGACTCCTAACAACCAAACAACACTTGGTAGTCTATCAAAATTGTCACGATGAGATAAAAGGCACTTTATTTTGGAGAAAGTTAACTCACAGGTGTCCACAGGTGCTGACTGTCTTTCCCATACAAGAAGGCAACTCAATCCTATGGGTCTGAAAGGTTATGTAGGTTCAAGAAGTCATGGCTGAGAAAAGGATATAGAAAAAAGAAAATGTAGCAGTTGCAATGCAAATAAAGAAGCTGTTAGTGTTCTCAGAACAATAGACTGACCACCCCAGGGATCAGATCTCAACATCATTAAATGTGTTTGAACTTCTTTGATTGTGAGAAACAGAAACTGGAATCAACTTCTTAAACTGAACTTGGCAAGTGTGGAAAAATATCCCTGCTAGTGTTCACTGAAGATGTTGTAATAAAAGCAAACGCTAAAATATGTCGAGGTTAATCTGGGTAATTCAGTATTAAGTATATAAAAAATCTGCTTTTTTCTTTGATGCTGTAAGATGGATAACTTAATGGGCATTTTGACTGGAAATGAAGTCAATGAAATCTATGACCACAAAGTACTAAAGAAAAGCAAAAACATTAAATACTGATTCAATTAAATTGTTATAGCAGTAGCAGACCTAATCAAAAGATTAACATTCCATTCATAAAAAATTTCCCCTCAGAGATACAGAGGTCAAGCTTCTGCATGACCATTGGCTGAATGCAACCAAAGCCTTCTTTTTTCATCGCAGAAGTACTTTTGTTCTGTGGCCTTGTTTGTCCATATTTTGCCCCGCATTGTCATCTATTTCAGGAGGAGAAGGAGGAGCACTGTGGATGTAGAGCGGGTGTGTGCTTGTACGCTGCTTTCATCGCAGGTGGGGATCTATTCTTTCCGCCACGCAGACAAGAGATGGAAACGAGTGGGCGTGAGTGACGTCAATCAGCACAAACACGGTCCCCCCTGGCAGCCCCTGTGTGTGTCATCTTTGGCAGCCGCCGCGTGGCAACGACAGCCTGTCCTCATGAAACACTGTGAGGCAGAGGTGCACACGCACACTGGGGCTGCAAGCTCCGGCGTGGCACTTTGCCCTTAGCAGCCAGTCTAGGGTTAGTTGCACAGAAGAGTAAATAATGCTTAGAGGTCCAAGAGCAGTCCTAAACTACTTAATGTGTGGGAAGAAGCTTTAGGTGGGTGAAGCAATGGCCAGTGTTCTCTCTTGGTATTGGCAGATATGATCCGTTGTGTTGTTGTGTCTGTTAAGTCAACTGTACTGTTTATCACTGCCTTACAGAATTCATGGCTCCATCAAATGCTGGCAAAACAGACAACAAACTGTGATACCTCCACCACCATGTTTTTTAGTTGATAACTAATACCGTAGTTATGCAGTTTTCAGTTTTGTCAAATATACAGTGAGGAAAATAAGTATTTGAACACCCTGCAACTTTGCAAGTTCTCCCACTTAGAAATCATGGAGGGTTCTAAAATTTTCATCTTAGGTGCATGTCCACTGTGAGAGACATAATGTAAAAAAAAAACGGAAATCACAATATATGATTTTTTAATAATTTATTTGTGTGTTACTGCTGCAAATAAGTATTTGAACACCTGTGAAAATCAGTGTTAATATTTGGTACAGCAGCCTTTGTTTGCAATTACAGAGGTCCTATAGTTTTTCACCAGGTTGCACACACTGCAGCAGGAATTTTGGCCCATTCCTCCACACAGATCTTCTCCAGATCAGCCAGGTTTCTGGGCTGTTGCTGAGAAACACGGAGTTTGAGCTCCCTCCAAAGATTTTCTATAGGGTTTAGGTCTGGAGACTGGCTAGGCCACTCCAGAACCTTGATATGCTTCTTACGGAGCCACTCCTTGGTTATCCTGGCTGTGTGCTTTGGGTCATTGTCATGTTGGAAGACCCAGCCAGGACCCATCTTCAATGCTCTAACTAAGGGAAAGAGGTTGTTCCCCAAAATTTTGCAATACATGGCCCCAGTCATCCTCTCCTTAATACAGTGCAGTCGTCCTGTCCCATGTGCAGAAAAACACCCCCAAAGCATGATGCTTCCACCCCCATGCTTCACAGTAGGGATGGTGTTTTTGGGATGGTACTCATCATTCTTCGTCCTCCAAACACGGCGAGTGGAATTAAGACCAAAAAGTTCTATTTTGGTCTCATCTGACCACAGAACTTTCTCCCATGACTCCTCTGGATCATCCAAATGGTCATGGGCAAACTTAAGACCTACAGTAACCTTGAAACAGTGGTGCCAGCTCTCTTCAGGTCATTGACCAGCTCCTCCCGTGCAGTTCTGGGCTGATTCCTCACCTTTCTTTGGATCGTTGATACGCCACGAGGTGAGATCTTGCGTGGAGCCCCAGTCCGAGGGAGACTGACAGTCATGTTTAGCTTCTTCCATTTTCTAATAATTGCTCCAACAGTTGATCTTTTTTCACCAAGCTGCTTGGCAATTGCCCCTTAGCCCTTTCCAGCCTTGTGGAGGTCAACAATTTTGTCTCTGGTGTCTTTGGACAGCTCTTTGGTCTTAGCCATGTTAGTAGTTGGAGTCTTACTGATTGTGTGGGGTGGACAGGTGTCTTTATGCAGCTAACGACCTCAAACAGGTGCTTCTAATTTAGAGTAATAAGTGGAGTGGAGGTGGAGTTTTTAGAGGCGGACTAACAGGTCTTTGAGGGCCAGAATTTTTGCTGATTGGCAGGTGTTCAAATACTTATTTGCAGCAGTAACACACAAATACATTATTAAAAATTAAACATTGTGATTTCCAGATTTCTTTTTAAGATTATGTCTCTCACAGTGGACATGCCCCTAAGATGAAAATTTCAGCCCCCTCCATGATTTCTAAGTGGGAGAACTTGCAAAGTCGCAGGGTGTTCAAATACTTATTTTCCTCACTGTACCAACTTTCATTTAAACCATAACCATCCAGTCTTCTGTCTCATCCAGGTGGTCTTTAAAAGCTTTAAGAACAAAGAGCAATGCTCTTTCTTGAGGGCTGTTCAGCGTTTCCCTGATTGTGGACACATGAACTCTGACACTAGCCCATCAGATAATTAAGTATTACCCTGGGGTTCTTTGTGTAGAACCGTCTACACCTTGGCCTTGTCACTTTGTTGAATAAAACCTAATGAGCATTTTTTTAAATTGTATTAAGTCTTTAGAAACCTCACATGTGTGGAAAAGACCAGATGTGATGGTGAAGAGATTTTTTAAACAGGGTAGGGTCAGCCACACTTACCTGATTATCATGCAGTTGACGGAACTTTGACCCTAATTACCTCTTATACCAAACTGAGAATTGAAGTTCACATACTTTAGTCAACAAAGACATTTAATGTAACCAGAGCAGCTAGTCACATGACAATCATCTCCATCGTGGGTCTCCTGCCCTGGTTTCTCCAGATCTTTACCCGACATGAGTACAACATTTACAATGACCAGCATCTGGCTCTGATCATGAAATCTATTTATGGGTTGGCTCCATCTTTGCAGTTACTACCTCCTGGATTAAAAAAGCGCTATACAAATAAATATTGATTGATTGAATGTTGGATCACTTAGTTCAATAAATGTTCTGTATAATGTTTACAGGATACATGTGGCAACAGATTGCAATGCAGAGCAGGTAATTCTGGGGCAGTTATGACTTCTATTGTTCCATTGTAGCTTGAAACAGGAAATCATTTATTTTATAGTGCCACTCTGATTGGGTCAAAGTGAGTATATTGACAATGCTAAATTGATTAGTCAAATAAGCAAATAGTAAAAGATAGATTAATAGAAAGAAATAATCTTTAGGTGTCTTGGTTTAGAACGCAGCCACTATCATCCTGTTGCAGACTGACTATCATCCTGGTACAGAAACATTTTCTGTTCAAGGGGTCCTAAAATGTGTCCTGAGACCACTTGCTTGGGAAATTGTAACGCCTTAAACTAAAGGCCTTTTATTCATTCATTAATCTTAAGGCTTATTATCCAGGGACTGTTTTAAACTTGTTAGTAAATACTATACAATCATATTTGAATTATATGCAATAAGAAGAATTCAGCAAAGAATTCAGACACTTTCAGTTTCACTTTTGAGTTTTGTTATGTATAACAAAGTACTGTATTTCCACAAATACCTGATTTTGTACTTGGATAATCTGACCATAAAAGTATGTATTCATAAGTTTAAACATAGTTAAAAAGTTAAACATAAACAAGAATAAATATAGATTAAAAAAAACATAATGGATGGTGTACCACAAATAAACAAAGCATTGGATACCAAGCTCAATTACTTATACTCAGGAACACTCAAAGCCAACATACCAATACCCATGTGATTGTAAGACGCACTAATAAACAAATCACCCGAGCTAGCAGTGAAGAAAGGTCTGCTCACCCAGTAACATGCCTGCTGGTTTGCCTCTTACCTCTGAATCCATTTCCTATAACCCACCACTCAGTGACGTCACCATCACATGTTCACAATCCTCCAATCCCGTTCAGTTTTTCAGAGCGTCCTCGCCGGAGTACTAACACACACATGTTCCCCATTTAGTCTGTTTGTATAAAAGCTCCTGTTTTACGCTGACCCATTATGAAGTATTAACACTCTGTGCATACTGAGTGTTTCTCCCTGTTGTTATTTTTGTTAGCTTCTCTGGTCTGACTCTGTTTTGACTTTCTGGTTTACTCTTTTGTCTTTTCCCTTTTGGTACTGTTGCTGGTCTGATTGTTTGCATGGTTTTGACTTCTGCCTCTGTCTTTGCCCCTTGGTCATGACTGCTTTGATCTCGTTGGTGCTGTGTTGTACTATCTGTCTGTTTAATTAACATCGGTTTGCTTTTACCTCAACGTGAGTCACCATCTGTCTGTCCATCAACACATCCAGACAGCTGCTGATGCTGTGACAGTCGGACACAAAGGTAAATATTTCCCCTTTGTATTTTTGCTGGGTATGATTTTTACCTGTTTTTAAACATACTGGGTCAAAACTACAACCCCTTTCCCAGTATGGGTGGAGACAGAGGTGAACAACTTTTCTAAGACAGGTGTAGACACTAATGTGAAAGGAGAAGGTATTGTTCTACAGTCTTATTTTCTAATTGTTAGAAAAATGAAACTGAAGGCTAACCTTTAGGGTGCTGAATAACTTGATTATGTGCAATCATATTGCTTGTATTCCCTTTAATGCCGCTTTCTTACCACATGTCCAGAATATTGACCAGCACTTACCTATATATTATAGCAGTTTGTGTTACTGTACCTCTTTGATATCACATTGTATCATGTATACCATATGCCAGCACATGCCTAGTTGACACTCACTTCCTAACAATAAAAAGAAAGCAGCAGGAGTGGTTGAGTCTTCATTTTTGCAGGCCTGTGTTGTGTTATGAATTGCTACTGTCACATGTAAATTAAATAATACTGTGGCCACGCCTAACATCCCACACGCTGTAAATCACTGGAAATCGCCATTTGTGTTACCCTCACACTATTCACTCTGCCGCTGCGGTTACTGAATCTGACCCAATGTCTGTGTGAATTTGCAGTATAATAAATAACAAAAGGATGAGTGTCTGAGCACTTTTCTCCCTCTTTGTTTATGCTCACTAATCTTTGAAAATAGTGCAGGTGATGATTAAGAAATCATCACATAAAATAGCTTACTCCAAATGCGCTTGGTCAGCCTAGACATGTATAGCTACACTGAAGCTGCAGTTGGAATAGCTGTTTTGTCTTCAAATTTGAGAGCAAAAAACAAATGGTCTAGGCCTGAAGTGATATACTAATACCTAGGACTTGCTTACCGTAAGAAAAATATGAATTTGCATATCTCATGAGATGGATAAGTCAAAGAAAATTTTATGTTGCATTCCATTTGGAAAAAAAATGAATATAGACATCTACCCACAGGTTCCTACTGATGCAGACACTTGCAAACGATTTTCGAAAAAAAGATTTTCAGTTTAAGTTACTATTGACGTCTAGTGTTGCCAGCAGCATTAGCATACTTGCTCAAGTTCTATAGTCAAGAAATAAAGTCCAGATCCTAAGCATGTCTTGGCCATTAATTAATTTTGCCAAACAATTCTTTTAACAGAACAACTATAAACACATATTGCAAGATTATCAATAAAATGCCAGAATGAAATATTCAGAAGCCATGCAGAGCTAATAAACATGTTAATAAATAGATTAAATATGGATTAATAACTGCCAACACCCAAGACGATTAAAGTGATAGCTAGCCATTCAAGGCAGGCCTCAGCCATCCTTTCTGAAGATTTCACTAAAAAAAAAGGCAGTATGGTCTACAGGGACTGCAAAAATATACATGCAGCTTATCTTTCTGTTAACAAAAAACAGCTTCCAGAGTTTCTGTAATTTATCATGTGCCTGGACAACCCTCAGTGCCAAAGCAACAAAAAAGGTGATCTGAAAAATGTTATTCATTTATATAAAAGAAAAGGCATTCAATACATTTTGTCATATCCATCTTATGTCAGAAGCGCTGGCAAAAGTGTTTTTAAAAATCTGTAAAACAAAATATATTTATATTTTAAAAATCTTTTCTTGATTGATGTTGTAATGTTGTTGTTTTTAGCAGCCTTGACTTCTGTTTCACCTTTTTTTTTATTTCCCCAAAAACATTTCATTCCACTACATTTTCTCTAATGCAGTTGCCCTGCAGTTCAATCAATTTTCATAGAGGTGAAAGGCAAGCTCATGATAGTTGTAAAATCATTTTTGCCGGTTGGCAAAATATTGATCATAAAAAAATACATATGGCTAAATCATAATGTTCCACTTTGTACACAATGCCTACTACAATACTGCACTTACATTTTTATTAAAGTGATTTAATTTGTGACAGTCATACCCCCACTGTTCTGTGAAGCCTATGTGCATCCTTGGGTGCTGGGGGGAGGAATGATCAATGTTAAGTGAGAAAGCGCTGCCAGCTATGCCAGATAAAAGACAGACACAACAGTTCCATTGATATGTATGTTTTAATATCTGTTCTACGTCTTAAAAAGCATTTAATTTTCTTCAGCAGACACTTGCGCACACTTGTGCTATTTCAAACTGGCTAAAACAATATTTGTCAAGTATTTTAGTTGCATCTGGCATGGTTTGCACACAAAGGAGAAAAAATAATCCATGTTTACCCTAAATTCACAGCTCATTTGCAAAACAGCTGGTGGAGATTTTGCATCATCCTTTTAACTATTTGTCACAATTGGCATGTTTTTGCCTTGTTAGGGAATCAGTGGTCATATACAGGACTGCATTTAGATTTATTTGTTCTGCTTGCTGTGTATACCAAATGGAAAGCAGTACATAATTGTAATATCTTTATAGCTATATCCCTGCTAAGTGGCAGAGGAGCAAAGCATGGTGTCGTGTGGATGATAATTACTCTAGCTTAGTTTACTAAAGTTTACTGAGCCATTTTACTAAATTACTTTGTTAATAATATGTATTTCTGTATTTTAGATAGACCTTTCAGGGAAATGCATTAAGAGTTTGGCATGTATTTGCAGAGATGAGATTGGTGACAGGTCTAACTTCAGCATCTGTTAGCAATGTTAGCCTAGCATCTCCCTCTGTATACTAGACAAGCAGACATCAAACATATTTTCACTGCATTTTGGGATAAATCATGTTAATTTGATCACTCTCAACTGACAGATTTTACCATGAATTAACTGGATTTGTCTGGCACTCCTGTATAATCCTGTCCTGTAGCCATTTGTGTTTTCCCTTTGCTTTAAGGTGATGTAAATGGGGAACACAAATGTCATCAAGCCAACCAATAGCAAAACAAGATTAATTGCCAGCTATTTTTTATTATCACCTTTATTGGGATAGTCGATTAGTTGTTGCAGCCCTAGAGAGGACATACAGCATCCAGTGTAAAGTTTTTCTATTATTAAGAATTGTAAAAAAAAACCTACATTTTTACTCTCATTCTGGGAGAAGCGTGAGAGAAACGCCGCTTAGGCTAGATTGTATATGTGGCACTTATCCTAATGACTGTCTGGGCCATTTGGCTCGAAATGGCACGGGCCCACGTAGTGTTTTATATTGTTGTTAATGGGCAGGGAAGCTGAATGGCTGCTTTGCTGTTCTTCTGGAGTAAGCACATTACACTGATGGAGGAGAGATGACAGTAAGTCTGCAAAACGTTGGTCTCTAAAGCCAGTCTAACAAGCTCATTATCCCATAAAGAGAGCCGCAGTCTTTCATTTGCAGCTCGGGGAGCCTGTAGTTCTTGCTGCGATGGCAGCAGTGTGGGATTCGGTGAGAGAACTGTCATATTTCTTTCTCCCCCCAAAAAAGCTCATCTGCATCTGCCGCTATACCTGTTCTCCACTCTGAATGTTGGAGGAGGTTGTTTTTGCCAAGAGCGAAATACATGACTTTCAATAAAGTGGGTATATTCCGTGCTCAACCCAGTCTCAATGATTATAAGCACCTAATTTAACGTCTGCAGTTTGGCTTTCGATTGTTGGAAAAGAGGGTGAGTCATTCCTTTCTTGGTATATAACAGCTGCATAAGCCCTGGAAATCACTGCATTCAAGCAAAACCAGCCTCACTGTAATATATTACAAAGTTGTACTGTGTTGTTCTATAAGGTGTCCTTTGTTTTAAGTGTCTTCGGTTATCAGTTACCTTTCATTAGACTTCTTCCTTTTTTCTGAAGGCACTGGTGTTGCCCAAGTGCTGTATTCATACAATAGATCATGCATCTATTGTATTGGCTGTTTAGTCCAACAGAGCATGTACCTCCTATGTTTTCTAGAGATAAAAGGAAAAATGTGTTTTCTTATTCACTGCCAGCTGAATGAGAGCTGAATGTTGGGTGAATCTAATGAATCTGATATTAAACAAATTGCCAGGCACTGTCTGCACGGCGGGGAAAAAAGCTTCTGAGTAGAAGCGAAGGATGCCAGACCCAAATGGGCCACAAGTGCTTAATGCTGCCACGATACTGTTTTTAGTCCCAGCGCCAAGGTATTGGTGGAGAAAGCCGAAAAGAAATCAAGCGGATTGTGAATAAGAGAGAAGTTGAATGAAAAACAGTGTCCCAGCTGTTCGAGTCGAGGGCCCATCATGTAAGTTGTCGTAGCAACCACATCTGACTCCTTGAAAAGGGCTTTTAGCATGGACAAAGCACTTTTACCACCACCATACTTTACGGCAGGCGCCAAACATCAGTTACGTCATTAGACTTTATGTAACAGAACAAGCCGGTTTTCAGCTTCGTTTCAGCGAATTGACTTCATCACTGAATTGTGAATGAGACTGTGGCCTCTTTCTTCCTGTGGGTTACAATTAAGTTATGCATATGGGCAGTACGACGCACGGTTGCATTTATTAAAAGCTCATTTCCTCAGCCCTCCATCCTATCTGTGTTAAAAAAATGGAATTAAGGGGTGAAAAAAGAAGCAGATCTACATTAACATCAACAGGGGGTGGAGGGCCTGAACGAACATTTAGAATACATTAGGGATAGTGATGTGGTTGGTTATTCTCAGCTGTTAATTGCTTTCTTGGCTTGGTCTTTGTTAAATGGCTTTTTATTTCGGCACCTTGTTTAAGCCGTGAAAGCGCCTGGAAGAGTTGAGTCATCTCGAGGCAAGAGAACAGTTTAGCATGCCAGGCGCTGTTGGAGTTGTGGAAGGAGTGGCAGATACAGACACAGTTCACTTTGGAGAGTGAAAATGGTAAGTGGGAGCCGCAATGAGGCATTTGTGAATAACACGTTGCTACAGCAGGCAATACATTTTCTAAAAAAATTAAATGAAGACAGGAAGGGATGGGTGCGATATTCTTCCAGGATATTTGTTTGTATTGCAAATGATAATGATAATTGTACTTGACAAATCAAATGATGTTTGAGGTACAGAGATGTGGTCATTTCTTGAATTGTGCATCATTTTAACCAGTACAACATACCCAGTTTTTTTATTGAAGACTTCAAAAATTTTATCTATATATATATATATATATATATAGTTAAATTTTTTGGTCAGTTGCTCTGATTAAAATAATGAGCATTATTTTAATTCATTACTATTATTATAAGTGTTATAATATATATTATATATTATATATATATTTTATATTAAATTATGGTCCCCAGCTCTGTCTTGTTCAACCTCTGTGATCTGTTCTAAAGAAACTTCCATCTTCCGCTGACCTTTCACGCTGCTGCCTAGCCCAGTGAGACTAAACGATATGGCAGACCACTCCGACAGCTTTAGGACAGAAGGCCCGGAGAGGGTGCATTCAGCAAGTGTGCTTGTCATCACACTGCCCACTGCCCTTCCTTTCTACTGGCCCATCTCAGCAGGAGATATCAGGGCCCATCAGCGTGTGACGAGGTGTTAACTCGTGCCCTATACACATGCACAGGAACTGGAAAGATCTCATGCCATTTAAATGTAAACTGCGAAAGATACAACTTTGAGGAATATACATATCATCCTTACAACTTCCCTGTTTTATAAAGAGACATTACAGTAAGTTGCCTATGTACGATTTATGAATTCAACCTCATACACTACAAGGCCTAAAGTCTGTGGACAGCCAAGCCTCACATCATGTTGAAGATCTATTTCCAAAACCATGAGCGGTATTTAGCCTCCACTCTTCAGATAAGACTTTCCACTGTATTTTGGAAGACGATTGCAGAGATTCACATATATTCAACCATAAGATCATTGTTGAGGTTGGGTACTGATGTTAGGCAATCATGCCTGGCTCACAGTTGTTGTTCCAATTCATTTTGAGGTTTACTGTGAGGTTCTGTGCACACCAGTCAAGTTCTTCTCCAACCCACTTGGCAAGACAGTTCTTCTTGGTCCTTTGTTCACAGGGAGATTGTCACACTTCTTTAATGCCAATGTATACTGTAGCAAGATTTCCCTTCACTGAAACTAAGAGTTCTCCGAACCATTATTCCCCCTCTACCAAACTTCACATTTGGCACGATGCATTAACTCAGATTTAGCTTTAGCCATCCACCATCCAAATGCAGAGTGGGTTACGCCACTTTAGCCAATGCTTGGGAATTTGTGTGGTCATCTTGACCTTATGATTTCCACTTAGTTGCTGTGGTTGCCATAGAAACGCAATTGGTGAGGCTCCTGATGCAGAGTTCATGTGCTGATGATGTTTGTAGAGGCAGCCTAGGAGTTTTTATGAACTGCATGTCTCAGCACTTAATGACTTCCATGTCTGTTCCATTAAGACTGTGCCCCACCCCACTGAACATCTTTGGAATGAACTAGAACAGAGATTGCGAGCCAGACCCTCTTGTCCAACACCAGTGTCTGATCTCACAAATGCTCTTCTGCATGAATGGGCAAAAATTCCTGTGGACACACTCCAAAATTAAAAAAAAAAGTCTTTCTAGAAGTGTGGTAGTTGGTATGGTTGCAAAGGAGGGACCCACACCATTTTAATACCTAAGGAATTAAAATGGGGTATCCTAAAAGTTTCTGTAATGTGAAGGTGTTCCATACTTTCGTATACATAGTGTATGTCATTAAGTTTTTCAGCACAATCCACTGTACGCTTGGCAGTGTGCTTGAGTTTATGCATTGGTTGCAATGAGTGTAAATTTCATAATTCACACCCTCTCCGACCCAAAAAAGAGTGTCTCCATACAGTATATTAGTTATGTGGTGTTGGACACTGGCCTTATCAACGCTAATATAAATCTGTTTGCACAAACATTTTCTCTGCTTTGTCCATCCATGGTAATGGAAAAAGCTGATTGTGCTGTGATAGGCCTTTTGTTGCCAATATCTCCACTCTAACACAATCCGAATGTAAAATGTCATTATTCCAGCCTGTTTCTCTCTCTCTTTTATAGCTGAATGCATGAATGTACAATATACACACAATATTCCTACCAAAAGACAAATTACCTGGTATTTACTGCAGTAAGACAGACCATATGCTGTTACTGGCATCTCAGGTTTCAGTGTGGATGAACAATGGTTTGAAAATGTATCTGTTTTGAAATGTGGCAAAGGCAAATATATTAATGTTAATTTAAAAAATGAATGAACTAACCTAGAGAGAGCAGTATTCAACTCATAGGGTCATTCAGATGTAAGCAGGAGTAAAGAAAGAATGACCTGAAAGCTTGAAATACAGTAGCAGGAGCATTTTCTTTAAACACAGTGTAAAGTAGTCACATGCAACATATGCAGGTTTGTTTCTGTTTGTTTCAAGTATTCAGGCTATGAAAACTGATTGAACATCTGGCAGCTCGTCTTCTCACAGCAGTACATACATTAGCCATCCAATATTCCTGCTCATATACAGGCTTTTAATAGAGCAGCTGCTCTAATAAAATAAAATGATCAGACTGGCAAAATGATGAGCCTAATGAATTATACTGTCAACCTGCATTTTTCTTATAGCATCATTTTTTTCAGTTATTACTCATATTTTAAAATATCTCTTATGGTAACATAGCCATATGCAATATTTTTGGATAGGATGAAAAACATAAAATGTGACCTATGTAAACGGCCTGTGTGACAGATTTTACTGAGTAAAAAATTGTACACTAAAGTTTGTTTAATGTAGTTTGTTCATTGTAGAGGATGAATTACGTTATTTTCACTTAATGCAAATGAACAAAGCATGCAACAAAGTGTGTTCAAAAAGGCAAGGGTGTTTAAGCCATGCTCAGTAACATAATGACAATAAAGTAGTCATTCACCAACTTCTACATTATTTTACATTATTTTATTGAAAACATTGTTACAGTCCATTATATTTAACGTCCACATTTGTGTTAATTAATAAATTATGTATTAATTATATATATTTTTTGCAGCTTGTGTAGCAAAATCTTTGAACTGCCATATTGCCCTTTATGCTCATTGATATAAACAAACTGGCTCACACCACTGCATGTTCCCTTATAGCTTATGCCATGTTTCTGCAACACTATTCAAAGCATTTTCAGTTTCTGTCAGGTTTATGTTGATATCCGTATCTGCCAGAAATGCTGAGTGAGCAGCAATAGCAATGTCTTGTATTTATGTGTAACAATAAAAAGCATAAATGGAACCTAATTACTAAAGACACTGAGCACCTGAAATGGGGAGCAACTGCTGCTCCAGTACATGATTAACAACGAGTGAAATTCGGCAGATTAGTTGTTTGTGGCACTGATGTCACATGACTAAAACCTGCACATGTTTGAGCACACACTGATAATCTTGTGTGAACCAGCCTGATAAAACACATGCTAGTGAGTACGGAGCTTTTGAGGTGCAGATGGGTCCTTTCAGGAGCGAATGAAAAACCTTGAAATTGAAAGGCAGCTTTGTGCACGAACCGTTCTTAAAAAGCTAATCGGTGCGTGCATGACAAACATGCAAGAAGGACCACGATGGAAAACAGTGCACTTTCTGGGTGGCAACATCAATGCTGGAAAATGACTTCAGCTTGTTATGATGAATGCTTTAATCCGGAATTAATAGGCAAATTGTTATTCCATTCACAAAGTGTCTTCAACAGCCGTCCCTTCTTAGTGTTTTTTTTTTCCTGAATCCAGAGAGAGGGAAGAGTATGTCAGCAATTAGCTTTAATCTGTGGCCCCCACAAGCTGCGGATCAGAGGTGAAGATGCAGAAGAGAGTGAGGATGAGGGAAGGGTTGGAGGTCAGTAAGAGAAAGACTGAAAGAAAAACGGTGCAAAAAAAAAGAACGAGAAGGAGAAAAAAACAAGTCATTTGAGGATGTCAGTGATCAAGTAATGACTCACAGTGACTGCAGCCTTGTAGAAACCAATAACGCTAATGCGTGGATGCTCGAGAGTTGTTTCTGAAGTTGCAAATAGAAAATCAGTTCACATAATTGCCTTCCAATCCGCAACACCTGATCTGGCACATTAATAAGCTCGGCCTATTTTAAGAGCATATTGATGAGGCTTTTATATTCAGCCAGCATATCCCGGTTATGACGATAACCATTTTAATGTGAATTTCGAATGCACCAGCCCAAACATCTTTCCAGCAGATGTTCTCTTCATGTATCCTGTCACTAAAAAGGGCTAAATATAGACTTCAGCTTTGCCTCACCAAAACAAATTGTTTCACATATTAATTAACTCTGCAGTGGCCTAGGTTAAGTAAACGAGAGTTCATCGTTCCTATTAGAATGATGCCTCCTTTTTATAGACTGAACAAAGGCACTGTACATTCAATGATCACTTTATTGGAAAACCCATCATTGACCATTTGTTGGTGTACTGTAGAACATGTATTGTCATGCACAGTTTGTTTTAGCAGTCTACCTCTTAAAGGTACAGTAGTAGGGTCTTAAGGGTAAGACTTTCTTAAGCTATATTAGTAGATATCAGATTTGTTTCCATTAGTGTATTACTACAAATCATTGTATTTGCAATAGCTTTGATGAGCTGTTCATTAGCCCTTCATATCCAAATAGAAGCTGATCATCTTCCAACAGAGGCAGTGAAGTTGCTACTGTAGCCCAGAATGGACAAACCGCACACTGACTGTTGAGTTTGACTTTCACTTTTCACGTTTTATGTTGACGTGGCAGCTAGAAAGCAGAAGAGTCCTTGTTATAACGCCCCCAGTGTACCACATTTACTGGAAGCTTTGTAAAAATCTTCAGGTAGGATATTTCTATATCTTAAATCTTCTTATCAAAATTACTATCAATGTTAAAGCTGGAATAGGAGAATTTCTTGAATTTCCCTCTGGGATCAATAAAGTATCTATCTATCTATCTATCTTCAAACAAGAAGCCGACGAATGTCCTTATTCAGCACTACAATTTACATGAGCAGGAACTGACAACGAGTACCAGCTGTTCTGCACTGTTTGCTCCATGGGCTTGTCAAATTAAGTCATACAATTTACATTGTCACTTGGAGATTATACATAGCAAGTGTAAATGTAAATCTGTCAAACCGAGCTAGAACTGACTTCCAGCTCTGCCAGAAAAAAACGAAATAATATTTAATCCTTTATAAGGCGTACTATTTGAAGGATAACAATTCTTAAGGAATAAAGAGTCTTTAGCCCCGTAATAGGCCCAGGTCCTGAAGTGTTCGGACCCTCTTAGATCCCACTGCCTATGAAGGGCAGTGGGGGAAGCCTACTCCTAGGATAACAGGACCAAGACTACAGCTACAGTTATCATTTATGTTATCATTTTTATCTACTAAACAACATCTATTGCATTAGGCATGTCGAGTCATGGGGAGATGTTAACTTGCGTTAGTGTATTTGTGTATGTCATGATTGCATCATTATTGCTTCCTTAGTTCATTCTATTTTTTCCTGCTTTGCTACTGGTTTCTACAAGTCCGAACAACGTATGGGGCCCTTTGGCTCAGACCTATGGGCGCATACCTATGACACTCATTGGATGATCAGCATCTGTTATTGGTGGCTGAAAAAGAGCTAATGGAGTTTAAAGCATGGATCCCTGTGAAAAATTTGTTGCGCATTCAACCAAACCAGCTAACGTTTATTCATTTTGCTGATACAATTTTGTATATTTTAGGCTACATTTTATAGCCTACAGACAAAATTTCCAATTACTTATAAAGTGCATAATAAAGTGGGGAAAGGCATTTCAACCTGCTCATGGGCCCTGATGCTACAGGTGGTCATGGGCCCCATGGGTCTACTTTACAGCAATAAAATCATTATAATGCCACACAACACAACTAAGTTCCCTCTCGACTGATGTGAACAATCGGCCAGGCTTTTGTAGGCATGGAAAGAGGTCGTCATATGGCTTACAGTCAGCATAACCGATCACTAATGTTGCTGTGTTCCAGATCACAGTGTTCAAAAACTCTATACCTTTGTTTTTAATTAAGGTGCACACACGTCTCACAACAGTGATTATTGTCTCTGTGCCCCTCATTATTTCTCTCTTCTTGTATTGTCTTCCAGGAACAGACACCATAGTAGGTCAGATTTGGTCTGGAATTTAGGCTGTAAATATGTTTTCACTTCAGCTAATCTTACAAGCCAAGTCACATCATAACATTTCCCTTTTACCTTTAAACTGAAAAGAAAATGTTCTTATGGAGAATGTTATCGTTCTTTATTCTGTCCTTTATTGTTGGCTGAAAAGCTTTTAGTAATGTATTATGTCACATTTCATGTAATGGCTATATTCAAAATAGTCTACGCCATATGGCTCCCATACTGATTGTACCCAAAAGTGGTATGTACCTGACAATGACACCACTAACATTATTGCCTGCTTTGTAGTTCAATAGCCCAAGATTTAATCTCTTATGTTTGAATGAAAGAAATAATTTGCTCTGCTGCTGCTTTCTCTGGTGGTCTTACTTTGTCTTTTTAATAAAGTTACTGCTTAGATAATATGGTTAAAACAGTAACTTAATAAAGTTGGTTTCAACCAAACATTCCAGACAGCATCTGCTTTCAGGCTCATAAGCAGAGTCACACTGCTTATTATTCGGTCAAATTAGCTCATGTGGCAGCATATTTCAAAATGTTTGCATATGCACATCTTGAAATTATAATTTAATTATGTATTATTAATGTGTGTGTCCATTATTTAATGCATAATATGTATGTGCATTTCTGTAATAAATAGATTGGAAATACACTCATTGTTAAAATATAGGTGCACCCAGAAGACGGTGTCAGGTTGCAAAGCTATTCAGAAGGAAAATAAACTTTTAAACTAAATAAAAATTATTAAAAAAAAAAGAAATAGACTGATATGGGCAATATTTATTGAGTCACACCAGGCCTTCTGTACATGTGACATGTGACAACAAGGCGTTTATCTTGGCGCTGATCACGGTGCCTTCACACACAGATTCGTTGGTTGTCTCTACCAAGACAAAAGCGGGACTCGTCACTGAAGATGACCCGCTGCAATTCTGAGTCACTCCATGACAGTCTGGCATGACACCATTGCAGTCTTTGCTGACGTTGATGTGGTGTTAAGGACAGTCATTGTAATGGTCTGTGTCTATGTAGTCATGCAGTCGTCTGCCAATGGTGCTGGCACCAACAGGATGACTCATGGACTCATGACATATGTATGTAAGTTCATATGTAACCCTGTTTGCAGTTGCATTTCCAATGACAGTAAGGCACTCCTGTCAATCAAACACTATGGGTAGAATGTGGGGTGCACTTTTTAGTGCAGTATGGTTTAAGAGGAAATGATGAAAAGGTCTAAACTTTGGCAGTACTGAAGAATTAGCAAGTGCTGCTAGTGACATTCACTTGCCAACCAGGCTGAGAGGAATTCTGTCCAAAGAGATTCCTGACCGACTAGGAGAGTTTGTGACAGCATGAGCTCTAACACTGTGACTGTAGCGGTTGGTGTAGCTCAGCAGATAACACCACTACCCGCCAAGTAGCCACCACCACACGTGGGAGACTGGGGTTTGAATCCCAGACTGAGTGACTATGCTGTTCTACACCAATAAGAGTCCCTGGGCAAGACTCCTAACACTACATTGACCTGCTTGTAATATGATTAACCTTGTAAGTCGCTCTGGGTAAGAGCGTCAGCTAAATGCCGTAAATGTAAATGACTGATGGTTTGTTGGAGGACTTGAACGGCCAGTGATGAATATTCTTATTAAGGAGGCGCAGGGTCTCTGTGGTTTAGCTCAATGACTGACTAATCTTCCATTCTGTTTTTCAAAACTCATTGGGCATGACTCTTGACCAAAATTGATTTACACATGTTGCTAAAGAACTGACTGGTAAAAGTTAAAAGGGGACTTGTAGCTATTGGTAAGCAATGATTGAAGAAGGGGAAGATTTTAAGATCCGTCTGATTGGCCTCTTTCCTGCAGTATAGCACATGAATTTTGTCATATGCTGGAAAGTGTATAAGTATAGCTACTATGAAGGTTTTCTGAGGGATGTATTTTAACAATGCATCATGGGGGAAGGTATGGCTTTTCTTGCAATCAAGTGAAACCCAAATGTGAGCCAATCACTAAAAATGCATGTTGCAAGGAGTGAAGTCAGTGGGAAAAGAGTTTCTTCTCCCTTTTTTAAGCATTTTGTATCTTTGAGTTCCATTTTCGTACATTTGGCTAGTTAATTTGGCTGGTTCTAACCTTAAAGGTTGCCAGGTTCTAGCTTTAAAGTCAGCTACCTCCTATACAGCTGCCAGGGGACACTGACTGGTCATGTAAAGTTCAGGCCTGATGACAGGATTAACTTTAATTAGGCAAGGGGACAAAAGAAATGACTGAGGAGGCATGACTCGCCGTACCTAATGAACTGCAGACAATAGGCTTCTCTGTTTGTAATGACTTTTCACACATGACTGTTGATTTCACTTCAACATTAATATTACAACACAAAACTGTAGAATCTGTAGAAAACTGTAGAAATATACAGCTAAAGAAATATTAAACTAAAAGTATTTACTTTAATGAACAGCAGTGCAACACTAGCCACACAGAAACCAAATAAAACTGTTTGCTGTACTAAAAGCAATAAACTCACAAACAGAAGGGACACAATGTGCTGCTGGTGCTCTGACACAGCTCTCCTGCTTTGTTACATTTCCTTTCCTTTTTAAATGTCACTTGAGTGTTATGGCTCCCTGTTTAATTGATGCAAAGCACATAGACAATAAAAAACAAGCAAGTCTTTGTCCTTCCATAACTCAAAAGAATTGCAGCTGTCTTAATTTAGATTTGGTTCTTCTAAGCAGTTTCTCCTTCTATTTCTTTTGGTGACATTTTGCTGTTAGGTCTCATTCAAATGTTGGGAATCAGTTAGCTGTGGGATCGTGGTGTGCAACGGACTCTGTCAGAAAACTCCATATGCTAAGTTGAGATTTAGTGCTGCCTGTACACTAAGCTTCACTATTAAGCTTCACTTTACCAAAACACTACAAGGTATGCACGTTCATTTCTCAGATTGCTCTATTTGTTTAGTGAATTACACATTAAGCAAAGTCTAGGGTTGCTTACTGTCATGATGTGAGTGCTTTGCAGCATTTGTGCTGGTTGGGACTCTACGCTCCAGGCTGTTAGGCAGCCTTTGAAAGAATCAGCTATGTAGCGCTCTGCTGCTGGTTGCGCTGCCTCCAGTGGTTGTAGCAGAGCAGCCACACACTCCTGGGAGTTGTGCAACCTACGAAGAAGGGACTTGCTGCTCCTTAGGTTGACATACGTGTCGCTTGCGTTTGATTGTGTCGAGTTTTGTGTGAGTTGGTAGCTGAGGGCTAGAGGAGTCCTCTGCCTGCTTTAGCCTATGATGTATGTGCATTTCTGCTTGCTTTTGAATAAAAAACACTTCTCATGGTGGATATCTTGGGTATTCCGTGTGTTCATCTACGCCAACACCACAATATTTTAGAAGTTGAATAGTCATTGAGTAAAACTGCCATTGTCAAAAAACTAATATATAAGTACAATATAAAATTTCATCTGGGTAAATTAGTGTCCTTGTGGCACTGATAAAGGACTGAAGGATGCAACAAATTACCTATCATCTCTGACTTTCTACATCTACATCTACAAGATGGATCAACAAGGTTGGAGTATCTAATAGAGTGGACAGTGAGTGGACACAGCGTGCATAAAATCCAGCAGCACTGCTGTGTCTGATGCACATGTACCAGTGTAACATGTACTAACGCACCACCATCCTGTCACTGTCATTGCAGTGCTGAGAATGACCCACCACCCAAATAATATATGCTCTGTGGTGGTCCTGTGAGTGTCCTGATCACTGACAGGGTGAAAGGGGGCTTACAAAGTATACAGACAAACAGATGGACTACATTCCATAATTGTAGAACTACAAAGTGCTCCTATATGGCAAATGGATAATGAGTGCAGATACAAGGAGGCAGTTTTAATGTTATGGCTGTGAAATGGTTATCCACAGTGGATTAGATTAATCTTTTAACAGGGATTTAAGGTGCTCAGTCATTTTGTCCCTTGAACTCTCTTTGGTCTGCAAACGCATTCTCATTTCTCTCTACCCAGCAGCATGCGCACACAATCTATCTGTAGTACCTGTAGTCTTTTTATTTTTATTTTCATCTCACTTTGAGTTTGAAAAGTTGGTGAATATGATCCTGAATGAAACAGCTGGATAATGAGCACGATGTGCATGCAATCTGGGATAAAACATACCACATAATTTATAAGGTTCAGGGTTTGTTACAAAATATCGAGGCCATAGCCACGGAAGCTGGAAATCTGTGGTAATCCATAGTTATAAACAGACCATACCTAATAAAGAACATAAGCAACCATCTCCAGTGGCCCAGTTGTACCACTTGTGAGTTATTACTGTACCATTATGGTGTCTGGCAAAAATAACAGACAAATTATGGACATATACAACTGGAGCCAAAAAATGAAAAAATAAAGATACCACAAGGAGTTTTGTTTTTGTGGTGTTGACGTGCCCTTTGCTTTAATACTGGATCTGAGACTTTGACCAGCTTTCTGTTTCAGCTGTAGATCAAACAGCCTAGGTTAACTCATTTTACAATAGTCGTCGAACTTTCTCTATTAATGCAGGCATCCTAGACTAATCCTTGTGTATATGCACATGGAGCATGATGTTTATATTAAACGACCAATCTAACAAAGTAAACAACAATCCTACTACCTACGTTTGTAGAAAGCAAAGCATTTATGACGGTAAAAAGCCACTAGGGTTGGATTCAACCACATTCCACTTAGATGGGCAAGAAACACTGTATCGTGAGACAGACCCCTGGATTGAGAAAGGTTTTCTGTGATTTAACTTTTAATTTAAATAACTAATTAAACAAACAATAGAACCCAATCATCTGCACTACAAAGTTAGCCAGTTATGAATGTAGACCTAAATACAGTAGGTTAGACATATTCAGGCAGCCATTGCTATCAGTTTGCCTGTAATTTTTCAGTACTCTAATTTTACAGCCCTAAAAAACTGCTTAGGGACCCCAAAATCTAGAACTGGCAGTGCTTGAATTATTCTAGGCTGGCTTGAATTACTCTAAGCCCCTAGGCTTCATTCTGTAGGAGATTTTTTAATAAACAGTGCATAGATATACATGAGTAAAAAAGTGGCATCTTTCTCAGTGTAGATCCACACTGATAAAGCTTTGCTGTAAAAGGAATTCTGAACTGAGTGTGTCTCTGTTTTCCTCATGAAAATCCCATGCTCTCCCTCTGCTGTCCCCCTGCTAGGTTAATAGCACACTGAACTATAATGACCTTGTGTATGTTGTGCAAAGCAGCACCATCAGCCAAAGCAAATAGCCCAGGCCGGGATAATTAGTCTAAAATACCATGTTTTCCCAGATTTGCAGGCCCCTGCTATGATTTAATAGAATCTCGCTGCAAATGGCTGTATTAGCATGACATGGCCACAAGCTCTTGTTGCTCCACACTGGCAAGCAACATTATTCAGTCAGCCAACACAGCAGTGCGTCACACTGCACTCGCGAGCTCGAGTATGTGGAGCCAATACTGCGTGTGAGTTTCTGTGGCAGTGTTAGCAGGCCTGTTGGAGTCTGAAGCTAGGACTTGTGTGTGTTTGTGTATGTGTGTGTGTGTTTGTCTGTGTGTGTGTGTATGTGTGGATGCCCTCATGAATGTTTATGAGTGTATGTGTATACTTGAGATGCTAATGTGTATGATAATTTGAATTTGATTGGCCTGTGTCTCTACGTTTAGTGTCTAATAGCTTTAGACATAAAATAAAACAACGGTAAATTACTTTTTCATTTTGTCCTCTACAAATGACTGATGCATGATGATATGCCATCATATGACTGATAGTGCTAATATGTTTTATATAAAAAGAAACTTTCTAAAAAAAATTTATGAACAGTCTTATTATGAATAGTCTGGCAGCGTAAAGTGTGATTGTGACATTTTGTGCATTGATGAAAAGAGAGAATTGCAGTTTATATGCATATGTATATAAGCTTGGTTTAGCAAATTACTAACACCACTTATTGCTGACATATATATATATATATATCTGTTGCTGAAAATAACCACATTGCGGACTGTGAAGAGGTTACCAGTGTTATTGGTGGAATTTACAGTGTTGTGCTGTGAGATACTGAGGAAAAATCTCCACAGGCAGGTTGGTACTGCACCAGAGGGGGCTCCCAAGATTAATGAATCTCATAGAAACCGAGCCGACCTGCAAGCTCTATTCCCTTCCTCGGTGAAACAGATCTTGAAGAATGGCGGAGTGGCCATATAAGATGCAGTTATTATATGCACCAGCCTAGAGGGCACTTGTACTGTCTAAAGGCAAAAGGGAAAGGATATCTGGGATGTGGATATCTGTGCCTGCACTCAGGTCACGGTTCCGTTTGATTCATGTTACTGGGCATATGATATTTTTAACAAAATTCTGATTCATAAGAAATATGAAAACGTAGAAATAAAGAATTATGTTGTTGCACAATATGCTAATGATACTACAGCAGGGAGGCAGGAGGAGTGCTGGAGTATATGTGTGTTTTTGGGGGAGTCAGGTTTGTGCAACCTTGTGGGGACCAAAGCCTGTACATATACTCACATCATTACATTTTGACGTTAGCGTAATGTTACAGTTAGGTAACAGTAACAGTTACAGTTACAGAGTAGTGGTAGTTCTGGTCAAAGGGCACCTATTATGCTTTTCCGGTTTATACCTTTGGGTGGCGCAGTGGATAGGGCTGCTGCCTCACAGCAGGAAGGGCCAGGGTTTAAATTTTTGGCCAGGGTCCTTTCTGTGTGGAGTTTGCATGTACTCCCTGTGTCTGCATGGGTTTCCTTCCGCAGCCCAAAGTGAGGTGAGCTGGAGATGCTAAACTGCCCTCCTAGGTGCCCTGCGATGGATTGGTGGCCTGCCTAGGATGTTCCTGTATTCTGTCCAGTGAGTGCTAAGACAGGCACCAGCACTCCTCTCAACCCAGAATGATTTAGCAGTTTAAAAGATGAGTGAGCTTTTCCTTTTCCAAGGGAAATGGGTCCCATTTAGGGTTTGGCTAAGTCTCCAGGAAATGTCTAATTGATGGCCCCACAATTCGCAGACACAAGATTGTGTGTGCATGTGTGTGTGGATGCCGGAATGTGTGTCTGTGTATACATATATTGCTATACTTGACCATGTATTGAACCTTGCATTTGTTTGTTTGTTTGTGTATTCATTAATAACTGCATTTACCGGTGTATTTGTATTAATGCGCTTATGAGGACAAGACGTGCACACAAGTATAGTAATGTGTGTGTGTGTGTGTGTAATGTGTGTGTATGTATGTGCATGTATGCTGGTGCATCAGGGGAATAAAGGCCCATTAAGAAAATGGATAAAAATCTCAGTGGTGCTTTCCAGCTGACTGACGTCAGTGCTGCCGTCACACACGCAGGGCCCAGAGAGTGATTCCCATGAGACCTTGGAAAAGGGGAAAAGGTCTAATAATTACCCTGCATCATCTAACTGGAGCTCCTCATCTCTGTCTCTGCCTTCTTCTCTTGCTCATTCTCTTGTTCCCTCTCTCTCTCTTCCTCTCATTCTCTTTTTTCTCTTTTTCTTTCCTCTCTCATTTCTTTGAGTCCGTACTTGCAGTGTCCCTCTCTCTATTTCATTTTTATTTCACACTCTTCAGTTTTGTACTGTGTGTGTATCTGTGTGCCTGTGTGTGCATGCATGTGTGAGAGAGAAAGAGAGAGAAAGAAAGAAAGAGAGAGAGAGAGAGAGAGAGAGAGAGAGAGAGAGAGAGAGAGAGAGAGAGAGAGAGAGAGAGAGAGAGAGAAAGGTTGTGTGCTCTTTGTTTCCCTTTTTTGCTTGACATTGCATCTCCATGGCAACCTGCTATGGACAAACCTTGTCAAGGGTGTGTGATTTGTGATGCTCTGACACCATCCACGTTACACCACATGCTTGAGCTGACACGTTCATCCCACACACACATACACACACGCAGAGTGACAAGCAAACATACAGATAGAGCTGCTCTCTGTGCCTTAGACGACCATGTATGACTTCTTCCTCAGTGTGAATTTCAGGTGAACACAGTTTTGTCATTTGAGCAGAGCAGTCAACAGCAAGAGGTCTTCTTTAAGCATTCTGTTCTGGGGTCCTATGCTGATTTTATGCTGGCACCATTACAACATGACAATAAACTTACCTTCACATTCCTCTGGGAAAATAAAAGTTGAATTATTGAGGACGTATATAACTGTGCATATTTTACATCGTCTTCGTATTCTTAGTTTTAAGTGTACCTCATTGTATTTATACTTATTGTTCGTTTGATCAGCTCTATGTACCATACTACTGCACTATAGTTCTACAATTACAGACTGTAGTTCATCTTTTTCTCTGCAATTTTGTTAATGTCCTTTCACCCTATTCTTCAATGGTCAGGACACAAAAAACCACAGAGCATGCATTATGTGGGTGGTGGATCATGCTCAGCACTGCAGTAACACTGGAAAACTGGTGGTGTGTTAGTGTGTGTTGTGGATCAGACACAGCAGTCCTCCTGAAGTTTATGCACACTCCATTAGACACTCCTACCCTGCTTGTAGATGTAAAGTCAGAGACGATAGCTCATCTGTTGCTGCACAGTTTGATCATCCTCTAGTCCTTCATCAGTGGTCACAGCATGCTGCCCACAGGATACAGTTGGTTGGATAGTTTTAGTTGGTGGAGGATTCTCAGTCTGGTCGTGACACTGAAGTGTTTAAACACTCCAGCAGCACTGATGTGTCGCTCTACTCATACCAGCTCAACACACACTAACACACCACCACTACGTCTTTGTCATTACACTGATGAGAGTGATGCATTAACAAAATAATACTTGCTTTATGGGGGTCCGGAATATTGAAGATCAGTCTGAAAAGGACTTACAAAGTATGGAGATAATCAGATAGACTTTAGTCTGTAATTGTAGAGCTACAAAGTACATCTAAATGGTAAGCTGAGCTAATAAAATGGACACTGAGTGTAGATACATGAAGGTGTTCCTAATAAAGTGCTCGGTGAGCATGAAACAGCACACTCTACTGTTTACAAATATAAATGCGTTATAAATGCTATAAATGATAAAATTGTAGAGCCAACTGACCAACATTCAACCAATCACTGCTTATAAATCGTGTCAGAACATGTCAGACAAGAGAAAAAGCTCTGGCAAGGCTGTAGTAAGAAACAACGGCAGCAGTAATTTAGAGATGTGAAAAGTGTTACTTAGGAAGGGTCTTACTGGGTCACACAGGGTCCTGATTATCTGGTTAGTGGTACTGTATATATTTAATTCCTGAAGCTAAAGCTAACACTAAACTAGGCTCTAGATTCTCCCACCCCAATGGCCCTACAACATCCAACCCAAATGTCATTTAAACTCTAGTTTACTGTACTTGCTGGCACACAACAATTATCAACAATGATAAGATGGTAACATCATAAGCAAGCTAATGGCTTGTCGAAAGTTAGTTTGATTAATTTACTGTTCGCTAAAAAATATGAGCAAAGATACATAATATGCACTCATGTGTCCTTTGTATTAATAATATGATGCTGAAAAAGATGCAATACACATAACATCATTAACAGAATTCTCTTTTATTAAACACAGTAGCAGGAGAGGACTACCGATCAGAGCTGGCTGTATTGGCCAAGACAACAGACAGGTCACTTCAGCATAGACTTCCACTTGACAATAGGTATTAACAATGGTTTGCATACATGACAAGGATGGCAGCGACATATCTCTACCAATATTTGAGGGGAACTTAATCTCATTCTTTTAAAGCATATTTGATCATTTGGACATGCCCACTAGAGGCTATGTCTCCAAGATGACGTTTAGGCATGCTAGCATGATTTGGTTAAAATGGAGGGGGCTACCTGGCGGATTGCGTCACAGCATGCACTTACAGCCAGACACGGGGGAGGCGAGAGCTGCAAGAGTGGCAAGTTATCAGGGCTGTCTGTTCACATACCATCAAGATTTTTTATACCACCCAGTGTGTAAGTAATAGGCAGTGAACTAACTTTCTAGGAGCCACATTGACTGAAAACATGAAAACATTTACAGCACTGGCAAACGTTCATATCCAGAGCGACTTGCAATTTACACAGGTTAGGAGTTTGCCCATTGGTTTTATTGATATAATGCAGGGTGGCTCTCCAGGTTGGTAATCTACAGCACGTAAGACAGCAAAGTTAACCTGTACACTATACCAACCACATGAAGACCTGCTAACTAGGTAACATCACCAGAAAGGCTGTTAATGGACTTGTAGTCTTGCAGGACTTCTCACCTCATTGCAGGACAATGAACCCAAGGCCAAAGCAGAATCTGTAGCACTATTTGATAACTGGGGTCCACAGGCATCATTTAGCCAACCTGAACAACCAAGAGCAAATCGGCCAGGAAGAATGGTACAATCTGTGTAGGTGTAATTTGCAATCCAGGCAAATCAGATTTTTAAGAGTGCTGAATATTGAATATCGGAAAGCATCTGGAAGATTACAACTGCATGTAGACTGCTATAAATCTCACAGGTATGGCGTTAAGGGCACTCATATGACTGAAATCATTGCACATGCAAGAAACTGAACCCAAACACAAGACCAAAGCAGAATCTGTGGCAGTATTTGATAATTGGGGTCCACAGGCATCAGTCAGCCAACCTGAACAACCAGGAGCAAATCTACCAGGAAGAATGGTACGGTCTGTGTAGGTATAATTTGAAATCCAGGCAAATCTGATTTTCAAAAGTGCTGAATATTAGATATAAAGTAACATCTGCTTGTAGACTGCTATAAATCTCACAGTTATGGCGTTTAAGGCACTCATATGACTGAAATCATTGCACAGGCAAGCTGTTTTTTCTCTCCTCTTTGATCAAAAGAGGGAGACATCATAAAAAGACATGCCGCAAAATAACATCTTCCTCTGTTGTGGAGGGGAGGCGGCAAATAAAAGCTATATTTTCACCCCCCTGGTCAAAGAGAGAGTATGCTGTTTATTCAGTTTTACTATATTACTTATGTTACTCATGTTGTCTGTTTCCTTGTCTCTGAAGCTTTTTGTTCACACTTTTTGTTTGCAGCTCCAGTGATGTCTGAAATTCTATTGGTATTGGTACCATTGGTATAAATACTACTATAATGTAGGTGCAAGTGTTTACTGATATGCACAGTAATTCTGAGTCTGAGTTAAGTCTTCAGTCTCTGAGGTCTGAGTTAAATGTCAAGTCTTTGGGTGTGAGACTGAGTAGAGTAGTGGGTCTTTGAGGTCTCAAGTCTCTAGCTGTGTTTAAGTTGAGTCCTGGGTCTCTGAGGTTTGGGTCTGGGTCAAATCTTGAATCTCTGGGTGTGTGTATGTTATGTGTATGTGTGTTAATTCTGTAAACTACAAGTCTGAGTCAGGTTTTTGTGGTGGTAGCCCGACCTCCAGGCTGCAGTTATAATGACTCATAGTTTCTGTAACTAACTCCAGGGCCAAAGTTTAACTTTCTGGTTGCTCTGACTTAATACTTATGTTTTGCCACTTGCCAATGAAAATATGAGAAAGCCAACAAGAAAAAGAAAGCCGTTTGTATAGCTGCAGTGACTACAGCAGACTATTTGACTGTCTTTGTATGAAGGAATTGTTTTCATAGATCTCACCTGTTCCCCTTTCACCCCCATTGCTAATTTAAGTTCATGCATGATAATGTAAGAAATAAGAAGATTGAACACTCCAGTAGACAGTATTGTACTTGCATCAAGACTGAGACCAGATTTAAGACAAAATCTCTCTCCCATGACATTATTTTTAATCAGTCATGTTTTAGTTTTAATGTACAGAAGAGACGTAAGTTTTTCCTGAGAGCAGCCAAGTGCAAATAATTGGTAACTGAACTCATTAAGAGCATCATCAGAATAAATCAGTACATAGAATAAAATCAGCACTCTGAATGGCTAAAAGGGGAAGAACTACTCTCTTTGTTCAGTATTTAATTAAAGAGTAAGTTCAAGATGAAGAAGACGGAGGATTGATTACAGCTCTACCAGTATCACAGAGCTCAGAATTTTTGTGAATTTAGTGAATTATAGACATATATTTCTGCAAATGCCCAACTTGATATCACATTCATGAGAAGGGCTTTGAATTTTTTCTCTGTCTCATTACCTCCATACAGATGACGCTGGTAAGAACATAGTGTGTATGTGGTTACCTTGTCCTTTAGTCTGAAATGATTCTGAAGGAGATGTCTTTCATCACTGGAAAATAAATTCAAGGGAGATTGGATCTGACAAAGTAGCGTAACAGATGTGTGTTACGCTCCCTGCATGGGTGCTCTCGTGCTTTAAACTCACTCTCTCCTCAGATGTTTATCAAAGTCTCTGCTTTGGACTACCTACTGAGCACAGAACACAGGACTGTCACCTGAAGCTGTAGTGTTTCTTTCTTTCGCTTTACTTCTTTCTGTTATCCTCTTTCATCTGTATCTCTCCTATCGTCTCACCACCTCCACTCACATACAAGTACACACACACACACATGCACACACACACATAATCAGTGGCACACACACACACACGCACACTCATGTGTGCCATGGAATTTAATTTTTCATGAGATGAGACTTGTTTGTGTTTCCTGCTTATTTTCATCTGACCCCCATCTGTGCTCTGTTCTGCCTCTCCATTTCCCTTATCCACTCATGTGCCACACACACACACACACACACACACACACACACACAAACACACACACAGATGATAAACATAAAGCATCTTCACTCCTGCCTATACAGTCCCACCAGAACACATGCAGATTAGAGTTACTTGTTTGTTTTCATGCAGTTTTATGTAGGATTATGCATGTGATTTTTATGTGTTATATTCACATAGGTTAAAATGCGTTGAGGTTCTGCAGGGCCTGGGACCCCCTAATTAACTTCTTTGACCCTTGAAAGGCTCAAAATCTGAATAACTGTTATACTGTTAGTTAGAGAAACTCAGGTTCAACTGCTTCATCCACAATCAGTAAACTTCAACAGTCTAAAAACTTTAATACAAAGGCCTGTGTTTCTGTTAAGAAAAAATAGAACAAAGTTTCTGTTAGAAAAATGTGACCATGATGCAGAAGAGCAGCTGTTCCTCAGGAGGTTGGAAATGTAAATGTTCAGATTGTGAGCAAGAACAATCTGTCCGCGACTACACAGAGAGATATTACAGTAGGAGTGCAGTGCAATAAACCCTCATCACAATGAATAAAACAGAACAGAACATGCCTTAACATAAGCAGGGGAAGCAGCTTTCTACATTCAGTTTCCATTTAAAGATCAACAGTTTGGTGAATATATTGGATTATGTATGTGTATAACTGCAAATACCTACCTAACTGCACATGCATGAGAAAGGTTTACACTACCTCCATACAGATACACACTGCTTTCCACGGCTCTGTATGGAAAAAGTGATAAAGTTGGATAAGTGTCTATCGGACCAGACAGTTCAGCAACTCTATTATCATTTGGTGAGCATTTTGCTGTAATGGTTTGGAAGAACTATGAACAAACTCCCCCCAGTACTGTTTTAAAGGCATGAATTAACCACCACTACTAAGTGTATTATATAAAACCATTAATCTTATCAACAGGCGTGCTTGGGCTTTTTAAAACGGCATATATCATTAGAAGATGTGTATGGCATAGGCTTAAGTGATGAAAATGCGCCACCCTATTATGTATTAATATGTTAAGAATTTAAATTCAGCAAATAAACATTAATTTAGCATTAGAATATGCAGCGTATTATCTACATGTATCTACATATCTATATATATATATATATATATACAGTGGGGTGCGAAAGTTTCGAAAGTTTGGGCAGCGTTGTTAATTTTCCTGATTTACCTTTATAAAGCATTGATTGTTTGGATGAAAAAATTCCGTTAAATATATCATATAGGGGACAAACACAGTGATATTTGACAAGTGAAATAAAGTTTATATGAATTACAGAAAGTGTATATAATAATTGTCTAAACAAAAGTAGGCAGGTACATAAATTTGGGCACCAAAAAAAAACAAACCTTTAGTAGATCCTCCTTTCGCAGAAATAACAGCCTCTAAACGCTTCCTATAGCTTCTAATGAGAGTCTGGATTGTGGCTGAAGGTATTTTAGACATTCTTCTTTACAAAACATCAGGTTTGGTGGTTTCCAAACATGGACAGCTCTCTTTAAGTGACACCACAGATTTTCAATAATATTCAGGTCTGGGGACTGAGATGGCCATTCCAGAACGTTGTACTTGTTCCTCTGCATGAATGCATTAGTAGATTTTGAGCAGTGTTTAGGGTCGTTGTCTTGTAGGAAGATCCAGCCCCGGTGCAGCTTCAGCTTTGTCACTGATTCCTGGACATTGGTCTCCGGAATCTGCTGATATTGATTGGAATCCATGCGTCCCTCAACTTTAACAAGATTCCCAGTCCCTGTACTGGCCACACAGCCCCACAGCATGATGGAACCACCAACAAATTTTACTATTGGTAGCAGGTGTTTTTCTTGGAGTGCTGTGTTCTTTTCCTCCATGCATAACGGCCCTTGTTATGCCCAAATAACGCAGCACCTTATTCCAAAATGAAGCTGGCTTGTCCAAATGTGCTTTAGCATACCTCAAGCGGCTCTGTTTGTGATGTGGGCGGAGAAAAGGCTTCCTCTGCATCACTCTCCCATACAGCATCTCCATGTGTAAAGTACGCCGAATAGTTGAACGACGCACAGTGACTTCATCAGCAGCAAGATTATGTTGTAGGTCTTTGGTGCTGGTCTGTGGGTTGACTCTGACTGTTCTCAACATCCTTCGCTTCTGTTTATTCAAGATTTTTCTTGGTCTGCCACGTTGAGCCTTGACTTGAACTGTGCCTGTGGTCTTCCATTTTCTCACAATGTTTCTCACTGTGGAGACTAAAAGCTGAAATCTCTGAGATAGCTTTCTGTATCCTTCCCCTAAACCATGACGGTGAACAATCTTTGTTTTCAGGTCATTTGAAAGTTGTTTTGAGACTCCCATGCCCAAGATGCAAAGAGGAGAAAAACTTTTCTATTCTAACAATTGCCCCCCTTAAATACCCTTTCTCATAATTGGAGTCACCTGTGTATGGAGGTCAAGAGTCACTGAACTTACTAAATCAAATTTGAGTTCCAATAATTAGTTCTAAAGGTTTTGAAATCAATAAAATGACAACAGTGCCCAAATTTATGCACCAGCCTACTTTTGTTTAACCAATTATTGCACACTTTCTGTAAATCATATAAACTTCATTTCACTTCTCAAATATCACTGTGTTTGTCCCCTATATGATATATTTAACGGAATTTTTTTAACCAAACAATCAATGCTTTATAAAGGTAAATCCAGAAAATTAACAACGCTGCCCAAACTTTCGCACCCCACTGTAAATATATATATATATATTTACACATTACCATCACTAGGTATGTGATATATATATATATATATATATATATATATATATATATATATATATATATATATATATATATATATATATATACCTAGTGAGGGAAATATATAAAAACCTCACACACTAACACGCCCCAGTGTTTGGACCCCAGAAGTTTCCATAACAATATCCCTGCTTATTCTGTCAACTCTTGAAATGCATTTAAAAAGATATTAATGCCGTCTTTGCGAGTAGTGGTGAGTAATGTGTGTCATTTGGCAGAAGCCAGTAGCATTTGACACTGAGCTGGGTAAAATGCACCAATAATCAAATCTAGCTAACCACGGAGGCAGGGGTTATGTCACTCATTTTGATTTCATGGTGCTTTCCCACCTTTGCCCCTTCATTCTCTCCTCCACATTGATCTCCACAATGTCTTAAGGGGATATCCCAAATGTCCACTGCTCATATATCTACCCTTTCCTGCAACCTTCCACATGCCTTCTACAGCACCAGCAACTCCTCCCCTCTCAAGAGGCTTCGACTCTTATTGACTTCAATAACAGGTAAATCAGATTACTGCTCATTTGCTGGGCTGCGCCTGGGCTTTTGACTGACGGGCAGGCCCTGACCACTTCTCTACTACTGCCCTCCCCCCAGCATCCTCCTCCTGGGCCCCTCTTATTGGTTTTTACACTTGGTCTAAAGTGAAGATTAAATGGTGTGAGAGTGTGTGTGGCAGACAGCGAGTGAGCAAGAGCAAGGAATCTCAACCATTTCATTAGGGCTACTTCATCTCAGGCTAAGTGTGAATGAACCACCTGATGCTCAGTTTCCTAACAGGATATAAAAGCCCTATATTGTTCTCTGCACAATCTCTCTCTCTCTCTCTCTCTCTCTCTCTCTCTCTCTCTCTCTCTCTCTCTCTCTCTCTCTCTCTATCTATCTATCTATCTATCTATCTATCTATCTATCTATCTATCTATCTATCTATCTATCTATCTATCTATCTATCTATCTATCTATCTCAATCAATTCTGCAAGTATGGCTACATTTAGTTACTGTAGTGCCAAGGCATTATTAAAAAAACAAAAAAATTAAACCTTTAAAGCTACACATAAACAAAAGCATGTCACATGTAGCTTTTCATTTGGTTTTGTAGCTAAACAAGGGTACATTTTCCGAATTAGATTTAGTACAAAGGTGTTGTTCTTAATCTTTAACAAACATTGGATTCAATCATATTGATAGACAGTACAATACCTGTGTTTAGAAAGAGATAATGTACCATATAGTATGTCAGTCATGTGTAGTGCTGTTTGAATTCTCAATGATTTCAGGTGTTCTATAGTTGTATCAGCAAGTAGCAAGGGCTATGTAGCAAACAGGAAATTAATGACTTTCCTCAGCTATCTGAAACCGTCTTTGTGTGCATACCATGTTGTTGTATTTTGGTATTTTTTTTACCAGGTGATACAGCAGAGCATGGTGTGGTTACAAATCTAACCCAGACCTATTCATACCCTGGGGAATGTACCTGTGTTTATTTCACACAATATAATAGAACAATGAAGGTAGGCAAAATCCTCTAAGGTCTGTGTTACATAGTGAAATATAACTGTAATACACAGTAAATAGTAATGGATAAATTACTTAAATGTCTGAGTTTTTGATAGATCCGGTTTATTTAGTAAACACACTGATGGAAAATGAATATACATGACTTGATAGTCAAACAACATGGAAAAATGTGTGAGCTAAAACCACTTGAAAGTCAAACGTTTCTGCATTAAACATTGCTTTATTGTGATATTTTCATTATCAGATTACGAAAAAGTTAATAAAATTACTGAAATGTACAATAATGGTCCTCCTTAAATAAAAGTCCTTAGTTCATTGTCAACAATATTACTGGTGGCAGAATAATACATTTTAACTAAGATCATTTATTAACAATGCATGCATTATGCCATATTAATGCTGGTGCTGTTTATAAAAGTAATAAGCCACACTGGCTGTGCTTTACACTGATTTCACAAAATCACCTGTAACCTCTGATGACATCACAGTAACTCACTGCCTCTCATTAGTCTATTTCAGATGCTATTTCTTCCTATTCCTCTCCCTCTGTATCTCTCTGCTCTAGTAATCTGAGAAAGATCCATGGCACTCCAAACCGGGCCAACTAGCAGGCTATTCAATTCTCCCATTGCATGAATATTTGATTCCCTCGCTCCGAGTCCCCTTCCCTTTGGCTCTTATCATGAATCTTTTCCATTTATATTGTGGTTTAAAACACCAGTATTGCTGCTAAGTATCATTTCTGATGGTTGTGTGAGGCATGTGGTCTGCAGTTATGTAATTGTGGGTGTGCCCTTGTATGGGGCTGTTCTTCTGCGGAGGCTGCAAGCTCCATTCAGCTTCTGAGGGCTTCCATGTGTGGCTGGGCTGGGGTAAACCTCTCAGTGTGTGTGTGTGTGTGTCCGCAAATGTGTGCATTAATGTTTGTGCATGCGTAAGTGCGTGCGTGTGTGGTTGGGGGTGGGGGGGGTTAGTGTCCGGGTATTAGTCACAGTGTGTGGGAAGCTCTAAGAGTAGGCGGTCATGGTGACATTAGCATGATTACCGTGCTCATTACCAGCCCAGCACAGTAAGTCTCTCTCTCTCTTTCCGTCCTTCCCTCCCTCCCTCTCTTTTCCTCTGTGTCCCTCTTACTCTTACTCTCTCATCTTGTCTTAGTGTCTGTCCCTCTGGCCCTCACTTTCTCTTACACTGTTACTCTGTTTTTGCACTGTATCTCTCTCCATCCCTCACTGCTCATTCCTTCTCTTACTCTTTCTAGCATGGTCTTGCCTATACCATTCCTCTTTCCTGATTTACTCTCTCTCCTTCACTTTCTGCCTCTCTTTCTTATATGTCTTTTCCTTCCTCCTTCCATTCTTCCATTACTCTTATTAATTTCTATCTGTTTCTGTCCCTCCCTGCACCACTCACTCTTTTTCACTCTGTCTCTGTCCCTACTATCCCTCACTCTTTCTCACTCAATCTCTTTCCCTCTGTTCCTCGCTCTTATGTTGTCACTTTGCCTCTCTTTCACCCTCTCACTCTCTCACTTACTCTTGCACAGTCAGCAATGACTTTCTCTCTTTCTTGCTCTAACCCCTCCTCTTTCCTAATCTATCTTACTTTCATCTATCCCTCTTCTCTCTCTGTCTTTTTCTTCGTCCTTCTCTCCATCACTCCCTGTTTATCTATCTCATCTCCTACTTTCTCTTATAAATCTGTCCCTCTGTCTCCTTTCTCATTTTCATTTTACTCTCTCTCTATCACAGTAAGGAATGATTCTCTCATTCTCATTCCCTCCCCTCCTCCATCCCTCTGTCCCCTCACAATGTTTCTCCCTCACTCACACACTCTGTCCTCCTTACTCTCTTTTGCTCACTCTGTCTTACTCCCTCCCTCTCTTCCTCCCCCACTCACTCTCTCTCTCTCTCCACCCTTATTCTCTCCAAACATCGCCCCCTTTACTTTGAAATACACGTCAGTTTTTGATTACTCTGTCTTTTGACTATAGACACAAAGGGCGTACTCTCTCCTGCCTCCTGCCCCCCACAGCCGCCTTGGGGTGTGAGGCAAAAGACCCACCAATCACGTGGCCACTATTACTAGAGCAATGACTGAGGAAAAAGTGAAGCATGTTCATTATGGATGATCAGAAGGTGCTTAAGTGACTAATGTTTATCAGAACTGGATTTGAAAAAAGAGAAATGTCTGTGGGGTGGGTTAACAACGTTATCATTACTGTAATGCACACCCTGTGAATTATTGTTTTCAGACGCGCTGATGGCATAAGCGATTACCAGGCCGTGGAAGGTATTGTATCTCATCTGGCTTCTCTGCAGCGCAATGGTGCTGCTGAAGTGGCTTAATTGCTGTGCTCAGGACTCTGTCCGTGTGCTGATGAGCATTCGGCAGTTTAATGCTGCTAGAATCCTTTCTTGTTGTCTTTTTGGACATTTTGGTCATCTGCAGTATGTCTGTACATCAGTGTACACAGACAAACAGGCAAAGACACACCCACCCACACGATCCCAGATATAATCAAGATTCAAGAGTTTATTGTCATATGCACAGGGAAACAAGCAGTTGTCCTATACAATGATATGCTTACTCTGCACTAGCTCCTAGACTTCAAGTACTAACAACGTAATACTATATAATAAGCTATGCACTATACAATCTGAATCCTAATGCAGGTCTGAAAGGAGCAGAACGAATGTACAGTATGCAAATTGGTGCAAATAGCAGTACTGTGCTATAACAGTCAAATGTAGACTCAAGTGTCCAAGTGTCTCAAGTATACTTGTATCATACACATGGTGTACATAATGCAGTATAAAATAACTGTGCAAATGGTTGCATAAATTACCTCAAGCTAAATAGTCCCTTTACCCATCATTCCCCTTAAGTATTTCCTGAGGTTAGCTTTGTTGCAAAGAACTACCCTGAGAGTATTACTAAAGTGAAATTGTCATATTGTTTCTGTGATATGATTCCAGAAGCTTGTACAGTGGGAGCTATGCATGACGGGTGCATCACTTTCTTTTTCATTTTAAAAACGTATGCAGTTGTATGCAAATGTTTTGCCACTTCTGGTAAAATGTCATGGTTTATTAAGGTGAAAATAAGTTGATCTCTACAGAGAACATAATTAGTGAATCATTACTGAATTTATGACATAAGATAAGCATCAAATGTGGCCTCTGAAAAATTCCAATTTAATATTTTGTGTTATTTTGTGTGTATCTGATTAATAATAATAATAATAATAACAATAAGTGACATGAATTAAACAGAAACTGAGCAAATTATTTCAATCAAGAAAATCAACAAAACATTTACTGTACAGCTCCGTTCATCATCCTGGACCTAAATAAAATAACATTTTCAATAACTTCCTATTAAATAATGACTAGGACAAGCACAGCAGAACTCTTTGATCCATTGACACTAGCAGTCTATCACAGTTCAGGAGTTTGGGTTCATTTTTTTCAGTAAAATAAAAGGAAAATAATTGCAGATAAATATATGAATTGATAATGTGAATATCACTTACTTTAGATTTCAACATATTAGTAAGAAGATGTAAAACATTAAAGTGTGTTATCGATGGTCAGTGGAGGAGGACCACACCAAACGTGCCTCTGGGTATCTGGGACAAACTGGGAATTCTTGCTGTTTTCAAATAAAACCTGAAAAAAAAAACATTATTATTATCAAATAATACATAAAACTGTTATTTTTATTGATTTTATTATTATTATTATTATTATTATTATTATTATTATTATTATTATTATTATTATACATGGTCTTCGGGGGCTAATGAGAGCAGTGCTACAAGATGTTTGTTCTATCAAATACAGAGAAAATCATTTTGACAAGTGCATGCAAGTTGTGCTGAATGGCTCCACCTACAGGCCTCAGAGGACCGCCTAATGTGGATTATGAATTTCTATTGGGCAAGTTTGATACTTAGGGAGGGTCTTAAATGATCACCAAAGCTGAAGTATGTTTTTAGCACCAGGCTAAAGATTTGTGGTTTGTTGCTAGGAAAGGAATGCTGGCCAGATAAGAATGATTATTCCTCAGTAATATTTATACTGTGTGCGTGTGCGTGTGTGTGTGTGTGTGTGTGTGTGTGTGTGTGCGTATGCGTGTGTGCATGTGTGTGTGTGTGCGTATGCGTGTGTGTGTGTGTGTGTGGGAAGGAGTTCTTAGGGGCTGGGGGAAGGGGCGTGTACACAGTGCAAACTGTGAAGAAAGGGACCCCAAAACCCTAAAAAACTGCTAACCTAAACAGCCTGAGCTCTTGTATCCACATGATCACATAAACTTATATAAAGAAAAGAACATCACAGATTTATGGTGGACGCTAACACCATTGTCACATTTACATGACTGTAAGCCACTACTGTTCCAGCCAAAAAGCACTGAAAGCACAGGAAGATTTTTTTGCCGCCCACATGTACACACAGAAGCACTCTGCTCCACTGTTTCGCCTGATGGTGAGATCTTAGCTGAGCTGTGCTAGTTCCTTCATACAAACACGTGAGTATGTACAGTATCTCAGCTGTTAGAGTTAATATTCAAACATGTATTTTCCTAATACTAACAATATAGGAATATTTCATAATATAGCATTTGTTGGTTGATGTGGTAATGATGTAGCTACAATGAAATTGTCTAGTTGGCAGTTTGATGTCTCTATGACTTGAAAGTGATTCAAAGATTTCATAAATCCACAGATTTTCATTGTCTCAAGCTTCCAACATTAGCAAAATAGGGCTGTCTCTAAAGCCTTTTTGGTCTTCAGAGCTTCGTCAGTAAATGTTAGCTACTTTCCTCACAGAGTGCTGCAGTTTTGCTCCGTCTTCCAGGCTTATTAGCCTCTCTTAACAGTGGGCTAGAGTGTAATAGCACAGTGCATGGGTTAACAAGTGCTTCATAAAGATGGTATAGCACGTGTGTCTAACAGTTTCTTGCAGATGCTCTGAGAGCACATGCTGTCTAGCACTCATGTTCCCCTTTGTGAGCAAGCTAGGTGTCAGGTGGCCAAGCTAAGATGGTGTATACACCCATCATCAAAGCAAAGGTTGCACCCAGAAGGAAGTGTTGGACTCCAGTGCTATTGGTAAGGAAGACAAAGGTTACCACGAACAAAAAATCATGACAATTATTTTGCCTGTTTATTTGTTAATGCAACATGTCAGACATCTCAGCATGGAGTTGTAGAGGTTCCAGATCACAGTGCTTCCACTGATGGATTGGTTGGTCATCTCCACTAATATAAATGCGGGACTTGCCACTGAAGATGACAGTCATGACAGTCTGGTATCACAGCATTGCAGTTATTGGTAGTTACTGATGTGGGTTAAGGATAGTCGCTGTAATGGTCATTATCTTTTTCAAAGATGAGTGTATTTGCACATTTTAACAGTGTAAATCAAAATGTGTTGTGGCATTGCCATGTCACCTTATAAGTACTTCAGTCTTTTTTAAAGAAAAGGCCTTTTGTATTGAAGAGCCTGAATGCAAGTCAAGTGGGTTACCCAGAGCACTGCAGCGTGTTTTTTTTTTTAAATAGCTGTTAGCACTGACTGTGTTTTTTATCACTTTGTTTGGTGCAGTTTTCAGCCAATTAAAAATAAAGCTACATTGGACCACAACTGTCTACACTGGACAGTCATAGAGACAGTTTAAAACCGAGTTCATCTTTAATTGAACTTCAGACCTGTTTATTTGAACTTTCTATGGCTCATTCTGATAAAAACCCCACTACCTTTGCTAGAAATGATAAATAGTCAGGTCCAGCCCTAAAAGCATCATTCGGAGTGGTATAATGAGAAATAATACAATTGACCTGACTAGTAATAATTGGAACCAGGGGTTGATTTGTGAAGCCTACAACACAGATATAGCCATTTTACATACATGAGTACTTTTGACTCTGTAAGCTAGAGCTCTAGAATGGAGCATTTCATATCAAACTACTTTAAATGGCTTGGTGTACATGTTAAGCATTTAATTATGTAGAAATGTTTGAGGAGAAAACATAGAATTCACCTTTAATGCTTGCTTGCTGACCTTCCTTAACATTTAAGCAGCCTTCTCCCCTTCATTCACGCATTCACCATAATGGCATATTCATGTATCTAAACACACAAGGGCACAGACAAATATTGAGTCATATGCCATCACACACACGCTCACACACGTGCACATCCTGGAGAGGATGATTAGGATTAGAGGTTAAAAACCCCAATTATGCACCTATGTGAAGTGCGTCAGAGATGCATTGTGATGTGCAGCTGGCTTTGTGAACTTCAACACAGCGCCAGTCGCTCCTCTTCAGCGTGACACACACACTCCAAGCTTCAAGGCTGAGTAGTTCACTCACACACACATACACTCACTTTCACGGCTGGAGAAAAGCAGAGTAACGGTCCCTGTTATGGCTCCATCATTGTGGTGATGCCATAAAGTATTCATGAAATCAGTCCTGCTATTTTCAGCCAACAACAATGTATGTCCCTTCTTGAGCATTTAACTGTCCTTCAATGGACCTCTTAACAGCCCTGAGAAGCACTAGGGTGCCTGTTTTAGTATGTTTGGGGCTAAAGATAACATTCAACCATGACATTTTTAAACACTTGAAAAACAGCTACAGGCGTTTAAACAAGAAAGATACTATTCTGTCATTAATAGAGAATTTCACCACTATTTCACATTTTCTACTTAAGTAATTAATGCAGACGTAAACAACATGTTTTCATGTATCTGCATGTACATGCGCATAACTCTGAAAGATACCTCACAGACAGTTATTAGATGAAATGGTTATGAATATGTGGCCTGATGCCTGAGACATCATGATTTTCCAGGAGAAAATGTATTTAAGTATACTTAGTATGCATCTTCAAACTCATGACCAATGAACGGAATGTGTACTTAACTTTCTAGTACAAGTAAATATTCTATATATAGCACACGCTGTGGTGTTCCTAATAATTGAAGAACATTGTAGAAATGGGACTAACAATGTATGCATATTAACAGATGGAGTACAGTCTGCACAAAGTCAGCCTATTTGGTGAGTGGAGCTGATGGCTATAAACATAAGGAATGTGTGCATACACTTATTCATTTTATGGCCAAAAGTGTGTGGATGCAACATGGAGCAGTCTTTGAATGCCATCTATGCCACAAGCCAGTATGTGAAAGAAAGTGTATAGGAGCAACAAAGCAGTTGACCACACAAATTCAGAATGCTGAAGCGGTTAGTGCCTATGCTTAGTTGCACTGTGCTGACTCTGGAAACAACATCAGCACAAGAACTAAGCACCCGAATCTTCATAAAATGGGTTTCCATGGTGCACACAAGCTTAAAGTAGTCCCAAAATGGAAAACTGTATTGACATCATCATACTTGAATTATGAGAGCTCGGTACATAGAAATGGCATACTGTGAACCTCACTGTTGTTCCTTCTTCAAATACAAACCCCATATTTCTAAAAGAGGTCTGTATAATGTGCCAATTCCACAATCTTAAACTGTTACATCACACTCCTAACTTCACCCAAAATGATGCCCCCCAACATGTACATAGACCAGTTCCAGTCCAACAGGAATGGCAATGCATCAAAAGAAGTGCCAACAAGTGCCAATATGTGCAAGAACCTACCATTCCAGACGGTGAAGGGCATGTCTGCACTTTTTAATCCTTTCCTCTCTTTGGACATCGACGTGCATCATGAAATGAGGCTGAAATCAATTTCCCATTTACCAGCTTCTCAATTTAATTTTCTGTTCTTAAATGCTGAAGTTCATACTTGTGCCGGAAGATAGGCATGGCCGAATGGGCATTGTTGATACTCAGCTCATAAACATGGCTAAAGTTTGTTTCCTATTTGCAAGCTTCTTAACCAAATGCTCTGTTTCACCCTAAAAGTCAACACACCATTTTAAATAAGACAGGAAATTTGCGAAACAAGTCGACAAACAGGAAGCCAGCTTCAGCACACACGTCTTAAAGAGGATCCTACACAACTTTTATTATAAGTTATTATTTGCTCTTCTTCAGACAGTTTATCAAACCTTGGGCAGCATTAAGACTTCATGGAGTGTGGAGAGAGGAGGAGGTCCACCTTAAGTCCTGTCACAACCCCAACAGCAACTTGTAAGTCTAAGTCATGCTCCATGATTTTGTCCACTGTTTGACAGTTGAAATCAAACTCTCAAACAGAAAGTTTCATGGTGAGCTACATCTTTGGTTTATTTCTTGTTGTTGTTGAGGTTCATTTTATGTTCCTGCCTGTTTTAACATGTTGCTTCAAAAGCAACCAAGCAGAGCAGAACTTATCAAAATATTCATGAGCACACCATGTACAGCGAAACAGCTCATGTCATTCTAAAACCAAATCATAGGGAGGTGAATAGCCATGTAAAGCTGCATTTGTATACATTTTTTTAATCTCAACCAACGTCACTGTACCATCAGAGAACACTGTACCTTGTTCCACCAATGCCACAATACGCATGTACAAGTGTGTCCTATTAATATCTTCCCCTGTTTTACTCCCTGTAGAAACTGGAAAGCTGATGTCTCTTGCCTTGCTCACACAAAACAGTTTTAGAGTCTGTTCTTCTGTAAGTTTTTCCATTAATCACCATCACATAAAAGCTGGATATTGATTTTAGTTTTGTAGTAGGTACACAGCAGACTAGAATTTTTTAACTTTCATTAACATCACCATGAAAAAGTGTTATGTTGAGCTTTGCCCATTAAATTAAGGCAGCAGACAAAGCCTATTTACTGACAAATCTGTTTTTTTCTCATGAAAGGTTAGTCTAAACCGTGCCTTGATGCAAACAACTTTCTGAAGACTTTAGATAACTACATGCTATATGAAACTGGAGAAGGCTATGAAAGCATTGCCAAAGACCACATAAATAAAAGTTTAATTTTCTACAAAGTCAGGACTGTTTCAACTTAAGAGTGGATGTTTTGTTAAAATTATTGGCAATCCTGAAAGAGGTGAGATATAACCCAAGGTTAGTAGCAAATGGCCTACAGAAGCCATCAGACTGCAAAAACCTTTCTTCCTGTGTCCACTATTAGAAAAATACTGGACAAGGCTGGTATTCATTAAAGAACACCACAAAAGAACGTGCTGCTGTCAAAAAACACTGCTGCCCATCTCATATTTTCCCAAGACATCTGGACATTCTACGGTGCTTCTGGTAAAATGTTCTGTGAACATGTGAGGCAAACGTGGAACTGTTTAGCAAACATGCACAGTGTTATGTTTGATGGGACAAAAGGACAGCAACATCTCATCTACTGTGAAGCTTGGTGGAGGGGCATGCTTTGAAGTGATTTTTTTGCTTTTGGCGCCAAAGTGCAACATGGAACAAAAGAGAACAAAGTGCAAAAAAAAAAAAATTTAAAACTAGAAACAATGCAATATATGTAAGAGCAGCACTCCATAATTTCAAACTGAGAAGATGTTGGATAATGCAACCAGACAATGACCCATAGCACCCATAGAGGTAAATCAGCTACAGAATGCTTGCAAAAAAAAAAGATTTGTGTTTTGAATAGCCAAGTCAGAGACCTCACCTTTAACCTATTGAAATGATGTGGTATGACCTACAGAGGGCTGTGCGAGCAAGGCATCCCAGAAATATGAAATACATTTGCAGAGAGAAATTAGCCCAAACTCATCCTCAATATTGGGCAAATCTAATTTACAGCTACAGGAAACATTTGGTGGATGTGATGTTGCTAAATGACATCCATAGATTATTACATTTAAGGGTTCACTTTCTTATTACACCTGCGCTGTAGATCTGTGGTGGTTCAAAGCATTTATGAATGGGGTAAATTAAATCTAATTATACAGGGATGGTTCATAGCCACATCCACAAATGCTAGTTAAAATTGTACCATGCAAAGAATAAACTATACGTAAACAGGATCCAGAAATGCTGCCTTGCCTTCTCTTGGCCTGAGATTATTTCATTATTTAATAAGACGAGGTGGAAAAGTGTCCTGTGGTCCAACAATAATTATTTGAAATTCTTTTTGGAAATCATGGACACTGTTATGAATGTGTACTGTCATCAGTGCACAGTTCAAAAACCAGCATTTGTGAGTGGTGTACATGGTATGGGTCACATCTGTGACAATTCTAAACCACATTCTGCTCTGGGCTGTAGAAGCCCAGTATAAGTTTAGTATAAATGCTTTTACTCCTCTGAGAAGGCTTTACACTAGAATTTACATTAATGAGAGGATTTGATTGCATTCAGCCACAATTTGGTTTTATTAATTCTGAATAACACGTCACTCTAACTCTTCCGTCACACCAGAGAACACAGCTCCACAGCTCCATAATAGGGATTTTTACTCCTCTCTCTGACATTTGGCACAGGACATGAAGACCTTAGGCTTATGTGCAGCTCTTCCAGAACATCCAATTCTATCACAAATCCTTTCCTGTGGAAATTAAAAGTTGTGTGTGCACAACTGAAATCCTGTGTTAGGAATAGCTGTACCTTAAAAAAGCTTAATTCACTAATTAAAAGAGGTGTATATTTTTGGACATACTGTCTATGTCAGTATTTTTGCTTATCACGTCTAGTTCTCTCATTGCGGAAGCCTACTATCAGTACCATGTCTGGCAAAAACATGCTTTAATAGATTCAATGGATTTTATGGTATCTATTGTTAAGGTATGTTGGTGCTGGAAAAAGTGATGGCACAGTATGAATTTTGTATTTCTGAATATACTCCCAACAAATAATAAAATAAATACATTGTGCAAAAAAATGCCATATTAGGTTTGTTTCCATATATAAGTTCAACCAAACATGTCATGCCATTTGACCAGGGTCACCTATTTGTGTGTATATATTAGAACCTCCCAACCTGTAGCTCCTCCAGCAAAGATATATGCACTGTAACTCACATGTTGATGTATAGTTTGTATCAACCATCCTTTATCTTTTAATCAGCAGTCACTTTCTTGACCAGCGAGGGCCAGTGATTGGAAATACAAGGTAAACAGTGAATGTAGGCTGATTCTTCAAAATTGCTTCACTTTTATAGCCTTGTGTCCTGGTCACTCAATCTTAAAAGTGTTCCCTCTACTGGAGGACTCTGCTAATCACATATGATAGTGACCGCTGCGCTCAGCAGTTCTTGAAGCCTGTAACAGTCCTCAAAATGAAGTGGACTGTGTTTGGGACCATTTTTAATGACACAATACATTCAGTCCAGCTTAAAAATGGAAGCTCCTCTACAGTAAATGGACCTGAAAAGAAGGGCTAAAAATGTCATACTGATGATATCATCTCTTCAGTTGTTGTTTGTGGACCTAACTACTGTCCCCTATCATGAATCCTAAAATAGTATTTGCATGCTATTACTCATTCAGCTCTTGAAAAACTTCATGTGCATTCTTAACAATACAGTTTGCTAAATTATTCTGGTGCTTGGATGTATGGTCCTTTAGTTAAGTAATGTGGAGGTGTAAAGCATTAAGAGAATCTTGACATCAGTTCATCTCATGTACAAAGGAATCCATCCAATAAAATGTTTTTGAAGGAGACAACAGTGGTTCTACTATTGATCGCTCCCTTTGTTTAAGGTGCAGAGCCCACTAGATGGTTCATGTTTTCACTTTCAGGTATTCAGTGTTGTTAATGGCTTGATTTGGCTGGTAAAGAGAGAAAAATATGGACTCTGGGGCTTCAAGGACTAGTTAAACACCTACTGATAAATAAGACCAACAGAGAAGTTCAAGATCAATATATTTTTTATTAAAGGTGCATAAACAAGCCCAATTACTAGAAGAACTACAGAACTGACATCAACACAACCAGCACTAGAGGAGGGCAAGGAAAAAATACACACCTGAAATAATGAGGAAAGCCACAGCTTCTTTTTTGGAGAAGATTCCTCCTCTCTCCTTCTCTCTCCTTTTTCTTTTTTTCTCTTTAACCTTTTTTGTCTTCGTTTCTTTTCTGTTTCATTTTTTTGTCTATTTTGTTTTTTCTCTTTGTAGTTCACCTACTAATGACCATCATTTAGGCACTTGAGTTTTCCTACAAACCCATCTTTGGTCATATAAACTGTTTGTTTTTTTTAGGGTTCCACAATTGGTGTGTGGTTCCACGTCTTGCTTAGGAAAACAATTCGAACCAATCTAAACCTAAATCTAAGCACAGTGTTACTAAAGGTTTTGGCAGTAAGGCCAGATTCCAAAAAAGTAGACAAAACGTCAGGGCAAGACATTATAAGGGACTCCAAGTGATCATACAGTAAAGCTAGGGTATAATACTTCACAAATTCAAAGCCAAGACCTCACAAGAAAAGAGAACTCCACAACTTATGAACAGTGACGTAAGTTTATATCATATCTCTGAAAGATCTACCTCAACAACAGGTTCAGACGTTATATCTTATCTATATATAACTGTCATTTGCATCTGTGTGTGCATGTGTGATTGTTTGGCACAAACTCTTGGTACTTAACTCTTGGAAAAATAGATGTGTCTGTTACTAACATAAATAGAAAAGAAATACTATATTTGCACCTTGAGCAATCTCGAAAATAGACATTTCCGCACCTGTGAGAGGAACCCCATGTTCCCCTCAGGCCTTCGGCTGGGTGACACCGTCCCTCGGTTTCCTTTGAGGCTGAATATGCATCATAAAGTAAACAAAATCCGAGCTGTGTATTACTCAGTCCATAAAGTTGACTTTGACTTGTGCATCACAGACACACAAAAGACACCTACGCCATTCATTAATATTCCTTTTCCCCTCCCCTCATCACAGTCAATGTGTACTTTTGCAAGTTCATTAGACTCCAGTATGACTCAAGTCCTCATATGGTGAAATTTGGCAGTAACATTATTCAGTGACAACATCTCGCTGTTCTCGGACGCCTATGTGCACAACAGTTTTTGACACTGATCCAAAAACATAATTCACATTCTGGACACACAAACAAAACATTTACAGCCACTGAGGATAAAAAGGCCGAATGGAAGAGATACAGACATTTAACTTCATATAAATTTCACTCTGGTTTACATGGAGATCAATCATGCAGCTGGTAAGTATCAGCATGGAGCTGAGCCATGAGTCATAGACTACTTAGGCTTGTCTCTAAAAACGTATGACAGGAATAAATTGAATACATCCATAATTCCCTCATAATCACATGTCATAATACGGTATAAAACTCTACAGACTCTTTAGAAGATTTGCAATTAAAACCCACACCTTGTAAAACACTGTTTTTGCATTATGTGGTCACTGGACAAAAAAAAAAAAAGATGCTCTTGGCTCTCGTACAGTAATTTAAAACATCTGCTTGGTAATTTCAGTCTATAAAAGTTTGTGACCTTTGGATGCAAATATATCTCACACCATGACTACTTTTCATGCACAGTTTTGGTAGTGCAGCAAGATATACACAAAAATTGGCACATTCTTCATCCAATTTAGTTTAGTTTTTTTTTTCTCAATGCAATTTCATAAATGTCTTTAATGACTCTACAGAATTACAAGCAAGATACCACCAAAGATAAACTAATGCTAAAATATTCACTAAAATCCCCTGATAAGAGAAAAGTAGATCTGGCCAAATTAGCAATCCTAAATTCTGTGTATATTTTACATTTTGTACATCTTGGTTAAATTAAAAGAAAATACCGTTAGATAATTACCAGTTTCTCCACATATCCCTTATACTGTCTTTTCTTTTGTTAGGCCTTATACTTCTAGAAATGTCCTTTGAGTGTGCCAGGCACATATGTTACTTGTACCTGTGGATTTTGCTAGTGCAATAGTCTTTAACTCTGATGTTTTATTGTATTCAATTTCCAGTGATCATCGACTGTGCTGATCCCAGCAAAAGCTAACCGTGAATTCAGGAACGAATATGGTCCCCAAGATTTGCAGAGTGAGCCTATTGGCAGCCAAAACCACAGTCAGTCCCTGATTTACATACATGGTTTCCTTTTTCTACAATGAAACCACTCAGTTTGGGGTTTTGTTCAGTTAAATGCTGGGACTTTCTCTCATGCTGAGGATTTTGTCATTTGTGGTGGCCGTTTTAACTTGCAGGAAGTTATGGTACTGCCCAGTGGCAGCTTCCTGTGTAAGGATCATGCCCAATGCTAAACCAGTCCTGTCTGCATGTGTATGTGTAGAGGGTAGGGGTGATATATAAGTGGAGACTGTCCATTGGCAATATAGTAGTTGCTAAAGTTGTGGTCGGCCATATATGGGGCAGGCTGGTAGTAGCAAGTGACGTTGTTGGTGTTGGGGATGATGTTCTGCTCCCCCAGGACCTTCAGAGCAAGGATTGTAATCATGTTGAGAGTCTGTCGCCGCTCATGACCCATCAGACACACGGTGCTCTCGTTGATCACCCGCCGCAGTGTCATCAAGTAATCGTACTTGCTCTTCTCCTCGCCGATGAAGTGGTTACGCAGATAAGACTCAATCTTCCTCTGCTGCTCGTTCACGTCTGGGAAGTCAATAAAGAATCGGGAGCACATGTAGCGCTCTAATGTTTTAATTTCGGTCTCACTGGCAGGCTTGAAGTCCCGAACCAGTAGGTTGCTGTACTTGAGCAAGCCGCCCCCTCGGATCTCTTCAGGATTGCGTGTTGCAATTAGCCTGTAACGCAAGTGGTCCATGGCTTGCTCAAAATCTCCGTACATGCTTTCTGCCACCACTGTGACAGAAGGCACCTCTCTGGGAGGTGACAGAGTTTCTTTAGCCTCAGAGTCAGATGGATTTGAAATCTGTGTAGGGTCTACAGGAATCCCCAATTCAGGTGTAATAGGAGGCTGTGGATCTAATGACAGTAATGTGGAAGGAATGTTAGATGACAAGGATGAAAGATGTACAGCTTGTGGGGACTCTGGAGAAGGCCCCACAATCTGTGGGAATACTTCGGGTGGTTCCAGAGCTTCAAGGGATACTACAGAAGACACAGATCCCTCTGATGATAACGTGGAAGATTCCATAACAGTTGATGGCCATGCAGAATACCCTTGGTCTTCAGATGGTTTTATGGGAGGTTCTAGAAGACATGACGATATTTCTGAGGGTTTTGGAAAATCTACTGATAATACAGAGTTCTGAGCCTTTGGTAATAATATAGGTGGCTCTAGAAGGTGTGGCATTAACACTGAAGGTTCTAGAGTCTGTGTACATGGTATAGTAGGTTCCTGAGGCTGTGCACATGATATGGAGGGGTCAAGAATTTCTGTTGAACTAACAGGAAGCCCCAAGCCCTGAAGATCGTTTTTTACCTCCTCTGAATCAATACTAAGATTTGTAGATAGGGGTGAAAGGGACTTGGAGGAACAATCTACTGCCTGAGTGACAGTTTCTGGGGACTGTTCTTGAGCATACTCAGCAGTTTGGGCAGCAAGCTCAGTCTCAGTCTCTTCTGTATGGGATAAGTTTGGAATGAGGGTAGGGCTGTCATCTACCTGAACTATGGGCTGGGAATTGACCTGAATAACTGGCTTAACTGGCTGATGGTGAGTTTTTGTCACTTTTTCAAGACAAGGCTGGATCTTAATGTTTTGGTCCCTTGGGGTACTAAAGGGTTTGGACATAGGGCTTAGATTTGTAGTTTCACCAGTCTCTGGCTCTGAAGACAGTACTTGTTTTTGAATGCTTTCTTCTGGGGACAAGCATACAGAAAGTGTCTCCTCTGAGTGTTTAACGTTCTCCTGGGTGGAGACACTAAAGGCTGGGGTTGATATGTCTAATACTCTAAACACAGAGTCTTTGTCATGTGAGGCACTGGGTAATGAGTCAAAGCAGTTTGTAGTAAGAACTGGCAATTCAACTTGCATAGGCATTGATTCTTTTGGAGCGTTCCCATTAAGGGAATGACTGCCAAGCTGACAAGGTTTAACTGTTGATTCTTTTGAGGTTGTTTTTTCTGCTGAGTGTGGCACACATGTAACCTTTCTAGACATTTTCCTGGGAGGTTTGGGTGAAGAATGTTTTAGAACAACCATTTGAGAACTTCGACTTGTTTTCTTGGCAGGAGGGGGTAAAGGGTACTCGTTGTTTGAGTCTATTGTTGCTTGTGTAAATAAAGCGATGGTAGGAGCCTGGAATGTGCATTGTTCAGTGGGTACAGCTGTTTTTTCAGTGGTCTGCATTGGTTCACACGTCGTGTCCCTGTACTCGAATTTAGGTGAAGATTCAACACTGGGTGGCACTAAAGGGTTTGGACATGGGGCTGACTCTGCAGCTAATACATTTTTCATCTCCATAGACCCCTCCATTACATTTGTTTGAGGAACCGAAACCTGTGCATCGCTCTCTTCACTGCCACTGTTTACAGTGACCACCTGTTCAGTTTCTATTTGTATGTCAGGATTGTCTCCATTTAAACTGACCTCTAGCACTTCCTCTTTGCACACCAATGAATTTTCATGACTGTCATCTATTTTGTTAATAAGTGCTGATCTTGTATCAGACTGCTCTGATACTTTTTCTACAGCTTCAGTCATTGTTATAGATTCACTTAGCTCTTCATTTTCCTCCTCATGGATAATTTCAAGACTCATTTCTTCTGTGGAAGGCTTGCATTGGTCCTCCATCATAACTGTTTCGCTGTGGCACCCACAGTCAAGCAAACCAGGCAAGTCCTTAGTTCCACCTGACATGTCAATATCTGATTCAGTGTGTCTCTCTGTGCCAGCAGAGGTGGTTTGCTCACTCAATAAACCCATCTGAGAGTCAGTACTCTGAATCAAGGAAATATCCTGTTCCTTCTCCCTGCGCTGTGCAGCCTCCCGCCTTTCAGCCTCAAGGTAGGACTCCAACATAGTATCCAGGATGATCTGGAAGGAGTCCACACTGAATTCAAACTGCCGCCGCAGGGAGCTGACAAACTTGAGCTCCACATTTTTACCACTGTTGTTGGAGAGCGAGATGAGGCTCCAGCGGTCATGCTCAGTGAAGACTTTGACCATTTTCTGCACATAAGCTTCTTTCATCGTGAGAGCTGTGATTTTGTCCTTGTTGACTCCTCGGGGCAGAAAGTCCAGAAGGCAACCCAAAACAACTTCCTTTATGATCTGAAAGTCTTCCTGTTTAGGAAGCTCCACACCAAAGATGATGTCCAAGTCCTTATAGCTCGTCCCGTTTTCTTTGACCAGCACGTGACTTGCTGTGGAGCCGTTGAGACGGACATCCCTCACTTTGATGCTTTTGGAAACCAGCCTTTCTCTGACGACATGGATGATGTCTTTGGGCTTGATCTCCAGTGTGGGGAAGTTCCCTCTTCCGTGAATGGGAATGACCTCTGTTAGAACCTGATCTAGTGTCTCCACTTGCTCTTGGGTTAGATTGTGGAATCGGCGGTCGTCCCTCAGCTCCGTCATGTTCTGCAGGACTGGAGAACATAGAGAAATAGGGACAGGGAACAATGAGACAGAAACATTGAGAAAACGACAGAAGGAATAAGAAAGAGTTGATGATAATGCAGAGCAGATTGTTGCTAAGAGGCTCTGGAGTGCAGAAAAAGGCTTTCAATGTGCAAATAAAACTGCATGCTACACAGTTCTCCTGAAGTGCAATATGCTACCCAATTTCACATGACAGCTGTTTCCCCAGCAAACATTCATACATATTTTCTTTTTCCAATTTTTGTATAAAAGAGAATCTTCATTCGCAGACTTTCTGTATGATGACGAGAGCTATAGCTGTACGTGCGGTATCCTGGAAGCTTGTGTTTTTTTTTCAATGTCTGTGGAATTATGTGGTGTAACATATGTGATACAACAGCTTCTTTATTAGGCTTAGTGCAGATGACTCAAAATATGGTAAAATGCAAACAGAATTCATGGACATATGTTGTGAGAATTTATGCTGCTTCGCTTTCACAGTTTTGCTAACACTTTGCAAAAATGCAAATGCCATTGGCCCGGACTTAAAGGGAGAGAACGCTATCTGTAGTAATTGTTTGTTTTTTTTTTGTTGTTTTTTTTGCTTGTATAAAAAGAGGCTTTCTCCTTCCCTGAGTGGGTAAGAACATGCATCCCTCTTCGTCACAAAATATCTTCACTAGATGACTCATTCTGTGAGGTAAAGGACTGTATCACGTTTCACAGCCTTTGGGCGTGGGTCCTTCATGGCATTTGGTTAAAAACAGAAAGCATTAGGACATGGACAAAATTCACGTCCCAAGACGTAATCCATTTAAGAAAACAGTACAGGAACATTTGATCAGGGCTTTATTCTTCAACGATTCAGGAAATAAGACCAAACTCATATGCAAATATACAAATAACTATTTCTGACAAGCTTTTAGGTAGATTCCACACTATGAAGGAACAGCAAAAATAAGGCTGCAGTATTAGATCAGTCAGTCTCTTCCAGACTAAGGCTATTGATTGGCTTTCTACCAGAGCTAACAGGGTTAATCTGAATGACTCACTGCCAGCGGAATGCATTAATCATCTGAGCGTCATTAATTAAAAAATATATGCATAATTATGAATGGCAGAAATGTGTGGAAAAGAGAAGGAAAACACATGCCATGCGGCTAAACTGACTGTGTGTGTGTGTGTGTGCGTGTGTGTGTGCGTGTGCGTGTGTGTGTGTGTGTATGTGTGTGTGTGTGTGTGTGTGTATGTGTGTGTGTGTGTGTGTGTGTGTGTGTATGTGTGTTCGTGCGCATGTGTGAATGTGCTCTTGTGTGTGTGTGCATGCCTATCTGTATGTTTGTATCTGTGTGGGAGTACAGATACAGATCTGCATTTAGACCAACATAATGATTTATCAGTCTTCTCCAACAGAGTCAGATGAAATAATAAAATGCACCAATAGAAAAATCATCTTTACATCTTTATTACCCTCAGTAACCATGACAATTATTCTGAGCGTTGCATGACAAAAACATGGTTGGTTGGTGTAGCTTAACAGGTCTGAGTTTTGCCTCTTCTAAGGGTCGGTCAACCACTAATCAATACCAAGAGCAACTTTGTATATGGTATGAAACGATGGTTGCATTACAACATAATAAACTATATGAAACACTTTAATTTCTCAGTGATTTTAAAGTCAAGCTTCTTTAGATCACATTTAAGTCCTCATACTGATGCTTAATGAGGGTCTTTGAAAGCAACTACTTTGGGTTTAGCCACTGATGGACTATGACCTCACCAATGAGACTAAAAAGCACACTTTACTTATTTGGATTGCCATTATCTGGTTTTAAATGATGAAGAAAAACTTTTTTGGTAAATAGTGTTCTTATGTGAATATCAGCTTTGCATCAATCAAGATTCTCCATCATTGTAGCAGACTTTCTGTGCTTATAATACACTATAATAACCACGTTGTTGTACATCTTTTATTATTATTATTATTTTTGTAAGTTGTAATACGTGTCCAGTCTATTTTAAAGCCCGAGTTCATTGTTAGAACAGTGGGCAATGCTTGCCCACGTTGCCTTGCTTGCGAGCTGCTCCAGTGGGGGCGGTTGTTTTCCAGCTGTTCAAGTAAATCAGGAGATAACCTGCTCCAGCACACAATAATGAAGTCAATTGGAAGTTTTTCAAGGGTCCGCGTACATTTCCATAGCCTCTTTTAGGATAAACTGAAAACGTGAAGAAGAAGAAACAGAACATCCTTGTGGGGGTGGGTGGGGGGTTATTTGCTTGGTAGTTGCGTGCAGTGGCGTAATGGATTATATATGTGAAGCCAGCCAAGGGCCATGTCGAGCTATGGGGTCCCACACTCATCTCAGCAAGTTTTCACATGGAAATCGGAACGCCTGTCCATCTCAGCTGCTCCTCCGCTGTGCTCTAAAGATCTTTGGCACTCTGTCGGGTTTCATTTGCATCAAACGGCCAAATGAGACACAACGGTAGACTTGTGGTGGATGCGGCAGGAAGGTTTTGTTTTCCTTCTACACCCCTTTGCCTCCCCCGCCCCTCCCCCCCCTCCTTGCTCTCTCCCGCAAACAAGCCGGTGTGAGTCATAGCTGGGAAGAGAGGGGAAAAAACTGCACCCAGATGCGCTTTCCCACCTGACACGACTCGGATTTCCTTCTCTTATCATAAAAACAAAGGCAAGCTCATCCAAACACGCCTCGAACCATCACTTAGGGATCTATGCATCACTTTTGCAGGGAAAACGATTGCACGCGCTCGCGTGCCAAACTTCAGATGCCTTTCAGCATCGCCACTGACTCTGAGTGGTCATCTGGGTTTCATTCACACCACTGCTCACGGCTAAAGAGAATAGGCCACCGACCACTTCAGCTCCCACTTGGGCTCTCGTCCGTGAATCGTGTTATATTTGGTGTTAGATATCTGTCTTTATTCTCACTTTCGCCATGCAATTCAGACCCATCCCCGATGAGCATCACTGTATTGCTGTTATCTTTATCTGCTGTGTCTTGTTAGCAACACCAAATTAAACCCTAAGTCAAATACTCAAAGGCTTGTTAACAGCAAATCTAACGCTTCCTCAGTCGGTCACGATTCAGTGCATGAATTCGTCACTTGGTGCCTTTTTTCAACTTCGCGGACACGCACGCCACTGCACGGCTCGGCACGGCACGGCTGCGATCATAAACAAACTCATGCTACCATCACGTAGCCTGCGTTGCCTCCGTAATCCTTACCCACTCGAGTCAAGTTGCCAAGTCAAGTTCTGACGACCAACGCAACCCAAATCTGCTCGAAAGCCACAATCACGGTCTTTAGGAAAACTCGCTGCTGCAGCGATGGGAATTCCTCAACTCACCTCAGTTCGCAGTTTTGGTGGGGAATAAATGAAACCACAGATTTGCACGTCGTGGTTGAATTCCAGCAGGGTACAAATCCAGCAGCAGCGGCGATGGGGTCAGTGGCTCCGCTGCGTGGGGATCATACGGGCTTGACTCTCGCGGAGAGCAGTGTGCGGCTGCGGTCGCTGTCCAGGCTGAGCGCGGTGCTGAAACCAAACTCTTAAATATTCTCGCCGTTTTCTCCCTCCGAGCCTCAAGCGTAGAGCAGTTTCCATGGCGACGTGGCGTCACGCACGCGTTTTTTTAAAGGAGTCCGCGCAGCGCCGTCACAACACCGCCACACACCGGGAGAGAGCAAGGGCCGAGAGTTAACAGGTGTCAAGTGTGTGCGCGGCCAGACGTTTTGGCATGCCAGAACCACCGAGCCACCCATAAAATCCCCACAGAAACAGCCTGATGTAGTGAAAGAGTGAAAGAAACTGGTGACACATTAGCTAGAGCTTGGAGGCGTTTGGCATGCTCGCTGGATTTTTGTTCATTCAAAAATGTACGAACTCTGAGGATCAGACTGCTAGGCATCAGACTGCTGAAATATTAGACTGCTAAAGTATTGGACAGCTGAAATACCAGACTACTGAGGCTTCAGACTGCTAAAGTATCAAACTGCTGAAGTATTAGACAACTGAAGTATCACACTACTGAGGGACCAGACTGCTGAATTATTGGACTGCTGAAGTATAAGACTGCTGAAATATTAGACTACTAAAGAATTAGCCTGCTCAGGTGTCCAGCTGCTAAGGCATCAGACTGTTGAACTATTAGACTGCAGAACAATTAGACTGCTGAAACATCAGACTGTTGAAGTATCACACTACTGAAGCAGTACTGGTGAAGGGCCAGGTTGCTGCAGTATCATACTGCTGAAGTACTAGACTGATAAAGGATCAGACTATCGAAGCATCAGACTGCTGAAGCATTGGACTACTGAAGCATTGGACTAGTGAAGCATTAAACTGCTGGAGTATTAGGCTACTGAAGTATTAGACTCTTGATGTATTAGACAGCTGAAGTATCAGATTGCTGAAGTAACAGACTGACGAAGCATCAGACTAAATGTCTATATGAACCCTCTTAGATAAGATGTTACACATGCATCATAGGCTTACCACATAGTTTCTGATCATCAAAGGTGTCAGGGATGCGTTAAAGCTATCATTTTACGTTAATCTTACTACGTAGATTAACAGGTTTAAAGCAGCTTTTGTTAATAAGGCACTAACAGTTTTCCTTATTAGCTTGTAAGCTGTGGTACACCTGGCATTCACTTCCATGTGCTGTATATGTGCATTTCAAGCACACGACACTTGGCAGATTAAAGACATTTCGGCCAAACATAACCACATACTGTAAGACCACACAGAGATGTGTAATAGAAGGCACAGAAAAAATAAATAAAGTATAATAATAATAATAATAATAATAATAATAATAATAATAATCATCATCATCATCATCATCATCATCATCATCATCATCATCATCATCATCATCATCATCATCTGGGCTTGGACTGTGAAGGATGTTCGCTGCAGCGCAGTGGCCGCTCTGAATATTGTATCAGGCAGCGAGTGACTCATCCCTCTCTCTCTTTCCCGTGATGTACAGACGCAAAACCCAATCATCAATCAAGCCCTCCCCCACCCTGCTCCACCTCCACCCCCCTGCCCACGTCAACGACGGCTCTCCGCAGTGAAAGTCCAGACCAACTAGTCATGCCCGTTGCTTCGGGCTCTCCTCATCCATACTCCCACTCCTAAGTCCTGCATTTTCTGGCCATAAGCGGACGCTTCTAGACCTTTCTGGACCCACCGCAGCGTGGATAACAGCAGCCCACGCTAACCACTGTTTACAGCGCCCGGTGTATCACACCGTGATTACTGAAAGTGGCCCGTGTCAGCGTGGATAATAACACAGGCTGCCCTCCATTAAACTGTAGCCAACGGCACCCGTGATTATCTACCTATAGGCGCAGCTGAAAACAAACGAGACCTTATAGCCGAATGATGCCACTGTTATACAGGCCATATTATGGAAGTACCGCTCTGTTCTGCAGTCTTCATAAATGTGATAGATGTGTGAGAACACAGGGGCGGATATGAAATGCTGGAGACGTGCATAATAAATCGGCCAAGCGGAGTAACGCAAATCAAAGTTCAGCTGCAAAGTAACTGTCCAAAAATAGCTCATTGAGGACGTTCGGGAGGGACGTAGTAATCCTAAACATAAAGGCGATCGCTCTCCACCAATGTTCCTTTGCCACAGCTACGAACGCTGAGAGCAAAAAATGTGCTAGGTAGATGAAAGGTCAATTTACTCGTTACCAAAAATAAAAAATGACGTCACTAGACTTGTACCACAACCGACAGAGAACAGGGAGTCTATTAAAAAAAAGTCGGATTTGAGCACGAGCTGCCGAACGCCTGTGACGCCGGCTAAGGCGGGGCCGCGATAGCGTCAGGGGTGACGCAACTTTAGCGTCGGCGGAAGTGGCGTTCAGCGTGTCAGCGAGAAACCAAAACAAGACTGAGCTCTGAACTGCGTGCGGAGACGCTTACTTTTGACCCAGGGCGATTAAAACATACGAGGCATATTTTCTAGCTGTACTCGCCAGAGCCAGCTAAAGATGTCTAGTATGGAGAGTATCCTTTGGCAGAGTTTATGTGGTTCACCGCTGTTCTAGGTTCTTGCTTCTGTTATTTGCTAAACAGTTAGCTAGCGCCTAGATATAACGGGACCTAATACTGACAGACAGGGTACCTAACAGCACAGACCTGTTCATTTTCCAGGTTCTCTAACTTGGTTGTTCTAGGACTGTGTCATAAGTCATAACATGGCTCGCTGCTTTGAAGCTGGTAATCTCTTTAAATCCGAATTTCGTTGCTTATTCACATTCCCTGTCCGCATAAGATATGAACAAACTCATTCAGTGTAGATGTATGTCAAACGGGCTGTTTAAGACAAACCTGCTGAGCTTACTAGGAGTTGTCTGTTTGCAGGAATCTGGCGATACGATGTGTATCATGCTAGCTGCTAACCTCGCGGGATTTATAATTCGATATATCGCGGTACTGTAAGCAAGCCGATAACTTGCACTGCAGTTTGTAAAATTAAAATTGGAAAAAAATGTCATATGAAAAAACACCATCGTCTTTGTAGGTTTGCTAATGTTAACAGTAGTGGTGCACCCTGGCCCTGCTTGTTTACGTTGGAGTGAAAGAGTCGTGAATTTTTGCATGTAAACTGTTCTTTAAATATTACACTGTGTTGAGAATCTATGCAGTATCACTAAACATAATATTATGATACGATTATTTCTGTTACCTCCTTAGAGCTTACTGAGTCAGGATTGTTTACAGCGTTGGTTATCGAGACATCTAAAGAGTTTAATGTCTCTTAAAGCTTCCTTACATAAAGTCTTTATGTGAAATTGCTACAAATACACTGAATGATACCTAAGACATTGTACTGTCATGGAGAGGTACAGGCAGAGTGTTGTATCCATAGAAAGGATATAAACAAAATATTTTTCTTTTTCCAGGTTTACTGCGGATTTAGTATTAGCAGTACATAACATCCGAATGTTCACTGTTAATTGGTTTGCTTTGTAGACATCGTAAGTTCTGGTTTATATAGCCACCATTGTAAAGAGTTAGTAAGTCTCTACAATGAACCATTTCACAACAATCCACTCTGAATAACTTTGTTGACATGTCAGTGGGTAAGTTATGCAGAACGTTTGAGAAGTGGAATTTCCCTTTTAATTATTAAATAATGTGAATACCTTGTGTGGCTTTTGTAGTGTATGCTACGGAAATAGGAGTAATATAGGGAATTAAGGGGTCATTTGCTAATACCATTGAACCATTTTAGCAAAAACGGGTCTCTCTGTGGCTCCCTGCCCTAGTCTTAGACAGTGTTGAGGAATACAAATAGGAAAGGAAGTTTCAGTAAACTATTTGGAAATAGCCAAGATGTCAGTAATAGGAAGTAACACTATCATTGTCTAGTTGACAAATCTAGTAGAAAATTATGTATTAAATGATCAATACAAGTACGTAATTAAACCTAATCCTAGAAAACATCAAGTTGTGGTTCACCAGTGGGGAAATTGGGCCTCATTGTTCAGTGAAAGTATAGAATATATGCATAGCAGTTTCAGTTTCTTCCTTAAGTGTAAATCACAGAGCATCTTTTCAACCTCAAGTTTGCTGCCAAAGAACTAGAACGAAATGCAAAGAAATGTGATAAGGAAGAAAAGGCAGAAAAAGCTAAAGTCAAAAAGGTAATGCATTTTAACTCCTATATATATGCTTAGTCTGGTGTCGATGAGCTTTTGCAAATTGTAGAACACTGAATCTGAACTGATTCACTGATTTATTACCAGACTGATTTTGTTGTGTTCAATAGAAAGTTATCTCTAAAGCTTGTAAATTCAGCCTGACAAATTTCTGGTTCTGTGCTGTCATATGGTTTACAGGCTATCCAAAAAGGCAATATGGAGGTGGCACGGATACATGCTGAAAATGCAATTCGACAGAAAAACCAGTCCATCAACTTCTTGAGAATGAGTGCTAGAGTGGATGCAGTGGCTGCGCGTGTCCAAACTGCAGTCACAATGAATAAGGTTGGGACTGGCCAAGGCATATCTATATATATCTATGCACTTTGCTTGTTCTTTTTCGTAACTGGGGGAGAGGTATCAGTGTTTATTTTAAAATCAGATTCAAGCATGTTTGGAACTACAAATAACAAAATCACATTCAACTGGGGTTGGATAGATGCCCTTGTTGAGAGTGACATCTACCTGTGAAGTTGAGAAATTACTTTTTGTGACGTTAATACGGATGAACTGTTTTATGCTTTTTGTGGTTTTCTGTGTTTACTCTTTTGTTGTCTATGTTTTTATTTATCTGCTTTTCAGGTGACCAAATCAATGGCTGGTGTGGTTAAGTCTATGGATGCTACACTAAAGAGCATGAATTTGGAAAAGGTAAAATGATTGAATACTTAGGATCCCTTAGTTCTGAATCTATATAATTGTATCTGGCTGTGCTGCCTTTCACTACATTATATTATATCTTTAGTTACTTAATATGTTTATGGTTCAGATTGCTTTCAATATTGTAACAGGATTGTAACAGTTTATATAGTTACAGGTCAGGCTCAACAATTTAAATATAATTCACATTATTGTTTGAATTTTGCAAGGTGAATAAAATTGAGGGAAAAAAATTAGATTGTCTGTAAATACAAGCAAAATGCATGTGTTTGTCTTGCGAAGATCTCGGCTCTGATGGATAAGTTTGAGCGCCAATTTGAAACACTGGACGTGCAGACAGCACAAATGGAAGACACTATGGGAAACACCACCACACTAACAACACCCCAGGTACTGCAGACCATCGCATTGTCTTTGATTATGCTTATTAGATGGTTATGATTGCTGATATAAGTGTGTACACTCCATGTCCAAAAGTTAGACACAAGTTGACATGTACTCTTCCAACATATCTTGTAAAATGAGTAAAAATAACAAGAATTTTGTCCTCTGTGAAGGCTTTACACTAGATACTTGATTTGGTTGTGATCAACCAAGAGCATTAGTATGGTCATATGCTGATGTTGGATGATCAGTCCAGAGGTATTGTCTGACATTGTGCATAATTTCCTTATTGCTAGTGCCTTTGTGTGGAGCTTGCAGTTTGTGCATGTGATTCTCTGTGTCAGCAGTGTGTGCAGCTTACAGTAGCCGAATTCAGTGGAGTGTCTGGATACTTTTGTACATATAGCGTTGGGGGGAAAACAGGTTTTTGTTTGGTTTCAAACTAATAATTTAAATTCACCATAATAAAAATATTGCCATGACTTTGAGATTATTATTCTTATTATTATTACCACATTTTATTTTATTACATTATTAATACAATTTTTTATTCATTTTTAAAATCATTCTGACCTGTAGTAAATTTTCTCCAGAATGAAGTGGATTCTCTGATGCATGAGATGGCAGATGAAGCTGGGTAAGCCAAAACTGTTTCTTTTTTGTTTGTTTGTTTGTTTGTTTTTGTAGAACATCACAGGAATCCCATGAGACATTGTAAACTTTGTGTGGCAATAAGGCATTGTGTGAATCCACTGTTTAAATCCATTAGTGATTGCATTATTTGGACACTGGTCAAGAAAGTGAACCACCACTGTAGGCCTTTGCATACAGTTTTATGCCAAATATTTTCTTCATTTTCAAAATATGTTTTTGCATATTGTTTTTTCATTATTTTACAACCCTTTTTGTAAATTTCAGTTTATTTGCTGAGCATAATAATAAAAAAAATAAATATTCTGTACTTTTGCACAAGTTACATTTCATCCCCCACACCGATATAATAACTGTGCATCAATATGAATATAAGCTATTCACTATATATAATATGTAAAATTTTTAATTTATTAATTTACATGTAACAAAATTTTCTGACATTTTGCATACAGATATACCTGACATTTATACCTGAAATATAGCCTCACTGGTTTGGACTGACATCTATTGCTTCTTTCTGTGTAATTGTGGAGCCTCCTGAGGGCAGTTAACTGTGTTTGTCTTCTGTGGCAGTTAACACAGGTGTTACCCTGTTGCCCCTGTGGGTTCTTTAGCACTAAGGACTAAACAAGTGTTGTGTATTGTACACAGTGCCCCAAGCTGGCCTACCGTTTAGCTGGATTGCACATCTACCAGTCAGATCAATAGCACTCTGTCTCACCCACTTGCCTGTCCTATGTGCTCTCCAATATGTGCCTCCGAAATGGAATAAACAATGCTGTGGGCTTTTACGGATGCCCAAGGGTTTTTCTTTCTCCAGTAGAGGTCACTAAGACCAGCTCCTCTGAGGCCTGAAGCCAAGCTATTTTCTGACGGATAATACAGGGTCATGTTGTACAACATATCTGTGGTTTGCTTTTTTCTCACAATAATGTAACTCACATGATGATTTTTGCACTGTTTTTTGGGCATGTGCTGTATGTGTGTACGTATGCACGTCTCAGGTTGGATCTCAACATGGAACTTCCTCAGGGACAGACAGGCTCTGTTGGCACTAGTGTAGCATCAGCCGAACAGGTAAAGCACTTTCATCAATTTCTGCTCCATGGCCAACTTTTACACGTGACATTTCCTGCCATGTTCTTACTCCAGCTATTAACTTCTTCTGTGCCTTCTGTATATCATATAAATTCTATTGCCATGTATTAGAGATATCTAAGCAATAGAAGACAGGAGAGTAGGTGTTAATCACACATAACATCACAACTATGATTTACAGTAGTTGCAGGTACAAGATGAAGGTAAGGGTCGTGGATCATCATGGTTGTGATGTTTGTGATAACACACAACTCTGAGTGGTCCACTGTTTTCATATAACATGTCTGCAAAATAAGGTAAGGAAAAGCAAAGAAGCCCCATAAATGGTATTAAATATACTTTAATAGGACACTGGCTGCTAAAAAAACGTTTGCATTATGAAAGAAAAGCTTCAGGATAAGCTCATGTTATTCAGTACATTCCACATAAAATTGAATGTGTTTGTGTTCCGACCAATTTGTAAGCCATTTCACAGTCCATTTTTTCTGCTGAATTGTGGCTAATTCCATTCAATTCGATTTAGCTGTCGTTCTGTAGACTCTTACCAAATGGACTGCAGGTCAGATGTCTTAAAGAAATTATGTCTTATAGAAATTAGCTGCTGCTTAAAGCGAGCCATTTTTAGCAACTGGTGATCAGTGGAGCGGTGCAGTAAAGATGAAAAAAGGGTAGCATGGCTCTAGACCTGTCACAATATTACATAATCACCTTATCACAATTACTTGTGATAATGCCCGTTATTTGAGATGATGGCTGTTATTCGAGCTGACTGCAGTCATATTAAACTGCAAAAATGTGAATTGGTTCATTTAATTTGAGACACATAAATGTAAGTAATAGAAAGTAAAGTCATTCACTGAAAAACATTGTGGAATTCCTAAAAAAAATTATATGGTGCTTTACTGCAGGTAAAGTTTTTTTTGTTAGCTACAGTGAAGTCTACAAGTCTGTGACCTCAAATGTGCTTTGTTTGTTTCATTTAAACCTGGAAATAAACAGCAGTCAGTGATTACATCAGTGATTAAACTCTGGATTGATTTCATGATTGTGCTATTCCTACACACTTCATAACCAATCAGGGTCCAGTTTCAAAAAAAGCATCATAGTGTTAAGATAATCTAAATTCTTATAAGTTATCTTTATGCTAAGATGCTTTAAAGGAACCAAGACTAGATTGTGATATCATAAATAGCTTCTGTATATCATTGTTTTCTGGCAACAGATACAGAGAAATTTGCCAATTGCCTTATACAAACCAGAATCCAAGTTATTATTGAACATTGATTAATATTGAACATTGTCATAATTTATTACTAACATGTTGCTAAAAATATTGTTTGCTTGCAGGATGAGCTTTCTCAGCGGCTGTCCAGACTACGAGACCAAGTCTAGCATTACACCAGCGAATATAGATGGGTGAAAGGATCTGTGAAAGGGTGAGTGTGTATCATTAAACCCCGGCTTGCTCATACGAATTGTTACAGCTGACCTGTGCATATGAGTATACTCTTCAACCCTCATGGTGGCACTGCTGAGTAGGGTAACTTTGCTCTGTTGAGGCTGAGAGCTGGGGCCTCGTCATGTCTTTATATATTAAGAACCTATAGCTGTATAAGGGATCTGCAACAGAAACTGTAGTGCGTGTTTTGTGGGCCACTGCCATGGCACTTTCTAAACGTTGAAGGGTTACTGGTGTCCACCCTACTTCTAAGTTGGGTAGAATGATGTATGACGGCATATGTATATATTTTTTAGACAATGTGACAAAGGCTGGACACACTTCCCCTGAATGATCTGCTTATTAACACACTACAAGAGACAAAATAATGGAAACCTCAAGTGGGAAGAGAGTCTTATTTTGAAGTGACTAAATGTGTTTTACAAAACATTGCTTTCTTTCCTGTGTGTAATAGGGCTATTATTGGAGGCTCAAACCATAGGCTTGAGCCTACAGTCACAGAACTGGCAAACAGAATAATGAGAACAAGTTTATGATTCTGACAGTGATGGCTATGTTTATATGTAAGTGTTCCATTACTTTGTCTACCTTTGAACTCCTTTGTAATAAACATGAGGATTCTGTTTGTACACAAACCTATTTATTTTCGAAGTGTTGCATTTGCACATATTTAGGCTGATGCATGGCTGGGATTGGTTTTGTGAAATAACTAATGTTGATCAGCTTGTTCAACAGAAGTAATTCATTGTTTAATGTGTCCTTAATTTGATCTTTACTTTTTAAATATTTGAGTTTGTAATAAATCCTGCTTGGGGTGAAAACTTGAAAAATAAACTGGTTTTATTCCAGTACAGTTTGTGTACCACTTTGTACCTACTTTTATTTGTCAGTAAATTTATTATTATCTAATTTATTATCTGTTTTTTAAACCACACTGAGATGTTTGATCATAACCCGTTGCATTTTCTGTTACAGGTGTTTTCTTAGTGTTGGTAGGTGTGGAAATTAATGAACACTCCCAAGAAAACCTGCTATTATGTTTATCTAACAAACTGCATGGGTTTTGCACCTTGTCTATAGACTACTAATTATAATAATGAGCTCTTTTATTAACATACATAGTCACTAATTCTTTTGAAATTTGAATTTAAATTCTCTATTTAGGTTGGTGAATTATTTTCGCATCCTCCTTGTCTTTGTATTCTGCCAAATCACTTATTGCTGCTCTGACAGCATGGATCAACTTATCCCCCGTCCGAGGAGCTCAGACCAGGAGCTCGTTGTGCTGTAAATGGTCAGCTTTGATAGCACCCCTTGGTCGAATCTCTTGGTTTCCCCTCTGCTTCAGCTCTACAACAGGAAACAGATGGAAGGTCAAAAGTCTCACCTGGGTCGGAAGCGGCGCTCAGTCACTCGCATGCCAAGCCGTCATTACCGTGCGATGAAGGGAGCGTTCTATCTGCCTCAGCTGCAACCAATTTCAGGTACTGAGTGCGGCCCGTGTGCCGACGGATCCCGCCAGGGCTTGGACACATGACCTCTGGCTCCCAGGGAAAACCCATCTCGGCCAATTATAATCAAGAGCCTTTGACTGACGGCACAGCTGGGCAGAAGCCTCCATTATGCACATTGGCGTAGACAATTTTATTACCTGTTGTTATGCCATTACATTACTTACGATCCCCTCAGCTGGGGATGCTAATTCAAAGCAGGTATCCAATCCCGTCTCCTAGGAGAGGATAGGACTGCTCTGAAACCATTATGCTGGCAGCTAAGCAATGTTCATTCCGAGTTACATTTAATAACTGTCACACCTTCTTTGTCAAAGTGAGGTCCACAGTTTTGAACATTGGACCTAACAAAGCTGGCCTCATAATATGTAGACTGCTTATTATTGTGGCAACATAAATTACTGTTGAAATGTTTTAGAAATGTTTTCTTCAATCTGTCTGACAGACCAAACTGCTGGGTCTAGTGAGCACTGCAGTATTTATTTGTGTGTGATTTTTTTTTTTTCTGTTTTGTTGCAATCCATGTACCTGTACTCTGTGAATTGCAGAACATCTTCAGGTTCCTTGGTTAGGGTGCATTTCATTAGGATACTAGTGGTGTTGAGCCACCATTACCCTGCCCATTCTTCTGTTCAAAAGTATGTTAAAGGAAACTGCTGTCAGAAGCAAGAGGAGATTTACTAAAACTACTGAGGGGGAGACACTGCGTATCCGCTCACTACACAGAAGGAAGGGCTACTCTTTTAAGTTAAAGTCCTAACCTGTTCTTCCTTTCCGAGACTAGATGGTCAGTGCTCTGATGGTGGCCTTGCAGATTGGTAGCCTGTCTCTAAAGCTGAAAGCTGAACATTGCTACATTCAGCCTGCACAGCTTGCAGTTATTGTTGTACATACAGGATAATTTGGAGTTTCCCTAGCCCCTGAAGGCAACCAGGTCCTTTACAGATGGAAGCCTGTGATGGGCATTAGTGTGGGCCCCTCCTCCTTTGAAACATTCAATTTTCCTTGTGCCTGATGGTTGTCGGAAAGAGCAAGGCAACAGGCAGCCACAGGAAGCTGCGGACATTGGTTACGCTTGCTCTAGTGGGGCATGTGTGTCCAATCGCTTCAGCAAAGGGCTTTCCCCAGCTTCCTTTACACACATGCATGCACGGGGCATCTGCTGATGACCCTGCTACCATGCATGGTCCTTCCTTACAGATGTGTTAACGCTGCTTTTAATTTGTTTTTATTGCTTTTCTCTACTGCAGCTGGTCTGATCATTCCCATTTCCCAACAGCATGGTTCATTGTGTATAAAACAGCCTTAAGCTTCATCCTAGTAACCAAGTCTCTGCATCTCCTCCCCTTGCCCTCTTTCAACCTCACCCTTCACTATCTATTACAGTAGCACAACGTATGGGCAGGTAAACCTAATCCCACTGCTCCAACATTAAATGTGAGAGAGGGTTTTACTGCAATGCCCTCCTGCACTGATAGTCAGTCTGACTGATGTCTGAAGTAGGATTGTCATAACACATTTTACCCGTCCACAGGGCCTTGGTGGCCCACTGTGTTTTATGGGACTGGCGGGTCAAAGTCAAAAGGTTAATAAGGTGTCATCTTCTCAGTTGGTGACAGGATGACTGGCTGCTGAACTCTGAAAAAGCCTGTTGGAGAGAGAATCCACTTGGATGTCTTCTGCAAAGAACCAAGTATAAGGTCAACCGAGGCAAGAAGTGACTAAAACTTGCACATCTGCAGTATTAGGTAAAGGCATTAGCACATCCTAAGGCAGGGCTGTTCCCTGAACCACTTGCCTGAACATAATGACAACACTGATCATGCTCCTTGTGTTTAGACATTACCACGTGTGTATATGCTGTTGAAGATCAGTCAGCCCAGTCAGCCTTGGAGACAGAGAAACAGGAGAGCGAAAAAAATGCACACATATGGAAAAGTGCTTGACGGCCTGCAGTTAGTCACACTCCTGCGTCTCTAATTGAATTACCGTTGACAGCGCACCACAGGCCGAGTGGTAGACCCTAAGCAGCCGGCAGGCAGGGTGTGAGTGTGCCGAGGACTGGGGCATTCGCCCTGAAATCAATTACCAGCAAAAGGGGCCGGGGGGATCTGGGCCCACCGGCTACATCCTGCAGGTCAGACCTGGGACTGACAGCAGCATCTGGGGCCGCCCTTCTGCACTGACCCTAGAGCAGCACTTGAAAGGAGGCTTTGCAGGGAGCGGGCACAGGGTGGCTCTAAATCACCTGCTTGCTTCTGCCACCTGATACCCAGCACTGCAGCATCCCATGCACTGGCACCTTCCCCTGCCTGTCTTACTCAGACAAGAACAGAAAAGAAACCTGTCGCACAGGAAGCAGGCAAAGCCAAGCACCTTAAATCTTTGGAGGGTCTGCCTGAGCGTGGGTTATTATCTGATCACTTCAAAAGCATGGACCTATCTCGTATCATGGTCTGGGTCCACTATGGTGTTCCTTTGCTTACTGTTGCTGTAATACTTTGGACTGCAGAAGTCTAAAGAAAGAGAGAAGTAAGAGCAGTAAATGTTTTCCAATCCACAAAAGGGGTTGTTGCATTAAGCCAGGTGAAGGATGCCCAAACGTGGAAAAAAATTGTGCACAAATGGTGATAGTTAATTAAACGTGCAAGCGTCCGCCTTTTGTTTTTCTTCCACTTTCCTTTCAACTCTATTACCAGCAATTTTTATTTTATGGCGGAGTCACTGGGGGTGAACGTTTCTATAATTTCTAATGGACCTAATAAGCTTTAGCAGCCAGCACTGCAGGGACATTCTGAGAGCATTTTACACTGAAAGAATCCTAACTTAGCAGTAATACCTGATTCCCATTCTCTACAGAGTTTATTTGTCCACAACTAAGCAAGACTTCACCTGTGACCAAGCAGTCCTCTATGGAGAACCACAGTAGTTCTGGAGAAGACATTATACCATGCAATAGGGAGTTGTGTGAGGGGGACTACAAACGGGGGAATGATGGACAGCAGGGGTCAGAAAGTGGAAAGTGTTTTGTTGGTCCAGCACAAGGTGCCTGAGACTTGCTGACAGGTCTCTCCACAGTTCACTTCCCCTTTACACAGCTGAGGGCCGCTGTACCAGAGAGAGTCATTAGAGGAATGTGCTGCAGAAATCATCTGGCGGAGGGATTTATGTGTAATCAGGCTGTGTTGAAGTGAAAGACCACTGATGGATCACAGGACTACTGTAACATATAGCATGATGAGCCAGAGCTCCCATTAGTTGTCAGCTTTCAGAATCTGAACATTCCTTATGTGGGTCTTTTTGTTGTACGAATGCAAGCAGCCGTTTCTTCCATATAGTTTAGATGTGACAGTATTTGTTTTATTGTTCCTCAGATTTGTTTGGATTGTTCAAGGAAGTGTGAACGCTGTTAGGGTCGTTAACGCTGCTGGGAGGGGGCAAAGTGATGGATGACATCAGAACTGGAGGAGGGAAGGCAGCCCACACAAACAGAAGCCAAACGCCTGCCTTTCATGAGTCTGGCTGGGAGGCCTCATGTGAAAGCAGTTCCTTCCACATGCGCCTGACCCCGACAGTCCTCTGCTAACGGTGCATAGACTGAACACATGCCTGACCAACACCAGCATGACCCATCTACTTCAGTTCTCCAAAAGTGGCAGAAGGATATCCAGAAATGCTTGTAATTCACAACACTGCTGCCTTGCTGTTGCATATGCCACCATAAAGGGGCATAAAATCTGCTACTGCAGACTCATGACTGGATGACCTTTTGAGGTTTGCATTGAAGTGTCTGAATGATGGTGGCTGAAATCTGAGGTCTGAATTCGAATACCTGTTACTAGGTTAGTAAATAGTGAAATGTAGATTGTGCACACAGGCAGATGTGTGGTTTTGAGCCAATGAGCTAAATATGCCTCAGTGTGGCCAGAAGCAGACCTGCTGTTTGATAGAGGAGAAGAGGGCTGCTTAATAAGCTGTTAAACTGCCCTTGCTTTTCACATTATTGGCTGGAGGTAATTCAATTTCAACAGCAGCTGGTTTCACTTGAAACTTTACAACACCGTTCAGTCACATCCCATAAGCTGACCTGATAAATAACCTTCTTTTATTGAGTTTGCAGAGCAAATACCGTCCAACATAAACCTCACATGAGGCAGCCTAATAGGACCCAATCCCTGACAGAGCTGCGGGGCATGTAATCGTACCAGAGCCACGCTGAGACAGACAGAGCACTTGGAATTCCACAGCTCCAGCAAGGAATTGTACCAAGCAGCCCCAGTGTATCAACAGACAAATTGAACCAAATTGTGTTTCATAGAGAGAAGGCTTCAATCTCGTGCGCATGGTAAGAGCTGTATACAGGCACTTTGTTGATTGGAGATGCAATAAGCTCATTACTCTGAGTTAATATTAATCAACAAGGAGCTCGAATTTCAGTTACCCTCTCATTCCAACAGCTGTCAATCAATTTTTGGGGCCGCAGATCCTGTTTATTGGGTGTTCTTGCCAACATAAATTGATGCTAAGTATTTGCTTTAAATGGGCTTTTTAGAGGGAGTTATGAGATGAGCTCATGATTTTCTGTCAGAAGCAAGTGTGTGAAAATTCAGTTGCATCATTTTTCCTATTAGATTGCCAGAGAAGAAGTCTCCACTTGGTCCACTTTTATAGGATCATTGGTGACTTTGTTTCCTGCTACAATTATGGTTGTGCTGTTTTAATTGTACGCATGACACAAATGTTCCATTCTTGCACACTTGTAGCTTATGTGATGTGCAATTATCTCCAGATCCAAATTTTTCAAACAATTCCATTGTCCACCAGGGCACTTTGCAGGCCTGTTACGCCTATGTCTTCACAAACCATTGTAAAATTGTTTATGTCCACATGCCAAAGCTACATGTTTTGATGATGTTTCAGCAGACAGACTTCCACATGTGCAAATGGAGGCAAGCATGAAAAAAAAAACAACAGATTGCAGTCAGGTGAAAACTTTCATTCAACCATTCAACGCATCAGTATTCCGGATGATCTGCGGCATCAGGAAGTCCTAATGGAAACCAGGCTTTCCCAATCAATCTGTTAGTGCTTGCGGGATGAAACAGGCAGTTGAAGACTTGAAGCCTGAGAGCTCTGACTGACAGGTAGGGGTGGTTTGGATTAATCCATTGTTATTATTCTTGTTGCGCTTAAGGCTAAACTGATTAACAGGTGCAAAGTGTTTATGCTTACTCTCAGAAAAAAGTTGCTGAGATGGGACTGTTGTTGTCACTAGGGTGGTACCCTCAGGGGTATGTCTTCAGTACCTTTAACTAGAGAACATAATTGTACATAATCCTCTCCAGTTGTTTTGTTGGACATGACTCACACACAATTTTATTGTTATTGAAAAAATTGTTTTGAAACATTGGGTTATTAGAATGTAAAATTATGGACCCTTTGGGAGAAAACGTGGTACACAGCTGAACCTTAAAAAACACTGTTGTACCTTTGAGGATACATTAATATTGTTTGTATCTTGAGGAATGGAAAAAATATACCTGCACAGTACCTTCTGGCACTGCATGATCCCTGATGTAAGAACACGTTTTCTATTGCTTGAAAGCACAACTTAAAAATAGTGGTAACCTTAGAAGGGAAAACCACATTACTAGTAGTATTAAGGCATACAAAATTTGCAAAACAGATGAGCTATGCGCAGCTCTATTAGATGTAATTAATCCTTCCCGTTTCCAAAACGTACAGACGTTACGTTGTAGCAGGAGCAACTTTGACAAGAAAATTGCTCCTCGGTTTTTTGCGTCAACTGGGGAAACAGGCCATTTCCACAGCTTTGGCTAATCCTTCTTGCTGAGCCCTGAAAAGCACAGAGGCTAGCTGTGGAAATGAGCCCAAGTTCCTCCGAACTGCAGCAGTGCATATGATCACAGGAGAAAAGCACAGGAGACCACCATACAGGGGGCTCAAGGTATACTTTTCTTGAGTAGGTTGGCTGCACAAATATTTGTTCCTTTTGAGGAGTTTACTTGCCATCCTCAGTGTTTGTGGCTCAGTAAGTATTTGTGCCTATGTGTGAAGTTCCTGAAACACGTGGCAGACATAAAGGTCGACCCTAGGAAGTTAGAATAGTACCTGTCGAATATTTTGCCTTCTTATATTATATTATATAATATTACATATACACAGTGTTGGCAGAATACAGTAGAATATACTGTCCTAAACGTAATATATTCCATATTACAATACAAGTAACATATTACATGTGCTATATAAACGCTATTGTAATTTTTATTTAATTTCCATTACCACTACTTTTGATAGTGGGAGTTTCCTTCATGTAATTATTATGTGAATATGCTCCATTAAAAAGTGACTTATTTAAAACTCTTGACTTTGTTTTACCTCAGATTTGGTTCAAAGCTGTTCCTATAATCTTACTGCCGTCTCACGAATAATTTGCCATATCTTGCAAATTTATCAAAATCTTGCAAATTTGATGATATAGTGAGTAGCTATAGTACATAATAGTCAAGGAATTCATGCACGAGCACCACTGATGCTAAAATTATAACTTGTTTTTGTCATTCCTAAAACATTTGGGAATGCAGAGGTTAACAACTAGTGTTAGATTAGGTTGGTTTTTCAGTCTCCTCAGTAGTTCATAAACAAGCATTAGCAGTATTTCTTTTAAAGATGGTATGTATTTTCTATTTAGTGAGTATTTATTCTATTAGTACTCCCCTAAAATATGAGAGTAGCTGTATTGTGAATACACAATACCTTTGAAAAATGTAACTTGAACTGAACACAGATACTTAAATACTTAAAAACTTGTATTTCAATACATTGCACACATAAAAGGCAATTCCACAGCAGTTTATACATAATTCACTTGTGGAGATGCAAACAGTGTGGTTTGATATTAAAATGTGCATTGTAAAAAAAAAATGCATTGGGTGATTATTTCTTTACAGTAGTAGATGATAAAAATCAGGGCCTGCAAAGCTTACAACGCCACATTCAGGCATTTTATTTACTAAACAAACATTGAGTGAACCTACATGTGTATTCTGAGTTATATGTAATGTTATATGTAATGTTGATCGTGGCCAGATAGTGGTGTCGGCCTATATAGACTTTCTTTTTGTCAGTTAAAAAAACAGTTGTTGATGTCTCAGACATCAAGTGACGTATTCATTTCATGTTATAACTTTCTGAGAGGAAGCATCTCGAGACATTAAACACTCCAGACGTCTGGTCCCCATCTCCACCACTGAGAATTTTAATTCTGTAGATTTATCTAGAATGACTGTTCACATCTCCAGCATTTAAATTGTGCAGATATTCTATATATATATATATATATTTTAAATAAAACATTTAAAATACATTTTTAATTGTACACAAACTGACTAATTTCCTGTTCTATTAGTTCAGAAGATTATTAGTGAAAATGCTGGTGTGCAGAAACCGTATTGGTGATGGGTTTTATTTCATTTAAAAATGTGTTGAACTGAATATGAGAGGGCATTGTTCATTGTGTTCTTTAGAGCATAAATACAATTAAAATTACATATACATAGTATACTTTAATACATACTTTTCAAAAAAAGAAAAGTTGTCCAAGTTCATATAGCAGAAAGTAGCTAGAAAAATATTCAATAATCATAATTGCTAATATTGGTTCAGAAAAAAAAGATATGTTTTAAAAACAATAATAAAGTCATTGTTTGTGCCATTTTAATAATGATAACCATTCTGTCAAACTGGTCTCTTTGTAGAAAAAAAATTAGTCTGTTCCAGCATTAGTTGTGAACTGTATCACTCAACTAGTCCTGCCTATTTTGTATTGCCCCAAAACAGAGGATGGCAGGGGACAGCAGCTATGTATTCTAATTGTGAATCCTTTTGCTAAGCTGAAGTTCCAGAATTCCAGCATCAGGTGAGGTCAGAGGCAATGGTTAATGGGAGAATTCCAGGCCGTTTGGTGCAGAAGGCTATCCGAGGGTGACAGAGTTACGCTGTCAGCTGCTTTTAAGGGGCTGCTGACAGGGGAGAAGTGCGGGCTGACAGGTAAGCTGTAGCTGTACAGTCCGTAAGGTGGTGCGAGAGATGATGCCAGAGGGTTCTGCTGGGTCTGGTGAACTCCAGAGGTACGGCTGGCCTGCAGGCTCTGGATGGAGAGCAGACAGGGGCCAATGGCTGTTGTGGTCTGAAGGCACTGGCCCCGGCAGCCGCCTGCTTTTTTTCCGTGGACTGGAGACAACAGAGGGAAATCCGTCAAGGGTCGCAATGCAGGGTACCCTCTGAGTCTGTCTGGTCCGAGGCTGCAGTAGGCTCGACTTGCGAAGGGATGGTTTGGAGTAGCCACTTTGTAGCACAGCGGGACGCTGAGATTTTGAATAGCGCTGTCAGGGCTTGAGAGTGTATAGGGGTGGGAGACTGGGGAACTGGAGTGGGGCAAGAGGCTTTTCAAAGGGGAGATGGTGCCACAGCTCCCTGAAGACCCGGAACTCCCACCTTTAATGTAAAAACACAGCTGTGTTAGGCTAATGGTCAACAATACAGTTAGTATTGTGTAATTACAATAATTACAATAATTCTGCTTCTCACTATCCTGAATACATTTAGTCATGCTGAGGGCACAAGCAGCTTATTTAGCTTAGCTTGTTTGTAAGTTGCTAGTTTTCTTTGTTTATTCCCTATTCTCAGTAACATCTTTTTGAGAGTGACACATCATGTCAGACCCACAGTGTCATCTTTTTATAGTGGATGTTTTTTTACAGAAACATTGTGGATTATTTCAGACCTGTAGACCTTGCTTTTCTCCTATTGCTCAAGATGGTGGGTTTTGATGGTCTACCATGTCTCCTGTTATTCGTTTAACTTTCACTTTTTAGTGCAGGTAGATTATTTAATATCTTCTCAGAAATGGCTCCTTAGAAATGAAGAGCTGAATGAAGGGTAGTCTCTGAGTCTCTCAACACTGCAGTATAGTACAGATTTGCAGTGTTCAGAAGCAAATGTTATGCTGTATACCTTTAAGGTTTTGTACATTTTAGCCTCAACTGTGATTATTTTTGGTGCTGCACTATTTCGATAAGCTGTCTGGCTGTGTTACAGTAAGAATCAAGAGTGTTTAACTAGTCATTTCAGATCTGCACCAACCCTTAGTCTTAGTCTAGAACAGCGGAGTCTCTCGCGGTCTTCAAACGCAGACTGAAGACCCATCTCTTCGTAAAGCACTTAAGTGAGTGAACTCTAGCAGACGTGTAAATTGTGTGTGTATCGTGTGGCAATTTTATAACCTTTTTGTATTGCACTTATAATGATCTTTGTCAATGTATGCTGTGTTGCACTTATAATGACCTTTCTCTAGGTACCAGCACTGGCCCCCTGTTCGGGCAGTGTCTGAGCTCATGGTGATTTTTAGGCTCTAAACTTCCTACTAACTGGAATATTATCCAACAGATCACTAAGCACGGTTGTAAGTCGCTCTGGATAAGAGCGTCTGCTAAATGCCTTAAATGTAAATGTAGTGTAAATGCTATAGGCAGCTGCAGTGACAGTGGAAATAAAAGGTAACATGAAATGAAACCCCATATATATTTATTATTGAGTTACATTGCAAATTGTCCTGTAGTAACATCTTTCATTGGTTTGTATATTATATAGGTGTGTACTCACTACCATCAGTGATCTTTGATAATAAGAGTTTTGAAACATTAAGTCATTTGGTGCTTTGTACCTTGCAGCTCCAGAGCAAATGGTTTCAAATCAAGTCCGAATGGACTTCGCCATGGGTAGGACTCCAGAAGCCCGTCCAGTACACCCCTATGGGAATTGGGAAGGAGAGAGTTGGAGAAGAGAGGTGTCAGTGGCTATAAGTCATCCATTGGGTAAATGTGCAGTGCACTGATGTTCTTGACACCATGAATCTTTCCGAAAGTGATTTATTGCACACTTCCTCTTGGCTGTAAATGTAAAACAAAATACCTTTCAAAGACATTTATTTTATTTAAGGATAAAAAATGACAAAGCCCAGCTGTTACCTGTTTCTTCCTGGGTCTCTGAAGCCCTTGGCAAAGGGATTTCGGTCAATTTTCAGTTTTGTAATCTTAAAAGAAGAAACAAGAGTAAAACACAACCTGCATTAAATAGCAAATGAACTCATCATATTCAAAACTAACAATGACCTCAGTTCTTACTGAGCTGGGCATGCGGTCGGCCCTGCCTTTCAGTGGGCATATATAATTCCCAGCACCACACAGGGCGAACGGCCATGTCAAACAAAATGCCCTGATAACAGGGGACTCATAAGACATCATTTCACATAGTGCCTGTAACCACCTACGGAGTCCGCAAAGCCTCCCCAGCTCAAAGCAGTCTTTAAAATTCAAATAATAAAATAATCCTTCCCAATAAAAACTGGACCCTGGTGACTACAGCTGGCAGCCTGTGCTGTGGCCTCCAGTTTCTGAAACAACGTATATAAAAATTGAAGCATTTCAGGAAAGCTTTTCCACGTCACCCCAGCATACTCCCGGCTGTGCCTAACATGTTCAGGTCTACTGCTCTATGGAAGCTAAATGGCGTGATTTATGCAGCCGGCTAGGGGCGAAAATAGCGAGATATGTATTTCATATGAATATGATATGCTTAAAATGAGAAGGAGTTAGTAGAGGTTTCTGTGCAGCACCCATGTAATTGTCATAGAATGTAATACTTGCAACAAGAAATGGACTGGAAAAGAAAGAACCCACAATGGCAACCAGTCACACCTTTAATTTACAATCCCAAAAAATATATTAAACTAGCTGACAAATATTGGATAATAGCCAAAATAATTGAGCTTGGATTAAAGCAGTAATGTACAGCTTTTGTGTTTGTTATAAACCCTGGTTGCTCAAATGTATTCAAATTAATTAAGTTTTGGAACGCTGTGTCTGGAATTATAATACTCTCTTAAAATCACTCAAACTTTTGTATTTAGCAAAATATATCAACAAACAGTCAAACTATTCTGTCGCTGTTTAAGTGACTATATCATTTATTTATATTATATTAATTATATTAATATTTTCACAACACGGAGAGCCCTCACAGTTGCATACACTAACAACAATTTGGAGAAAAACTGCTGATTTGGCAGTAAAAAAAAGTTTTGCTTCAAACAACTGACTGCTCAGCAGAGGCACTAGCCACTTTGATAGGATACCAGACTTGCTGTTAACCCATGTATACCATGTAAATGTGTGGTATGTTAGAAAACAACATCTGAAGGAAATGTGAGAGCCAGTAAACAGAAATCTCGCCAGGAATTCTGGGTAATTCTGCCCTGTACTGTCTTTTTTTGGAGTTTGTTGTATTCACTAAAATAAGCACACGTGAATTTACAACGCAAACGACCCGAACAGCCCAAACAGCTTGCCTGGATTAAGCGATCCCAACTAACTGCAAGATAGCACGACATTGTAACTGTATGGTTGAATGTACCTGCTGGTTCTGGTAGGCCGTCACGGTGGTGAACTGCGTCTCGTTGAAGGAGAACGTATGCACGCCGCGTGCGGGCAGCGAGGTCAGCTGGGCAGGCTCTGGCCCTGGCTCACGCATGATCACGTGCACGCGCGGCTTGTACTTGTGCATGGACTGCAGGATTATCTGAGTTCCAGATGGAGCACGGTTAGAAAGCAGGGGGCAGAGGGGAAAAACTAAAAGAAAATGAGGAATGAATGATGCCGAATCGACGCAACCTACGTGGCCTTTGTCGTCCATCTCGTTGTTGGTCAATTTGACGCGGTCGAAGCTGATCACCTGGCGCATCCACGTCTCCCCGGAACAGGGCGAATCCGGGTGCACGTAGAGGCGAGGGGTGATGCAAGAGTGGTCCGTGTTTCCTGCCACCATCCACTGGGAGCTGTGGTACACGTACCTATTAACCAGAAGATAATAATAATAATAATAATAATAATAATAAATAATAATAAATAATATATAATATTTCATCATGGATGAAAACCAATGGAATGGGTTATCTTGAGAGGCCGTGCGTATTTACGCGTAGTGGTTGTACATTGCTGATCGCCAACTCCCCAATGGTTTGGTAAAACATCTCAACCTGTTAACATTATATGTCTCCATAAGACACAGTAAGAGATCTGGAAGGAGGAGCTGATATGTTCATCTGTGTTTCCAGGAAGAATACAGGTTTAGATTATTTGTAAAGGCAAATATGTAATTTGTTTTTTATTATTTCTTCCCAGTTAAATAAGTAACCCCGCTGTTTTAACTCTAACTGTATCTGTCTCGCGCAGTGCACCCTGAGCACCTCAGACAGCCCTTTAGAATAAGTGTGACCATAAATCAATTCACTGTATATATTCCGAATTAAAGGTGTGTGTATGTGTGTGTGTGTGTGTGTGTGTGTGTGTGTGTGTGTATATGTGTGTGTATGTGTGTTTAAGTTTTAAGCGCTATAACTTCTAAATGCTTAAAAGGGCTTGTAATGTGACGGTACGGGATGCGTTCTCCGACCTGTATCTCTTTGAATCCACAGGCATGATGTCCATGGCGATGTAGTACTGCTTGATCGGGTCCAGGTTGCGCACTTTCACTCGGATCGATGGAAACATTCTCCTGGTGGAAGGTCGTACATCTACATCAGTGGGATGCTCTTTATAATACATTCTTTAATGCACTTTATAATTAACTCTAATATGTACTTTATAATGCATTTGTAATGCACGTTATAATGGACTATATAATGCACATGATAATGCAATCTGTGTAAAAATAAACTGCATTAAACCGGTCTTAAAGTAGGTTAAATAAAAATTAAGTCAGTCATATCCCACAACTAGTATCTTGAGGAAAAAGCCTCGGATATTAATTAATAAGTAATGCACTTTACACAAAGAAGTTTATATATATATATATATTTATATATAATGCATGAAATGCCTCTATATTATGATTATACAGCGCTGTTTCTGATTCATAATGACTGAAAAAGCTGTAAAATACTGAGAATAAAGGTATTTAACATAGTATTTTGTATATACTGTATATTGTAAATCAGGCAGATCACTATGACCACAAATGAATAGTAATTAATTGTACATTTACAGTATCATCATTGGCTTTTTGATGCTCCCGAAATATAGAATAAAATATTGAATAAAGCGCCTTAAAATACCATGTGTCATCTACAAAATACAAAGGTCTTTTGAGTAAAATAAGATGTTATTAATATGGTGAAGGACCAGCGGCGTGTCTTACACGTTTGGCTCTTTCTGTTACTAAAGGTGAAAAATAAAAGGAAAAGCTCTGATGACAGAAACCACGGATCACGCCGACTCTGGTAGCCTGTAGCTGGGCTGTTTAAAGGCCGCTGGGCTGCACTGTACAGTCGCTACAGGAGGAAATAAAGAGTGCCCTGTACCTTCCCGCTTTGGTGATGATCATCTCGGTGCCGATCTCATGAAATCTCTTCCACAGATCGGAGCCTTGTAGATCAACGCGGACTTGTGGTTCAGGATCACAGGACTCCTCTGAGGTCTTCCCCGGGCTCTTACTGTCACACGCTGCTCAACACAACCAACACAATGTCAGAACCGGCCGCAGTCTGCACGCTGGCATAGGATGTTTCTTAGTTATACCTACAGTCATTCATAAGGTGATTACTTCTGAGTGGAAATGACACAATAAAATACGGCACTTTCTAAAACATTCAGAACACAATTACTGTGACTTTCATACACTAAGTAAACCGAATACATCAAAATATAAAATGCGTCATTTAGCTCGAGTTATTATTATTATTATTATTATTATTATTATTATTATTATTATTATTATTATTATTATTATTATTATTATTAGTGTTGTTGTTGTTATTATTATATACTAAGTTGTACACGACTCCACGCAAGTAGTGTTTTACTCTTCTTTCTTCTTTTAAAAGACTTAGACAGTCTCAGTATGTTTGTATGGATGGATGGATAGATAGATAGATAGATAGATAGATAGATAGATAGACAGACAGATAGATAGATAGATAGATAGATAGATAGATAGATAGATAGATAGATAGATAGATAGATAGATAGATAGATAGACACTCTCTGCTTGTTCTACAGGTGTAGCAAGAGTCTAACTCACCATGATCTTCTCCTTCTCCAACACTGGTGTCCGAGTCTCTGTCACTGATGGGGATCGTCTGCGGCGTCTCCTCCTTCACGTTCTCCACCTTCATCCTCTTGCAGCTCTTCCCCACTAGAGCTTCCACGGAGAAAGCGTGCGCCCTGGAGCTCAGCCCCTGCATCCTCGGGCAGGCTGAAGTAGCAGAAGCAGCTCCGTCTCCGTCTTCACTCCCACTCTGCATGGCGAGCAACTCTTTTCATCCGGACCGAGACCCTATGCAGTTTTAACGGGCCGCCCTAGCTGCCGTTCGGATAGGGCAGTCATTCCACATTTCCGTCCGGATTAGTTTCCCCACCAGGTTTCGCGTCCCGTCCACTTCCACAGCCCGTCCAGCCTCCCTTTTTTCAGAGACCTGCCCCATTGGTCACAAAGTTCCAGGCGCCAATAGGAGAGCTGGAAGAAGGAAGGAGTCGCAGACAACGTTGTTTTTTTCCCCCACCCGTATTCATACAAACCCCGCCCCTTCGTTGCTCATTGGTTAGAAGTTCCCGTTCAGACGGGCGGACTGCGGGTGAATATAAACTTCTAACCAGTCCCAGCGGAGGGGGCTGGGCTTTGTCGGAAAACGGGTGGGTGACGGAAATAACGCGAGCGAAACTCCACTGAAGTGCAGGAGACCAGCAGCTACCGAATTTCTTTATGTGGAGTCGGTTTAACTGTCGGTCATAGGAAGCTCTACACTGCCTTATAATTTATGGAGCGGAGAAAATGTCTTCCGGGCCGTATAACGCCTGTTTTATGCCATCCTTTTCTTTTGCCTTCTGTATTTTTTCTTTCTCCCTTTTGACCTTATAACCAGGAGCTTTGTGAGCTGTGAGGTTTGAGTCGCAGCGAAATATAAAAGCAGAGCCAAAACAAAATATATAAATCCGATAGATAGATAGATAGATAGATAGATAGATAGATAGATAGATAGATAGATAGATAGATAGATAGATAGATAGATAGATAGACAGATAGAAGATAGGCTGTAGTTTCCACGTATATAAACATGTTAAAATAATAAAGAGTGTTTTATATAATGTAGGCTGAATGTATGTTTATTCAGGGCTGCTCGGTTTTTATTCCATCTCCTCACCTCAGATCAAATCAGGGGTGAAGGAAAAGTCTGTCTGTAATGTTCATTTATAAAGCCTACCCAGAGTGTTCATGTCTGATGGATCTCCGGACTGGGCTGTTTAATTAGCTGGTCCAGTGCTCCACTGTGCGTGTCGTGCTATTTCATATGCTAGCTGAACAGACTTTATTCGGAGGAAAAAAGGAAATCCAGGAACAAGTGTTTAGTCCGCTAACTAGTCCCATCTGGATGCTCATATTAAAAAGTCACTCTTTTTCGGTTAAAGCTAACATTTCCTACATCAATTCCGGGCTTTCCGTAAAACCCAGTTTCCAGCAGTTTCTCGCACTGTCTGTTTTCCATAATGCCCAAGCTGTAAGGTTTGAGGGGGGCGTCTCCTAATGACAGGTCTGTATTATTAAATTACTGCTCCACGTGAAATGGATCCGCTTTACACAAATACGTTTAAACAGAGTGTAGGTACCGGCGAGCTTCCTTCACAGGACAGGAAAACAACTGCGCTCATGACGAGCCGGATCACGTGTACATTTCAGGGAGGCAGTTCTGTAATGTTATTATTATTATTATTATTATTATTATTATTATTATTATTATTATTATTATTATTATTACTTATGCACGTTTTACAGGATCTTATATTTTCTTATAAATAAGTAGATGGATAAATAAATAGATAAATAAATAAATAGTGAAAACAGGTACTTTTGAAAGACATTAAACGCCGTGTATATTGGCCTATTACCTAACCGTAATTGAGAATAAACCATATACATTTCTAGGCTAAAAAAAAAAAATAAATAAATAAATAAATATATATATATATATATACAAGAAATATATATATATACATATTTCTTGTAGCCTAATCTCTTCTGGAAGGACAAACGCGCGGCTGTTTATTATTACATATTATTGAATTAAAGTACTTGACAAGTTCAACAGTCCTGAATTTCCTGAAATACTTATTTGGACATGTTTAGGAAAGAACGTTTTTGTCTCTCTTCTTTCTTTAGTTTACTCTTACATTTTCCTAAGCCAAATTGAACAACTGCAGGAAACTCGCCCAAATAAAAACATTATCACGCGCGCAGCTGGAAGCAGAGCTGAGAGGAGAAGCCCTGATCAGTGCAAACAACCCAGGTTTCCGAAACGAGCTCAGACACTTCCACACACATGCGGATTATCGAGGGTGGTCGCTGATCCCACCTTAAGCACGAAGTTCCTTTTGCCTATGCGTCATGCGCTTTCAGCTGTGGCAGAAAGGGATCAGTTTCCAATAATTCGGTTTCACTGTCCTCGTGACTGAAGTTACGGATAATAGAAAGTTCCTCACGTGAGGTCATGAATTGAGACTGACGTCCAAAACGGAAAAGTCTGTAGATGAATTTAATTTAGCGGGTTTATTCCTGTTGAACAGCCGCTTCTACCTGGATATCTCCCAGTCCTCCGTGGCTGCATTATGACGAAGCCTACCTGAACGAGCTGCTTCTGAAGCCGAATGGAAACTTGGCCGAGTCAGCGTGCTCTGTGTTAAGTTACATATATTCAGAGGCTCTGTGCTCCATACAATCAGTTGGGGAGGGCAAAGTAAACATCTAAGTGAAATGCACCATGAATGACTGATTGCTAGTTAAATGATAGGCATCAAATAAAGTTCCCCAAGCTGTGTTTGGAGACCACCATAAACACATCCTTCCCTCCACTCATGAGGTGAATAGTGATTAGGATGGCAATAAAACACAAACCGAGCTCCACATTGGTCAGTCAGTATGCCTGCCTTGCATGTTTCCAGGGCTATGAGACTTGTTGCTTCTTCAGAAAGGTCCCAGAAAGGCAGAACTACACGGGTCACCTAATTAGCCTCTCCTCACATTATTTTCGCCAATTGCCTTTTTATTGAGGACCATGACTGGTTTGCCTGCATGTCAGCCATGAGGTCTGGCTGACAGACTGGCAGGAAATCAGAGCTTCTACATGGAGTTTCTCTCTGTAAACATTGGCAGGCTCCATGGAGCACAAGCGTGGTGCCCAAACCAGGAGGCTAATTGTAGACAGCAGGGCTGGCCAGGCCAGCCGAAGCTGCCGCTAATTGGGAACGACTTCTCCCCCGATGGTTTGTTTTAGAGCTTCAAACTGACATAGAGCAGAATGTGGAGGTCTCTTGGAGGCACCTTGCATGTGGGGAGGATGACCACCATGCTAAGGAGCAGGCTGAGATCTTTCCCCCTCCTCTAAAGCCAGAGGGTGCCAAGAAATCTACCTGTTTCAACCAGAGCAGCCCACAGGTTCTAGCTTTAGCCACACAGTACTCTGGTGTCGTCCTCCATTCACCTCAAGTTCTGACTTCCATGGGAACCTGTGGTGGAGTCTGGGCGCTCAGAAGCTGTGTTTCCCTGTATATGTTTTCCTTGTAAATGTTCAGGTATGGAAGCATTCCTGCAGTAAGTCAGAGTGGCTGACTTGCATTATGTGCCTGTCTTCTTGAGCTTGTCTGTATTTGACATGCACATTGGCACTAACTCCACAACGCCCATCTGATTTCAATAACGAGGCCGACCTGGGTTTTAAACATCCCCTCATGTATTCTCTATAAATGCACTTCTTTTGGGTGACACTGGGTGAGACAAAGAAAGACGGAGCAGAAAAAAGGCAGAGCAGGCTGAAAGAGGGCGAGCAGGCAATAAAAAGCAAGCTCAGTCTGGAAGACGTGCAATTATGGGGTGACAAATTCATATGACCCAGACTATGGCATCACCTCCACCCTGGGAGTCTGCAGCGAGGGCCACATCTGCTCTTCATCAGAGACCTCTCCGAAAAGTTGTTATCGAGACATTAGCATCGAATACTGCTTCTTTTATTGTACCATAGTGGGCAACAAAATGCTAATTAAAAAGGCTTTGCTCATTTTTAAAGGCCTACTCAAAGAAGTCCTATGCAGATGTGAAGGATTGTGGCCCTGCCCGGGACTTAATTGACCGTGCCATCCAACTGGCGCCCATGGACAATTGCATACACTTCTTTGATTGGCTGTTGAGTCTGGGCCAAAGTACTCCTCTATGTATGCTCCATTTATATTTACTATCTACTGTTTTTGTGCGTTCCCTCTCCACCATGTGCAACCCTACTGGGCATCCAAACATGTAAGAGGATGACAGTCGAGTGTAATCTAGTTTGAGAGCTGGAATGGAAGGAGAGTTAAATGTGCCATGCCATCATTAATATAACAAGAGAGATGTGCAAGATGATTTACCATTGGATCATTCAATTCCTTAAAGTCTTTGTGTTCAATTGCTCCTGTTGGATTTAAAGTTTTTGTGGCATTCATCACACGGTTAGTGCATACAGAAGAGGAAAAGTTTCCCCAAGTTATCAATAGCCATTTTTCTAGTAGGTCACCCAGAACAATAATGAGCACCTCCGCTTTGAAGTCAGCTTTGAGCTCCACTGTGTCCCACAATTATTCTATGGCCTAGTATTCCAAGAATTAGTGCAGCGTGTGGTAGGGGGAAATAAATCTGCTGGAGGGAAAGATTAAGTGATACTGTGGGGGTATTTTTCAGTGTTATGTACACACTGGGGGTGGCTGAGCGTATTCCTCAGTGCTTGTCAGAGTATGTGGTTCAGATGTTCATTGAAAGGCCTAATATTTGTATAGTTGTACAGTTGTGCATGTTTAAAATAAGACCTAAGTTCATGAAATTAACCCCCTTTATTACTTGCACACATTTTAAAGGATAAAAATAAAACAGTTAAAGCAAATAGCTGTCCATTCCAAATAAATGATGGCACTCTGAGGATACATGCAGTACTAAACTTCAATACTTTATAATATCCCTGCTACAGTTCAAGGATCTGAATCAAATTACACAAGCATAATTTCACAAATAGTTGCATGAAACTTGGCGGATAGGTTTGACATTGTGAGAGATGTGAATGATTCAAGTTTTACACTTGGCCATGCCTGTGACATAAGTTGTTGCATGACCCGGAAGACCTGGTGTCATTACCCCTCTACCCCTACCGCAAAATCTGAAGGAACTGTGTGAGAATGTTCAAGCTGCATGAGATGGACTATCACAGGACACCATTAGGAATCTTGTTAGGATGTATGGTGTGTTGTGTTGGCAAACATGGCGGCCCGACGGCAAACTGAGAGACACTACTTATGTATGTGTAGCTCAAAGAATATTGCCCATATCAGGCTAAATTTATCATCATTTATTGTTCTTGGTGTCCTTTATTTTCCTTTCCAATAGCATTTCAATCCAAAACTTGCTTCTGGGTGAAACATTTTTGATGATAAATGTATATTTCCATTAATAACAGTGTCATAAAAACATTTATTTAACATTTTACAGTGTTCTCTGATGTTGTAAATAGAAGGTATGTGACCTTGGTTGGAGTGAAAAAATGTCAAGATTCATTTTTACATGCCCATTTAAAGCTGTATGACTTGGGCCTAGAATAAAACAAATCGTCTTTCCTCTTTTTGTTGAGCATATGAAAGATTTACTTGAAAGCTTGAGTCAACAGCTAACACGATTTAAACTAGCTACTTTCTTTTGATCTGAGCAACAACATAAGGTAAATTAATTTTTTTTGAAGCTTTCAGTCTTAAATGATCTTCTTCAACCAGGAAACAGCGATAAAATCAGACGGGATGGCTGCTACATACAGGTCGCTGTTGGGGTTGTGATCTTAACGAAGGTAGAACCTCTTCCATCTCTTCAGTGCCAAACACTGAGTGTAGCTGCTTGATGAAGGTTTGTGAAACTGCCCAGAGGGAAATGTTCAGAGCAAACTAACAGTAACAGTTTTTAACTAAATAGCTAAAAAGCTATAGGAGCTGAAGTTGACTTCCTATTCACCAAGAGTTTTAATCATTCTCATTTCCACCTTGAACTGTGCTACAGTTGTGTTCTGGTGCCTCTACAAGCTGTAGCATTTAAGGTCGAAGAGAACATTAATTTACATTAGTTTAAATTTGTGTGTGTAAATATGTATGAGTCAAGTCTGTTACTTAACAGTGTTTGAAATTGGTTCACTTTAATGCCCCTTTTCACAAATGCAGGATTTGTATTTGAAGGACATCATGGCTTGTCAGTTATATGTATCAAACTCTCCTTATTCAATTATGACAATGTACTACCTTTTAGCAGGCTTGACAAGCTATAACTGGATCCACCAAACTTAGCGGGATCATAGAACCTACCTGTGTGGGCCTGTGCTATTTGGACTGATTGGATGCATAATTTTTAGCAATTCTTTAAAGAAGATTATTTTCTCTTGAATACAACATTCTGAAAATTCTTACCTGACTGTCACAATCTGACAATAGACATATGTCACATTCATCCTCATAAAAAATCTTCATCATTTGCAGAGCTCACATACACAGACCCTAGCAACTACTAGTACCATATCACTCAACAATCATTGTCGATTATGAGAGATAATGATCAGTAATATATATCTACCTGGCAACTACTTGGAAGATGTTAGTAACCTCTTAACAATAACCTTGAATGCAACCATTTAGCAACATCATAGCAACCGTCAATATAAAAATAAATTAGCAACCACCTCACAACTGCCTAGCTTCTCTCATAGCAACAACTTAGCAAATAGCCAAAATACCAAAGAAGCCATTGAACAACACTCCCGAAACCAGCTGGAAGACTATAGCAACCACCTGAAAAACCACATCAACCACATTTCTCTTTAAGTTTCCTGGCAAACACCTGGAACACCATAGAAACCATCTAGCAGCATCCTAACATTTCATTTTGTTGACTTTTTTAAGTTGTGCCATCACTTTACGTTTTCTTCAAGAAAAAGTAACTTTCCTAGGTTTTAATTATGCATTATAAGCTCATTATGCAAAATCAACATAAAACTCATTAATAAACGTTTCCTCTTCTGGTTTTATTATAGTTATCACAACTTCAACTATTGTGCTGTGTGCATCCAAATCGGTACAGCAAAGGATCCAGTATGAAATACAGCATTAAAACACAAAATTGATGTTGCTCACAAAAATGTTACTCCAGTATAACAGAATTACTTGGTCCACAGCATGAGCTGAAATGCAGTGCGATGTATCAATGACAGCTTGCCTGTGTGCGCATAACAAGATTTTACTCTTGTTGATGCATACAGCCCAAGGCCCCGAAATGCTTATATCTGGCACCCAGTGTTCTTCAATACCTCCTGCCAGATCGAAAGGAGAGAACAGTCCGTGGTCATGGTGGTTATTGCCTGGGTTTCATAGCGGCACCATTCAAGACATATATGGGAAATAGTTGATAGCTCTATTTCTATATATATTTATGTTTGTGTGTCTGTAAGTAAAATGATATTATTATTTCATATGAATGAGTGGTTTTCGCATGGGGTATTACAAAGGGGTGGCCCAGGTCCTCCGGGCCCTCTGGGGCACCCTGCGGCCTTGAGGCAGGGCACACATCGAGGACCTGGCACCTCGTTGTACATTTTGGAGCCAGGGCCCAGAGTGCGGGCGGAATTTAATGGCTCATGTGCCATGGCATTCAGTATTTACGGCCTCATTCAGCTTGGCTGCTGGCTGCTGGCTGCGGCCTGAGAATGGGGGGTGGTGGCAGGAGTAGGGCAGAATGGGCTTTGTAGCTTATTGCTGGACTGTGACTGCCAGGATGCAGCTTCATGCCACAAGTGTGTTGTGAATTATCACTGAGGGCTGGTGCTCTTTGTTCAGTTCATCAGAGTTCTTTCTTTTTCTTTCTCTTCTTTGCAATTGCACTCTAAAAAACAATGGTGCAAAAAAAAGGATCTGAACGTCAGTGTCTTTCAGAAACTCACCAATAGGTGGACAGAACCGTTTTGGTAAACAAAATAAGAGAACCAATGTGCAGTAAGGTGGTACTTTGAAGAGTCTCATAAGGAAAAGATTCCATACCAGTCCAAGGTTACTTATGCTCACAAATCAAGAGTCAATTAAAAACTTTTATTCTTAAGAGGGCACTATTGTTTAGCTTCACTTAAAGTGTCTGAGAATCCATCCACAGGGCTAAATGTTCTCGTGCCATCTCTTCTCTTTCAGACTCCTTATGCGCGTCTGGCCACCAGTGACCGTGTGGTTAATGACTGCGGTTGGGGAAACAAAAACAAGCCCAAATTGATAATGAATTTCAGACTCGCCATGAAGACCATCAAAAAGCCATCCAGCGAGGAAATACCCATTACGTGGTCACTGGCTCCAAACTCCCAGCTTAGCTAAACGTACACAGCCTTTAGAACTTCTCACCATTTGAGCTGTTTTGAACGTGTCGGGATTGAATGCTCTGTTGTGAGTGCAATAATGATATGTATGGGCTTTTTTGGGACTTCATGAGGAAATTGCTTCATGTTGTTGCGTGGCTACTGTGTTTGATGTTGGTAAACTGTGAGGCGCAATGCACTGCCATGCAGTCCACCACTGGCCAAGCTACTGCAAACAGTGCAGAGAAATGAAAGTGCTTGGGATCTGGTATGGGTTTCATGTTTTTTGGAGTTGTTATGCCGTATCCCTTAAGTGGATATGGCAGGTCTCTGCTGGAGGAAAAAAAATAGACTCCATCGGTTCATAATGCATTTGCAATCTTTGTGGCTTTTTGGGAAGGGCTCTGTTTTTACCTTGTCACAGAGGTGAAAATTAGATGGCTATAGCAGTGACAACTTTCACAGTGATTTTAGTTGTTGTAAGCAAAAACATTTCTCATTGCAGCCTTTCCACCACAGTGATTATTGCATTTAGATCTTCCTTGATAAATTGGGTGGTTCATATATCTGGATGTGGTTTCCTGGTGGGGGGACAGACAGAAAGTCACAGAGGGAGAAGGGGTTGAAAAATAAAATGGAATATGAAGAGAAAAAAGAAATCTGGCATATCCGCAAATGCTTTTAAAACAACATGTGAAAAATCAGCAGTTCCTTAACAGTTAGCTTGTCATTTTTATTTGCCTCTTCAAATAGCTCCAGCATACGCCTTTTAAGATGGTGCCAAATATGAATGGGTGATGGCTGAAAGGCTTAGTTTCTGGCTCGGATTTGCGCACTTATTATCATTACCGCAAACTGTAATTCACATGTCACTCACAGCCGCAGCAGCGCAGGGCCGACTTGGCATGCCGGCAGCGGGCTTCTCTGAATACTTCCAGGCCTTAATCTCGCCCGCCATCATGCATGGGGCAGACCTGAGTACAGACAGAGAGAGAAAGGAGGGAAGAAATAGAGAAGGAGGAGGAGGAGGAGGTTGAGAAGGAGGAGGCCAGGCCAGTTTAGAGGAGGAATGCTTCTGCACACAGAGAGATTTTATCCTGAGGTTAAAACACCAGAGGGTAATGCCCATGACCTAGGACACCAGTTATACTGTCTCCTCAGGAGTGCATGGCAAAATGTAGAATGTCAGGTTTTCATATACTGTGCTAGAAATCAAAGCAACTGTGGAAAGGAAGAATATGAACGCTGATTTGATTGCGAGTATAACACAATTGCCATATCCTTTATCTTCCTATATTTAAGTTATCTTAATACATTAATCACATTGCTATAATAATACAATTGTTGATGAAAACAGTCAAGCCACCTTCATTTTCCATCAGTATTCTTCCTAATGTACTCAATTAACCAAAGTCATTTACTCGGTTTGACATATATTTCCTTAGCAGCAGTAAGAACCAGAGGTGGCTATATCTACACCATAAACATACACATTATATTTGCTATTTAAAATGACCAATGAACATGTCTTATGACTTATGTCTTATGCTGGTGAGGACAAAATAATAGTAAATCTGAAAAGATTTGTTTTCTGTAGGGGTTATTTGGCCTCACAAGGCTCTGCATGTATGCCTTGCATACGCCCTCCACTGCAAGGCATCAGGCAGCGTAATACCCGCATAATTCTAACCATTTTGTTTAATGATTTTTTTGAGGTACCTTTAAAATGCATTAAATGCCTCCAGTTCCTACCACCACCACTGCGAATGATCCTGACTTGCTAAGTTTGCTGCGTTCAAAATAAGCCACTCTGGATGGCTTTGCTTTCATCTTAACCAATTAATCGTGCAGGAAAATAGAATAATCAGTGGAATAGCCTCTTTTACAAAGGCTTTTCTTCTTTTCTCTTGCAGTTTGCCAAGTAGTGCTCTGCTAAAGATGCTTTGAATCAGACTCAAAATGACATCAACTTCTCAGGAGTCACATGAAATTAGTCTGAGTCACTTTTAGTTAGAGGGTTTTAGGTTTGATAAGGCTAAAGTGGTTTGGTGAGTTCCTATCACATAAGATGGACCCCTCATTCTTCAACAACAAGGGGAAAAAAGTCCTGTCACCATTTGCAGTCCTGCTTCTCTGGTGGTGATCACCCTTTGTGAAAAAAACCCAAAGTGCCAAGATCCCATTTAGCCATAAGAGGGATTATTCTTCATATATCAGAAGCATTTTCTTCTCCTTGCCTTTTTTCATACCGGAGGCATTTTTCAAACTACAGAGACACTATAATTTGGGTTCTTCCAAAGCGGGAACTCAAAGACAACATGCTATTTCAATCAAAGACAGTACCAGTCCCATCACACTGGCTGCCAGCATGCGGTTTCTCTTCATGATACTTTAATTCCTCGTGGTTCCTTTCCTTTATCAGGGCCATGCAAAATGATTTATTAGATGGGCCCAGCCTATATTTTTAGAAAATGATCCCTCTGTCACTGTTAATAAAGCTATCCATTCTCCAGTACGGTGTAAGCCACCTTGGGAAACGGATCAGATCGTTTCACGAAGGCCTTTTTAAAGGATTAATGTCAGGACTAAACAATGGGACGAAAGCTTCAGGCTGGGCTAAAGATAGACACTTTTGGGTTTTGGAGGGGGTGATGGTAGAAGGGGATGCAGGCCAAGCCTGGGGCCTCCGCAAACTGTGGAAACAATCACCCTGCCTACTGCGTCCTGCCAAACGTCGAAAGTCCATCAATTAGGGCTTTCAGTGAGGCGGCAGCCGTCGTTTAGAGTGCTTTTGACGAGCCCCCTTATTGTTTTTCGAGTCCAAGATCGCCTTTGGAGCTTTGTTTATTTATTCTTCAAATTAATATCCATCCTCCCCAGGCACAGTGTAGCAGCAGCAAAGCGTTTTATAGAGGTTAGATTTGGCAGGTTTCAGCCTTTCATTACAAAATGTCAGAGCTATTGGAGAGCCTGGTGTGTTTACAGCGCCCAGTTCCTGTGATGATAGATGGGGGAATGTGGGCACATGGTTTCGGCGTGTTCTGATGAATCACTCCCTAGTGATGGAAGCCACAAATCTTGAGAAAATGATTAAGGTCTCCATAAATACAGTTCAGCAGTGCACTGACTTCTCCAGCAATTATTTATGTAAAATCGTTGTACCAAATATTGTAATTGCCCAGTATGACACTGTAATTACCAATTCAATCGCATCGGCTCTAATCTCTTATTCAGATCTGGGTTAAAAACAGGCAGTTTGAATACTAGGAAAAATTTACAACTTCCAACAAAATGCTGTGATAATTCCAGAAATATACTGCTGCTTAAACAAATCTCACTTCCTCAAACAGCTGGGACTGTGTGCAAAATGCTAGTAGACAGAGAAAGCAACAATGCATTGATAAAGTAAGACAATATATTCCATGGTTTGTCCAACGATGAGTGTTCCAACTAGGAGTGTCTAGTAGAGAGAACAGTGAATGAGTGTTTTGAACCTCTGAGCTATTCTTACCACTGCAACACTAACATCCCACCACCATGTCAATGTCAGTGCAGTGCTGAGAATGATCCACAAACGACACAAACAATACCTGCTCAGTGGTGGTCCTATAAAGGTCCTGACCACTAAAGAACTAGGTGAAGGGGAATTAATAAAGTGTGCAGAGAAACAAATTGCCAACAGTCTCTATAATTGTAGAAACACATAGGAATGCATCTACATCTAAAAGTGGAACTGATAAAATGGGTAACGAAACAAGGAGGCGGTTTAATGTTATGCCTGACTGGTGTAATATATCAGCAAATACAGAATACAATAACTGGAAATTAATTAGAGTTTCTCCACAACAAGAGTGCGAACGTGCGTCGGATTGTTTTAATCCAATTGGTGGAGCTCTGTTTCAGCAGAAATTCATGCGGCTGCGAATGTTTAATCTTTCCGTGGTTTACAAAATTCAGTCCAGAGAAAGAGACATAACACACAAATTGGCATGACTGTTTGTGGACCTTTAATCTGTTTCACCCCAACCACAGTCACTCGTACCGAAAAAGAACTGATCCTGACCAAACGTGCTAACAGCAATAATTAGCCTCACATCCACAGCAGATAGCGTGTTGACAGTGGGTATACAGGCCTGCTTTGGCAGCGCCCCTGACACAACTGATAAGCCACTGTAGACTGGAAGAGTGTGTTTGTAGCTTTGCTAAACCTCCTCCCCTGGAGACATATCAAACATCTCTTCTGTTTCAGTCCAAAGGCTGAGCACATGAGCTTTCAGCCCTGTTGACGTCTTTTCCACTCAGCCTTCCAAGATTGTCACTGACAAGAACCACCTGAAATTTCTGAACGCTTTGTCTCCTTTTTTTTCTTTTCACAGACTGCCTGCCCCTTGACCTAACCCTGGCCCATGGAGATATATATATACATGTGTTGCGTGACTATGAATCTGCATCTGTGTAAATGTACACACATTTCGGTTTCCCATAATCACCAAATCAGTGTGGTATGTGAAAGAGAAATTGTTTAGTTCTAGAGTCAGGCAAATAGGTCAGTTGTTTTATTGGCCCAGTTAGTAATAGTTTGGTCACAGTTGTTGGTGCTTAAAATCTGTAGTTTCCTACAGTATTTTAGTCTGACTAAGCTTGTATCCTAAAATTGCTGATATGTAAAAATATTTTAGCTAATGAGCTTAAAATGAATTATTGTTAATAAAATTATTCTGCAAAATGCAATTAGGGTGGGATATTGTTCAACATCACACTCCCACTAGCTTGGCATCTTCCCACAATGCATCCGGGTATCATCGCTTCCCCAGGTAACTGATGCACACATACTTGACCACCCATGTGATGTAAAAGAAATCAGGACTCAGTGGACCAAAAAACATTCTTCCATTGCTCCAAAGTCTAGTTCCAGTGTTTTCATGACTATTGTAGGAGCTTTTAAGGGGCGATCAGGGTTAGCACAGGTGCTCCGACTGGACAATGCATTGTCTTTTCAGCACAGCTTTGGCGTCCAGCAACTTAAACACCACTGTAAGGTATCCCAGATCATTGACATGCACTATTGTTACAAGATGATCAATGTTAAAAGCTCAATCTGTAAATGGTCACAATGTTTAGCTCATCTGTGTGTATGTGAATTTCTGAACTAGAGTGGATGAATAGTTAGTAATTGGTTATTTGTGGTAAAATGATTGGCAGGGCAGGTAAAGAAGAATCATGGAACCGCAAAAGATGGACTCCAAAAGTTTTATTTGATAATGAGGATGAAAGAAAGAGGACATGTGAGCTCTGCTGGCGGTCAAACTCATTTCAGTGACATCATCTTTCTTCCTCCCTCTGGTTCCAATCAGTCCACATCTTTTTCCAGTCAGCGACACCTAATAGATTAATTATCTGATAAAAAGCATCTCTGCCAGCATAGACGAGGCCATATGAAAGGGCTCTAATCAGACGTTGTGCAAATTGGAGCCTAACAGCAACATCCTGAGCAGGAATCAACCAGGGCTTAGTGTTTTTAAAGCACAGGAAAATAGACACACTCGCATAGATACAACCCCCCACCCACCCACCACACACACATAACCCTTCCTCTCCTGGAGCACAGTACCCCAGTGTTTTCCCTTTTCTGAACTTTGGGAGTGGAGAAGCAGCGTTGAGAATGCCATCAATTTCATCAGCCTTTGCTGTTCTCCTCTGGTTGCATGTCTACAGGTATCACTTTCCAGCCTCTTCAAAGATGGGCGATGACTTGTGCCGCCGTCTCCTGAGACTGTAAGACAAATTACTCTCCAACATGAAATGCAGAGGAATTCAGTGGGTCATCATCTGCTCTTAAGATATCAGTGATGTGAAATGAGACAAAGAAAAATGCGTGCTGTAGACTTAAATCCCGCTGATCAGGTTTCCTCCTGCACCAGGCTCAAACAAACGAACACCAATAAAAACAGCTACAGTGCTCTCGGTGGAGACACGCCATCTTTCCAAAGACTGGAAAGAGTTACGGGGGTCAAGACCTCTGCTTGAGTATCACTGTTTTGAGCCGTGTAGACGGCAGGTGGGACACACACCCGCGCATACACACACCCTTGGCAGAGCGAGAACACCTTTGATTGATCTACAAGGAGGAAACTAATTATTTAAGCTTCTGACATGCTTTCACCATGCATCAATGTATATGCATGCTTAATGGTAATACAGATGAGGTTTGGCAACCCCTGCTGAAAGAAATGTAACCCCATATATGCACAATAGAGCTAAGAAAAGTTTAATAGCAACCAAAAATGACAAGGAATGGTGAATAGATTTGTCTGTTTTCCGTGTATATTACCACGCACTGAGTCAAAAGAGTCAAAGTGGTGTGGGGCTTCAAAGTAGTTGTATGGATGATGCATGAATGAGTAAAGAATCTGTTGATATCACCGAAAGACAGAAACAGACAGTGTTGCAAAAGTGTGAAAACAAAATAACTACATGTTAAATATACAGCGGGGAGAAAGTTCACTGACTTTACAAGGCCCTCAGGTGTACGGACAGTGTTATCCATTTAGCCAATCTCGACCAGTAGAAGTGATAAAGCATTCAACCTCATAAAAGTTTGCCTTGACTTGTGGTCAGTGTTGGTGGCTTGAGCCCAAAACTAGGTTCTCCTGTCTATCTACTGGCAAAGTGCTATCTTTCAGTCAAGGAATTTTTTTGGAATTTTGGAATTATAGAGTTCACTATGTGCAAAATGTGGAAATTTAACCCAATAATTTGCCAAGCAATCAAACATTTGTGCTGTGTCGTCACAACCACAAGTAAGTTACAGTATGGCACACTACATTCAGTGTAGCTGCGTATGCTGGACCTCTTGGCCAACAAAACACTGAGCTATAGAAAGCAATCTCACTTTAAATTGCACAAGTCACAATATTGATCTGAAATATCAAAATGACAAATTTGGCTCTAATCTTTCAGTCCTAACAAGAGCTGGCCGGACTGGAAGTTTCATTGCCAAGATGTCCACTGAGTAAACAAACTTCTGCAAGAAAGCTGATCCTCAGGAGTAGGGTTTGTGACCAGAGCACCAGGGTCACAGCGCTCAACACTTGCCACCAAATTTAGTGTTGCTCATAATTCGCCCTCTAGTGGTCACAGTTGGCCTTGCACTGCACTTCTCTCAGTTCACTGTCCACAAGACTCGTCCCGTGAACCTGAACGCGATGAAGTCAGGCTTAGAAAGGCTAAGGGTCTGGAAGTGATTTCACTCAATTGCAATGCCGATGGACCAGCTCCAGCAGCGTAAAGTCAACATGGTTGTATGCTGGCCGTGCTGCAGTCTTCATGCAGTGGTCTGGAGCAGTTTGGGATGAAGTAATTTCCCTCGAGTTTAACACTTAGAAACATATAGGCCATCCTTCTTGGACTCTACAAACTTTTCCTGTTCTTTTTTTTTTTCCTCTTTACTTTCCATCCTTACCTCCTTGCTCACTTTGTCATGTGTTATCTCCTTGTTTATCTTGAACCATCCTTCATGGGTCACATATGGTAGCCTGTGCAGTGCACACTGAAGCATCAAATATACTGTATATTAGAAATTTGTTTACAGTTCTGTCTTTAAGTCATGTCTTTCCCCTCGGGCCAGCTCTTTCCAGGCCCTCTCCTCCATTAGCAGATATACACAAATAATATCTAAACATGTACTCAAGTAAACTTGATGGATGTGTGGGTATGAATTTTATACAGTTATACCTTTAGCCATTAACATTTAGTTACTACACTGATATCTTGGCAAGTAAAATATCCAATGTCTAGTTAATATATCTTAAACTGATCATTTTGAGATTGGTTTAAATGTATCATGATGCTGTTTCCCTTTTATACGCCTATAATATTGCTTATTTTAGTTAATAGAAGATCCATTTTCATTCATTGTAGTGTAACAAATGACTGAAATCATTTAAAACAAGTAAAAAACATCTAAAAATAAGACAAGTAATCCAATAAAAACTTCACAACCTGCATCTTATGATTGGTCACAATCCTGACTTTTGAATTTTAAAATTTATCATGAATGATACACCGAGTGCATCAAAAAGAGAAAAGCTGCAAAAACTACCTGCTATAACTACTAATAAATTCAGGTCCTACTATTAGTTTAGAATGATATCAAGGTTTAGATTTGGTTTGTATGTAATTATTGTTGCATTATAATTTAAGCACAAAATATAGATCAATATTTTTGTCATAATTAAAAGAAATGTAAATAGCAAAAATATGTAAAAATGGAAAAAACACTTAAAAAGTATCTTATATTACACTTGAATGATCTATGTACTGTGTTGTAAAGTTATTCAAACAATTACATTAAACATTATTAATCACATTAAATTTTACCAGTTTTTGTTCATTCAAAAAGTGTTTTTTTTTTTGTTAGTTAAGTGGGCATAATAAGCCTCCTAAGATTGTTGTCTTCAACAACAGTATTTAGGTTGGATAGAAAAATTAAAGTAAATCCATTTTCAGTGACAGCAGCCCCACAATTTACATACAACTTGTATATTCATAATATTCTGTTATAATGGAGGCTCTGTGAGAAACTGGAACTTTCTGCTTTGTTGGTACTTTTTTAAGTTTGCTGCTGAGGGCATCCTCAAGTGCTACTGTTACAAGTCTTGCTGACCTTTGTAACATCAGCACCTTGCTTTATTCAAATGAATTAAGACTCCACATCTTCAGTGATAAGCACTCACACTAAGTAGCCTACTGAAATAATTAGAATATTTATAAAATCTAGAACCATCAATCAATTGTACTTGCACACAGAGGAATTTGTCTTCCTCATTTAACTGCAGTAACACACACACACACACACACACACACACTAGGGAGCAGTGAGCACAACTACCCAGAGCAAAGGCAACTTTGTCCATAGCTGCCCAGTGAGCAGTTGAGGGTTAGGGGCCTATATAGGGGGCTATCACAAGATAAGTTAGATAGTTCATAACTAATGCTTTTGTAACTATACTGTATATATATATATATATATATATATATATATATATATATATATATATATATATATATATATATATATATATTATTTATATATATATATATATATATATAGTATGGTGCTATATGTAGTATATATAGTAAGTAGAAAGTATCTGTATCATGTTAGATAACAGCATTAAATATACTGAGAACATGTTTGTGCTTGTTGATTCCTGCTAATTGTACCCAGTCTAATATTATTATGTTTTAATAGTTTTTTTCCTAGCAGTTTGCCATCCCATTAAAAACCTTCTGACAAAGCCTTTGCTAGGGTTCCATCCATCTAATTTAATCTTTAATCTTGAATTTCCCTCTGGGCTTGAATTTCCCTCTGGGATCAATAAAGTATCTATCTATCTATCTATCTATCTAAAAAAGTAAAGTATGTAAGTAGTCATTACAGTTATTGCCTACGTGATGTCTGTGGTTATATCCTACTTAATGCCATTAGGAACAAGCCATTTAAACAGCTGCTACTGTAAGCTGGCTAGTTATACCAGCTGGTTACTGAAACATTAGCTTTAAAACAACACATGCTTGTTGTTTTGACTCAGGAATCTGACAAAACTACCAATTTAGAGTAAGCTGAGGAATTTATCATAAGTTAACACATTTGCAGCTGATACTGAAACGAGTTGCAGAATGCATTACATTCGCGTAAAGCCAGCCTTCCCTTCTCCCCTATTCCCTCAACATTGTAACTCAACTACACACTCACATATGTAGGTTTGCAGTTTTCCCCAAAGCAGCTGCCGGTGGTTCAGTTGTGCAGCTGTCTGTGGCCTCTGTAAGTCATTATCAGAGAGGGGTGCTGATGGGAGGATGCTTTGCTTGGCATGCTTTGTGCTCTGTGGCGGACCCGTGTCAGGAGCCCGCCAAGGCAGCACGCCTTTGATGCTGTTCAGAGCCCTGAGAGTCCCCCTTTTGGCCCCATCCACCCACATCAACACACTTGTCACTGCCTGGCTGTAGCTTTTATAAATGGCTTCTCTGTTTAGCATAGATGATAAACTCCTACTAAATTAAGAACTGCACTCGTATGGCCTACAGTAATATCAAGGTCATGCTGTAGATGTTCATGTTTGTCAAAGTGAAGTCAGAGATCACCTTGTATTTATTTAACGTCTTGTCAAAACAACAGTTAAGTGCAAACTGTGCATTTCATGAAAACATTTTGAGGATAATAGGATCCCTACACTGTAAGAAAACAATAGAATGCTATCGGTTTGAAAGGATGTGTAGCTTTTAATAAGCAAATTAAAAAAATGCAAATAACACGAAGAAGCTGCCTGGCCCAGAGTCTAGCATCACTAAATGTGTTAAATTGGATCACGAGAAACAGAGAGTGCAACCAATTTCTAAGACTGAAGTTGGAGGATGTGGGAAATTTTCCCTGCAAATTTCACTCTTCTGAAAAGAATGGAATCTGTAATTTAGGCAAAGGGTGGAGACATTAACACTGAAACAGTTCATATTATATTTAGCTGTTGATGCTTCTGCACCAATTCTTGGATAAAAAAGTTTTTGACTGTCCATTGAAAAACACGTATCTTCATTTTGGTTGCATTTTGACTAGATTGTAAGCTGCCGTTTAAATTTCATCATGAATGGACCAACAGAAATGGCCCAAAATCGCTTAGAAAAAAGTCTGGTTCCACTGACACACATAAAAATTAAAATAGGTTTTTGCCCTCTCCATAGCAATTTGAGATATGATTATATGTTTTCTTCAATATTTTTATGATAGTGAAAAGTGGCTAATTCTAACTTTATGCCTCCTTTGACTCTGGGATGAATGAAAGAATGAAATGAAGAATGAAAGGCTGTCACCAGCATTAACACAGTGCTGTACATTGTGCTAAATATCTTGTATAATAATTGACTTTTATGCATGAAAATATAGCAATACAGACAGTGTGCAAACTGTCTTCCCCTTTTACCTTCATCGTGGTAAATGGACTTTATCGCTTAGGAAACGTTACAGACATTTGAAGAAATTTCTTCCATTTGAACTTGATATTTAAGAGATTGCACTGTAATTCAACTTACTCAGGCCTGAGCAAATAGGATTTTATTGTGGTAATCATACGGCTCATGACACTCGAGCCGTCCACCCTTATAAAAGAGGCCGGGCATGAGGTCTGTAGAGGTCTATAAAGACCCTGAGGTTACAGAAAATGGCACGGAAAGTTGCGTTGCCTAAGGCATTCGCTACAGGATCCAATCTTTTCCTCTATGCTGCAGGCTGAGCTGAGTGGTTCACTGAGAGGTTTATGGCATGCTTAAGTGACTGATGAAAGGGTTTGTCAGTCATGTAGGCATGGGCGCGTAGTGGTAAGGCGCACATGCTACTCTGAGCCCAACCTGAGGGCCCACTCCACACTAGCCCTCAAGTCTGTCAGAAGCCCAGCCCATGGGTGATGGATGACATGGGTAGGCTTCAGTGAATGATGATAGGAGAGGTGTAATCACCGCCTGGCCAGCTCCAAATGGAGATTTGTCTGAGTCATGACTGGCGATACACCCAGGCTTTTAGCCACCCTTTTGGTTGGCAAAGCACACTCTGGGAGTGTCAGTCAGCAAGACTTCAAGGTTTATATCTCATATGCAGTCAGAGTAGAAGAAGGAATTAAATGCACGGGGTAGTCTAGTATGCAACCTCAGAGGTGGTGCTGGGGTCAGTGGATATTCCAGGCTTGGCTTATGGGTTTTTAATATCAACGTTTTTTCAGTGCAGTTGTTGGTTGTTGAAAAACATACTGTTGAGTCTTGCCAGGATTCCTCATATTTAACATTTTACTGTAAAACACAGCAATTAATTTGACAGATTAGTTTTAATATTATATCACTGAAGTGTTAACAAAAATGTTATTGCTTTTGTCAGATATATGTGTTTGGTTATGTTTGTGTGCAAACAGGGTAATGGCGTTAAAACTGCCAAAATACAACTCTGTGCATATGCAATTAACATCATAGTAAATATATATATATATATATATATATATATATATATATATATATATATATATATATATATGTACTATGGTGTTCATTGCATATGCACAGAGTTTCTCAAATATGCAGTTTGTTGTTGTTGTTGTTGCTGTTGTTGTTATGAAAAAGCACATTAACTAACTAGAAAGTTCCCATACTTTATATTGATTTACATAAGTTGAGCTAAGTTGACTAGCACAGACACAAAAACACATTGGAAGATTTGTGTTGTGTACATTGTATGTATTTAAAAATGTATATTCTTTTAAAATGTTGGTTATTGAAATAATTACCAACGTGTGCAGAATGAGGATGCAGTTGTAATGAAGAAGTAAGTGCAGTGAGCTCTAAACTACTTTTTTAATGGGTAAACATGTCCCAATTTGCTGATTAACCAAAAGGCAAAAAAAAGATCCAAAGTTTTGCAAAAAATATTTGAGACCCTGCAAGGGCACATTTCTCCCCCCGTCAGATAATAACATGTTCTATACATACTGAGTAACTTCTTTCAGTTTTTATAGCCGAAGGTTCTACTGTTAATGCAAGACTTTGGGTTCTCTCCTTCCCTCACATGGAAAAAGTAAAAAGTGTCACAAGTTTTGATGAGCCGTTTCATCGTTAGAAGTTCCAGATACAATGAGCAAGATTTGAAAAGCACTTTTTTGAAAAGGGTCCCTGCACCATCTGTGAATGATTACGCCTAAGCTAACGCCTAAATCTTTGGTTTGTGCCAGTTGATTTGGTTCTGTCCATATAATATGACTAAAATTTCCTTGGGTTGGATTGTGGGAGCTGCATAGATTAATCTAAGTTTCCATGAAGCAACACTCACACGTCCCCTCACGTCTCAGGGCATATTAATGTAACACTGCAAGTCATCAATCTTACGGTCCAACTACTGTATAAGTGCATACTATATATGTATAGAGTTCACATAAATGTTTTTGGCTGTTCAACATTTGAAGCTCATAAAAGCAATTGCATGTTTTTATGAAGTTCATAGCAGAAACATTAACATATATTTTAGCTTGTATGTAGCAGTTTTACAGTGACTCTGTCACTAGTTAGATTGGTGGTGGTTAGATTTCCACTGATGTGGACAGTGTGATACAGTAATGTATCGAGCAGTTCCAGAAGACACAGAGCCACACTTCTTTCTCATATTTTGGTTTTGGCTTGATTTTGCAAATCAAGAGGTAACTGGTTGATTCCACTGTGTGTTGCACGCAAATTAGACCTTCAGATCAGCTTCTAAAGACCTAAGCAATGGAATAGCTCTCTTGACTACTTCTGTGTAGAGAAAAAAACTGTGCAGGGATCGGAGAGTTTTCCATTAGACAAATGAAGTGTTCAGCAAAAAATTAGCAATAAAATAGACATATTACTATACTTACAGTGTTTAAATACAGCATGTCTGAGACTTCTAATAAATTAAAGAAAGTAAAACGTATTATAGACTTTTTTTTAATTCACAGAAATCATTAAACCTAGAAGATCATGTGGGTCCCACTCTGTTACTAATGAAATGCTAATGCATCGTAATTTATTTGTCTGCTTCTTCCTTTGTCTGTCAGAAGTGATGGCTGATCTTACATTTCCAGTGTAAAAAAAAACAAATGAACAGTACTTTAATGGAAAGGTCTAGTGTAATTTGTTTCCTTTTTGGAGACTCTGCAAATGAGCAATGAATGTGTCTGTGTGTGTGTGTGTGTGTGTGTGTGTGTGTGTGTGTGTGTGTGTGTGTGTGTGTGTGTGTGTGTGTGTGTGTGTGTGTGTGTGTATGGCAGAAAACCTAGCAAATCAATGAGAAGGGGGTGAGGATGGGTGGGGGGAGAGACATTTTAATCTAGACACGGTTTTTCCAGTGTTCAGAAACTTGAGCATTTCCTGACTTTGCGGCAGCCCTCCTTAAGGATGAAATTATCAAATTTCCAAAGCAATTATAGAGACGCACACAATCACAGATGTGTGCACAGACTCAGGGCAAAAAGTGCAAATGAATCACCATGCTGTCTGAGGAGTCAATCCACAAGCAGCTAGCACAGTCTGATTATGAATGGACATTTTCAGACAAGTTAACGTGCGTACATGTATTTTGGCTTTTAAAATCGATACCCTCACAGCACTCTCGTTATTCCTTCTTGACTTTACGTCTTTTGATGTTTAACAATTTCTTCTTACATGTTCTCAGATCTAAGATCTATTTCTATATTCCTTCTTTGAAATGACTTGTATCTAATATGTCAGAGGAACCCATGGTGAAGTTCACAACTGGCTTCACGATACTCTTCCTCATTCACATTACCTATTTGTCCACATGTTGGATAGAAGCACATGCAGTCCAGATAAAATGTCTGTATGTATACATATATTTTTACCTTTAAATCACATAATTAAAAGTTGTAAACATAGTCTCAGAGTAGCCTAGTGCTATGAAAGTCAGTTACAGTTCAGTTGGTTGAATGCACTATTCACCATATGGCAACAAATTAATTTTTACCATTTTACAAAAACCCATGGCTTTACTGGCTTTAATGATGGAACATTGTTGGATTTTACCTGAATATTGAACAGCTAATTAACTTTGGGATCCATCAGTCATGACCCTCTCATTGTCAACTGTCTATGGAAAAAGAGAGTTCAAATAAGATTTACTGTACTTTCCCCCCAACTTAACAGTAAAAATGAGTAGATAAAGATACAGTAATTGTTGCTATATGGCAACATCATGCAGGGGGAGAGTTATGGGTTCTTTCTATACAAAAACTTGGAAATTAGAATAAAAGGGTTATATATGCAGTGTAGATGTTGTAACTCCTGGTTCTAGTACAGATGAAAATGCATTAGAGTCATTAGGCTTCACAGCAAATGGCCACTTAATTTCGAATCCCTCTGAATGACTTTGTTTACGTCTCCAGAACTGAATTCTAAACTGTGAAAGTTCTTCTTAGCAAGCTAGCGCTTCTTTAGGACACTTTATACTGTTGTATGTTTTGGTACATTTTGAGTCTTTATTTTCAGCAGGTGTGGTGACTGCACATAACAGGGGTATGTAGGTGAAGACAAGACTCCACAGAGGTGCTAACACCATAACTTCCTAGCAAAGTTGCCTTTATTTTTCTTGAAGGGGAAATTTTGCTCAGAGCCGTTCTGGCTCCAGCACTGTGGCACTCAGTAATCATCTGGGTAAAAGGGGGTGAAGGGCAAAAATACAGAGTGCGTTCACTCGGTTCGAACAATAAACTGTAGTGGCATGAGGTTTAATCTGCTGTTAATTAGCTCCATGGAAAACTAAATCAAGCATCAGAAACCCCAGATTATTCCGTTTTCTCCTGCCTGTGAATGCAGAGCCTCCCCGCCTGTGCTTGGCAGCATTCCTGTTGACAGATCAGGGATGATTTTTCTTCTTTTGTACATCCGTTCTCTTATTAAACCCCATAAGATGTTCCGTAAGTTAAAGTAACATACCTGATTTTTTCCCTCTCTCTCTAACCGCCTGTTAATCCTTCCTCTTTTGTGTGTACACAAGTGGGATTAGGAGGTTCAAACAAATTGTAAGATGAGCCTATACACAGGCTTTCAGGACCACTTTGCCCCGTCTGTATTGGAGCACACGAGACAGCATGTGCTATGGCACAAATCAGCTCCTCTGTTTATTTACAAGCCAGTTGTAATTACCGGTCACAATTTGCCCGTTAAACATTGGAAACGTCAAAGCCCAGGGAGCGTGTGTGAAAAGATAAGATGTCAGATGTACAGTAGAGAGGTTTGACGGGCCTAGGCCTGGGCTCTACATGCAACCTGAAACAAGTGCTCTCGGTGTGTTTATTTACCTTCTGGTATAAGTAAAGTAAAACCAGGAGACCACCTTGAACCCCAGCAGTAATTTCACGTTGATGTTTAAGGGTTTAAGACTTTTTTTATAGCTACAGCTTTACCAATTTCTATTCCTCAGGAAGCGGTAAATGAGCGAGCCAGCAAATCTTTTACATTCCTTCCTGGGAGCCGAGAGGGCACTCAGTCAGGTTTAAAAGGAGGGAAAACTCGTCATCCTTCTCATTTTCATTTCACCACAAGTTGGCTCGGCTTGAGCCGCAACTCCCGGTGTGGTGCTTCCACAGCCTTGCTTCCACAGACTTACTGAAAGCACTGTTGAGCGGCTCTGTTGGAGCAAGTGGCCTCTGAGATGCCATGCACATTTAACTTAATGGGAAGCAACAGACGGAAGGGAATACTTTAACGTTATAAGGGATCCAGAATATCATTATGGAAATGGAAGGAACTATTGAGAGACCTGTGGGGAAAGCCAAAGATCCCAAGTACAAGAAGGTCTCTGAGTTGGGGATTAAAGGTTCATATAATATATCAAAGAGCTCTAATGTTTAAGCTGCAAAGTGGTAGATCTATCCCGCTGGAGGATAGGAAATATGTGGCTGTACATGTTTCAGTTTGGTTAAACTTGGATTGTATAATTGCAACTGGTATGATTTAACTGGTTCAAGTTCTTGATTCTCATTTGAAAGACTGAACCCTCTTGAGTTTTCTTGAGCTTGAATGTGTTTTAAAGTAAATGGTTAATGCATGTAAAGGCTGGCAAAGTTACTGGTACTGAGTGTAGAATGAGGGAAAAGTAGCATGTGGCAAATTCCTAAAGCAGTGAAAACATAATGCATGGCATCATGACAGATGACACAGTAATACAATAAAACAGTAGTACCAATAAATAAATAAATAAAATAAAATGAGCCTCTGAGATCAGTAAAAAAAGCTTGAGACAATTCTAAAAAAGAAAGAAACATGCTCTCTTATCTGCTTTCTTCGTTTTACCTGATCATGGTCTCATGGTCTCAGTAACAGAGCTGATGAGCATGCAAACCCATGTGGCTACCAGACAAAATCAGAGAAAACAGGCAGGAAAGTTTTGTTCAACTGTTGTGACGCATCTCCTTCCCTTACCACAAGTCTTCTTTATTTGGAGTTTATTACCCGGTATATACAATCACATGCAAATCTTTATGTTTCCATGGTCAAATTACACATTTTGTTCATTTTCACACTTCTAAACAATTTAATGCACTAAATTTGCTGAATTTGTTTTAGAAAATAACTAAAGTAGGCATATTTAAGTATTTAAGGGGATGCATGAACATATTTTCACTTAGAAACCCTTAGTATATAATTTGACGAGTTCAGGCTTTTTTGCCCTTTAAATATACGTATGTTTTATCTTAAATACGGCTCACTTTGTATCTGAATACAATAATAAATCATAGCACTCATGAGGAAACATTTATATAAGAAAAAAAGTTCTAAAAGTTAAACATTTATAAAAGTTTACAGTCGAAGTAGCATAGCAGAAAAAAGTAATATTTGATTGGACATATTATTTACTATGGGTGCTGTTTATTTTACATATTTAACATTTCAAAAAGCATCTTCTAAAAACATTCTTCACAGTAACCATATTGTTTATTAGTTTTACATAGTCTGATTTCTTTTTCTTCTACAGTCTCAATATATTTATTAGTTTTGCACTGTCTCAGTATACTTTATTAATTCTACACAATTTATATTTTGTCTTCTACACAGCCTTGATATATTTTGTTAGTGTTACACAGTCACCACATTTCTTATTAATTGTACACAGGTTGCTTTTTTATTCTATACAGTCTCCGTTTTTTTATTAGTTCTTCACAGTCCCAATATTTTTCTGTTGTACAGTTGCCATTTTTATTCACAGTCATAATATTTATAAACACTTTCTCATTCTGCACAGTAACAGTTTTGTTGTACACAGTCACATTGTTGTCTTTTACACAGTCTCAATTTACTTTAGTAGTTTTACACGGTCTTTATTCTAAACAGTCTTAATATTCTTAATATTGTCCTACACAATGTCAATACATAGTATTTAATTGGTTCTAAACAGTCTCAATATTCAGTTACAGTTTCTGCAGTACAGTATTTTTTTTTGTTTGACATAGTCTTACTAGTTTTTATTTATTTATTTTTTTTTAAGTTGCCAAAATAATTTTCTTAGATCTACATAGTCTTAATCCATTGTATTATTTTACACAATATTTATTTGTTACTCAAAATTGTTCATGTTCTACAGTTATAGTTTTTTTACACAATATTCAATATTTTTATCCAACACACTCTCAGTATTTTCCTGGTTCCACACAGTCTCAATAGATTTTTATTAGTTCTACACTGGCTCAATATTTTCAGTTCTATACAGTTTTAATATATACATTTAGTTCTAAACAGTCTCAATATATTTTATTTGTTCTACCTCATTTCAGTATTTATATTAGTTCTATGCAGTTTTAATATTTGTATAAATTACAAATATTTGTATAAATCCTGATATGTTATATTAGTTGTACGCAGCCTCAAAATTGTTACTCTACACAGTGGCAAAATTTTTAGATGTTCTATGCAGCTGCAACATTATTATTTGTCCTACATTTATCTTTGTATATAAGGTGAGAAAGGCCATCATCGGTGGACAGATTAGAGAACTATGCACAATCCAGTGAGTTGAGTTTGCTGATTTGTACTTTTCAAAGCACTCAATAGTAACTGATGGTAAAAAAAAAGTAGTGTGGTCATTAAATTCTGCCATGTTCCATTTTTTTGGTATTCCATAGTAGTGTAGTATTATAGTGGTGGCATTGTAGCATGTGGGATCACCAGCCTGGCTCAGTGTTGTCGGGTCCATGAAGCCTTCCGTGGGCTTTAGTAGGGTCCTCTTGACATTAGCTCTGGAAACATAAAGCACCTAGTTATTTGGAGAGGGAGTGAAGAGGTAGTGATGGCAGGGTGGACAGGTGTAAGAGGCCACGGTTTCTGCTTGCAAATACCCTGAAGGACAGGAAAGGTCACCTCCAACCTACAATTCCAATCCATTATAGTTATTACAGAGTGCTAACAGAACCAGCTCACCACACAGAACTGCAATGGTTTGTGTGATGGAATGCCACAGAGCTCCCCTTATAAGCCAGCCATACGGTCTGGTACTATCTTCTCCTTATCTTTTGTTACTATGATGGGCAATTTACCGAGACTTCCTGTGAGATTTCTTACAAACACAATGTAAAGAGATTGCTATCAGCTGAATAGGCGCATGACCACTGTTGGTTTTTGGATGAATGTGTGTCTAATTAACCAGTGTATTGATGGAGTTATGTCTGAAAAGCCAAGCCAGGAAAACTACACAGCTCACTAACACTCTATGGTGTGGACCACTGGCACATTGCAACCAGTTTCCCTGGATCTGTTTTCTCCCCTGCATCACTTACTATATGACTGAGGAAGCTTGCCCACCAGTGCAGCAGGTCACATTTCTTGTGGTGCAGCCAGATGTTTGTGGATTTGACAGCTTTAATAGCTTTACCTGCTCAAAATCTGCAAGTGCCCTATTTTAATCTAGCTAAGGAAATCTTTTCTTAGCTAGATTAAATCTTTTCTCTGTCGTCTTTTTGGTGAGTACTACCCGTCAATACCCACTCTTTAGGTTCAAAGGACCTTGGACATGAGAATGGATAAGAGTCAGGTTTCGTCACAGCGCTGAACTGCAGGTAGTTTGCACAAAACCACCAACTTCCATTGTTGTTTTACTTGATAATGCCGCTTTATCTTTATTTATAGGAACTGCTAAAAGTATGGTGGAATTGAAGTGGCAGTATCCCTGAATAGACAGGGGTGTAAAATATTGCTCGATTTCTCCTGTTTTGCATATTCAGATAATATAGGGAGGAATAGAGGTAGAGGTAGGAATCACTGAAGGCCCTACAGTAAAATATTACAGCAATGCAGTCACAATACTGTATATGATAGACAACATATTGTAATACATTGTAAATTGTTGCCTTTTTTCAACAAATTATGCAAATTATGTTCCCAAAGGACAACCGGGTGCCATTATCGCCACATTAACCGGCTGATGTTTACATCTTTGCAGTGCAGGTTAATTCAATACTCTCTGGTTTACTCAAAGCTGCTGGTTCTATTAATTAATTACCAAAGATTTATTTTGCATTTGCAACTTATACATCAAAATGCCAATATGTAGTCCTTATGTTGATACAACATTATGTTGCATTGACACAATTTTTCCACTCCCTTTTAGAGAAGATTAAAAGAATTATATATAAAATATAATTTTGTTAAAACTCATTCTGACAGATATTTCTACTTCTTCTTCTACTTCTGTTATTCACTGGAACGAAAATAAAACAAAAGAATATGTGCCCTCTGATGTGAGAGTAGCATTAATGTTTTGACAGAATGAAAAACAGGTAATAAAAGCGGATGGAAGGCTAAAACCTTGCACACTGTAGCATTGCTTTTGAGAGCTCAACATTAATAATAAAATGAAATGAGGTGTGTAGCTGACTACAGGTTGCACTTAATTTACTGATGTGTACCATTACCTAGTGTTATAGGAAGCTAAAAGACCAATTCCTGCAGCCTGTCACCCAGCCCAAATTTCTGGTTTTCCGGAGACGCCAAAACTACCAGCTGTATACCACTTTATACCAATTCTAACATCAAGCTTTAACCAAAATGAGCCAAAATGGAAAAGAACTGTAGTGGGTGTTTCAGTCTTTTTTGCATCAAAATAAAGATTATTTGGATACAATGTATATATATATATATATATATATATATATACACATTATATATATATATATATATATATATTTATATATATATATATATATATATATATATATATATATATATATATATATATATATATATATATATATATATACAGTATATATATGAAATACAGTGAAACTGTATTTACCTAATCTCTTATATATACACATATACACATATCCAGGCTTCATTACTTTCAGCCCTGTTAATCTAATCACCACTTAAACAGAACAGTTCCAGCAGTGTGAAGCAGGCTAGAGGGTATCAACAAGCAGGTTACTAAGCCAAGAGAAAAAAAATCTGGAGGAAAAAGAAACAAAGTTATTGAAATATGTCATTCTGGAAATGGGGAAAACATTAGTGGTGACTCTTTCTAGAATTTAATGGTTTTCCAAAATTCCCCCAGTAACACAGAAAAAACGCCAATCAAGGAGGTACCAGAAAGAACTTAGATCTCAGGGCTTGCTCACATAAGGCAGGGCTAGCCATTGCTAGCCTAAACATTTGTGTCATTTCTGCCTAAAACACCTTAATGACCCCAAAGCCTGTTTGAATAAGATACTGATGGACTGATGAGCCAAACATCTAGCAAAAAGCTGCCACAGCATTTTACGATCATATCCACAGTTGGTGCCAGCAGGATGGTATGAGGATGCTTTTCTGTTTTACAACCTAAGCATCTTGGAGAAACTCCTGCTGGAAAATGGGCGTTCACTTAGATTATGCTGCACAAAGCGGTCTATGCAGTCCACACCTAAGTAATTTCAAAAAAGATTTTGGTTATATTATTTTTTTTTGTTTTTTGTTTTGCATTTGTGATGCCGAGAAGTGAATGGATCAAAGTGCCTCTGCAGAAATCTGAAAGACTGATTTTCAGTTATAGAAAGCATTTGGTTGTGGAAGAAGAAACAAGAGATTTTACCCCTATATTTCAAAGAACCTAATAAAACAAGATAATTCATTTGCTGTCTATAAAAATAAATACATTTATATCTTTATATAATTATCTTTTTTTGTCTACAACAGTCACAACAAGGTAAAAAAGTTATATATCTTTTAGTATTTATTTACTATTGAATATGTGTTGCACCTTTTACAATGGCAGCAGTTAGCACAAACCTTTATCTCAATTTATTGAGTTGAAAAATCTTTAAAAGACGGAAAATTTAATAGATCCGAAAAATCTACAGATGTTTCTGTCCATCCTTCCGCTGCAAGATAACTCAACTCTACAGGCTAAAGTATGTGTGCCTGTCAAGAAGCCATTACTGAGAAAGAAAATTTAAAAAACAAAAGGAAATTTGCAGATCAAACAAAGAAACTGCGCATGTTTTCAGAATGGACAAAGAGTGTGGAAAAACATCCCTGCAGATTTATTAAAAGCTAAAAGACTTCATAAAAAAGGGAAGCTGTAATAAGGGGAAAATCTGGAAACAGTGAACACTAAAATCTGTTCAAATTATACTCAGTTAAGGCTTAAGCACAGTTTTCTTTAAAATATATATTTCAGTTTTTTTTCTGACAGTTAAAGGTGAAAAACCTGTCCTTAATGGAGATTTGACTGAAATTAAAATAAATGAAGGGAGGTCTCTAACTTTTTTACAGTACTGTAGGCTACTGTAGGCTAACTAGATATTTGTCACCCTGAAACTCCAGCTGAGGACAAGCCTGTTCATGGTTACAATCCTAAGACTGAACCTGTCAAATGGAGCGATACATAGGAAAAAACTTTTGGTTCTTGGTACTTATAGTACTTATGGTGTTAGCAGTGTATCTACAAAAGCTTTTTGAGGACGTTGAGATGGTTTGTATTATACTGTTACATGTTCAATGACTTGAATTTCTTTAAGACACAAATTGTAATCGGATGTGCCCAATTAATATTTTAATTTTGCCATATCTCTCACAGCCCATGTTACGCCTTCCTCTGACATTGATCAGAATGTTCTTCTGTATGCTTTGACGGTGGGTTTCACTGATGTGCTGAGAGAAAAAGCTTTTTGATGCTCATTCTTTTTGAAACATCGACGGCTTTTGAGGTCATGAGCCAAATAAATCACTTTCACAAGGCTAGACCCGACCCTAAAGTAAATCTCAAGTAAGTGTTTTTCTCCTTCAATAAAACAACGGTAATGACATTCCCAGTCAGCACACGTAGCTAGGGTGTCTAAAAACAAAGGTGAAATGATAAAAGTATTTACACATCGTGCACACAAGCTTGCAGTGGACCAAGCTGTGAATTGTACTTCATAGCAATGTTTGAAATTACAAAAATGACAAGCATAATATGTAGCACAGAAAAACGTTTTTCCTTTATGCACCTAGACTATCCTAAGGTGCCAGTCATTAACACTGTCAGGAATTATTTTGTAGATTTGATTTTGGTAGACTGCACTCGGTGTGTGGAGAATTTTTCCTCAATAACACCCACAGATCTTTTCACAATCAGTCTTGTTCTGATAGAAATATTTGAGGAATTTGATTCATGAGGAATTCCATTTTCAAAGTACCCTATATGGACAAAAGTAAAAATATTATTCTTTATTTGAGTTCTGGTGTTTCATTTAGTACCATTGCAACAGGTAGATATTAAACAATCAACTGTGAATGAAAATGGATGCTTTTAGGAACCACAGCGGCTCAGCCGTGAAGTGGCAGACCATACAGTTAAAGAGCAGGGTTGTCGAGTGCTAAGGGGCATAGTGTGTAAAATGTGCCAACTCTCTGCTGACTCTAAATAACCTCTGGTATTAATATCAGGACAGAAACTGTGCAGCAGGATCTTCATAGCATGGGTTTTCATGGCAAAGCAGCTGCATGTAAGCCTTACATCACACTAAGACAAGTACATCAACACTATGGCAAGTATAAGATGGAGTGGTATTGAGTGCCACCACAAGACTCTGAAGGAGTGGAAACTAAAGTAGTGTTCTGTGACGAAGCATGCTTCACATTTTGGCAGTCTGATGTACAAGAAGAGAATTTTACCTGCCTGACTTGTGCCAAGTGTAAAGTATAGTGGAGGAGGGATAATGCTATAACTGTGCAATATATATATATCTGTGTAATAACATGTAAATTTGTATAGTTTGTTATTGTAATTTTTTATCCAAGTACTGAGATTTTATTTATTTTCTGTAATTTCGTATTTTGTAATTTGTACTTTTATCTACTTGTGGGGTAATAAAAGGCTATCTGATCTTACCCATTAAACCCATCAAACACTTTTAGGATTAACTAGAATGCAGATTACTGGTACAGATTAGATAACTAGGCCATCTTGCTCAACATCAGTGTTTGACCTTACCAATGCTATTCTGAATGATTTAACAAAAATTCCAAACATTCCTTTTAATAAGCCTCACTGAGAAGTGGATACTATTATAGCTGCAGAGAGATGACCAGCTCCATATGTAATTCCTATGGATTTAGAATGGGAAATCATTAAAAACTCCTGTAGCTGTAATGTGTAGGTATCCCTCTTGTCCAAACAGTGCACCTGCATAACCAAGTCATTACAACATAAAGTCGTTCCGAGTGGTCTGATGTGAAATGTACTGTCAGATCTGTCCACAGTGGCAATAATGATAATCATACATGTGCAGCATTTAATGCCTCTATAAACTCCCTCATGGAAAACTGGTGCACAATTATGGTTATGAACACTCCTATTCCAGAGACATCGTTTTGAGTTTTTGCCCTTAAATCCATTCAGGGCAAAGGGGTACAGTGCAGGGTCGCCTCAGGCAATAGGAAAATGCCTTTTAATACATTTACCTTTATTTTGCTGTTTTTATTATATATAAACACACATATCCCACTTGGGTAGGATCACAGGTCATTTGGATAGTAAATAAAATGGTTATATTTGCCTTGTAAACATCCCCATCACCCCCACTATAAAGAAATCCAATGAGGTTTCTCTGCAATGAACCATTTCTCATCAAACCATTCTATGTTACTTTGTTTACCTTTCAGCCAGTACATTATGTACACGTATCTCAGTATGAATATAGAAGGATACTGTATCTTGGTTAGAATACAGCATGATTGTTCATGCTCATCAGTGCAGCAATTGCTTGAATGAATGAAAATTGGACAGCTGCCGGGCATATGATATCCAAATAGCCCATCTTGAACGTAACCCCACTCTGTGTTTTTAAAACAAAATAACTAATAGTATGTTTCTGTAATCAGCAGATGATGTGCTTTGGGAAAACTAGTAAGGCAGTGGTAACACCAGCTTTTTTTTTAATCATGGCAGGGAAACAATCATTTTAAACATGTACATTTCATGTTCAATTCTAAAGCATGTAATTTTGATTCCTTTTAAATGTTTTCTATGTTTTAAATAATCACTGTTCAAAAGTTTTAATCAATGTTTTCAATAAAATCAAACCAACTGGATTACAGACAAGTGATTAAAATGTGGCAGTCCTGTGTGATTTAATCATTCAGAAATAAATATCAGTGTCCGGAATCATGAACAGGATTGTACAACTGTGGGTCTTAAACTGCATGTGTGCTCAATCCCTATGTGCTGTGAGTAGGGTAGGAGCACAAATGTCCACCATCTGGTGGTCCAAGAGGAACGATTAAAGAAACACTGCGTTCACTGATTCTAATATGCCTGAGAAAGTATAGGTGTTGTAATAAATAAAATTAATATCCAAAATTCAGCATATTTCTAATTTTGAGATAAAATGTTTTTAAATAAAGTTTTGTTTTATTTATTATAGTATATTTAATGAATATTGTATAGTATAATTTAATTAATATATGTTACAGAATAAAACACCTAAAATATATTTTGGTGAATAGTTTATAATTATATGTTACATATATTACAGAAATGTTGATATGTCAGTCTGCATTGTATTCAATATTATTGTACATAAAATAAAAGATCTATCAGTACCACAAGGGATCTCAAACTTTTTAATCTTTTATTATTTTTTTTATTATTATTTATTTGTTTTTATTATTATTATTATTATTTGTCTATCCACAGTCTGTTGTTTTTGTCATTTGTCAGTTTGACGGTAATTAGGATTGGACTCATATTGCATATTGCAAAAATAGTAACCCTGTTTCAGTTCTACTACTCAACTTCGGTTCATATAAATTGACTGCATGGAGTGGATATGGAATGCAATGAAGGTGCAGTTGGTTTGTTTGTTTTAATATTTAGATACTGCATTTATTCTCATTGCAAATTTAGAGGCTGAATTGTCTTCATTGTCTACTGTTATAAACTGTATGTATAAAGAATTTGAGAAATGCTAATTATATAATAACCTCATTTTAAACTGTTTGAATCCGATAAGAATTTTTTGGATATTGTATATGATTTGATTTGCCTATTATTTGAGACTTTTATTATCAAACTCATAATTAAAAATATTTGTTGGGTGAAACGTTAGATGGTCTACAAACAATTTGTATGAACCCAAACCTAACTGCAACCAGCAATAAGCTTATATGAAATAAGCTTTATTCATGTCTAATTTTCTAAAGTACAGATATTGTCATTTAGACAGAAAAGCAGGATCAAGTTCACCCACCAGTACAGGATAGTATGCAGTCCTATACTTGATTATTTCTCTGCGGGTAATTTGCAAAAAAAAAAAAAAAAGAAAAAAAAGAAAGAAAGAAAGAAAGAAAGAAAGAAAGAAAAAAAGAAAGAAAGAAAGAAAATAACAATTTTTTATGGTTTCTGTATGTATTTTCCAAACTGGACTTTTTCTGGAGTGTGTTACAGAAGCGTCATGGGCCCACTAGCGCCCTCTCTTTGAGATGAGTGTGCAGTGTTCCCAATTGTTTTGTCTCTGTGATGGATGATTCTTTTTTACCAATATTTCAGGAGCCATGACTTGTAGTACTGCATATGTAGAGAGCTCCTACGTAAAATGTAAGATCGCTTGCTAATTCTTTTCCACTCTTTTCAAATGTCTTATATGTCTTAAATGAGGGCCAGTCACTGGCTGAAGTAGGAAAACGAGCACTAGAAACAGCCAACTTAGCGTCCGTTTACGCCCTCCAAAAAAAAATCTCTGCAGGCGCAGTAGGCAGAACTTGTGTTTTGGCCTTTATTAAAGCCAAATGCAAACTCCTGGGTAGTGGGTGGCTTTTTTTTTTTTTTGCTAGATTTTAGCAATATATTCAATTTCGACTATGTCAAATTGGGAACTGTATGGCTGAAAATGCAAAAGCCCAGTGAACGATGGACTAAGCGCGTGCATATATATCTGTGGGGAATAGGGAAAGTGAGCAAGGGCGAATTCTCCGTCTCGAATCGGACGTGCCCTACCGCTCCTTATATGGGGAACACGAACCGGAAGCCTATTGCATAGAATTGCAAACAGAAGTGCGTCATTCACTCAGCTGCGGTTCCACCGATAGACAGATCTGGTGCTGTAGAAACGATATAGTGGAGAGTGAATAAAACAGTATTGCTTTTTTCCCCCCCTTAAGGCGCTTTTAATCTATAACATGGTGAAGATAGCGTTTAATTCCGCTCTGGCACAGAAGGCGCTGGGGAAAGAGGCCCTTGTCTCTGAAAAGGTGAGGCTGTGTTGTTAGCTTTTTGGCTAGCCTACCTAAGATGCTCTGCAAAGGCCTAACCGGTAAAATTAGCTGCAGTGCAGACTAGTGAAACAGTCACCACAACGTTTGCTTCTGTTAGTTTAGAAGTTGCTTAGACGTGTATTTGGAAAGAACCGTGCTTTTATTAGTGCAGTGTCGGAGATGATGTGACTGCGAGGAAAGAAATGATTAAGCTGTGTTTCGGTCATCCATTTTAAATCGTTGCCAGCTGTTGCAGCTTGGACTGCACCGTGGGTCTGCAGCGTTAGCGCCGTCCTACATTCAGAATTCATTACAGTGTGTAAAATTCGCCTGTTGAATTATTAAATGTGTTATCAGTTTTTTTTAAAACTGTTCTTGGTGTGAGTTTTGTTTTGGGCAGATGCGTATAATCTGCCCCGCTGCTGGCCTCGCTGTAACCTGATGTGGTTTTAATGCATAGGATCCAGAGACGGGCTCCGTGTACAGCAACGAGAGCTCCACAGGTCGCTGCCTGCTTACCCTGTTGGGCCTGGCCTTCATTTTATCAGGCCTCATCGTTGGCGGAGCCTGTGTGTACCGGTATTTCACCCCCAAGGTACGTCTGGTCAGCTGACCACTTGGCTATACTGGGTCATCCATTCAGTTTCCATTCGGTTTATATAACAACTTTCTATAATGCACGTGTTAATGAAGATTGTACTTCATCCTGCTGGAAGTACTCAAACGTTCTGGGTTTGTTGTCTTTAGTATTATGTTTTGCCGTTCAAAACCTCAAGCTCATGTCCCCTTCATGCTGATGATGCCCCCTGGCTAATGATACTATGTTGTGTGGGTATATGTATGTATATGCGTCCACCAACATTTCAGTATAATGCAGTCTTTAGGATGTAAATAGTGGTTTACTGTGGTCCGATATGAAGTGTTGCATTGTGGTAAGATCGTACTGGCTCTTGTTTGTTTACAGTAGTGGTAAAAGGAATGTGACATGGATAGCTTATTTATCATCTGTTTTATTTTATTTTTAAGTTTTGTGTTCTTTAATGCCAGAAGGAAAATCATATCTGGAAATAAAAAGATCCTTTTGGTGCTGTGTTGTTTACAAGAACCTGCATGAACCTTAAAGTAATGTCTGGGGCAGTGTCTCCATGATTGAGGCATTAAGGTGCCTGGTTCCCATCACCACCACTGTGAACATTTCTGATGAGAATAGCACCTTTCACATCGAAAACTCAGAATGACTGTGATTATATATGAAAATGATCATGGTAATATGATTAAAACTAGCAGCTTACTTGCAGTTTGACATGTATTACCCTTTATTTATTACCATTTTAGGGAAAGTAGGGAAAAGGTCACTCCCAGTATTGCCTTCCATTTCTGTGATTGAAAAAAAAAAAATTCCTACTTCCCCTTCCTGTTTCCAATTTTGGCTAGCACTTTTGCAGTCATGTCACTTTATTTGCTTTGCAGAAACTGTACCATGGCTCCATGCAGTTCACAGAGTTGGACAGTGCCGATATGCCCATGGATGTGGAGCCTCATGAACCTTACTATCTGCCCCGCATCGATGAGGATGTGGAGATTCGTGACAACGTGGCTATCATTAATGTTCCTGCCCCTCGCTTTGGGGAAGGAGACCCAGCCTACATTTTGCATGATTTTAAAAGAGTAAGAAATAATGACACAGCAAGTAACTGTAATACTGCCAAATTGCCATTATGAGGGTGATGACTGAAAGTTGTTTTGGCTTGATGTAAGTCTAAAAATCAGTAAATGCTTGATTTGTAGGGGCCCAGATTTTCCCTGAAAAAGTGAGGGATAGTCTTTAATCATGCATATGGTGATCAGCATGCTCAGGCTGTATTACAGAAACTATTAATCCTAAAAACATCTTCTGGTGGCCAGTATTGTCTGTAATCATTGCTGTATGTCTTTTTATAAACAGAAAATGACTGCGTACCTGGACCTAACCCTGAGGACATGTTTCGTGATCCCTCTTAATACATCAGTGGTGATGCCCCCTCAAGACCTCATGGATCTGTTTATGCAGCTTATGGTATGTGTGATGGCTCAGTGCTCGTAAATTTCAAAGATATTCATGTTATAATTTGATTGTTTGATTGTATGGAACATCATGTGGGGGGGAAAAATAAAGCTGTGTGACAAACTCAAAAATGTTTCGAAATGTCTGAATGAGTAATAATAGTAAACGCGTTTGTTTGTGTAATCCTGAACCTTTTTACAATTACAGGTCATGATAATGTTTCAACAGTAAGCATTCTGAATTGTAGTTTAAGCTTTCTAAAGCTATTTTTTTTTCTCCCTGTTTGTTCAGTCTGGCTCTTACAAGTCTTACTTGGTGCATGAGGATCTTGTGGTGACTGAACGCGTCGATGACCTCGCCCCGCTGGGTTATTATATTTACAATCTGTGCGATGGCAAAGCAACATACAAGATGCAACGTCGCAGTGAGATTATAGGTAAATACTATTCTACTTCAGTGCTTTGAGTGCTAAGTATCATTATCCCTTTAAAGAAGTGGTTCTGCAATAAAATCTGATATGTATATTTTTTAACTTTCCCCAGAGGTTAGTTGATGATCCAACTGTGAAAAGGTTTACAGGCTCTGTGTTGTTTTGCCTCTGCCACAAGCCTGAACTAAGGCATGACGTGTGAAGAACTAATACCTACCCAGTAAACAAATATCAGAATACTCTGGGCCAGTCCCAAGGGTTTTTTTTTTTTTTTTTTTCTCCCTCTCTATATTCCTGTTTGCTGACTGGTAATCTCCCTTGAGTCAGATACCTTTTGCTGCTGGCCAAGATTGGCATACTACTGCAGGAAAAGGCAGTGGGTCTGCCACCCTAAACAACCAGTTGCTGTGACTGGCATGACTTTCAGAAGAAGGCAGTTATGAAAATGGAGTTAGGATATAAACAGTCCTTTAGACAACACAGAAGTATCTCTAAGGGTATGAGACTGTATGTGTTTATGAGGGTGGAGCATTTGTGGCTGAGACTAGATGACTGTTGACTTATATTTGTTGACCGTGTTGGTTCCGGTGTTAAAGAAGCAACCTTTGGACACAGAAGGGTCTCATCCGATCAACTACATTTATAATAATTATCTGGAAGTACAAATTCTGTTGTTTGTTTGTTTGTTTGTTTGTTTGTTTGTTTGTCTACTGGTTCTGATTGCCTCTGATCTCTGACATAGGCATACAGAAACGCTCTGTGGAGGAGTGCTTCAAAATCCGCCACTTCGAGAACAAGTTTGTTACCGAAACCAAGATCTGCCGAGCCTGAGTGAGCAGGAAGTCAGGAGGGGACAGACACCACGATGGGGGGGAAGGCTCCTCCCCCTCCCCCACACCATCGCAGGGGAGGGTGAGGTGAAGTGAGCTGAGAAAGGGAGGGAGGGCTAAGAGGAAATGGCCTGTCTTCCAACTCCTGCTGTAGTGCGTAGCTTAGGGTGGTGTTTTGTATTACCAAGCAACAGCAGACTTTTCTCTTCTCCCTTTTAGGGCCTAGTGACGTAGATCTCCTAAAGCATTTTTGTGTAATTTCTTACAGCTTTGTCACCGTCCACTATGGTTCCCACTACAGCCTAAGGGCTGCTATAGCCTTGTTTTCGGTGCATTGGTCTGGTTTTTTTCCCTGTGCTATTGTTAAGGATCTGTGTTCTGTCCTAAATATTTGAACCTTAATGCATTTTTTACCTTGATTAATGCTTTCTTGGCAGAATTGAGTACTATTACTAAAGCACACAATGGCAAACCTCTGCTCTAGCCTATGTTATGCCCTGTTATCCTTTCCTGCTCAGTGTACGTGTACTCTTATAATGTCTAGTACTCTGATAGGTATAAGCTTTTAAAACGCATTCCCTTTGTGTTCAATTGTATGTAAGTAACTGAACATATCATGTCACACACTCATAATTTCAGCATGTCTACTGGTGTACGGTAATGTAGCATAGCTTTCAGAACCTGTCGGGAAGCCTGTTTTCCTGCTGATTTATATTGTTCAAAACAGCCAATGAAGTTCTCAAGAGCCAAAGTGGCATAATAAATTACATTCAGCGAACTGTGTCACTGTGACACTTTTGAGATTAAGAAACTAAACAGTTCTCTGGACAGACAATGAGGAAGCGCATAAAGTTCTCAGCTTAAACAGTGCAAGAGGTTGCTCATTTGGTGACGTGCTTGCCGCTATTAGAGCGGTTTCAGAAGCAGAGCGGTCTAGCCTGGCCGTCTCTGTCTGGTTCACTCTGTCTCCTCTCATCCTCGTCTTGTGAGCTCTGGCTTGTGGCTTGTCTGTCATTGGCTGTCTCAAAGTTTTACCCCTGTGCTACATACTGCTGCCAGTGGTGTGTTAACCATCACTCGACTGATCAGCTACTTGAATCCTCTGTTCAACCTTTTTATCTTTGAGAAGGATTTATTGATGTATTGCTCATCCTTCTGCAACAGGATTCTGCAATGAGATGAAAAAGTAAAAAGAATTCTATCAGCAGCTTTCTCTTCTACCCTTTCCTTGATTTTCCCCCACCCCTCTAATGGTGTGGTGAGGTTTTAAAAGCCCTGATTGCTCTCATTATGTGTAGAGCAAGGTGTCAGAATAAATAACAATCAGAACCTTGATTAGCCGTTGGCATGTGGACAGGTCATGCTGAATATCTGTTTATGCAGGTCAGTGTAAACATGTATTTGCTCAGTATTTCTGTAAACATCCCTGAATCCATTGCACCTTTCTTCTCCAGATGGGTTTTCCATTGTAATGGTCTCCAGCAAAATCCCACAGGGTACCATGTCTCGTTTCATTATTTTTGGAATCTCCTGCATTGTAAAACCAAGATTAGGAGAATTTTGGAAAGTTCAGTAGTTTGACTGCTGCTCAAAGAATGACAATCAAGACTGGAGCCTGTTACTTTTTTCTGTTGTTTCCCTGCAGAAAAACAGGCCTGAAAAATGTTGGACTGTACTAAAGAACGCTACGAAACGATGTACGAAAGAACTACTGTCATGTTAAACTGCTGATGAAACTGACTTTGTGCATCGTCAAAAATAAAAATGCATTTCTTTACATAATTTTGTTTTTCATTGAACAGAATGTCTTTTAAATCAGGGGCTCTCAGCCTTTTGCACTTTTTGTTGATGTCACATGAAAGAAGAAAGGTTAGTTTTTAGGGAGTTTACTATATTTGCCACAACATGGAAGTTTATCTACTTACATTGAAATGTTATTTTAGAGGTGAGAAGCAAAAGACAGATACATCTACTTTGTGAGTTGTTCACTGTTTAAAACATTTTCATGTTTCTTTATTTAAAATTCTTTTTGGTTACCTGGATTGAGTGCCCAGTCTGTAAGTTACTGGCTTCTCGTCAGAATAGGCATCAGGACCACTGGAGAATGCTTCATGGCCCAGTTTATTATTCATGATTATTTTAATAATTTTAATTAATAAATTAATCTATTCTTTATCTAAAATAATCTTATTCTTTATCTAAAAGGTAAGGAATTTCTTTTTGATGCAGTGTCATTTTGCTGGGTTTCATTATTAATTTATTAATAGTATTATGTAAAATATCATACTTGCATTTTCTTATTACAATTTAAAGCTGATGTGAATTTGCTGACTCTCCCAGACATTACACCGAAGTTCAGTTTTCAGAATGCCCTAGTCTTATTTAACGCGGTACCTGGTTCTGCTTTGCCCTTGCTGATATGGACATTTTCAGAGTTTTGGCTTTGCTGAGTTCTGCATGCTGAAGTGCATCTGTGATTGTGCTTCTTGTGGTTTCTTGGCAATAACTTTTCATGACAAGGCCACTCCAGCTTTTGTCTGAAGGTTGGCCAGCTCTTTCTTGTTAACAGGCTTCATGCAGCGAGCCTTTAATGCTCTTGATTTCTTATCTGCTGCAATGGCCCTTTCATGTCAGCAGAGGGAGCATGGTAGAGGAGTAGTGATGCACAAAATGCCAAATTCGATTGGGGATGATGAGTCTTAATACAAATACTTTTTTCCAGTACAGCGGAAACAAGAGCCTGAATATGTGCCTTGTGTTCATATACAGTGGGGCAAAAAGGTATTTAGTCAACCACTGACTGTGCAAGTTCTCCTACTTAGAAAGATGAGAGAGGTCTATAATTTTCATCATAGGTACACTTCAACTATGACAGACAAAATGAAAAAAAAATCCAGGAAACCACATTGTAGGATTGTTAAAGAATTGATTTGTAAATTATGGTGGAAAATAAGTATTTGATCAATTACAAAAGATCAACTCAATACTTTGTAACATAAACTTTGCTGCCAGTGACAGAGATCAAACGTTTCCTGTAAGTCTTCACCAGGTGTGCACACACTATAGCTGGTGTTTTGGCCCTTTCCTCCATACAGATGTCGTCTAGAGCAGTGATGTTTTGGGGCTGTGGCTGGGCAACACGGACTTTCAACCCCCTCCACAAATTTTATATGGGGTTGAGGTCTGGCTAGGCCACTTCAGGACCTTGAAATGCTTTTTACAGAGCCACTCCTTTGTTGCCCGAGCTGTGTGTTTGGGATCACTGTCATGCTGGAAGACCCAGCCACGTTCCATCTTCAGTGCTCTCACTAATGGAAGGAGGTTTTGGCTTAAAATCTCACAATACATGGCCCGTTCATTCGTCCTCTAACACGGATCAGTCGTCCTGTCCCCTTCGCAGAAAAACAGCCCCATGATGTCTCCGCCCCCATGCTTCACAGTAGGTATGGTGTTTTTGGGATGCAACTCGGCATTCTTCTTTCTCCAAACATGACGAGTTGACTTTTTACTAAAAAGTTCTATTTCTATGTCATTCATCAGGTCCCTCTGTGTAGTTCTGGAATTTTTGCTCACTGTTCCCATGATCATTTTGACCCCACGGGATGAGATCTTGCGTGGGGCCCCAGATCCAGGGAGGGTATCAATGGTCTTGTATGTCTTCCATTTTCTTACAATTGCTCCCACAGTTGATTTATTCACACCAACCTGCTTGCCTAATGTAGATTTACTCTTCCCAGCCGGGTGCAGGTCTACAGTTTTCTTCCTGGTGTCTTTCGACAGCTCTTGTTGAGTTTGGGCTCTGACTGTTTGAGGCTGTGAACAGGTGTCTTTTATACAGGTAATGAGGTCAAACAGGTGCCATTTATAATAGTAACAAGCGGAGGACAGAAAAGCCTCTTAAAGAAATTGTTACAGGTCTGTGAGAGCCAGAACTCTTGCTTGTTTGTGGGTTAAAAAAATGAATACTAAAAATCTATGATATACTATAAAATACTATTATACTATTAAATACTAAAAAATCCTACAGTGTGATTTTGTGGATTTTTTTTTTTTCATTTTTTCTGTCATAGTTGAAGTGTACCTATGATGAAAATACAGATCTCTCTCATCTTTCTAAGTAGGAGAACTTGCACAATCAGTGGTTGAATAAATACTTTTTTGCCCCACTGTATATGTTTGACTGCTGAAGTCAGCACTGTCAGGTCATCGAGGGTCACATCTTGGTTGTTTTTCTGCAACTTTTTTTTGTCTTTTGAATTATAAAATTAGAAGGCCTCCAAATAAGAGAAAATTTGTGTGATTCAGAATAATAGCAGGAATTACTGTGGCACCAGCAAGCCATTTAACACCTGTTGCTACCAGCTGATTAGTCAGCTAGTTACAGAAACCTTGGCTTTAAGAAAACTTTTTTTGTTGTCTTAGATCAGGCAAACCTCCAACCTCATATGAAATCAATCAGGATGGTCTTTTCAACCATCCAGTTTATTTCCTTGTGGATTGGACTGGGGAAATCAGTCATTTGGAATGATGTTTAATGTGAGCACATCACATTGTCAGTGTTTTGAGTGGAAGTTTTTAAGAAGAATCTTCTGATGCTATTGATTGTCAGTCCACTATGATCACTTAGACTTTTACATAGATAATTTGGTTGATCCCTTAAAGATCAGCTCTAGATATAAAAAAAAAAAAAACTATTAACCAACTTTGATTCCCAGTTGGTTATAAATATAAACAGGAAGAGTCATTGTGATTATACTTGGGCTTGGACCTGTCAGTGTAAAATGCACTGGATAAAAGCATCTCTCAAGTAAGGATAACACCTGTTGTTTATACAGTATACATACCTATTTCAAATATTATTTTTTCTATATTATTTTGTAGACTTTTTAGTTCTTTTCCGCTTTAGTAAAACAACTGAAGTGAGATGATCAATGCTTCGTTACTATAGGGGACTTTCCGGTCAAAACTAATGAATTACACAAATATTAAATATTACAATACTGAGCGTATCACAAATCTTTAAAGGACGTCTGTCTTGGAAAACCAAATAGCAAAAAAATATATGCTTACTTTTTGAATGTAATAAAGTTTTCTGTAGTATGTAAACATTGTTAATGCTTTAAAATATGCTGCCCCAGTTAGTACAGTCAATTCAAGAAAATTAAGCTCCAAAAAGTTTTGTGTTCATATTTACCCTGACTGAACACTTTATTAGGAACACCTAGAATCTGCACTTGCTGCTCCCAAATAGGTGCATTTTGTGGTTTCACAATAACAGATTGTCGTCCATCTGATTGTCTACATACTTTTGTAAGGCTTTTTTCGCCCTGTTTATCAATGATCTCCCTTCTCATCACTACTAGCGTGTGTTGTGCTGGTAAGAATGGACCATAGACATCAGTGTAAAGAACAGAAGATGTGTTAAAATGAACGAAGTGTGTTTGAGGATAAAATGTATATGTATATATACGTATACATATGTATACTATTCAGCCTAGAGACAAAAAAACTAAACCCACATGTTTACTTCCTAAACATGAACAGGGGTTAAGGAATGGTCAGGTAAAAATGAATTATGTCTGATATTGGTACATAATCCCCCTTAAACATTAACAATAAAATGCAGTAAATATGTAAGATATGGGCCTTTTAAATATTACAGTAGACTTGTATAGCTGTTCTCTTATTTAGTGTCATATCTGTTCACTGAGATAATTTGGGAAACGACTGCAGTCAAATACAGTTTTGGTCTTTTTCAGCCCACACACACAAAAAAAAGCCAGTGATAAAGTTTCAAATGCCTCAAGGGTTTTTTTTGTATGTCTAACACCAAATCCACCACAATGCATCATGTGAGCGGTTTCTGTTCTCTCACCAATTCTGTAAATCACCACTGGCATAGGTTTAGCAAAGCAGTAGAAAGTGAAGCGTAGTTCATAATGATCTTGATACATTTTTTGTTTGTTTGTATTAAATGCATCTTACATTGTCTTTTTATGTAAGTGATGTACTGTGTAAGAGACAGGGTTTCAGTAATAAAGAGGATATTGATAAGCTTCTGTGTTTTTAACCTATTCCTAACCTTTCTTAAGCTCTTAAGCTCAACAACATTGTGAGTATTCCTTATACCTTTACTATGGTTTTGGTAGTTTTATACGTCTATCATCCACTTTATTAGGTACAGCGCCTTCTATCTACACTTATTGTCCATCTAATACCTCCATTTACCATATAAAATAATGTTGCAGTTCTACAATTGCAGACTGTTGTTTTCCTGCATACTTTGTTAATCCGATTGTTCATCAATGATAAGGACACAGGACCACCACAGAGCAGGTATAATTTGGGTGGTGGAACATTCTCAGCACGGCAGTTAAACCGACATGGTGGTGTGTTAAGAGTGTGTTACACTGGTGTAAGTGGATCAGACACAACAGGGTCTGAGCTGATCCAATCAGTGTAGAAACAAGGAAGTGTACTCAGAAATGCCAGTATGTGTATATGGTGCGCTTTCATAGGGTGAAAAAGAGCTGCCTTTTAAACCATGGCACAGTATTTTGGTTTGGGTTCTTTGTAGAATCTGTATTGATGAATTAACACTTGGTACTAGTTACTCTCATCGTCAAAAACTGTTGGACAAATAGTTGCACACAGAAGGAATTACCTGACAGGAACTAAACTTGGTGAGTAGGTTTGACGTAAGGAGACATGCAAATAATTCAGTTTCACGCTCGGCCGCACAGGACGGGCCTTATCACTGTACCTGCCTGACCCAACAGCCACAAAGTCACCCTGTTATGGCCAGTATCATTGGCAGATGACTGCATAACACAGGACTACATTTTTTTTTTTTTAAGTGGGCCAGTTGGAAAGCAGAGCCATGTGTGAGAGGTCACAAGTGCTTTTTTTATTAAAACAGACTGTGATCAAACTAAAATACAAAGGGTTTCCCTAAGACGTAAATGAAAAATGATCTAAAACATTCTTGCTCCATTGTTGCTACAGGTACCGTTTATTTAATGATGTGCAAGACCATGTCACTCACACATCCATTAATGATGATAAAACTCATCAGATAAATGTATTACAGTGATGGTGAGGAATAATGAGCAAACAGAGTTGCATGTGTAGCTGCTTACTGAGAGAAACAGTGCAGCATGGCTAGCATGGCAGCAAAGCGTTATAAAAGGAAACTGAGCGATTAGCAATGTGCTGATAAGCAGCTGCTGTGCAGTCATAATATCATTAATCCACCGTTTATCTACACTTGTACAGAGAGGAGTACAGAGAGGAGAAATGCATTCTCTTGGCTTTGCAGACACAAGATCAATCTATATTGATATATCGGGATCATCTCATCCTGTATCTGATCTGAAAATATATTGATATACCTTAAAAAGTCAATATCACGCCCAGTCCTTGTCTTACTTAATTTGGGTATACACATTGTGTATTGTATGCAAAGGTTGGTCAGTTGATTTTCTTAGTGAAAATAAGTTCACATGCATATTTTAACATATCAGGGAGCAAACAAACTGGTTAAATGTTATGGCACATTTTATGTTTTGCTTAATGTTTTATATGTTAAACTCACATATAAAATTAAAAAAAGTTTTTTAAAGCACCATATAACTGCATATTGTCGTCACCTCTCTAATACAGCTTTCAAGGACAGTATAATTTAATTGGAAATGTAATTTTGCAGCACAGTATGTAAAATGCTGATTGCAAGTAAATGTATTTTAATTTGTGAAAGTATATTTTTAATGTGACAATAGTTGGTTATTTATATTCCATATATCAGAAAGTTTTGTGTGTAAAATTTTAAAGTAACATATATACTATGGAAGTAATATATATAATATTTATGTCCTATTATGGAGGATTACTATTGTTACATAATATAAATTTTTCACAGTAATTGTGTGCTGTTGCATAATATATACATTTTTCACAGTAATTGTGTGCTGTTACATAATATATAAATTTTTCACAGTAATTGTGTGCTGTTAGTCACACCAGCCACTAAATTTCATGTTTAATACTTTTCAGCAGCAGTAACTATACAAAGTTCATGTGTAAAATATACAAAATTATATTGCTGCTGTTTAAAGGAAAACATGTGTCTTCATTTTTGTTGATTTTTAGTTTTATGCATCATTTGGACATGATGAATGGACCAATAGTATTGGCCTAGAACTGCTACATAACATTACATTACATTACATTACAACTGAATTATGTTTTTGCCCTCTCCTGTAAAGTTGCCATTTTTTTGATACTTGTTTTTCTTTGGACAGCGACGACATATAAAATCCCCTTTACTGGAATGTCATGACGGAGTGACACCTTGCAACTGTTGTTGGAAAGTTTTTTTTTTATAGTGTAGTCTTTTCAAAGATGTCTTTGAAAGTTCTAGTTCACAGTTTTTGTTTTGCAATGAATTGCAACACCTGCCCAGTTCAGCTTCCTCAGAAATAGCAAGTTGTTTCAGGAACGAGGCGTTCCTTGAAATAAAACTATAAATACATCCAGTCCCCTTAAAAACAGTGCTTTTCTTTTATTTTCTCTCACATGATGTACATGTCCCTCGTCTTAAAAACGTATTTGTATAAAATTAGTGTGTGTTTGTGTGAAGCACTGCTGCATTTATTCATCACAATTCAAAGAATTCCACTACTGCATTATCTTAGTTTCGCGTGTTCATGAGGGGAGATGCTTGAAATGGTCATGTGTTACTAACACAATCAAATTACTTCCAATCAAACTCGATTCCAATTTGCACACATCACATTGCTTCAATATTACTTAAACACATGCCTATGGTCCACCAAAAGGTCCATAAATATATTTAGTTCATAAATATTCTGTATTTTACATGATTGATCTTACAGTGCATAGGTCATTTGTATTGCCCATGAGTAATTACCATGAATGAGGAGCGCTGACTATAGTAGTACATGTAAAGGGTGTAAAGTGTCCTTCTTTAGATTTATTCTCAAACCTGATCTTCAGAGTTTGTTGTGTCTTACTCTCACCAATAGTTACTTTAGTAAAGTGGTCTTTCCCAGGGTCTTTGGTATTGCTACCTGAGAGCCTGTCCTCACATTCTTTCAAGGGATACCCTCACTCTTTTTGTTCAGAGTGCAGTGCCGTCACCTCGGTTGTCGTGCTGGAGATCCTGCGTTGCAAATGGAAGCTCTCCGGCAGCTCCGGCCTAGAGAGGCGGCGCTTGAATTCGTCAGTGGTGAAGTAGTACATGACTGGGTCCAGACAGGAGTTAAAGCTGGCCAGGCACAAGGTTATAGGATGGGAACGCAGGATGGCATTCTTGAATGCACAGCTAACATTTGTCTTTGATTTGGCTAAGAAGTCCAAAGGGAACGTGATGTGATAAGGCATGAAACAGACCAGGAACACGCATGCACAGCTCAGCACCATCTTCAGTGCTTTCTGCTTTTCTCCAGCATCATGCAAGATGCAGTTCTTTTCACGCAGGCTCGCTGCGGTTAACCATGTGCAGGTTAGGACTACACCTAGCGGAAGGAGGAAGCCTGCAATCTCTGCCATGGTGACAAGAGTCACTCCACTAGCCTTGGACAGTGGCACCATAGGCAGCTCTGAGAAGCAGATAATTTCACTGGAAGAGCCTTTTCTCAGCAGGGGAAAAGGCAGACATCCGATGCAGACGATGAACCAGCCCAACGCACACCAGCCCCTGTCCCGTCCCCTTTTTGTTGCATTGTAGCGCAGCGGGTAGATGATAAGCAGGCACCGTCTCACGCTGATGCACGCCAGGAAGTAGATGCTGGCGTACATGTTCACATATTTAAGGTAGAAGCAAAACATGCAGAGACCATGGCCAAAAGGCCATGATTTGTTCAGGTAGTAGTATATGCGCAAAGGCAACGAAAGCACTTGCAGCAAATCTGCAATGGCCAGGTTGATCATGAAGATCACAGCCTTCTTTGTCTCTTTCACGTAGACGTGGAAAACCCAGAGTGCAAGAACATTGCTGATCAGCCCTGGGACCAGGATTACAGAGTAGATGATTGCATAAATGTAATGCTGGTACTCTTTAATATTGCTGTATTCCGTTGTATTTTCACAAACGCTTTCATTCATTTTCCTGTCATTTGTCCAGTTCTAAGGGTTTGCCCTGAAGCTCTTAAAAATGATGATCCTTGTTTGCTTATCCTGAGGTCATTCTGGAATAGGTGTTTGGATCCTGTAGAACACCTTTTCCTTTGATTCCAAGTGCATTTTCCAGACTCGTCTCCACCAATGAAACATAAACAAAGTCATGCAACTCCATCAGGTTGTTCCATCAGTCATCCAGTGTATCTTCTGGTGTATCCAGTCCTGAAAAACAGCAGAGGAGGAATGTAGATTGGGAACAGTATAACTAAGTATACCTAACTATACTGTCATTCTTAAAACACAGAATTTGCATCAGTGATGGTCATATAACAGCTACAGTATTCACTCTGAAAGCCGGAAGATAGCTCTTTTATAACTGGCACAACCATTTATTTGAATCTTTTTTGAATATTTTGAAGAGAAAAAATAAATAGAGAAAAGAGAAAAGGTTGTTGAGCGTGTGTTTGTGTTCTCACTCATTTACTCCCACAGTAGCTTTAGTCAGGTGAAGGGAATGGTTCACGTTAACCCAGAGGGGAATTTGTATACTATCCAGTTAAACATTACCTCAAATTCCCAAACAGGAAATGCTAAGTCCCCACTGCAGCACTGCAGGCTCTGCTTTGAATTTTATAACCAGGGTCTCTCCAGGGTGTTAGAGAGATTTCTGATGCAGCTGTGTAGATTTCAGCACTTTTTCTGTTATAATAAATGGATCCATGAATGTCACATCAAATCTCTGGTGATTATTACTTAATCCCTTATTTGTCATATTTAACACATCTGTGGCTCCAGAATTCCTTCTGCATAACTTGTGTAATAAATTCATAGTCATTTCTAAGTAACTCATAGTAGTTACTTGTCATTAAGGTGGATACATTCAGATTTTGTCTGGCCTCTGGTATTTGTTCTGTTATAATAACAACAGATATGATGTGGATTTGAGTTTTTAGATGCCTTATTTATTTCAATAATTGTGTAACAAAATGATTAATAATATACTGTAATATTACGTTACTTTTTTGTTCAGTTATCTGCTTTGAAATGTCATCTCTACTAGATAATGATGAATTCGGTCTGGTCACATGCGACCATTTAAACACCTTCGGCCAAATTACATTTTTAATAAATTTTTAAAGTAAACTAACACAATATATGGAGAACAAGATACCATATAAATGATCCACGGCTGGCATTTTTCAACACAAATGAACACATACCATGTCAGGTGGGCCATGATTGACTTTTAGCTACCCAATCTTCCCATTTTCAGGCTTTCTGCCTGTCAGTTTGTGGGCTTACAGAGTTAAAACGGGTGCAGTGCACTCTTCCACCTACCCTTTACATTTTAGCATGTGGGACTTTCCATTTTCACAGCTGTCTGCACCATATTGTTGCACTAGCTTGCACTGCACGTGTTTAACTGTATGTTAGCAATTGTGGTTGTACTGAAATTGTACAGTGCCCTAAAAAACTGTTAGGACAACGAAGGCGTTACTGTACATACCAAAAATCCTGCTGTGTCAACTTTGAATGAATATAATTGCTATTTATAAACAACCATCCACACTGCATGACCCATAAGCATGAAGTGATATGTTTACTAAAAATGATTAAAAAAAAAATACAAAAAAGTAAAAAATACAACAATAATAATCAAAAAATCCACTCACAAAAGGATTCAGAACCTTTATTTTCTACAATCCATCTTTAAGGGTTTAAGTATAGTCTTTGGGTGGGCCATTCAAGGGCATTTAGAGACTTGAAGTCACTCAAGTGTTTTTCTGGCTGTATGCATTGGGTCATTGTTGTGTTGAAATGTGCACTGTCACCCAGTGCACTCAACCATGTCTTAGTTCTTACCAGTCTCACAGTCCCTACCACTCAGAAGCACCCCATAGCATGATTCTGCCATCTTTCACAATAGAGATGGTACTAGGCAAGGGAAGTGCGGTGCCAATTTTACAGGTGTAGCCTAATTGAGGTCAAACCTGCATCTAAAACCACATAGTATTATACTACTGCACTACTACACTAATGAATTCATTTTACACACTATTTAGTATATGTGGCATGTGCATTTGGATGTGTATATAAAATTACATAAAATGTTAAGAAATGGAAAGAAAGGCTATCAATATAATCAACCAAAGTAAAAGATCCCTATCAGAATCTTGTTAGTGCCAGTAGGCACTCCACAATCAGCATTTTAAATGGACATTGAGGCACAACCATGGTACCAGGTTTGTGAGGTAAAGAAAATTGTTGCTGTTATAAGGCAGGACAGTTAGAAAATGTCTTAAGACTACATTTACCATCAGTGTACATACTAATTCTAAAGATGACATTGTAAGGTGTAGCTCAGTAAGCTGTAATCAGAAAGGTCAGAGTACGCTAGAAGGTTAAAAAGTACAGATATGATGTTGCAAGTTTTATTGAGAAATGAAACACTGTCAAAATTGAATCTCAACATGTGGCATCGACTATAGGCCACTATAAGAACCATTTTTGAACTGGCCAAAATAAAATTTTACAATGCACTGTCTGTAGTATGGTAAGGCTTCTGTGCATGTGGTGGTCTCCATTGGTCTTTTATTATACATGGCCTAATTTTGACCTTGGCTTTAACCAACACACAATCTACAGACAAGAGCCATGGCTCACCTACACTACACCTAACTAAAACATGCCAAAATAGTTTATACAGGTGATCTCAAACACATTTAATGATGTTGAGGTCTGGATCCTGGAATACTCAGGTCACCAGCTTCTTTGTTTTATGTGTCATCTTCTTTTCTCAGTGTGGGGCTTCTTGACAGCTACACATCCTTTCAGACCCATAGGGTTGAGTTGTCTTCTCACAGTGGTAGAATACGTGGTAGAAACATCGGATTTTTTTTTTCTAAAGTTACAGTGGATCTGGATTTTCTCTTTTAAATATGAAATATCTGATGATGACAGTTATAGTGGTCTGCTAGGTCTTTTCTCTGCCATTTTCTCTGTTTTTAATCTTTTATTGGACCTGTTTCTCCTTCAACTTCTCCGTGTTTGTGCAAGTGGATTATCTTTAATCTACACAGAAATATCTCCTAAAAAATGAGCTTCCCGAAAGGCTGTAATGACTGGAAATAACTTAGGGTAGCCTTTGGCCTTTGCACAGCACTACTAGCTCACAAACATGATACCGACTAATAGAGCTAACTTGACCAACAATTGTTCTAGTAAATTCTGAATGCAACTGGTACATTCAATTACATAAACTGGTACATGGAGTAAACTGCTCGCTGTGACAGCTACAGTGGTCTGTTGACCGGTATATCGTCGCTGTCCAAAGTAAAACAGGTATCTCCAAAATGGCAACTTTACAGGAGATGCCAAAAACCTAATTTACTTTGAATGAAACCAGACGTCTTTCCGAGCTGTTTTGAGCCATTTCTGTTGGTCCAATCTTTCTGAAATTGCCACATAGTGTAAATAGCAGCTCATGTGATTAAATTAGGCATAAAAGTAAAAGTCAACAAAAATGGAGATGCATGTTTTTCTTTGGACAGCGATGATATATTTGTCATGGGCACACTTTATATACGCTCTATATATCAGGAACAATGCATTTAACCTGCTAAATAAGTTACTTAACCCAAATAGTGAAAACCCAAATAGTGAGTCCCTGAAAGGCAGATGGTGGGAAAATAAACTTTAAACTTCTTAACCATATATGACCAGTTACACCCATGTGTTTTATTCTGCTCTTGCATTTTATTCCCCTTTTGACTTTTAATGCAACATCATTTGACTGCTGTATAGTTCCAATGTGCATCTGTTTATAGTCTTGTCCTGACCTGATCAGTAGCAGATTATCATGAGCATGAAGCTATGCAGTGCTGTGGATCCCCAGGAGATTTTTGAGCTAGTCCTAGTCCTTCAGAATACTGCTGCCCACCATTTACTAAATAGTCTACACATTTTTGTACTGAAAGTCACACCACAACCACTTCCTGCACTCTGACAAAGCCTTCCCTTCCATAGCCACCACGCCTCACTGTCTTAAATAATAATTCTTAATGTAGAATGAGTATGTCCAAATGACAATGTCTGTTGTCTATCATCAATAATTAACATTTGGTGCTCTTTTTATGTCATGCTGTAAAAAGTGTTTCTACTTGAATCTACATGATTCAGATATGAACATTGTTCTACAAGAACAATACAGTATATCAACTCAATTATTGCCAAAAGTAAGTAAATTAAATGGCACTGCTTATGTGGATAATACAGATTTTATTCATATGGATTTAGTGTACACAACTACAACTGATGATTGTTTCAGATGCTGTACTAAAAATTCTTGATGCTAGAATCTTTGTGTGATGACACCTGCAGAATAATGTAAAGCAGACTGTGTTGTGGAGTTGTGTTTATTGATTTTACATCTGCAAAGAAATTGTTCAAACAATAATAATGTGCCAGTTACCTTTAAAGGCTTATTTGCCAAAATATAAAAATGACAAGGTAGGCAGGTAAGGGGATGGATAGATGAGTGGATGGAAAGAAAATCCTACACATTTAACTGTATCACTGAAGGAAAGGTACATGAAAGATTGCTGTGTTTGCTATGTATAAACATGCAAATGTAGTATAGTGATTATGAGGAAGTTTTCGAAGCGGTACTTCTTTGTAACACTTTTTCATGCTCTAGGGGATGCAGGAAACATTGCGCTGACCAGACAGATAGATGCATACCAGATAGATACATGCATATGGTCCTGGGCAAAAAAAAAAGCCCACAGTGAAATGGTTTTTACTGATTGTTCTGGCTGGTAAGAGTCCTGAATTAAACCATATTGAGAATATTTTGTTTAACAATAAACACAAACAAACTGGGCGATGTTTTACAGCTATTTGAAGCTGTGAGTATAGAGTGGAGCAATACAGACACATCTTTGTGTCTTTTTAACCCACAAAACTTCACTATTTACAGAAGGGAAAAGATTCCCACACTAAGTCACTAAGTTTGTTTAATGATTTGTTGTTATGACTTTTTTTTCTGCCCAGGAGTGTACATATATACCTACTTACATTCCTGCATACATACGCACTGCATACTGTCTGTGTCCTAAGAACATACAGGTCAATGCATTTTGCCAACAACAGCTGTAACAGGTAAGAGTAAATGTTAAAGCTACCCAAGGAAGTACTGTCTTCTACCCACAGTTCACTGTTTTATATACAGAGAGTGACCAAACTGTCCCTAACTTTTAATCTAAGCTGATGTAACAAGTAAACTGTAAGGGCAGCTGCTGTGTTTAAATGATGCTGAAAAAAATTTGTATATCAGTGATGATGTTTTACTTTCATCTAGCACTGACAACAAGAAAGATGGCGAAATTTGCCTATTGTGATGCAGGAATAATTTAAAAAATAAAAACAGACATGAACTCAGAGGCCCTCAGCTTCCTGCATTTAGTTGCTCAAAAGTAAGTTCTAAAAGGTTCACTTGAAATTTGGACTCATTTACTTTATTCGCTGACCATAACTTTATCCCTTGTCTCCAGATGTTCTCGACAGTGTAAAGTTTTCCAAATTATCACTATTTTGTTTAGACTACATAAAGTTCAGTTCTCAAATGAATGCATCCTGCAACCAAAAGATGGATGCTTGCAAGATGTTCATGCAAGCTTTTATGTAACTGGAAGATCTAGATAATTTGCAACTGAGATTTTTTACTGGCTCTGGCACACTGGCTGGCTCTCTGTAGATTTTGCTTAAAATGTTGCGTGATTTCTTTGACCTTGTGGCATTGATTTCATTTGTACAAGATACAATTATATTCCCAATCAGTCATTGCATGCAAGGGCAGCACAGTGATTATCAAGTCTTCTAAGCGGTACTTTCTGTGTAACACTGAAAGCAATGCTTCAGGGGTTCTAGGAAATGTTGCACTGACCAGGTGTTGGAGAGAGAACTGTAGGCTTTCATAGTTACTTCATCTTAAGGCAGGATGTGGGGAAACACGTTTAAACAAAAAAATGCATTTCCTGAAGAAAATGAAGAGTTTACAGACAAAAATAAAAGACGACCTTGATAAAGCACAATACACCGTCTGATAACAACAGCATTATTACTACTAAAAAAAAAATTAGAGAAGTCAATTCAGACTCATTCAACCTCAACAACCCCATCAAGATTGGTTGCTGCTCTTTATAAGCAATCACTTCATGTACGTTTATTTATGCACATGAAGGCCATAGATCAGTGTGGTGAATCATAAACCAGTTCATTTTCCATCTTATTTTGTGTTGTGCTTCGTTTGGCCTGCAGAACACTATACTTGGGCATAGATTTCACATGATGCTTGGTGCTCTGTGTGGGAATATGGTACCATACAGAAAGAACTGCATTGAGCCCTATTCATCTCATTACAAAAATGCTCAATAGGGTCAAGATTTAGAAATTATGCACTAGCCATTGCCCTACAATTTAATACTGCTAATTTAAAAATAATATTGCTGATATTACACAAATGCTTTTTCTTCCATGTGCCTTGCAATTCTACTTATTGCTTACTATTTATTTTGATCATACCAATCAATTACAGTTATTTGACTCGGTTTGACTATGGTTACTAAAAACTGCTATGAAATCAACATTATTTAGCTATCAAGTATATATAATGTATTTATTATAAGGTTTGCCAACAGAACATATAATTCACTATACCAGTAAATGCTTTAAATGCCACATGGAAGGGTTATAACAAACATTTGGCAAATATCTCTCCAATACAAAGTAAAATAGACAAGAAGACGTTTAGTCAAGTGGCCAGTTTTATTATTATTTTTTTGCTTCCAACTAAACCACTGCAATGATGTTAACAGCACATGCCATCTGTGTATTTAAATGATAAATTGTTAAGTGATATTAGAACAGTACTATATGTGTAGTATATGTGAAAAAGTCACACATACAGCACACTATGTGCAAATGTCAGAGATATTTTAAACGAAATCACCGCTAAGTTTGAAAGGGAAGTACTGGTTTTCCAAAACGAGAGTCTATAAAAATGTCTTTACAGAGAAAGTGACACTCTTAGCAGCCTTGCTTGGTAGACCAGCAAAACAGTCACCATCAGAAAAGCTTTCAGTTCTGTGGGAGAAATTAAAAATCGACAGGTGTTTCTGTCCATTTCTGTCCATGTCTGTCCTGACATGTGGCCTGGAGTAAGGTTTTTAATTAATGAGTCTTAACTACAAGTTAAGTTTGTAGTTGAGAAACAGAAGATGCAGCCATCTTCTAACACCAAACTTTTGGACATGATTGCAAAAGCATAGCTATCAAAAAACTGTTATTGTGTATATTATTGTATGTGTTATTAAGAAAAGGAAATTAACAAAAAAGAAGACATCTTGCAAATCAGTCAAGCTGCTGGTGTTCTCAGAACAACTGACTTTCCCCCCTCAGGACACACACTTTAGTATGCAACCAACTTCTAGGACTGAACTTGTTTATAAGAGGCATGGAAACATATCTCTGCCGATATATATTATTCATAAGGAACTATAAAATAAGCAGGTAATTTTATGTACATACAACTTGTTACCATTATTTTACCATTTCATAATGGCCTTGTTAACACTCACTATTATTATCTAGTAACAACTAAGAAATTGTCATTTAATTAAAGCCAAATCATTACCCACTTGTGACCCATCTGCAAAGTGCTACCAAGAACATAATGCTGTATGTAGTTGGCTTCTGTATAATGTTCCTTTAAATATAAGTTTACATTTTCCTTGATGAAATAAAATAACCTGTGCTAAATCACCATACTGACTGGAAGTTAAATAAATAAAGGGTGGTCTCTGAATTTTTACAGTACTGTATCTTATGACTTATGATTAAGGAGTTTTTCTTTGGGTATCAGGGGCTTTAATGAGTGTCAGAAAAATACTGCCCACAGCATTACAGTGCCAACCCTACCACCATGTACTACTGACACAAAGAGGATGGCTCCATGGACTCACACTTGTTTGTGAGATGCTGGAATCAACTAAAGATTTTTATTTATTTATTTATTTATTTACTTGGTTCTTCCAGGGCTTAGTCGAACATTGGTTTAACACTTTACAGAGAATACAAAATAGCTTTTCAGTTTTTGTGAAGGTGGGATGTGTATCTAATACACTGGCACCTTAGTGCATATCTGCAACAAGAAACCTGAGCAGAGATAGAACTATTCAGTAAGGAACCATTCCCTAAATGCAAAGATGTGCATTAAATAGGCAAAAGCAAAAGAGAAGCTTTTTTTAAAAATCATTATCAGTTCGCATTTTGTTCTAGGGTATTTTTAAAGAACAGTGTTGTAAAAAGTATTATTTTTTATTATTGCTCTACATATGTATTTAGTATAAGAGTGTGAACCTCTAGATTCAGTCTAGTTCAGCCACATCGTTGCCACAGATGGTTGAATCAGCTAAAAATAAGTTCTCTCTTTATCTAGGTAACTTGTTTGTATTGAAATAGTTCCAGCAGAAAGACTGCACTTTTACCTTTGCTAGGTGTTTTTGAAATGTAGATCATTCACATATATAGTAGCACAGGTGCAATGGAATATATGAAGGCTTACAAAGCCAGTTTACTTAAGCCTTTCTCACACACACATCCTTCCAGACTGATAAAACTAATTCCACTAAGCGCTGAAAGACATGCTGTACATATAAGCTGAAGTTTTGACAGGTTTGTTTCACATGTAGAGTATCATGCAAGACACCTCTCTTCATTGATTTAATTTCTGAAATGGTTTTAATTGGGGCCCATTTATCAGGAGATATTTCCGAGAACATAGGATAATCCACTTACAAAGTAGAAAATGTGGTAGGTTCTGGTATACCACCAAAAAGACCACTATCAGATAAACAGTTCTTTTGTAATGTTCCAATCTTGTTTCAGATCTGCAACAGATGTTTCCAGGTCTATGAGTCTGGGTATGCTAGGTAGAGTCTGGGTATTGTAGGTGGCTCTATGGAAGAAAAAACAATAACCAGCTTCTGAGACTGAACTCTTTGAGGTTTTAACAAGAAGCCATTACTGAGAAAAGGAGAGAACAATAGACTGACCACCCTGAGCACAGATTACTTGGAGTCTGCAAAAAGCACAACATGTAACCAATTTCTAAGACTGGAATATTTTTCTTACAATAAGAACTCAAAAAGATGCCCATATTAACTGGAGCCTTAAATAAATGACAGGTGGACTTAGTACTGTACAGCGTTTGGGATCACTAGTTCAATGTTGTTGAATATAAACATTTACATTGACAGCGGTAAAAGTGTTTACTAATGTATTTGTCACAATGACAGTAAATGGCTTTTTGATCAGTGAGAATAGATTATTATTTTCTAGATTTAGAAAAGTATGCCTAACAAAATGCTTAACACCTTTCTTATTGTGGAATCGTTTGCTGGTCCATTCTTCATATGAATTTTAAAATTTGTAACAGGTACCCACAAAACTGTCTGAACCTGCACATGGCAAACCCCAAAAATGTAAGTGATAATGTTAATAGAAGAATAATTTCAGTTTTACATTTCAACTTGATTACTTTGTAGCTTTTAACGAGGCACACTTTTGTATGTAACTGCACAAAACATGTTTATAATATTAGAAGCCATGATTTCTAACTGTAGATTAGTAGTGTAATATCCCTTGTCCACTGTAAGTTCAGCACCCTGCTGAACGTTGGACATCACAAAACATTTCGCTCTGCAATTGTAATTAAGGACCTCATCGTAAGTTACTTGCTTTGTTACGGCCCTCTGTGCCTTTATTACCCAACACACAAGCACAGGCACTAGACTTCGTAGATAAACCTTGTCCTTACTCTTCACTGCAGCTTATCATGGAATTCTTAACCTTATGCCTGCTGCTCGTGCTCACAACACAGTCTGCCTGTCATGTTAGACATTTCATTTTTTTTCTTCAGCAGGAAGCCCAGTTTTTTAACCCCTGGCTCTCTTTCTGTTTTATTGCATTGTGCTTGTCACATTTCATCAGCCTCCTCTGCCCTTTAATCCAGAGGTGATGTTTGGTTTAGGCAACAGAGTTGAGCTCTCTAGGCGTCCCAGGAGAGGCTGAGGGCTTTGGGAGATGATCATAAGACCTCTCCGTGATGGAGGGGACCCTGGAGAATTTCAGATATCTGAACAGATCGTATGTGGGGGAAAGAGAAGCCAGAGAGGATGTTTCGATTGGACTCCAAGGAGCTGAGTTGCAGAAAGCTGCCCAAAAATGTAATCTTTTTGTTGGGCCCCCGCCTCCACACCGCCCCACATCCCAAAAGTTCAAAATGAAGTAACAGGGCTGCCAGATAGTTCTCAGAGGCAAAGTGCTCTCTCCCCTACATATCAGAATGGTGGCTCCATAACGGTGCAGTTGCATCGGTACATTGACACCTACGCATTTGGCACGCGAGCTCTATGCCTAATTGGTTAGATTGAGGGTGACTGTGGGAACTCCCTATATTGAACGTGTCACTTGTGTTTGGGGAGTCTGACACATGCACTTAACAAATGAATCACCTCTCTTTCCGTTTGCGCTTTGATTGCCTGTTCTGCTGTACCCGTTTGCCATGGAATTTGATATATGTGCGGGGGGTTTTCGGTTTGCAGATCTGGGTAACCAGTTGTAGTTTCCACCGTCATGTGATAAGCTATAAGAGTAGGATTGGAAATTCACTTCAACATTTTAAGGACTGAGTCATCTTTCAGACCTTTAGCCTAAAAAAACGTACTCACTTTAAGGTTGAACTAATTTGAAATGGAAATGAATCAATGATTGTTTGACCAACCTTTGTGGTATGAAGGCATCATCAGACCTACCTGAACCAACAACTCTGTAAAAGAGCCAATAATGTCGGTATTCATTGGCGGTTTATCACTGACTGCGGGTTACTGTTTATGTGTTCTGATAAGTCAGCCAGGTTATCACATTCAGGGCTAAAAAAGAATCCAGAGTGTTGCTTCGGATCCATAGCTTCGGGTCCCACAGGAGGGGGAGGGCTTTTCCTTTAAATTTATCACATTAGAAATAATGAGGAGGTTGTTGCCCCCACATCTTCTTGGTCTCCTGGACAACGGCAGCTTGCTGGCCCTGCTTTCCCCCATGGTACCCCACACTGTTCACCAGTGCTGAAATATTTCGAATTCTTTCGTTTTTAGAGCAGAACCCCCTTGCTAGCATTGTCTTCCCACAACCGCATTGTTTCCCTGGCTTAATAAGATTTACGCTCTTCTTAAGGAAGAAAGATGATGTCTTACCTCATTTGTAATGGTGTGTACATGTGTCTCCTCTCTTTGACTGAAGGCAAAATGCAGCAAGAGGTGACATCAGCCCATGTGATCACCACCACAACTGTCAATGTGGTATGACCGTGGCAGCCAAAGTTATACTTCACTCCTTCGTCCTTGTAATCTCCCTTTGTCCCTCTTTTCTGTCAAACATGTTTTCTGTCAGAACCCTACTTTCGTTGTCTTGTCCTCCACAAATTCTTTTTCTGCTTAGTCTTTCTCCCTGTTACTTCACACTCACTCGTTTATCACTTCTGATAGTTTCCTCTCCCAGTGTGTGGGGGCGTGGGCCAAGAGACATGACGCTCGCTTAAACTCTCCTACTTCTGCTATTTCTTGGTCCCCACTTCTTCCGTACTTGAGGGCACAATTGCTCTTTGTGGCCATTTGATAAACAAAAAAGAACAGAGTCTATACCAAACTAATAATAACAATGCTTCCCATTTAGATATGTGATTTTAAGGAGTCAGTAATCTTATCATAATAAATAAACTCCTAAAAGCAGCTCAGTATGTAAATACATATAGGCTGATTTGCATAGGACATCAGTGTACGTTTCCTGTTGCACTGTTAAGAGCGACTAAGACTGATAATGTTCTTTACATGTAATTTCAAAGTATTTAAATTAGAATGATTATTTTTATCTATGCTCTTATAAAAAATGGAAGGATAACTGTGCCAAGGACATTATTAGAGGGAATTCCCTTCACAATTGTGACTTATTTAAAAAAAAAAAAAAAAAAATCTATAATTGTTATAAGATTAAAAAATGTGATTATGGTTTGGCCACTAGATGCCACTGCAGGCCTTTAGGGCGAATCATGTGTTTGAGCATGAAAATAACAAAAATATTTCCATAAATACGGTATTATGTATTAAATACGGTTTTATTGTGCATTTTGCATTCAGGAGGATTTACATTGGTGGTTACACACACAGGGTTACAATATCTACAACCAGGACACACCCATTTTATTTTCTGCACAAAAAGTGCACTTTGTAGTTTTACACTTAAACTCTGCAGTCCATGTGTTTGTCTGCATACTTTTTAGTCGCCTTTAATTACCTTTTTTCAATGGCAAGGGCCGCCACAAGACCACCACAGAGCAGGTATTATGTGGGTGGTGGATCATTCTCAGCACTACAGTGACACTGGCATGGGGTGATGTGTTAATGCGGGTTGTGCCGGTGTGAGTAGATCAGACACAGCAGTGCTGATGGAGTGTTTAAACACCACAGTGTCACTGCTGGACTGAGAATGGCACAGCAACCTGTGGGCCGCCTCCTGTGACCACTGATGGAGGACTAGAGGATGACCGACACAATCTGTTTAGCAGCAATGAGTTATCATCTCTGACTTTACGTCTACAAGGTGGACCAGCAAGGTAGGATTGTCTAATAGTGGACAGTGAGCGGACACAGTGTGTAAACACTCTAGCAGCAGTGTCTGATCCACTCGCGCCATCACAACACACATTAAAACACCACCACCATGACAGTGTTACTGCAGTGTTGAGAATGATTCTCCACCCACAAAATACCTGCCTTGTGGTGGTCCTGTGGGGGTCCTGGATATTAAAGAACAGGGTAAAAGCATACAGAGAATCAGATAGACAATAGCCTTGTAGTGTAGATCTGCAAAGTGCTAATATGCAGTAAGTGGAGGTAGTTTTAATGTTATAGACGATGGGTGTAAATATTTATAATGCCAAGGGCAAGTGTGGAACTTTACTTTACAAAGCCCTAAATATAGATCTCTGCCATTATCGTGTTTAAAAAAAATACTATTGTATACCATGACTATTGTACTTTGTGAAGCAGCATCAGGCAGTGTGTTTGTAACCATTTCATGTAATCTGGGTTTCTGTGAGGGAGCTGAGAGATCTTCATAGTTTTCAAATCTTCAGATATCTATCACCACCACTGTGAATCATCCGGACTAGTTTCTCTAGAATGGAGCATTTTGTATCAAACTGATGTATTCTAAATGCGTTTCTTTTTTAAATCCAACATGAATTGAATGATGATAGAGAGGGGGAATGGCATATTTGCAAATGGGAAGACTTTAGTGGTGTTTTTGAGGATGTTTTTTGCATCACCCTTTAACTCAAGCCCTGCCTAAAAGGAGTATCAATAAAAATACCAAGGCACAACTAGTCTACAGTTCATCATCCTCAAAAGAAGTTAAGATCCATTTTGAGAACAGATGCTGAAGTCAAGTCAAAGACGAAAGGATCCAAGTTATTAAGTCCTCGTTGAGTCTCCAGGGGTAAATCATTTATTCATTCATTTATGCAGCTTGTGGAAAAACTGTCCCACAAGAATTAATCCACTGACCTCACAAGTAGAATCCCTCCTTAGATGTTCATAACTTAATGTAATCTTAACATTCTCCAAAATGAACTCCATGGAGTTATCTCCAACAAAGAACAATAGACAATCCACATCACAGTGCAGCCAAGATCTAATCTAGTGTGTTATACTGAAATGCAGTAAGCCCCCACATTCAGCTATTTAGATGTGTTCAAACCAGGAGTGCCTATTTATTACTGTTTTATGGGTTAAAAGGCAAAAAAGACAAAACAATAAACATGATACTTTTTCCTTTTCTAAAATACATTTAAAATAATATTTTTAAGGAAAAGAGCATTTGTCGTACCTTAAAGTATTCAGTACATATACAGAGTTATGTAGTGTATGTATAGTGATATGGAGGTTGTTTCTCCACATGGACCTCAAAACCATGTGCGTTGGATTAGATATACTTTATAGGCACAGAATTCACAGAAATTCATATTGCACAAACTTGCTTAATCAGCACAAAGTAATCCTGCATAGTCTTTGGTTCCACCCCTGGTTGTGATATGGTATTGTTGATGCAACATCTTTTCCTACCCCTTAAAAACGCATAAGAAGAAGAAAATATGTAATAATGCACAGTACACACTAGCAAACAATTGTCACATCATTTCTTTGCAATCAAAAGTCAGTGCATTTTTCTTACATAAAGTGCCTTCTACTCACCGCCATATTGTTTTATCTACAATAGAAATACAAAAGACGCAGAATAATAATAAAATAAATAACATAACACTCTGATCTGGTAAGGCAGAAACCTTTGGAGTTGCAGCTGCTTTTTAAACAGCAAAAAATCACAAAAGTACATTCTTGGGGCCTCTGTTGGCTTAGGTGCCCTAAATGACTGCGTATACTGTTTGCAGCAAGAAGCAGCCCTAGATAATCTCATTGTTTACAGTAGCAGAATCTCCTGCTGAGCTTGACAGGCAAGTGTAGGTTTTGTCTGTTTACAGCAAAACACATATTTTCTGCGTCCTGTACTCAATAAACTACCATTTTTGTTCACAGAAAAGCCAGGGTGAATATTTAAAGTAAAAATTATTTTGGTCTTACTGTCATGCCTAAAATGTATTATATACATATTATATACTAACATCTGATGCCAAACTGATGATGCACAAACTCTCAGACACTGCAAGCACCGCATTGTAAGCAGTGCTGTTTTGTAGCTGGTTTGTGGCATTGATTGTTTGTTCTTTTAAGTAAGTTGTTATCATTCACTGTTAAATAGTCACTGGTAGATTTCACCTTATTTACTCAGTCACTGGCAGATTTCACCTTATTTACTCAGTCACTGGCAGATTTAACATTAATTACTCAGTCACTGGTAGATTTATTTTTACTCACACAGTCACTGGCAGATTTAACCTTATTTACTCAGTCACTGGCAGATTTACCATCAATTATTCAGTCACTTGTAGATTTACCGTTAATTACTCAGCCACTGGTAAATGTACTATTACTCACACTGTCCCTGTCAGATTTACCATTAATTACTCAGCCACTGTCAGATTTACCTCTATTCACTCAGCCACTGTCAGATTTACCACTATTCACTCAGCCACTGGAAGATTTACCACTATTCACTCAGCCACTGGCAGTTTACCATTATTCACTCAGCCACTGGCAGTTTACCATTATTCACTCAGCCACTGGCAGTTTACCATTATTCACTCAGCCACTGGCAGTTTACCATTATTCACTCAGCCACGGGCAGTTTACCGTTATTCATTCAACCACTGGCAGATTTATCGTTATTCACTCAGTCACTAGCAGTTTACCATTATTTACTCAGCCACTGGAAGATTTACCATTATTCACTCAGCCACTGGCAGATTTACCATAATTCACTCAGCCACTGGAAGATTTACCATTATTCACTCAGCCACTGGAAGATTTACCATTATTCACTCAGCCACTGGAAGATTTACCATTATTCACTCAGCCACTGGCAGATTTACCATAATTCATTCAGCCACTGGCAGATTTACCATTATTCACTCAGCCACTAGCAGTTTACCATTATTCATTCAGCCCCTGGAAAATTTACCATTATTTACTCAGCCACTAGCAGTTTACCATTATTCATTCAGCCCCTGGAAAATTTACCATTATTCACTCAGCCACTGGTAGATGTACTATTACTCACACTGTCCCTGGCAGTTTACCCTTACTTACTCAGCCACTGGCAGATTTTACGTTATTCACTGAACCACTGCCAGATTTACCATTATTCATTCAACCACTGCCAGATTTACCATTATTCACTCAGCCACTGGCAGATATACCATTATTCACTCAGCCACTGGCAGATGTACCATTACTCAGACTGTCGCTGGCAGATTAACCATTATTCACTCAGTCACTCTCAGACGTACCATTACTCACACTGTCGCTGGCAGATTAACCATTATTCACTCAGTCACTCTTAGATGTACCATTACTCACACTGTCGCTGGCAGATTTACCGTTATTCACTCAGTCACTCTCAGACGTACCATTACTCACACTGTCGCTGGCAGATTTACCATTATTCATTCAGCCACTGGCAGATTTACCATTATTCATTCAGCCACTGGAAGATTTACCGTTATTCACTCAGCCACTGACAAATGTAATGTTATTCATTCAACCACTGGCAGATTCATCATTATTCATTCAACCACTGGCAGATTTACCATTATTCATTCAACCACTGGCAGATTTACCGTTATTTACTCAGCCACTGGCAGATTTACTGTTATTTACTCAGCCACTGGCAGATTTACCATTATTTACTCAGCCACTGGCAGATTTACCGTTATTTACTCAGCCACTGGCAGATTTACCATTATTTACTCAGCCACTGGCAGATTTACCATTATTCACTCAGCCACTGGCAGATTTACCATTATTCACTCAGCCACTGGCAGATTTACCGTTATTTACTCAGCCACTGGCAGATTTACCATTATTCACTCAGCTACTGGCAGATTTACCATTATTTACTCAGTCACTGGCAGATTTACTATTATTGGTTAACTTGTGTTCTTGTACATATATTTTTTCATCTGACTTGTTTTATAATGTTCAAGATGAATTATTATCTTATAAATGTGCATTAGCAAATTGTATTATTTATCTTTAGCATTACTGGCATTTTCAAATGCTGTAAAAAAGTAAAACCAAATACAGAATACAGCAGTTATAGTGTGACAGCACTGGAGGAAAAACTACTGCTATTTTAAAAATACCCTGGGACATGTGGATTAGAGACAACAGGGACGCTAGATTTGTCTGACATGCTCGCTAGCATGATACGCTGGTGCAACTTCCTCTTCTTATGAAGTTTTGAGCAGACGTTATCTTGGATAATTTGGCAGTAGTTTATTCTGCTAGTTTTTGAACGCTGCTTTATTTGGTTGTATTTTTTCACATTCCCAAATATACTATTAGGGTGGAGGTCATGAAGATCTGCTAAAAGGCCTGCATCAGGGCGGTTGGGTGCCTGAATCCGGCTCTAGTGCACACTTTTTGTGTCAGTGAAGGTGTTAAAGTAAAATGAAATAAAAAAAACAAGGATCTTCCGAATGTCGGGGTACAACTCTCATTATACATTATGCTTTATGTTTCATTTCCTGTAAATCTACTGCATGCTGCTGAGCTCCTGGGAGGGGCTGAAAGAACCGAAACTAAAAGAGATTTATTTTAATGCTTCTTTACCGGACATTGTTTCTGTGCGTGTTTTTCTGCACATCTGCATCCAGGTCTAGTTTACAGACATGGTTACATCTGTATATAGACCACGTTTAGTGGCTTGACATTTACACTGCAGACTAGAGAACTTGAAAATGTCAAGTCATCTAAGACAGGCAAGGAATTCAAGCCACTCTGAGATGTCGAGCCATTACAATATTTCAGTAAGTGTTTATATAAAGGGCTCATATTGTGGAGGAGCTAATTTCCCTCCTTAAAATAAAAGAGTTTTACCTTCCATATCTTCTTTGTTGGAATAACATAAACCTTTACAGGAGAAGAGTGTATAGATCGTAGTGTTGCAAGATCATGGCATTTTCAGAGGCACCCCTTTACTGTAATCACTAATAAATAAACAAACATTTAATAACATTAAGCAGTAGTTCACATTCCTGCAGCAGAAATTTCAAACTTCTTAAGGTGCCAAGACTAGTTTGCCCAAAGACAAAACTGGACCATGATTAATTGTCTTTCAGTTTTAAGCCAAATTCAGACTTTAAAATAAAAAAATGATGATTCTGATTTACAGATTTCAGGGCACATTTACTTCAAAGCTATGGTCACCATGTGGCAGTGAGGGACAAGGTTACAAATACACCTGCTCTAAAATTCAGGCGAATTAAACTATACAGCTATGGACTAAACCTCTTTCTGTGTTTTTTTTTTTGTTGTTGTTGTTATTTAAAAATGTAATTAATGACCATTAGAAATATTTTAACCTCAATCCAAAATTCACCAGTTTCAAAGAAAATATAGGGATAGGCTTTGCCACCTCAAGTAGCCTGTAAATTATGATTTTAGGTATATTTAACCCATTACAATTTAGAGCTAAATGTCTACATGTCTTCTTTGCACAAACTGATCTACTGGCCAAACTCTGTGATCTAATGTGGAGCTACTGCCCATTCTGTGTGCTCTGATGTCGCTGCTTCATCTGCCCCTACTATGGGGCTACTTCCTGTCTTGTGCTGTGAGGGGGCTTCGTCTGTACCTTGTGCACCCATCCGACGATCCTGCTCACTCAACAGAACAACATCTTATTCTTTCTAATAGACGATCATCATAGTCGTCTATCTAACAGTTACTAACAGTTCTTATTTAATATTGTCTGTCACTGTAAAGTCTGATCCTTTTTGTGTCTGTTGCTATCTGTGGTCGACCTGAAGAGGATATCTTCCCCTTGTGAGTCTTGGTTCCTCTCGAGGTTTCTTCCCCTTGCTCTAAGGGAGTTTTTCCTTGCCACTGTCTCAGCCTGCTCACTGGGGGCTTGGACTCAGGTTCTCTGTAAAGCTGCTTTGTCACAACATCTGTGGTAAATATGTGTTATATAAACAAATTTCTCTTGACCATCTCAATAAATACACTGGGTTTAAACAGATCATAACACAAACCTGTTTAAGATCTAAACACCTTATTGTTTTTTAAATAGTGTTTTTACTATTACTGCAGTTTGAACTAAAATGGTAGAAAAGTCTATAAACATTATCAGATAATGCTATTATATAATAGATATCTGTGAGATAAAGATTAAGTGGGATTAAGTGCAAAAAGGACTCAAACAAGGCACTTGCATCAGGTGGAAGTTTTTTTTGTCTGGGTGGTTTGTGTAGGCTTCCGTGTTCACGTGGAGTTTCTTGGCAGACTAAGCGCTTGTGTGTACTTTGTGAAGTGACAGTTTAACTGCTACCCTTAAGTCTTGGCATGCCTCCAGCTGCCGCTTTCACCTAGTGGAGCAGCTGCTGTTCTTAAACTGTTTACCTTACAAGCCAGTGGCCACCAGGGTGTCCTCTCAGCATTGGCACTTATCATTCAGCCTAAAGTGTCTGTAGAAAAGTGGAAGAATGAAGCTAGATTATGTAACACAGAACACTTTTTTGAAAGACTACCTATATAGGGACTTCTTAACACATGCATACGCTCTCAGTCGTATCGTATTAGTGCCTTCTCAAATTCTCATAGCAATTTCATTTATGAATATTGCCATCTATCTGAATATTACGATTCAAACTGCTGACATGTATGATAACATTTAAAATATGTGTTCAGAATTCTTACCTATATCATTTTCATCAACCTGTAACCGGTCTCTAACCCACCCCAGATAACCAATAAGAATAGTCTATATAGTTTCATTTTGTATTTTCTATACTTACTAAATGTTTGATAAGTGTGTTTATTTATTCATGTATTTGTTTTATATATACACACACACACACGCACGCACGCACACACACACACACACACATGTATATACATACATATGTGTGTGTGTGTGCGTGTGTGTGCATGTGTGCGTGTGTGCGTATATGTAAATATATATATATATATATATATATATATATATATATATATATAAATATATATATATATATATATATATATACATATATACATTTGCTTTTTGTTTTCAAAATATATACCAGTATACCAAAAGTAAAGCTGTAATGTTTAATCACACTGAAATATTACAAAAGAAAAAATCTGATGTCATATGTACTCCAGTTCTCCTAATGGGTGTCAATATTAACGTCTCTCCCCCGCAGTTCCGCCACTGAACACGGTTTTACAAAGCGAGAGTGGTTGAACAAATGAGTCATGGAAAAGAACAATAATATCTGACTTTCTCAAGAGCTTTGGGGTAACCACCTGGTCTGGGTCCTTTGATGCGTTCAGCTGGGTGGAAAGAACATTTGGGGGTGTGCAGTGCCAATAAGAAGTACCTACAGCTCTGAATCTATATTAGGAAACCGCACAAACATTATGGTTTGTTTATTTACAGTAGTTTCACAGATGATTTTCACATTAAAAGTTTAGATACAGTAGCATGAACACATACAGTGGAGTCTGGAGCCTGAGACCACACAGGAAATATGGGTTTGTTTGTGTTTTGTTTTGTTTTGTTTTGTTTTGTTTTGTTTTGTTTTGTTTTGTTTTGTTTTGTTTTGTTTTGTTTTGTTTTGTTTTGTTTTGTTTTGTTTTGTTTTGTTTTGGTATTTTTTAGTACTTTTAGTACATGTAGTCAATGCAGAACAAATCTACTAGACCCTGCTTGATTTGTACATCACTATGACTTAGGCAAATGTGTGACAAATAAAAGTCAGATTTCTTTTTAGTCTTATCCTTCTATTGCAGCACGTGTTGATCTACTCATCAGTGGCCCGTGGAGGAGTCTACACCTCCTTGAGGTGCTTGAAGCTTTCTTACTGGTGGTGCCTGACGTTCGGACCCCACTGTACATAAGAGAATAACAGCATACAGTATATGTCAGAACACCATTAGAAAAGGGTTCTAGTATTTGTTGCAAACTTTATTTATAACCCTTTATAAAACTATAACACTGATAGGACAAAAAAAAACATGCCTACAATTGCTTTAGCTTATTGCTATCATTATTATTACAGTGATTACCGGGATGGGTGAGATATTACACTTATGTGAAAGTGTGGTTACTTTGTTGAAATCTTACTCAAAGTGGAAGACTGGAGTCAAAAATCTACTTGAATGAAAATATTGATATTACAAAGACAAATTAACATAGTTGTGATTATAAATTACCAGGTTATGAATTCGCCTGGGTGTTTTAATGAACAAATAATACCTTGAAATGCACGGGAACTGATTAGCTAGAGAAACATCTCCTGGTCTTTGTCACAAATACTTTGAAGGTCTAAACCAGGCAATACCTTTTCTCATGGACATGGACATGTAAAAAGAGAGCAGTTTTTAGTACCAATAATACTCCACTAAAGTGCAAATTTTCAAAAATAATACTTAAGTATAATAATAAAGTGTAAATACTCAAGTATTTTACACCCCTAAATTTCATTTGTCATACCTTAATTGTTTAGTTCATATAACATCTGGCACTTTCAGTGTAGAAAACAAAATAACATACATTTAAACAAGGCTTAAATTACTTTAAAAAGTCAGCTTTGCATTATCAATAAAATAAAAATAATGCTTTACTAGGAACCAGGTTTTTATAAACCTACATGGCACGACAGCTGACTTGCATAAACATTAATTAAGTCTTATTCCAACAAACACCAATTTTTATGAAGGTCAGTTTTGCCAATTTTTAAATCATTCACCTCAGCAAGTGACCAAAACAGGAAACACAATAAGAACCTTCCCTGTGGGAACAAAACCATATATAGCCAGAAGGGTAATAGAGACACTTTCAATTAAGTTTTTTACTAATTAACATGAAGTAATATAATAACAATAGTAAGAATTTAGGAAGCAATTCATGTAACAACAACATGTTTACAATTGAACTATCACGTGTTAAATATAACATGTTTACTTAACATTAGTTGACCATTGTTACTGGATCACTTTAAGTTGACTAATGCATTACTTCATGTTTCTTAGACAACACTTAAAGTTGCAAAAAAAAAAACATTCAAGGCATTCTTTTAGGTTAATGGAAAAGCTGGGCATCCTAAGCCATTTTAGACCATCTTTATTGTTTACTTTAACAGCAACAGTATGTTGTAATATATGTCCTTGTGTGTCCAAGTGCTTGTTTTCGGCTTGTCTGTTTTAGTGCAATGACATAGTAAGAGCTCATTCTGTTGGGGCTTTGTTTACATAAGATAGCCCCGAACACAGCATCGCCTTTTTTGTTTCCATCAAAACTAGGTCAAAAACTGAGTCTGAACGTGGGAAAAACTCGCAGTCAAGAATTTCAGAGCAAGGCTCCAGGCCATCAATTGCTCTGATCTGATGTTGGTCCTGTGTTTTCTCTGGATATCCACTTTCAGTGCCAACCCTCATGACAGTTTTTTCTCCGTCACATAGACATAAAATACTGTATTATGGTTATATGTCATTTTATGGCTACAGCATTTTTATTTAAGCTCTACAGCATTAAAACACTTAAGCCACAATTCTTCAGTTCTTTCATCATAGTGCAGCTTGAAATGGTGAGCAGAAGGGGTGCTTCAAGAAGCAGAAGAGGAAGAAGAGTGCCCTGGCTACTAATGCATACCAGGAAGGGTCTAGAAGGCCTCATTCTCTAAAGGAGGAGGTGCTCTCCAGACTCATTAGCCGGCCTCTAAGCACAGAGCTGCCCTGACGGCTGAGCTGCTGCCGGAACTCTGTGGTCAGAAAGTAGTATATGAGTGGATTGAGGCAGCAGTTGAGGCTGGCCATACACAGAGAGATTGGATGGAACTGTTTAACAGCCTGTCTTGCAGTGCAATCGGTAATGAGGTCCTGCGAGACCATCATGTACAGCAAAAAGTTGATGTGGTAAGGAGCGAAGCAGAAGAGGAACACCCATGTGCACACCAGCACCATGCGCAAGGCCCTCTTCTTGTCATTGACTGAGTGGCCGGCTCGTGTGCTCTGCTGCAGGGACTGAACGATGAAGTAGGAGCAGAAGCCAATGATGGTCAGTGGGGCCACAAAGCCCAGAACCTCTGCGAAGGTCATCATTGTTATCGCGGTGCCTAGGTTCAGCTTCCGCATGGGCAAGTCTTTAAAGCAGCTTGTTTCGTTTTTCGAGCTGGTCCTCATTATGATGAATGGAGAGCAGCAGAGGCCTACCACCACCCACACTACCATGCTAATGCGAACATCGTAGCGACGCTTCCATCGCTTGGCACAAAAGGGGTGCATCAGGAAAGCACAGCGTTGGAGGCTGATGCAAACCAGAAAGATGATGCTGGCGTACATGTTGAGATATTTCAGGTAGAAGCAGAGCAAACACATTCCCTGTCCAAATGGCCATTTGTGGGTGAAGTAGTAGTAGATGCGCAGTGGCAAGGACAGGACATGGGCCAGGTCAGCCGCAGCCAGATTCATCATGAAGATGATGGCTTTGGTCTTCTTGCTGTAAAGTTGAAAAGCAAAAAAGTAACATTAGTTCTGGTTTTGTCAGAGAGAGGATTGATTTTGGCACGCCTGGAGCCAGATTTCTCTCAGCACGCCTACATAGAGTACACAGTCATTTCACTATGTTGTGGGTGTACCGTACTTCTACAACCACTTCTACAACAACATGCATACTGATCAAAAAAGACTTACTTTATGAAGCGGCAGAGCACCCACAGAGCGATGGTGTTTCCCAGCAAGCCGGGGATGAAGATGAACAGGTAGAAGTAGGTGTATAGGCTGTTCATGTGTTCTTCCCAGGCAGTCATGTTGTAGGAGCAGTTCCCTGCGCAGGTAGAGTTGATCCCCGGGCATGAGGTACTTAGGGAGGTCATCTTGGCACTGCAGCGTCATTTATTGTAACTGGAATAGGCAAGTAATGGCTTTCTTTAATGCCACACATTGATGGACAGTTCACAGTTTGATTTTGTCACTGTCAAATGAGGCTTCTCATTTTAACTTTCTGTCCCTCCTTAAACGGCGCTGCAATTACATTCTGGCACATTTAGGCGACGGAATGTAACTGCTTCAACATTTAAGGTGGAATAAACTTTTGAAAAAGGCAGTTCTGGATTAAATACAGGTACATGAAGGTTCTAAAAAAGGCTTTTTATTTAAAGCTTGTGACAGACAGGTTTCACTCTGTCACTGCAACAGTGAAGAGATCTAGTATGCAGCTGCCGTCGCTATTCTGTTTTAAGAATTTAACTCTTTTGTTTCCCATCAGAATTTAACAATAAACAACAATAAAAACAAGAGTAGTACAGTAATATTTACAGAGTTCAAATATTACCATAATTCATAAAACTGCACACATGTTAAGAAAAGAGATGGCCTTTAAGATTCCTGTGTTAAAACTTTTTTTTTTTGAGTTCCATGAACATTACATATAGGACAATACAGGACGTAATACTGTGTATGGAAAAAACACTTTAGGCTATCAAAAATGTTTCTCTATGGCATTGCACCACAAACTTTTTTGGCATGTTTAAGGTTGTACAACACAGTGATAACTTATAATTACCTGGTACTGCTGGTATTAACACATTCAACTTGTTACAAGTATTACTTTTTGGGGCCACATAATTACATTCATTAGTAGTAACTGAATTGTGCCACGCATGTATTTTTTCATCCAATCTTTTAAAAAAGTTGGGTTAAAAACAACACATTTTGTCCTTTACTAGACACAGCAGTGTGTTCACTTATGGATAACACTACACAGGTAATACAGGTAGGTGAACTGTAACTTGATTTTTGAGTAAACTAACTGGTGGTCTGAATAGTCACTTTCTCATGATACATGGCCACAAGTACAAGTCAGGTATGATCTGATTGTATTATTTAATAATTACTGTATCTCAACCAGAGAGTGGACCCTGCTCCTCAATTTTATTGTTGCTAGCATTGGCTTTCCATATTACGAGAACATTAAATACATCACTGCATCATTGTATTACTAATGAACTAAATACTCAAATAAGTATCTAATACAATATGTGATATCAGCCTTGGTCCTCTAATAATGTTTTCCCACACCTTTCCTAGCAGTTTGCTAGCTCAGTAAAATCTCTGGTTATAGCCATCAAAGGCTTTCTGGGTATAAGCATCAAAGACTTTCTGGGTATAAGCATCAGAGACTTTCTGGGTATAAGCATCAAAGACTTTCTGGCTATGTCCCCACATTAAATATCTGATACCTTTATATGCAGCTTTCAAATTTTACACTAGATATTGTTTGTAAGGACTACATACTTACCCACTGATGTATCATATGGGAAAAAATATACGGTAGGTCTATTTAAGCATTTAATTAAGCAAAACATGTACATGCCCTTCCGCATCACAAAGTGCAGAAAAAGCTTAGTCACACCATTTTAAGAATGACTTTATTAATGGTATCTGTTTTGTAAGCTGAGTAAAGTTGTTTTGGTATTTACCCTGTGAATCAGCACTTCTCCTAAAATTCAGTAAACACAATAAAAGATTCATCATTACAAATGAAGCAAATAAACAAAGTACTTGTTCATGTTTGTATCTAATGTAGTCATTGTAAGTATACATTTTTAAATTGAGCATACAGTATAACATTCTCGACTTCCTGTCAAAGTGCTTTCAGTGGCTGTTGTAAGTGCGGTTTTCACATGCACTGGGCATGTGCAGAGGTGTAACATTGGCTTAGATCCAATGAGCAATGTGGTCGAATGCATTAGAAGGAATACACAGCATCAGATTAAACCATAAAATGCCAACAGTGTGCATACACAAATAAACAAACAAAAAAAACTTCAAAGTAGATCAATGTATAGATATTCTATTCCACCTGATTTTGTAAAGAGCAGCTGCTGTGCTTACCCTAGGAAAAAATGTGAAAAAGGAAGGTTTGTCCAATGATGTGCTTCTGAATGGCTGTGAGGAGCTGTTGGTAAAACTGACTGACTGTAATGTTTAATGATGGTTCAAAAAGCACCAATAACTAACTCTTGAAAAAGTTGCATCAGTGAAATTTATTAGATGAATTTCTAGATTACGGCAATTTATGAACAAAAATGAAAATGCTTGTATGAAATCAGACTTAAATATGATTATTCTCTTATATTTCAGTAAATGTTGTGAGGAATTTCTGTGCACCATCATGTGTAGGTTTTGACGTCCATAACGTTGAGCAATACCTTGTATCTAATTTTATGTGTTTGATTTTTTTTTTTTTCTGTTTTGCTCAATTTAAAAACTCCTGTTGCTTTTGTAATGTTGCAATTTAATGATAAATGGACCTTAAACAATGGCTCAAAAATACTTGGAAAAGATTCTTGCTACAACTATTTTTAAAAGTTTTATATGCTTTTTCTGTCTCTTGTAGGCCTGCATGAAATGTACCTAAAATGTTATGTCTGGATATTACAGTTCTTATAGCAAAAAGCAATCAATTATTATTTAAACAGTCTGTCTCTGACTGGATGGGATGGAAGTACACATGTAAACAGAAATGTAATTTACATCTCCTTTAAACAAATAGCAAAATACTAAATTCCAGTAGCACCATTCACTACAGCAAAACTAAATACATAAGATCAGAACAGCAAGCGCATTTGTTGTGCATTTAACGGGCAGAGAAACAGTCAGCTTTACCGTTCCAACCTTTCCTATAAAATGATAATAGTCTTTTTAGAACTGGATATAATAACTTGTTATGTAGAACTTGTTTTTGTAAGTGATTGTATGAATGTAAGTTATTAAGCTATTATATCCGGTTCTAAAAAGAGTATAGTAATTGGCATAGGTTCACTATATTTATTAAAACTTTCCTTATGATGTTTCTTGATTAGTATTTGCTAGGCATTGATGTGGCACCTAAGGGGTGAGCTATAACCAAGGTAGAGCTATACTAACAGTTCTAGCTAGAGTTGAAAGCTAAGCACAGAGTTGCTGTTTTCTTCATGAACCACAACCTTGACCCTCCCGAGTTTCTTTAGAAAAACAGGCTAGTAGTAGAGTAGTAGAGAGCAGGGTTCAATCCCAATGTAAAGAAGCAGTCATGGGTCGTTAGCAAATAACGTCACATCACTACATTGCCGTAAGTGTGATTTGAATTGCCGATGACAATCACATGCACAGTGCTTATAGTTTGCATCATTTATGGCTGCTCAAAATTGATTTAATCTAATCAAGACACCACAAAAATATTTTCTTGCATTGTTGTACTTTATAGAGAAAAACGCAAGAAACTGACTGAAAAACACGACTTGTAATCCTTTGTGTGCACTCGGCATGAGGCTGAAATCCAGGATTCCTATTAAGCACCTATTCACGAGCTTGTTGTTCATTCCATCTTAAATGGTGCAGCAGTCTAATTGGACTACATCATTTGAGGTTGAACAGAAAACCGGCGAATAAGAAACAGACCTCAGCTGTATGTGGTTATGAGGTGCAGTAATGTATTTTGCACAATTCATATGTGGGTGTGCAATGCTGATAGATTTAAAACCTACGTTACGTGAACAACTGTAATGTTTATGTGAAGAGGCACCGTGGTGTTGAATGTTTGTTGCTAGGTTAATCCATAGGACAATAAAAGAACACCATATGACAGTTTTTGTGAAGCACCTTAGTACCACGGTTAGACTAACCGCTAACAAAAAATTGTATGCTTTAAACTTTTTTCTGCTTTTCTTTGTTGTCCTGAGTGGAAGGACGTCTTGAGGAGGAGGTAGTTCTTATATCTACTGCCTCAATAGTAGATCAGTCTTTAATTCAATTGAAAATCTGTCCTCTTCATAACATGAGGATCACTCACAAAATATTTTGTGATTTTCTGTATATAGCTTTTTTCTTTATCATCTAAGCTAGCACAACACAGGCTTGCCTCCATGTCATCCATTTTTGGTTTTCATATGCTGCCAGCCATATGGGTTTCTCCTGTCATCAGAATCATGTGAATCCAGATGACCTATTAGGCTCCTAATGGTTTGTGCTGGTAATGCAAAAGCATTGTGTGTGTTGTGCAAACAGTGTTTTCATTAGGTGCAATCTTTCTCAGAAAACATATGTGTAACTTTCGTTATATCCTGTTATTTACCCCACTGCTTCTGACTTCAGTTGTAGATTCATATCTTATACCAAATCTAACATATTTGCAAATGCCAACACATACAAAATCCCCTTTGAGTTGTTAACACATTTTTACCATATAGGCTGATTGTGGTTTGTGTCACCTGCATGAAACGTGATCTAAGTAAAAAGCAGATGAAATGGGGAACTAGTGGCAAAGGTCAGAGCTCTTAAATGCCACAGTTGGTGCTTATTCATTTAAGATGATGAAGCAAACCAAGGAGCCCTTTGAGTCAGTTTAGCAGATCACCATAGGAACAGTTTCCCACCATATTTGGCCCAGGCATTGTATAACAGGTGCTCAAAGAAGATAATAATGCCACATCATTGAATGAATGACTCAGTGTATATGGAGGGTCTGTGAGGAAATTGTAGTTGCTATGGAAAAACAAACACAAACAAAAGTGCTTACATAACTTAGTGCATTACCACCAAAGCAGTGCTGCTTTACATCTGGTGATGATGCATTTCTGGTCACGTTTTGTGAACAAAACCAACAGTGTAAATGTGCAAGTGTACATTGTGTGTTATTTGTTATAGTTATAAGGAAATTATATACAACAGAATCCAAAACCAGAAATATTTAGATGTAATGAAATTGGAACCCTTAGCCATCCTTGCATGCCACCAAACCTGTCACCATCAGATAAGCATACATCTTTAAATAAACAATAAGCTCACTCATGGTTCAGATCTGAAAAAGTCCACAGGTGTTTTTGTCTGTCCTTCCATTGCAAGAGGACAGTTTAAATATGAATCTGAAAGAGCGCTGCTGTCGAGAAGCCGTTACTGAGATAAGCAAATACACACAAAAAAAAGAACGTTTGAAAGCCAAACAAAGAAGCAAGAGAGTCCAGGTCTCAATTTCACTGGATGTGTTTGGGAAATGTCCCTTTAGATTTCTTTGGAAAACTGAAAACAAGACTTCTGAAAAAATTGCCAACTGTCATAAAGGCCAAATTCCAGAGCAAAATATACATTCTGTTTAGCTGTTGGGGTTCCTGTTTCTGTAAAATATGTTTTCTGCCTTTTATTACCACTAAAAATGGTTCGTTTGACTGGAAATAACGGGGAATGATCTTTGACTTGTGCACATAGAAGCTGCTTAGAATGTAATATCATTGTTGTCTAAAGAAAACCACCATCTCCATTTTAGTTGTTTTTTTTTACATTGTTCGAACATTTCATGAGCAATGTACCAACAGAAATGGCCTCAAATCGCTCAAAAAAATGTGTGGTTATATTGACTTACATTAAAATCGAATCAGGTTTTGCCCTCTCTTGTAAAGTTGCTATTTTGGAGATACTTATTTTTCTTTAGACAAAGATGATATGCAAATTTTCACCATTCAAGATACTCTTCATTGCTGTTATTGGACACTAAATATGACAAAGGAACCATATGCAACAACTTTGAGGATTTTGAAAGCCCAGAATTTTGCCTCGTTAAGATGTTTATATGATATACATTGAATTATATGATATAAATAAAAAACTTATAAGAAAATCAGCATATACCACTTATGACGCACTTATGAAAAGCATGTGAATCTTATTGGTGTCTGTGGTCACGTTCTCACCACAACTGCTTTTCACAATATGGCTTCTTAGTATTTGACTCAATTGCTAGCGTAGTGTACCCAGCCCCCTAGCGTAGCGTACCCAGCTTTCTCCCTTTCAGCTTTGGTTAGTCAGCAGGAAATAGAGCATTCTGCTATGAAGTTGTTTACGTGCTTGGTTGCTTAGGTACAGCAGAAATTTAGTAGAGGGGTATACAAATTATATATTATTTTTATATTAAATTATAAATCATATAATGTATGTCTTTGTTTATATCTATTTTTTGACATTTTAACAACACTTTGAAATAGTAAATAGAACTTACAGTAGAATGGAATCGTCACAGTAATATTTAACCTTCTTCTCTAAGGTGTTATTTATATTAATAACACTTATCCTGATATACTGTATATTCATGTGTTGTAGTAATTAATAAGTAATAATGCATTAGTACCATGTTCTAATGTGTTATTTCTATTTAAGTAGTAATAGTGAAAATAATACTGATATTCATTACAATGTCAATACATTAGCACTAAGGTGGAAAACTTTCTGGACTATACAGTTCTAACTATAGACCCCACTGTCTCATACACATGTACACATTCATCTTCAGACATGTCACATCACAGTCATTTGCATCAATGTGCACAAGTCAAGCTGTCAGACTACAAACTGCTACTAATAGGACAAACTGAGACTACATGGGAGGTCAGGGAGGAAATTGTAGCTGCTATGGAAACGCATACACAGGCAAATATGCTTGCGTACAGTTTCATATCTCATCAGCATACTATAATGCCATTACAGCAGTTTTAAATCTAGCAAAACTGCATTTATGATTGTTTCTGTTGAGATAACCAATAGTGCAAATAACTGTGTTATAATGTTTTATTACTATCTGCTAATGTGTTATTTCTATAATTAGAAGTAATAGTGACAAGTATAGATTTAATATTTAAAGCTTTCTGAACGGCTGCACTAGATTACCAGACAGTCATGTCTTTAGACCCCTTGCACATAGGTATTAATATTACATCTTTAAATATTTATGTACCCGTTAAAGCACATAAATTAAGGAAATGAAGCCAGTTAAACAAGATTACAGAAGTAATTATTACATTATCTGCATGTAATAATTACATCTACTTACATTACATGTCTATTACATTATTATTATATTATCATAAATCATTTATGCTGGTCAGTCTGAAAGATTTGCTTAAGCTGATCACTTCAGTAATGACAACAGGATGTGGTTGGGAATCAACAAGGCAGTTTTCTTATCTACAATGCCATGGGGGAACCAGTGTTCCTGCCATTCAGCCTAGACATCTTTCATAAGTGCCAACTCCCTTCCTGCGCTGCTCTCAGAGAGGAGGGGGGAAAGTGTTTTTGCGGTTAGTAGAAAAGCGGGAGAGAGAATAACATGAGAGAGTAGGCAGGTGTGGGAAATACACTGTTGAAGAGTTGCCCTCAGACTGATAACTGCTTCCCCTATGGAACCGTCCTGTGTGTTATCTATCTCCTCTGCCATATTCTACACTACTGGCCATTGTTTCTCGTATGTTGGTTCTAACACGTGTTGAAAGTTTTGGCTTTTCTAAGTCACCCAAAGCTCAAAAGCTCTGCACGAATGCACCCCCCAATTTTGACCATTCAGCATACACTATATGGGTAAGTTATGCTGATGTTTCTTATGCAATCTCTTCTCTGAAAATGTTATTGCTCAAGAGTGGACTGCAGAGCATTCCCTCTCAAAGCTGGCTTCCGCAGGATCAGTATCAGGGTGCAGTTACATTGGCTATGTTTACATCTACACAAGCTGGTGACAGAAACAAGTGCAATATGACAAATATTCTACAGCACAAGTTAGCGGCTCTGGTAAAACATGGACAAAAAAAGAGTTCTGCTTTTGTCATGGATGTACTTTTATCTGCGCCATGTGACCTTGTTGTCAAAGACCTGCTGAAGAGAACCTGACTACTTCTCCTAAAAGCAAATCCATTCATATTACCATTTGCATACATGCTGCTGATTTACCCCATTCCTAAATGTAAAAAAGAATAATCCAGCACACTATACAGTGTACACTATAAGCTTTCGTTAAGGCGTTCCCCAACCCTGAATTATCTCTTCAACCTACCCACCACAAACAAAGAGTAGACAAACACATGTTCCTTTTGCTGTTGGTTTTTCCTTTCATGTTTTGTGGAAATCCCTACCTGGAGTCTGCAGGCGTCTGTTTAGTGGCTTCAACTGCTGCCGGTGTCAAACACATAGCTCTTCTATCTGATGGGCCACTGTGTTCTCCCCACCTCTCCTGCGCTAGAAGGAAGTAGCTCTTTGTCAGAACTAAACGCGCCTCTCGCTGTTACACTGATGCACTCAGTGTTATTCTCCTTGCACTGAAGTCCTAGCAGCGAAAAGCATGCTGTCACATGGCTCAAAATGAGACTGAAACCTAGCTCAGTCAAGGAGTCCACGCCCTTACTGAACACATGCAGTTGTCCTCAAACACACCAGAAATGATAATGCAGAGATACTTGCAACTAACCTTCTGGCAATACAAATGCGTTTTCAGTCTGTATTCCCTCCAAGGCATTTTGGAACTTGTTCTTCAAAGCTTCTTCAGTGGATGGCTTTGTGAAGTGGTTGGTTTTGTATATTCATGCTGCACATTGTAGTTGCTGCGTCCTTGCCTGACTGAGGCTGTTCTGTAATACTACAGCAAAGGTGTATAAATAGGTATGATTTCTATTCGTAGAACCTGGTTGGTGGCTTTGTTCTGTATGTGAAAAGGAGATGAAAGCTTGGTGAAACATGCTGTCTCTCATACAGAATCTAAGAAGCAACGTGCTTTTTATTTTCTTCAGTTTTTTCCTCTGATAAGATCTATTGGTCTTGTTACTGCAGGATGTCAGTTCTCCACAAATGTACAAATGTATATCATTTAGTCAGATAGTTAGAATAGCAGATGTTTGCTTACAATTTGCTTACAGGTCTTATCTTACAATTTCCATTGAGCTGCACTATTTTAGTTTGATCACAATTAAATTATTCTGAAACTTCATCTGTTTGGCAGGTTCAAATCTGAACTTCTGATTTGTATCCATCTGTTTCGGTGAATAAATGACAAACACATGGAATATTGGCTCTTCTTGCAAATCAAGATTATTTACACAACAATTCCTTTTCACTAGTGCTGCACCGATATTGCAATAGCATTGGCACTTAAGTGGAGCATTGCCATCTGTGACGGGCATACCAATACCTATTACCTCCACTACAAAGCAATTTCTGACACGTATACTCTCTGGCTTAACATAACAATATGTCAACGGTTTATGAAGACAAGCGCCAGAAAAAGTGTTTATGACAAAGTCAGTAACACTAGCATTTCATGGGAAAAACAAGCTAACAGGGGTCACTTATCTGAATGACAAGACGTCTTTCAGTAATTACTCATCTGCTGCTGTGCAGTCAAATCCAGTCAAAGTGTTAGTCCACTTTATATAGTTACTAAGGAGCAGAAGTAACCACCAGAATTTGGGCATAATGAAAACATTTAGGCCTAGCTTCCCTGGCAGACTGCTAGCCAATCTAATGTGTCCACTGGCCCCATCAGGTGTGCACCTTTGTCGATTACCCAGCAGTGGGTCTTGCAGCCATATGTCTGCATCAAGCCGGGGAAAAAAACTATTTCTGACACAGACTCTTGCTAAACTCAGATGTATCTTGAGTGAATGAGATGCACATATAAGACAAATTACTTGAAAATTCTGGATATAGAATTCTGCATTCAGCTACTGAGTGCTTACAGATGCACATCACAGGTTTATCTATATGCTGTTAAACATGCAAACTCCAAACTGCATAATAGTAAATGCTACATATGTATCCAAATTTAAACCACTGTTTCTACCCTCATTTGATCAGCTCCAAATATCATATAGGTGAACTTTGTCATACTACAATTACTGTAGTTCACTTCTTTCTCTGCGTACTTTGTTACCTCCTTTCATCCTTTTCCTTAATAGACAGGACCACCACAGAGCAGGTATCATTTTGGTGGTGGATAATTCTCAGCACTGCAGTGACACTGACATGGTGGTGGCGGTACAGTGCATGTTGTGTTGGTGCAAATGTAACGAACACATCAGTGCTGCTGGAGTTTTTAAACATCTCAGTGTCACCCAAAAATATCTAACTTGCGGCATCCTATGGCCACAGATGGAGGAGTGTCTAAAGGAATGGACAGTGAGTAGACGCAGTGTTTAAAAACAGCAACACTGCTGTCTCTGATCCACACATACCAACACAACATAACCTAACATGCCACCACTGCTTTTATTGATATTCATGCTTCTTCCAAGCTTGGCAGACACTGGCATATTTGTTAATGCCAGTCAAGAAGAACACAAAATCATAAAAATAAAACCTGACATTAAGAATGGTGAGACAACGTCTAGTCTAATCAGGTTTTCTGGGTTTCCCAAAAACATCTTAGCACAAAGATGTTTCTTCCATGGTAAACCCAACCATTGGGAAACCCAACCTAGGTTAGTTATGTTGCTCAGCTTGTAGGCTAACATTAGCCAATGAGAATAAAATGATCATGCAGATCATCTTAATGTCTACTAAAACTGACATATATCTCCTTTCACTCATGATTAAAAAGGTGATAAATGAAAGTGGCTTATTTCCAATATATTATGTACTTAGTATGCTAGATATATATCATTAGTCAAATATAAATTATAAGTACAACTAACTGTCCTATAACTGTCCAAAAGATTTGCTTAGATATTCTTAAATATATATTAAATTTCTAGTACATTAAATATATAAGCACTAGCTTATATTTCAGTACAGTTCTAGAATATTAAAATATACTTAATTTGTACCTAGAAAATGTACTTAATATTCAGCTATATACAGTATATACTGTATATATAAAACAAGTGTTGTATAACAGGCTACAGTGAATCTCCAGTAAGACAGTGGGGACGAACGACATAGTGAGATATTCTTAGCCAAGGTAATCTTATCAGTCAGAAAAATACAGTTTAAGATATAGATTTTTTTATTGAGATAAAACACTTATTTCTATTAAAATGAAGTCATAAGAAGTTTTTATATATTTTTATATATAGTTTATTTACTGATTTACTGATTGAAGTGATGCCCCATACCTGACAAAAAGCTGTTTAGCTGTTGATCATTGGTACTGATATGATTTAAAGAGTTACTGAGTGGTCATCGTCATAAACATAACCCAACAAAACAAACAAACATAAGTTTTAAAAAAAGAAAGAATGGAAGAAAAATATTTGACTTCAGATTTTTGTCTGGGAGTGATAAATAATGAATTAATTCATGCTCCAATATGCTTTTATCATTGCTGCGGTATGTAAGGGTTAAAGGGTGAATCATACCTGCAGATTCCTTTTAATTTTCTATTTTTACAGTAGTAATTTTCCCCCTTGAGCACAGAGAGGAAGTCTGGTGGTTTTACTGTTCTTTTTTGTTGGAGGGTTCCTTTTACAAAACCCTGAACTCTCTTAACAGAGAAGTTGTATTTAATGTTGTTCCCTTGGTAGTGAGTCCTAGATTTTGTTTTTTACCAGCAGCTATTCTTGAGTTGCTTACTTAGAATGCACTCTAAACAAACCTTTGATTGTTGAACTTGGCCTGTTGTATTTCCTTGTTCTCTTTCACAGGGAATATTTGTGGTAACATCCCAGTCCCATGGCTTTTTCATATAATTTCCAGGCAGCCACAGTGCCCTACCATAGAAGTGCACACTGACTACCCTTCTTTTCTAGTGTGTTAAGATAATAAAAGGAGTTTGTTTTTTTAGCAGGCCTTGTTCTAACACGTATAGTGATGAAGATCTGCTTTTAAACTGCGTAAGCTCTATACAGGCCTGAAGAAAGCAAAGCTTTGATATCACATAGTTTCTGCTTGAATAAATATATATATATATATGTATATATATATGCTGGTATATATATATATATGCTGGTTTTGCCGGTGACCAGAGATTACTTTCCATTGCTGCATTATTCACTTCATTACGTAGTTAGGAGCTTCTTTTCGGGCAGATCTCTTTTAATAGGTCACATTTGGGAACGTTTTTGATCTATGCTGTTTAAGAACCCAGATAGCATGTGGATGTGGGCCGTTTCTGGCACAAATATACCACTGCTGGCACCTGGTTGGCACTAAGAAACAGCATGTGAGCCAAAAGTGTCCCACACTTAAAAAGCTTTGTTTGGCCCACATGCACCCAAAAGATCTGGGCCTCGTCTGGTAGAAATAGGGCAATGCTGCTACACTGGGAAAATGCATGTGAGCAAATTTGTTAAAAATTGTGTGCTTGGCCCACATGTCTTAAAACATATCAGGGACACTTTAAAATAACGTTTAAAATGACCTGTTAATAGAAATGAATAAAAATCTGTTCAATTAACGTTTAAGTGAGTCACATTGACTGTGGCTTACCTTAGGCTGTAAGCAGAAGTGCCTAAGTGATAGAAAACGCTAAGTCCATCATCTGGGAGATTGTAAATTAAAATCTCATCAATTCAACTACCATTTGCAACTGGTAGTCAAAAAAGGGAAATGCTAGCTACCACTGCCTCAGCCTGGTTGTACCACCCAACAGGGAAGTTTGCTATTGACTTGTTTTGTTTGTTTTGTGCTAGTAGTTTTGAGTGGTGGGTCTGTTCTGGTAATAATGGTTTAAAGGTGGCTCAGATGCGGCTCTCAAATGACAGTAGACAGACTGGGTTGCAACGAATCTGGCCTTCTTCACGGTCATCATTCCACGCAGTATGCTGTCTGCAAATAAATGCTGAATGCCCTGGTGTGAGCCGTATCAGATTGTTTTCTGGGTAGCATCACAGATCTTCTAGATGTTCTGTTCACACATTCACATTGTGGACTTCTTGTTTCTCTTCATTACAAAGGTTCTCCGGCTGGCTGGTACTGGTAATTGTGCAGGCCCTTATACCAAAATGAGGCTTAAGATTTGTCAAATTACTGGTGATTGGCATTCTCAATACCCATACTGATCCTATTATTATACCTTAAAATCCTCCAAACCTTAAATTAAGCTGTTTTTGGTGGTGCAGTCGGTAACCTCACAGCACGAAGGGGCTAAGTTCGATTCCCAGTATTTTCTGTGTGGAGTTTGCATGTTCTCTCCGTGTTTGGGTGTGTTTGTGTGTGTATTATGACGGATTGGTATCCAAACAAGGGTGTTTCCTGCTTTCAGCCTATAGAACACCTCAATAGACTCCAGCACCCCCTGCGACCCTGAAGGATAAAACAGTTTAGAGTGCGAGGGAGTTTGAAATGCTTCACTTAAACTGGGCATCTTAAATTAGGCTTTCATTCTCAAACCACTCGAACACTCTAACCACAGGAGGAACTACACAGCTAACACTATCACACTATGTGAATGCGTGCTATATCAGGCGAGACTTGATTAGATCTAAATTGTTTTTTTTAGCTGTGACATTCGATCCGTTGTTCTGACATCAGCCTGACACTGGCCAATGAACAGTAAAGAGCCATAATAAGGAATAAAGATAATCAACAAAGAGTGATGCTTCTCTCCAGCTTTACAAGATCACTAAAAGAAAAATTAATAAAGAATATTGTAGCAACGGAAGCATTTTTAAGACTCAGCCTGAAGATGCAAAGACAGGCTAGCAAATGAGCTGGTGGTTAGTGATAGGCTGCACCTGTCTGTGGTTAACGACTGCCTACATATGTGAGGGGGTTTTTCTCAGTAGGCTGTGGCCGACCTAAGAGAGGCTGCCATAAAATGTGGAGGGTGCAGATAAAATCACTGTTGCAAAGGTCAAAGTGTTCAGAGTATGTAAGTAACTAGTTGTAATTCACAATTCTCCTCACCAAATTAAAAGAACAGCACATAGATATTTTACTGTCAAGGTACTTTAAAATGTGATAAAACAAACTTAATGCATGTAAATTTAAAAATAACACTGATTTTGGACAGACATTTGCATATATTATAATAATTGTTACTATTATTTGTAACATGGACAGGACGAAGAGTGATGCATGTCTCCAGCTTTACAAGATCACTAAAAGAATAATTAATAAAGAATATTGTGGCACTGGAAGCATTTTTAAGACTCAAAAACAACTGACAGAGAGGGGACAACAGGGAATATAAAACAATAAGGACTAACGAGGAACGTCTGGGAAGGGGAGGAGCTACAAACTAGGGACAGGTGAGGGGCCTGACAAGGGGGCGGAGACAGGAGGAGCAATAACCAAAACAAACAGAAGCACATGGAACAGGACAACAAAAAAGCACATGGAAATGACAAGAGAAAGACAGAAACAGAAAACCAGAGAAAACGTAAATAACTGGGCCAGACTAGACAGGAAGTGAGGTTATTATTATACTGTTTTATTTTCAGGAATAACTAGTTGGCCAGGCACCCATGCTGTTTTTTTTTTGTTTGTTTTTTATAGCATGCCATAGAATGTAAGAACCCACATATCTCTTTCTTTAAAAAACAGACATACACAAAGCAGCTCTACTGTTATGCAAATAACATGTAAAATATACACATGTAAAAATAAAGCTTCCTAAAAGGTTCTCGGGACACACAGTTCTAGGTGAATCCTTTGTGGTTTCAAATTTCTTTAAAACTGCCTCTTTGAAGCTGCACTATGCACTATATTTCTGTTGTTAAAATTAGAAGTATAATATTACAATGTATATGTGCTGCCAACCTGAAAAACCAAAGACATTGTACAATGTAAAAACATTGTATGCAATTTCAAATTCCCACTACAAAGGTCCCTTCAGATCCCTTAAACGAACAAAGTGTAGCTTTAAAGAACAAACAGATTAATTTTTTGGGGCACCTTTATTTTTTTTTAAGAGCAACAAAAATGAAGCCCTCCATTATTACTAATTATGCTTAGTCAGCAAAGATGAAATGAATTGCAATAACCTTTATAAAGTGCCATATAACATAGAGAATTAATTAGATACATAATGTTCAATCTCCTTGAAAGTTATCAATATTATACAAGTTATGTTAATGGATATCTGTCATATATATGTCTTAATACTTTATTTTCAAACTCAGAATAAGTTATTTGTCTGCAGCTACTTTAAAGAATATGAAAACAAGCTTACGCAATTAAAAATAGTTCCATACAATTTCAAGATTGTTTGACTGTTCTAACACTCAATTCGAGGGCAACATAAGTTGTATGCCATGCCTATGCCTTGAAGTGGCCAAAAGAGGCCATTGTTTCAAAGGAGAACTATTGTATCGATTTTTAATGCTGATGATGTTATGTTGGGGTTTTACTAGAATAGATGAAGTCCCGGTCTGAAATACTCTGTTAGACCTCCTGTGTGTTTAAGCCGCGCTTACAGAGGGCCCAGTTTGTTCTGATTGATCAGCTCCTCCACTTTGTTCTGACTGGTCAATTGCCAGATTGACTTTCTGCTACAAGCCTCCTCCCTCTGACACCGCAGTGGCTATTTTTACAATGGCATCAGTTTGTATCAGTTTGAGTCCTGATCCTGAGTCATATAGAATAAGCTGGTAGATCCACTTTAGCGGGTTGCTTCAGAGTGGTAAGTTTTTATTGTTTTAACTCTCTGTGCATTGTGTGAGCCAAGCTTATTTATAGGTGGGCAATAAGGATTGTCTTATTAGATGACACCATCTATCCCCATAAGTGGCCATAAGGCCTGCACGGGCTATACCGCCGCGGAACTCCATGTCCAGAACTCCGCTGGTTCCCACGTGACCTCTCGCTCACAGCCGGCAGCAAATCCCAGATCAGCCTTATCTGAGTATTGATTATTCTTACCTGGTGCTTGTCATTTATAAGCTGTTCTGTTTAACCTAGTCTTCGCGAAGTAACGTTTCTGTTTTGCCAGTACTTACCGAGCCTTATTTACTTATTTATTTTGACTTCGACTCTGGATTCTCCCTACATCATTGTTTTTTGCCATGTTCTGACCTTTTGCTTGTTTTTCGACTTCCGCTTTGGATTGTGCCTCTTTCAAAAAACCTTTAAAGCCTCCCTGCAAAGATCCTATTTTGCCCGATCCTGACACCACCTTGCATCAGAGAAAAGGACTGCAATACCAATGAGGTGTTTCAGGCAGCTGGGAATAAAAGGTTTCTCCTTTTGGTGTGTACACTAAAAGAAGGAGAAACAACCTCACAGCAACTTAAAAAATATATATTTTTATAAATATAATCTCCCATCCTTACACATTTATAGTTATTGTAATAATTCCCTCTTAAATCTGCACTGTCTACAAATACCCACTCTTTAAAATGCATGCAAGCAGAACCAAGTCGACCATTACTTTAAATCATCAGATGTCAAAGGCTCTAAACAGAGACTAACCTAGTTCCAAAACAGGTTATGCTAATAGCATAGTTCGCAGATTGCAGTGTGATGGGAAATGAAACTAAAGCTTGGGACAAAGTTCACCTTTCACCAGAACACTGTTAGGTGAACGCAAAGATAAATGTCCTAAAATAGACACAATTACACTCCTGACCCTTTCAGTTTCATCTAGTCATTTTAACCTAACATGTCAGCTTGTCAGAACGGAAAACAAGACTCATCAGACCATTCGTTTACTGAAAGCCGTGTACTCACTATAGAGATTTTCTAGAGTTTTTACATGTTTTACAATTTTACACCATCCTGTATTCAATTCCAGGAAAACATTTACAGAGCAGGCATATTATACTGTGTTAAGCACATTATTGTTCTGCTACTGTAATAATATTATAATGATGCATCAAAATACACATCACGATATACCAAAATCGTTATGGTAAAAGTAGAAGTATTTCTCTGAATGAGCAAAGCAATATATCTGGGTAAGGTCAGGCCACACTGAAATTGAAAATACACCCAACAGGCGATTAAAAAGGTTATAAATCTAATTTCTCAAGGCACATTAAGAGGTGGTCTGAGTGGCATTAAGCCACGTTATACAAGAAGTACTCTTGTCAGTTCACCTGAAAAGGTGGCAAGGCTTCTCCAAAGAACTTAGACCAGCCCTGCTAGCTGCCTAGGCTGCTCCATTTACTGCTAGGCTCATACTTTTATACCTCCACATGTGGCCTGCCTCTCAAAACAACAAGACCCTCATAACAAAAAGCTAAATAACTGCTACCTTACTCAGGCATGCTCTTATGCAACAGTATAGCTTATCGACAACAGACCCCCATATCATACTGTGGAAAATTTTAAGGTATTAAAAATGTTTAGATAATTGGGAAGAAAAATGGATGTAGGATTGTGTAATGATGGTACTGTACCTCCTAGTGTAACCGCACTAATTTCTCCAACAACCTCCCATTGCAGGACAGTGGGCAGTACACATCTTCTAGGAAGATAATCAAGGAGGACACATGTGGTTGGGGCCAAACAATAACTAGATGCTTAACAATACGATAATACGGAAAGACGCTATTGTGCTAAACAAACTGCAGATGGCTTACAGAAACTGTGCAGTTTTCAAACAAATATTTAAAGAGCTCCTGGACAACGGCTTCCAAGAAACACGGCAATCAGATTTCAGTCCACTTAACTGGAAATGCATTTCAATGCATCATATCAGAAAACACTCCAGATACAGAATCAGATTCAGAATCGGAATCACTTTATTTCTGCAGGTATATTACACATATTACACTTTGTCTTCGTGTGTCATACATATACGACATGTAACATATCAGACCAGACAAGCACACAGACTAGTAAGAAATATAAACTGAGAAAAATAAAATAAAATAAAGAACACAAATAATAAAAACATGGGCAAGAACTAAAAAGATCTGTAAATACCCAAACAATAAATATATATGGATAGCTATACATGCAGGTTTGAATAGTAAATCTATTATATACAGAATATTACAAAATAGCACAAAAAAATTCATGTCTATACAGCTGTATATATACGCATTATGTTTCAGTAACAAAAGTATAAATAAATATAAGATTTTCTGTCATACTGTAAAGTACAGTGAGTTAGCTTGGTTTAAGTTGAAAGTGTGAGGTAGTCCACTGTGGTTAATGAGAGGTACAGCTCTAGGGAAAAAGCGTTGTGTTGCAAGTGTGGTTGTGCTGGTTTTGATAGTTCTGAGTCTTTTACTAGAAGGAAGTGGTTAGAACTGGTGATGCCAAGGAAGAAAGGGGTCAGCTCTAATTGTGCCAGCACGCTTCATCACCCAGCTGTTGTAGGTAACAAAAAGATAACAAAAAAACTACCAATTATGTGTACTTCATTTCTGTCCATCGCTGTGGTAATTGTCATGTCTGTCGTTACTAACTCTTTGTTAACTTGAACCCATAAAACTGCTTATCACTATGTTTTGTTCATTGCACTATTGTTATTTCTAGAGTGTCGCAATCAGCTAGGAAGTGTGCACACTACTTCTGTAAAGTTCACACAAAGACCACAGCCATCCACAACCATGAGTTTGGCATAGCACAATTGGCTGTTCGTTTGGTATAACCTGTCAAATCCGAACAATAAACGTCCACTGGCAGGGGGCAATCCAAAACCTTACTTTAACTGATGATACACTCACCAGTCCCTTTAATAGGCACACCGCCTTGTACCATGTCGATGTATTTTGTAGTTCTAAACCTGCAGACGGTAGCCTAAACTGATTCACTGCATAATTTATCAGTGCTTTGCCCTGTTCTTCAATGGTCGAACCCCCACAAACCCACCACAGAACAGGTAGGGGTTCGTTCTCATCCCTGCAGTGACACTTGATGTGGGGGTGGTGCGTTAGTTTGTGTTGTACTGGTGCGTACGGATCAGACACAGCTGTGCTGCTGGAGCTTTTAAACCTTGTCAGTGTCACTGAAATGCTGAAAATGATTAACCATCCAAATAGAACCTGGTCTGTGTGATGGTTTATCAGCCACAATACAGTCTTCCACTTTTGGATTATTGCATGATATCTTTTTTCCAAATAATAGTAAATTTACAGGAGATGGCTTTTTTAATAGAGATGTATGTTCACTGCTCTCGTTCTATGTGTATGTGGGAGTTTACCTATTTTCAGTGCTTCTACTCTATTTTACCAAGACTAATGTTAAATAATGATTTGTAGCATTAACTACAGCACTATTTAACACCTGTAATACCTGTTAAAGGCTTGTAAGGTAATGCAAACAAGGCATAATAGTGGAATGCCTCGATTGGGCTCGTATCTAGCGAACATACAGGCGAACATTTATTGGAACTCTCCCGAATGTTCCTTTAACTAGCTCTGGACAACTTGGGCCTGGTGCATTATCCTCCTGGAATATCCCATCATTGTGGAAGTCTGCAAATTGTCACCCAGCACAGTGGGCACTGGTCAGTGTTGTTCGGGTGGACCAGTAGTCCCAACCCATGCCATGTAAAAGCAACTCACACCACCAACCTGCAAAATGTCGTGTTGACAACTGGGGTGCATGACTTCATGGGGGAAGCTATATAGCTATACAGCTGTTCAGTAAGCTATACTGATACACAGTGTATTTAATTCCCCATTGGTCACACACACAACATCTAATAGGTTGACAGGTATTATTTGAATATACACACATTTCTGTGATATTAGGTATTGTGTTACTGAGTGGAAATAGGTCCTATCAATGTTTCCACAGCAAGAGTGTGGAATAAGAATGTTGTAAAGTGTCGGAAATCACAGAAGCAGCTCTGTTTTGTTGGTTGTTAAATATAAAGTTAGGCCTGTGTTATCTGCAGGTCTTAATAGACTACATTGCCAAAAGTATACACTTACCCATCAGAATCATGGCCACAGGTGTATAAAACCATCATCTAGGTATGCAGACTGCTGCTACAGATTTTAGTAAAAGAATGGGTCACTATCAGGAGCTCGCTGAATTCCAATGTGGTACAATGATAGGTTATAGACCAAGTAAAATGACAGAGCGGTGGAGCAGTGGAGACATGTTCTCTGGAGTGACAAATCATGCTTTCCATCTGGCAACCTGATAGGCGATAGGTTTGGCGGTTCCCTGGAGAATGGTATTTGTCTGACTGCATTGTGCCAAGTGTAAAGTTTGGTGGAGCGGGGATCGATCATGGTTTAGGGATGTTTTTTCAGGAGTAGGGCTCAGACCCTTAGTTCCATTGAGAGGACCTCTTAATGCTTTAGCATAACAACAATTTCATGCACCCAAATGTGTGGTAGCAGTTTCAAGATTGCCCCTTCCAGTTCTAACATGACTGCGCACCACTGCACAAAGCAAGGTCCGTAAAGACATGGATGAGTGAGTTTGGTGTGGGAGAACTTGACTCACATAGAGTCCTGACCTCAACCCAACAGAACACCTTTGGGGTGAATTAGAGTGAAGACTGCGAGACAGGCCTTCTCATCCAATAGCAGTGTCGGACCTTACAAATGCACTTCTTAAAAAATTGTAAAAAAATTCCCATAAACACATTCCTAAACCTTGTGGAAAGCCTTCCCAGAAGAGTCATATTAAGCCATATGGATTAAGAATGGGATGTTACTCAAGTTCATATGCGTGTGAAGGCAAATGAGTGAATATATTTGACAACATAGTGTATATAGCTGATGGGTGTCACAGCATATTGATACACCTTGATCTAGAGTGTCAGGCTCCTCATCTAACTCCACTGTACAGCCTCAGAGTGGGCTTGTTTTCAGATCAGTCCAGCTCTAAGCTCTGAACATCTCCTTTTACAAACACACTCAACTTTGTAAATTTATTCGAATGCCTTTACTCAGGATTGCACATAGGTCTCTAACGTTCTACATTTACAAACTATTATTAGCCCTAGAATTTAAAATGCTGAAATATTCTGTTGTACCTTAAATGATACCACAGTTAAAGACTGGATTTAAGGGACGAACAGCAATGTCTGAGGTTCCTAGTATGTCAGTTGTATAACTCTCCATATTCCATATGCAAATGTAAATATAGTTTTATATTCTATGACACCTTTAGTGGTTCTAACTTTCTTGGAATTGTCTACACTCTTAGGTGGCTTTTTTATTCTTCTCTTCCCTTTCTCATTTTGTTGCATTTCTTGCCACTTCTATCCATCTTCACAAGATTCACATTGCTACGCTAATGAAAAAAGTCATGTACTATACGCTATACGCCCCTATACGCTAATATCTGCTGGTGTAAACCTCTTATTTGAATTTCCATTCTACCTCATGGTTGAGCACTTACATGCTACATGCGCCTGAATGTGCCACATAATTTAAGGTGCTATATTATTTATGGAAAATGAGAATAAAAAGCTAACTTATGCTCCATCTGATCTCTACCCACTGTACAGGACTCAAACAGGGCTGAAGTAAGGGCCCTACCACAGATATACAGCGTTCTTTTAAAAATGCTACTGGCTCACCAGGAATTCTCCCATTTCTTCTCATTACCCACTCCGACACTGACACAGTTTTTTCATAACCCCAAATGAAGTCAATGTTGCCAAACGTGCTTAGTGTCTGAGGTTTGTCTTTAGTTTTGCACCCAAGCTACAAGGCTTAAAAGTAATTAAAGCTTGTAGCCCACAAATGAGCACAGTGCACAGGGTATCACACATTGCTTTAAGTTGTTTAAAAGGTTTAAAAAGACATGCGTATGTGATTTTTAAGATTTAGACTGTCATCTACACTATCTAATTTCCTGTATATGCCAATCTATGGCATCCCACCAGTATTACAGTATGTCCTGTAGGTTAAGAACAGAACAGAGCTACATTTTCAGGTAAGGACATAGCTTATGGCGGTTATAGGACGTAGTTTGCTATAAACACCTTGATTTGGGTGTTAAAGACACCAAATTACTTCCATGAAACCCCCAAAGAGAGGTGAAAATACTACCAGCTACATGTTTTACTACAAGGAATGCTTTTCTAAAAGGCTAGCAAGTAGTGAGATAGCAGCAATCTAGACGTTGTTGTTTTAGCAGATATAATTTGCCTTACTAAGAACAAGAACTTGCAACTTTGCAAAAGCTTGATTTTCAAATCTTAACTCAGAGTGGCAAGCGCTACCATGTGACATCCAAATGAGGAACTACTCAAAGATTCAGTTAAACCACCGGTTCACGTAAGGCTTCACTGCGCTGCTGCAAGGATCAAGCTGTACTGGAATACCCTTCTAGTACAGATTATTGGTTTGTCTTCTCCAACGAAGGGTGAATCAGCAAAATGCTAATGTTGTAACTCAATTGGCTGTATGCAGTCTGCAGTGGACATGTACAGTTAAATAGCCAGGCCAGGTGACCATGTTTTACCAAAGTTACAGTGCTTTGTAGTTTTTTTTTTTCAGATGTGTACTTGAGTAAAAAGGTACTACCATTAGCATTCTGGAGTACATGTAATCTGACAAGACATCTATGAGACTAACGTCATTATTTCAACATCTTTTGGTGGTATTTACTGACGTGGAAGCTCACCACAGAGAGCTGCACTGCTGACGTAGCTGCTTGTTGCAGTGCTCACTGTTGTTTTTTCCTCTTAGCATTGAACCACACTCTTAGCCGTTTGCATTTTGATGACCGCAATTATGCATGTTGAGGGGGTATATTTAGTCATGCATTTATGTACATAATTCAACATGTATAAACTTTGTAAATTAATTATTCTTTGGAAATGGATTAAAAATATTTCGGCACTACCAAACCAACACAAAACACTCCCGAAACTTTACCAAATGTTTTGGTAGTGACAGTTTTGGCAGTTTTTAAGCAGAACTGAAACATGCTACCAAGTACATGACTAGCAAACAAAGTCTTGAACAGTTGTGCACACATTAAATAATTTTTTCTTACATTTATTCACTGATTTTCAGATATAAGGACAATTTTACTTCTAAAAAGTGGCATCTAACTGGCCATTAGGGTCAGATGCAGTCTCACATCCTGCTCTAAAATGCAGGACGCAGCTAATATGAAAATGTAGTATTTCCAGAATAATTTTATTTTAGAACTATTCAATAGAATGATCCATATTCATATTAATGTCTTTATGTGCTCAAAGTGTTTATAAGTGTGTTTATGAGTCTCCGTAGGGTACACCCAGCACAGCTGAGTCTAACTTCAGAAGGACACCAGAAACGTGAGCTTTGAAAGCCTTTAGGTTCATTCACTTTTCAGTAAACTAATCAAATCACATATAGACAGACATGAGTAACTTATGTATACAGTAATGTGGACACAACACAGGAATACAAAATGAGTCCAGTGCAGAAAGAAGTTCTGCTCTTTTAAACTGTTTGGTAATCCAAATGAGTGCAGATAGCTGCTGGTATGCAACACCACCTACTGATGATTGACGTTACTGCTTTTATAGATTAGTAATATCTCTCAGCACTAGAGGGCAATCAAGAGCTGCACAGGTTTCAAAGAAATCCTCAAATGAAATGACCATGGCCTATAACCAGCATTAGTGACTGAGGATAACCAGCACCATTACGTACAGAAAATAGTAATATATAGTAATATATAGTAATATATACATATATATATATATATATATATATATATATATATATATATACATATATATATATATATATATATATATATATATATATATATATATATATATATATATACACACACACACACACATGATGAGTTTTGTTGATTTCCTAAGCGATGCATAAATTATATAGAGTTAAATAATCAAACATTATTCTATTTTGTTCAATATGTTATGCTCAGCAAATCAACAGAAACAGAAAAATACCACATTTTAATATGTCCATTTTCATATTTAAGTTATTTTCACTTAGCAAATAAAAACAAGTGTAATTTGACCAGGGGTGCATTTTACATTTAAGATTTTGACTCATTATCAATACATGAGTTTCTGCCCATTTGTAATTATACCAGTCAGAAACCAACTTGAACATTTCTAAACTTAACTATGGCTTTAGTGTTATGATTCCAGCAGTGTCTGACAGTCAGAGGTTTGAGTGGATGGGACGCAAAGCTAAAGTTGGCTTCTCACTCAAATTTTACACTCCTCTTTAAATGCTGCAAGAGGTACATTCACAAATATGTACAGCTGCCAGAATGTAATTTTATTTAAGGTGGAACAAAATATTGCCAAATAAAATCCAACTTTCGCACTCCAGTAGGGTACCATTGGTTTATCTATGTACAATCACTTACACTCACAGCAGTGCATGTATAGATTACTGTGAGGGAAACTGAAGTTTATAATCTTATAAAAAGCAATGCTGTATTTCTCTGTAATGCTAATCCAATTGCTACATTTTCTATTCATGTTTATGTATCGCCATTGGCAGTTGTCTACATATGAATATATCATATTTTAGCATTGGCTCACAATAAGCATTTCAGTTTACTGCTAGTATAAATTACAACACTGTATTTATTTGTCATAGTTATGAACCCAGATTTTCTAACCCTACTAACCACTGAAAATAGGTGCACATAATGATCCCACGTATCTTCTTGTGGACCACAAACCTGATTCATTCAACCCTTGACCCAGTAGGCCCTCTAGCTAAGCCTGGGTCATCCTGTTCCTTGTGTTCCAACTGGCCTCTGATCCTCTGGCTTCCTCTTCCTGTCTGTCTACCACTTTTCTCAGGACCCTAGAACTATTACTGCTTCTCTGATGACTGCTTTTAGATCCCCTGTGCAGCTGCTGTAAGACCCCCCACCCCCCCACCCCCCCACCACCACCATATTTCTACTGTACGCTTGTGCAGTACAATAATTCTGTGTTTCGGTCATGATGTACAGACTCCTTCATGCAGGTGCCAGTGCCAGTCAAAGCTCTTATTAGGTTACTATGTAAACAGTGGCCACAAGAGCACTGAGGGGAATTTGTTGCTCACCATTGTTACCTAACCTCTGCTGTCAGCACAGCGCTATAGTGCAATTAGCTTTAATAAATGTTTCTCTTCTCTGTCTTCACAACACAACTGTGCACATACAGCAAATGGACTAAACCCACGAGGTCACCAGCCATCTCAGTGCATTGCTTGTGGCTCAAGGGCTCTGGCTCAAAAACAACTGGTTCGGAGTTTGCTCACTAATCTAATGGGAGTTACGTGCCAGAAAGGGCCCATAACAGCATATTTAAGAGAATTAAGGCAGCTCCCAAGACCTGAAAATGATTAAGCTAGAACCCACTCTTTCAGAAGGAGACAATGACCCATTGCTGTAGTCATAATGAACACTTGGCCAAGAAAACAGTGGACTTTGACATTTTTTTCTTCCCCCTGCGCAAGGCCTAGATTCTCGTCAATACATACTTGCATGAGTCCATTAGACTTTGGGATTTCATCACCACTCCGTTGGGGCCCTCTTGTGACCCCTTTAACTAGTATGTTTTCGCCTAGCTCTGACTTGAGCACAGATGGGGGTGCCTAAGCCTGTGACCAGTTTGAATGCCGCTGATGACTAATAATCTGTGGGCCCCTTTTGCAGCTGTTGTGCTTCATCACCGTTCAGCTGTTCTACAAGATGTTAAATATTAGAGATTTTAAATCTAAACCAGTGAATGTATCTTCATGCTCCAGTGAATAAAGAAAGGGGGAGAGAACTCAGTCTTAAGCATTTTTAATTGCCTATCACCTGGGGTCTACAGTAAAAGGCAGACAACATACAAAAGTGCTGTTTTGTTAGGAGTTGATAGTTCTTCAAACCTGGCACTTTCAAGCACATGTATCATAATATAAAAAAACAGGAAGCAATGCTGCAGTTCAGTGCATTTGTATGTGCTTGCGCACACCAAGACATTTAAGCGGTTAACATGGTTCAGTGGCAAATTTTACACATGTATATTTTTATCAGTTAATTTAGGAGTGCTACTGAGTTAATTTTTTAACATAAACACAAATTATTTTGATTGTAGAATCCCTGAAAAGGATTGGATATGTTTAGAACAATGACAACAGTACTTTTATGCACAACTAAATATAATCATTAACATCCCACGTGCAACTTAAGTGATGTGGCCCTTGGCACTGTGCTTCTTATGTCCAACGATTAAATGATTAATGTTAATTTGTTTGATCCTGTAAACTGAGAGACTGTGTTGGACTTGACCTGAACAGTCAAATTGAAATAATAGCGAGTCCCTGGCCGAAGAGGCACCGCATCCATGTGTTGGCTGAAAAGATCAAATTCCAGTAATTTCCTCTGGTTGACCATAATCTTCAGAGCTAAATCCTCAGAACAGAACTTGACAAATCTCCTCCTGATCTTGCCTGAGAGTCCCATACTGGAGCTGCTGTTTATATTATTTAAAGTGTGCTCTTAAAACTGAGTCTCTGTAATCTGTTCTTTCCCGTTGCTGGACAGTGCATTAGATTGAACTGTCTCTTTGCTGGTGTTTTCTTTACTAGAAATAGGTGCTTCACTACGCAGTGTATTCTCCTGCTTATTTTGACACTTCCCAGTGGTCAATGACCTCTGAAAGGACTCTGACGTGAAGTAGTAGACCACTGGGTCAAAGCAGCAGTTCAAGGTGGCCACGCAGAGCGTTATAGGGTAGAGAGTTCTTGCTAGTCTTTCAAGCCAACAGCTTACCAGGGCTTGAGTGCGCACCATGGCGTAGACAAAAAGGACAGAGTTATAAGGCACGAAGCAGACAATGAAAATGGCCAGATGTACCACTATCATGCGGAGTACACGTTCTTTGTTGGTGCCGATTTGACAGAGCGTGGCAGGCTTGCGTAGCGTTCGTAACACCATGGAAGAGCAGGCCAGGTTGATGAGCAGGGGGATTAGGAAGCCCACCACCTCGATAAAGATGGTGATCTTAGAAAGGTAGGTCTTCCATGTTTTTTGGGAGAAACCCTCAAAGCAAGTAGTGCTGGATTTGCCACGGTTGGTGGCAGAGAAAAAAGTTACTGACATGCCCCCACCCAAGATAAGCAACCAGATCAGAGCGCACACAATGCCAGCATTGCGGCGGGTGCGTATGGAGCGCGAGTGGAAGGGATACACAATGGCCAGGAAGCGGTCCACACTGATGCAGGTGAGGAACAGCATGCTGCCATAGATGTTTGTGATAAAAGCTCCTCCAGAGATTTTGCAGAGCCCATCGCCAAATGGCCAGTGGCGTCTGACATTGTAGTAGATCTTAAATGGCAAAGTGAATACAAATATTAAGTCTGACAATGCCAGGTTCGTCATGAAAAGTGTGGTCTCGTTGCGCACTTTCATGCGACAGCAGAAGACAAAGAGTGAGGCACAGTTGGTGACGAGGCCCAGCACAAAGGCAATACTGTATATAACGCCATACAGGTTGTATTTGAAGGAGTCATCAATGCCGCAGTCCTCTAGCCCAGTGTCATTAAGCGCCAGACTGGCCATGGTGACACCACCAGAGAGCAGGGGATTTTCGCTTCTTTAAAATTCCCAGCTGTCAGAAAAAGCACTGGTTGCTGTTCATTCCCTGGTCCATCATTGACATACACTCCAAATATTTCTGAGCTGCTGTGCAAAAGTAGGTGCTGCTCTCATCTTTAGGACGCAGACGTGGCCAATTTCTGTTCCTGTAAAGGGTGAAAGGAACAAAAGGACAGATTAGCAAGTTAGCTGAACACCTTTGCCACCTTTGACTTGTTCCCATCTTGTTCCTGTGTTACCTTTCACCTGGAATCTCTGTGCCATTTGTCTGTGTTGTTGTCCTTTGGGATCCTACACTTTGTATAGATTAACTACAGCCTTGTCAAGCAGATAAGCAGAGGCAGTGTCAATACAGAGTGATGCATTCAATTACTACTACTTTAGTCAATATAAATGGTGTGCTTTTGAAGTAGAGGCAGCAAACATGAAGTTTAGCTTTAGTTTGTTTTGTTTTTTGTCACCTGTCCCTACAAAAGCATGTAGAGGGAATGGTAGGTTTAGTGGGACATGATATTTGGCTAGTGACATTGCCCTACTAAATAACTCTTGATGCCCTGTCTGGTCAAATCTGACACTACCTGCTTAATTTAAAGTACAGACTAGAAACCTGACTGAAAATGGCTTAGGAACTTGCTTTAAATTATGTGTTGTATGTGGATATTTGTTTAATAGAACACTACTAACTTTATAATGTAGGTATTTGCTCATGAGTAAATGGAAACTATACCCCAGCATTTCTATAAAATCTCCTTCCCATAGGAAAAGGTTATAGTGTACACTGTTGGTCTATCATTAAATCATTAGCCAGTAATTAATGTTGTTACTTCCTCACCCTGAAGCTATGGAAAACAGGCTGTATTAACATGTAGGTGAAGGGTGACAGATCTAACGACCTCTAGCTTTCCTTTTGCCAGCACTTGCTCCCATGGCACATTGGAAATTTTTTTTTTATGTTTTATGATATAAAGTTTATATTTAATAATATTGTTATTTGCTTTACTAATAAACTGTGAATGAAGATTTTGTCTGAGCCAGCTTAATTCTTTCTCATAATGCCCTCCTGCCAGGCACACCAAATAGTCCTCACGGCTGTGTGGCATTTGGGAAGATGAGTCAAGTGAGGAAGGCAAAAAGGACTTCCACAGTAGTCTCATGCTCAGCTGACCCATTCACTGACCATCTAATGCACTCCTCTGCGATTTCTGAGGAGATTCAATTTGTTCCTCTGTATAAATCATTGGTATGACTATGTTACATAGATATGAACGTCTAATTACACATGATTTGTTTTTAAAATCCAGCTTTGTAGTGCTCTGTGCAACACTGTGGTGAAAATTCTTATAGTCTGCAAACTCTCATTTATATCGGTACAAGACCGTTTTTGATTGGTGGTGTTCGAAATGAGCACTTTCTTTAGTTTTTTAGAACAGAATTTAACCTGAGCTAAACAAAAAGTTGATTTTATTGATTTATTAACCAACCAAGTATCAGCATTGGTTTTGGCATATACAGCTAGGCACAAAAGGCTGTGGTCACATGCTTATTTAATATTTCCTACAAAATCAGGGGTATTAATAAGGAGTTGATGTAGTAACAGTGTTAAGTGGGACACAGTAAACCTGTATTTTTCTTTTTAATGCAGCTATTGCACTTAGAAAATTGTGCTCTTTCAAATTGTAATTTCAATGTAAAACAATACATTTTGAGACCCCAGCTCTCTCTCTAATGCTGGGTACTACATCCGCAGTATTCCGTTTTATTGGAAATGCTCACCTGTACCAATGAACCATGTTGTATGTGTTATAATAGCTAAATTAATTAACTAAAAGGGCTTGTCGGGACACTTTTGGACATACACATAAATTGATGATCAGGATTAGCCAAAAACTTTTGCATTTGTGCATATGGAAATTCCTAGTCTCAGGCTTTACATGAATCTGGCCAACTACTTCCATGCTGGTCTGCCTTCAAACCTGTCAAACAAAGGCTTACTGGCAACACAGCATATACAGGCTTACATACTGAAATAGAAAAACAAAGAATGGATGAGACGGTGTCACTGGCAACCTATAGTTCAGTTACTTAACCAGTTCCTGGTGGGCACAGAGGAAAGCCCTTCTTCAGCAGTAAAGTGCTACCCATTTTTAACCACTCTGTTTTTCAGCATGTTCCAGCAGTCCATCACGCTCCACAGGAGTCAGCTGCAATGTGACATCTTTACTGGGTTTTCACACGCCTCTCACAAAGCTTGTACTGTACTGAGTGCTCCTATATGGCAAGCTTACAATACGGCCAGTGTACTGGTGCAGCCCTTCGCTAACTGTCTCTGCTTTGGTCAGTCACTGGGCATGTCACCGCCGGCTTCTGGCTTTTAAGGTTAGCGGGTTCGCTCCTTCATGAAGTAAGCCTTGTCTGAAACGACTACATGACGCACTCTAAATACAACATGAGTGTCTTTAATAACTGTTCCACTGCTACAATATTTTCAATTATAAATGCACACCCAAACAAGTCATCCTTTGGTATCAATCACCTGACTGCGTACCTTCCACAAACCCGAAGGGCTTTTACAAAAAGTCCTGCGTCATTCTGCTTGTACTCATGATGGTGTGGAACAGACAACAAGGAGCAAACAGGTCATTGCAGTGGGCTGTGCTGGAGAAACGGTGTCATTATACTGACCCTCAGGAGACCCTACTTGCTATCTCAAGTTACTATTCACCAAGTCTTTGGCTGGAAACATGAAAACATGTTGATATCAAGAAACCAAACTTTAATTTAAATGTTCTGTCTGGATCCTAACTTAGGGTCTGCAGTGATATCACCATTACAGTGGTACTGTCAAATTACTGATTTGGCTAATATCTGATGAAACAGTCTAGAAGAACAGAAAGTTTAGGTATATATAATTTTATATATACATAGCCAAATATGCATATAGGAGTACAGGCATGTTTAGCTCATTTCCTTGGCTCATTATTAATTGTATTAGTCGTATTATTTATGTTGTATTCTAATTATTGTATTTTACTTTATTTCATGGTTAAACAGCTGTTACTGCCCTGTGTGTTTGTCTGGTCTGTTTAATATGTTACGTGTCGTACATGTGTTCTCTCCCCAGGACTAATTCCTTCTATGATTATCATATTGATGATTATCACCCCCCATACACCACCACCACCCGACCTCACCCTCTTTCACTCTGTATGGTTATACAGGCTATATATCCATACTTATAACTACATTACTGCAATCATCAGTTACCTCATTATGAATTTGGTTACTTATAATAAGTTGGTTTGTTGTGAGTTTTAGCTACATAGGAATAGTCATTCCTGCCAATTACATGATCCGCTTTACTTACTGACAGCATTATTAGCCTTGGTGATAAAGATATCACCCTGAGTATGGAGAGAACTACTATTTCCACGCGATATGAGTTCTTATTTCTCTGCTACCCACAATCGTGTATTTTGGGCAGATAAATGAAACATTTCCACAGAGAAATGCTGACAAATACACGTGACTTCAGCAATTACTAAGTAGCAACTAGCTTCAGCAGGCTACTAAATGAACAGACAGAACAGCCCACAGTGTTGGGGTTCAGAAAGCAATGAAAGAAATGTGTTCAAACTGGTCAAACCTTCACACAAATGGGCATTTGGTCATTCTGAAATCCAGCAGGTCGAACAATAGCTGCAGCAGACAGTGAAGCCTCCTCACCGCTCCTCAGCTCAGCTCCGGCGTTTTCATGCTGTTTTCCTACTCAGCCGCGAGGCTGAGTGCGCGAGCCGAACCGGGAATCTGCGAGGAGCTTTTCCGTCCCTCCAAGTACTTGAAAAATGTGTACTCCTGAGAAAACATTTACCGTCCGATTTAAAATCTCCACACAAATTACAACCACTTCGTAGAAACAGTCAAAAAGGCCGGTGCGAGAAGTGTTCCTCAGACTGACAGATGGATGTTAGGAAGCCGTTAGCCTGGTCCTGCACATAACGTGTCTGAGGAACATAACGGTGTTGGAGACACGCTGGACGGCCAGGGGAAACCAGACAATGGGATGGTGGTGGTTGGAGAGGAGGGGCGCCAGGGGGCGTAGAAGAGGACCAGCTGGGAAAATACAGGGTTCAAAATGGTGTCACTCTTTATATACCACTGGTTGTCTGTCTGAAGTGGGTCGTAGTTAAAGCTAAATATTCTCAGTTACATATAAACAGTTCGGTGGATTTATACTTTTTAAACCCTGACAATGTATTTACATATTCACCAAGGTGATGGGAAAAGGTAGCTTTTTTTCCTGGTTGATTAAAGTTTAGTGTGTAATAAGCCAAAATGCCACAGAACTTGCTCTGTTTACTTTGTATACCTCAGACAGACAAAGCAGTACTTTTTTATTTTATAAAAAATTCTTTCTATTGTTCTAGTAAAATCTCTTCTTTTGTGTGGTATAAAAGACTTCATATGATGCGGTTTAATGTGTTAGGGGAAAAACCTGATATGGCAAATACGGGCTTTAAAAGAGCAATATATTAAAGTTTTAGTTTAAAAACATTCCAATATTTACTAAAATTATCAACAGAATGTCAAGAAAAAACAGGTTTGATGGTTTGTCAGTAATGTCTCTGTTGTGTTCCAGAGCAGTCTACTGAAGTTAGCATACTAACCGGCTAGCCCTGGCTTGTCTTGTCTCATATAACTTTATACCTGAAGAGCTGACAGTGAGTTGCTGTAAGCATTGAGTCAAATCAGTCCAACATTGCCGGATAAAGTAGCACTGCTCTGAAAGTGTATTCTAATCTCTATCTAACATATTCATTTATTATATCATATTATAACATTCTTGGCAGGAATCCACAAATACAGGTAGAAGCAGAACATGTTCTTATTGGTGGCTGCTCTCCACCACTGGATACGCTCTTAAAGAGTAAAGGATATACTTGGAATATGACACATTGTGTTGTCCTACATATTGCTTCTTTAGTGTGTTGATTTCATTTCTGCTTTGTTCAACGCTGTTAAACTGTGCACTGTTGCACTCAGTTTGCCTTTTTGGTAACATATGATGATCTATTTTTGTTAGCATATTATGATTCTATCCTAAAGATGCTGTATATATTCTATGTTGTCTTATTTGTGTATTATATATATGTTATTTTATTTTTATGTTTTTATCTTTATGTATATAACTGAAGGAATAAAATTGTACTTTAGGAGCATCTTAGACTAACTACCTCTTGACCGTTGTCATGAGTTTGTTTTTTCAAGGCTCAGCCCAACTCTGTACCAGCCCATACAATCCATGTAAAACCCATACAAAGTTATTTTAAGCATACATCACATCTCATTAGCTCTGAGAAATGGTCCAGGAATATCTGATCAAAGGCACATTAACTCACATTGTACAATTACTGCAGTAAGTTATCGGAGTGCTCTATATATAGCCCGCCACAGGGTGTTTTTGGAGACGTTCCCATTGTATGACGGCCAGTACGGGCTGTATGTGTGTGTGTGTGGGGTGAGGGGCTCAGTGACAGAGGGGATGTTGTCCTTGGGCCCAGGTCCCAGGCAGGCAGAGCAACGCACAATGGTGCTGGAGTGCACAGGACATCCTGCACTCCACGCACCTCCAGCCTGTTCTGAAAACAGAGCCTTCCGTCACTGATGTCCTCATTCTTCGTGCTTCAAGCAACAGCCACTCTATCCTGAAGCCCCATCACATGCAGCCACTTACTGCAGACTCATTCCCTCCACAACCTTTTTTCTTGCTCTGAAGGAATGGCCTGTCTATACCATTACAGACAGTGTTGTGTGTGTCCAACAGTCTGACTGAATGTGTGGGTTAATTTTTTTACTTATTTATATACATATATTGTTTTCTTTACTAAACTAGGGGTCTATTATTATTATTATTAGTAGTAGTAGTAGTAGTAATAATAGTAGTAGTAATAATAATTGTAGCACCAATAGTAGTAGCAGTAGTAGTTTAGCTAAAATATTTTAAAGCTTTCATGGAAATATGTATATGCAAAGGTGATATTTCACTTTTTAGAGTATCAAGGTGTAGAGTGTCTTGAAGAGGTCACATTTAAAGTTGGGGAAAGATTTTTTTAGTGCGTTTTTTTTTTTTTTGCTGTGGCCATAGGTCATAAACAAGGGTTAAAAACAGTGTTTCCTTATGTTCTTCTTGTGTTGTTTCCAACAAGGTTCATGAAAAAAACACAAAAATAAAATTAATCAGGATATGTTTCATAGTCATAGATACTTTTCATATAGAAAATTATTCAAATATGTGTGATTTATTCTGTACACTACAAACTCAACAGTCTACATCGAAAGCAGTCAGGCCAGTTTAGTAAGAAGGATTGTGTAATGGTCATTATGTATTAATCCTTTTGCTTGGGGAAATTAGCCTATTTAGCAGAGTCAGACAGCAGTGGACAAAGTAAAAAAATAATAAATCTAGGCTTTGCCTCTTTGAGAATAATCCATTTGTCTTATAAGCAATGTTTTGTTATCTTGTCAACAATTTTGCTGTGCATCTAAAAACAACTACTACTCAAACCTAAAATTCAGCTGTCATCTGTGACTAATCTTAAGACTGCCACACAATGGATGCGCCATGTAGCATTGTGTAGTCAGTACAGGACAAAGTGCAATTACACCACATGGAAACAAACATATAACCTCAACCTCAAGTTCCCTTTACACTGTAGTGCATAGAAATGTATAAAAATGAAACATTTCAAAATAATTTAGGAAGAATAATTTAGGAGGAGTTCATGAAGAAAGTAAGTAGCATACCACTAACATTTGTTTGACTTTGTAATGAAATCTAAAGCCATGTTTCATCCGCTATAGCTTGTTGTGCTTTCTGTGGAAATTAATGCAGTAGGTGCAAAATGTCATTGCAAGTCGTGCAGAGAGAAATTAAGCCGTGCTGGACAGACGATTGGACTGGACACACATTTTGCGAATGTCCTTTATTCAAGTCTTTATTAAAAATTCAGACACGAGCAAAAAAGGCAGGCAAATTAATGAAAAAACATAAAATGACCACCTCCCCTCCGCCCCCCCCAAAAACCCAAGAAACAAAGGAACGCTAACACTTTGCAAATATAACATGGGCAGAGTAACAGGAACACTGAGAATACAAACACAATGCCGACCCGGTGAACTGAAGAAACAAAGAAGCATATGTACAAACACTAATCACAAGGGAAAGCACTGAAAGCACCAAACCAGGGTGGGACCAACTGGTAACAGGTAAAGATGGGCATGACAAGGGAGGAGCCAGGACCAAAACAAATGCACATGCACATGGCAGGGACATGAAGTAGGATAAACAAAGACAGAAACAGATGAATACAAGGGCAGGGCTAGACAGGATGTAACAGTGCCCCTTTATTTAAAACAATGGCATGGCGTGAACAATGTGCGGTGACCTTTAAAGTTTAATATAAAACAATGAAAACTTTATTTTCTCTACTGAGGTATTTTCTGTACCTCATAGTTCAGAATGATTCCATTTTTAACCATCCCTGAATCCCTAAAAAAACATTCAATATATGGTTCCTTGAAGAGCCACTGTGAATGAGATGTGTGCATGTAAAGAATCTCTTGGCTTGCAAAAGAGATCAATCCAAAATGATAACTCATTACATGCTCTTTTTCCATCAGCTCTCTTCATCGTTACAGATTATGTTTAAGTCAGGTGTTTTCCATTCATATTTTATAACACGTAGGTTTACGTGTGTCCTTTCCCTAAGCACTACATATTATGTGAAGTTCTATATGCTTTTTTCCTGTTTGTCGTTGTGTTTAACGCAGACGCTCCAGCATGTATAATAAGACCACTCCACACAGCTCTAGCATGTGCCTGTACACATTTATCTACAGTAAGGAAGGATCTGTCATGAATCACTTCACACCCAGGCCATTTCCGATATCTCTGGATCCCCACTAGGTAATCCAACCCTGCATACACACAAGCTCATACAGTCTGCTCTAGTCAGGGAGAGTAGGAATGGTTTGCATACAAAGGTTTTGGGCTACTTGATAAAATTAGATTTAGGAAGGGTGTTTGATTTGGCATATGGTAAATAATTATTGTAAGTGCAGTGGGGAAAATAAGTATTAATAAGTACACTGCCGATTTTGCAAGTTTTCCCACCTACAAGGGATGGAGAGGTCTGTAATTTCTATTGAAGGTACACTGTGAGAGACAAAATCTAAAAAAAAATCCTGAAAATCACATTGATTTGATTTTTAAATAATAAATTGCATTTTATTGCATGAAATAAGTATTTGATACAATAGAAAAACAGAACTTAATATTTGGTACAAAAAACTTTTTACAGAGGTCAGCTGTTTCCTGTTGTTCTTGACCAAGTTTGCATACACTGCAGCAGGGATTTTGGCCCACTCCTCCATACAGATCTTCTCCAGATCTTTCAGGTTTCAAGGATGTTGCTCGGCAACATTGAGTATCAGCTCCCTCCAAAGATTTTCTGTTGGGTTCAGGTCTGGAGACTGGCTAGGCCACTCCAGGACCTTGAAATGCTTCTTACAGACCGACTCCTTATTTGCTCTGGCTGTGTTTTGGGTCAATGTCATGCTAACCCAGCCATGACCCATCTTCAGAATGTGGTTGTTGTCCAAAATACATGACCCCATCCATCCTCCCTTCAATACTGTGCACTCGTCCTGTCCCCTTTGCAGAAAACCACCCTCCAAGTATGATGTTTCCACACCCATGCTTCATGGTTGGGACGGCGTTACTGGGTTTGTACTCATCCTTCTTCTTCCTCCAAACACGGCGAGTAGAGTGGATACCAAAAAGCTCTATTTTGGTCTCATCTGACCACATGACCTTCTCCCATGCCTCCTCTGGATCATTCAGATGATCATTAGTGAATTTCAAACGGGACGTGCTGGCATGAGCAGGGGGAACTTGCATACCCTCCAGGACTTTAAACCATGACGGCGTAGTGTGTTACTAATGGTCCTCTTAGAGACTGTGGTCCCAGTCCTCTTTAGGTGATTGACCAGGTCCTCCCGTGTAGTTCTGGGCTGCTTCCTGACCTATATCTGAATCATCCTTATCCACAAGGCGAGATCTTGCATGGAGGAAGATTGATAGTAATCTTGTGTTTCTTCCATTTTCTAATACTTGCCTTCTCCATTGTAGAGTATGATGCTTGGAGTATGATTGATTATGTGGACAGGTGTCTTTTATACAGGTAACGAGTTCAAACAGGTGCAATTAATACAGGTAATGAGTGCAGAATAGGAGAGCTTTGTAAAGAAAATTTAACAGGTCTGTGAGAGCCAGAATTCTTGCTGGTTGGTAGATGATCAAATACTTATTTCATGCAATAAAATGCAAATTAATTATTTTTTAAAAAATCATACAATGTGATTTTCATGATTTCTTTTTTAGATTCTGTCTCTCACAGTTGAAGTGCACCTACCATAACAATTATAGACCTCTCCATTCTTTGTAGGTGGGAAAACTTGTAAAATCAGCAGGCTATCAAATACTTATTTTGCCCACTGTAGTTATTTTGCATGTGCATGTTTGTGTATCTGTTTTCTAACCTCTTCTTGTGGCAGAGCAGTATTATTTGTAAACATCATTCAATACCTGGCCTCGGCCCTTCTTTCAGTTAAATTATGTCTTCCTGTGATACAGTGTTAACAAATGCATGAGGTGGCCAGGGTTTACACTCATCATAAAAATAATAGATGCACAAATAGTTTCACCCAAAGGAATCTGACAGGAATAAAACTTGTAGGTGACTTAAGTTTCACGCTTAGCCACACATGTGGCGTAAGTAAGGATGGGCCTTGTTGATGTTCCCAGACAGACTCAGGGGCCACGATTGTGGACATTTAGCAAGGAGTGATGCCACCCATGAGTCATCCTACTAGTGCCAGCAGACAGCTGCACGACACAGGATTACACTCAGGGCGTTACAATGACTGCCCTTAAAAACACGTAAATGTTATCAAAGACTGCAATGGTGTGGTGCATGACCACTTTTATCAACTTTCTTTTGTTGCACAGGGTGTGTGCTAATGATCCAGTCACATTCCATAGAAAACATAAATGCAGAACTAAAGCCAACAGTAGAGTTTGGTGGAGGAGGGGTTAAGGGTGTTGGGCTATTTTTCAGGCTTTGGACCTTTTAGTTCCAGTGAGTATGGTAATGGTAATGCTACAACATACAAAAACATTCTAGACAATTAAATGCTTCCAATTCTGTACAGCAGTTTGGGGGAAGGCTCTTTCCTGTTCGGGCATGATTGTGCACAAAGGGAGGTCATTTAAATATGGTTTGACAAGATCTTGCATAGTAGAGTGAAAGTGAAAGTCTCAACAATTGTAAAAGCTTCAAAAAAGGACATATACTTGAAAAGAAGTGCCCAAGTCCAGCAATAAAGTATATGTCATTATTGTCCATCACTGTTTATTAGTGTTATCCTGTTCTCCTCCTAAGGAAATCTCTTAAGCCATTTTTATTGAAGGTACAACAATGAGAGTGACTGGGGATGACATAACCCCTCTAAGTGGCCGTATTTGTGGTGATGGTATTTAGTTGGGTGGTTCCAGATGCACTGGCTCTTTACAGATCGATATCAGCAGAACTTGGTGTGGTCGCCTATGTCACACATGTGCTCAAATCCTTCCTCAGCCAGTAGGAATGTAGCTTGGATCAGATTAACCCCGGTAACGTGAGAATAAAGGGTAGGAGCGTTTTTGGTCAGGTGTCACATTCTCCCAATTAGTTACAGTTCATTTTTTTCTACTCTTCTTCGAGAAAGTGGTTGAATGTTCCATCTTTATATCTTCTTTCTAGAAAGTAGGTTTGTCTTTTTGGGCAAGTGAACACCCGCTCTCTGAAGACACCCTGGTCCTGAGAGGCCCCAGATGCTGTAAGATTGATATCACAATTCAAAGCAAGCAGTGAAAGCCCACTTTGTTTATTGCTTTGTTTTTCCATGGAAGTTCTGAGGGAGCTGCTCTTGGAATTCCCAACAGAAAGGCTCACAGCAACAGGAACCCAAAACCCTGCTCTGCCATTCCATTTCAGCCGTGGGTGTTAAAGCACATTATAAATTACCCTTGGGGAATCTTATTTGTGTCAGGCCACAAAACGTTGGCTTTAAGTAGCTAATCCTTTGCAAATTCACTCCTTACCCCTCCCCTGAAAGACAGGAATTCCTATCCATTGCAGTGACCCTCAGAGAGTGGAACAGGCAAGTGCGTCAGAGTATGCGTATAAGAAATGCACATAAAAGTTTCAGTTGCACGTTTATCATTTCTGCCGTGGCTGCGTTAGCTAAGCCTTGTTTCACAATGCAAAGTCTTGTGTTCTGCCTCCCTTCAAGTGACCAGTTTGCAGAAACACAAGCACAGTTCAACTGTGAAATTAATGGGATTTAGTGGATTATGAACAATAACAAGGGCTACTTATTTGCAAACCTTTGCACAAAGAACGGATCCATTGTTGTGAGCCAGTACAGATTTCCATCATAAATGGAAATAAGTCCACAGCAAACAGTGCTGGTATTCCGGTATTACTGTATATAGAGAAGTGCTTTGTTGTTTATGGGTTATGCTATATTCTACATACAGGGAAAGTAGTTCTATTTTTAATGATATACAGACATTTGGAGGACAGAAAGCAGCCTTGAGATTATATCGGAAAGGGCATTTGAGAATTTGACATATTCAACTTTACCAGCATCTAAGTTGAAGCAGCTGTCCTCTGCGTTGTTTATTGCATGCTGCCTCAAAGATTTGGTATCTATGTTCAGCTGCTTTAGTTTGTTTACTGCCATGATGCACACAATCAAGTGTAAATTCTAGCACAGATGTGTAAAATCTCATTCTGGTTAAATGGAGAGTTGTGTTTGTGCCTGTGTCTGTCTGTGTCCATCAGAAATGATGACTTGAGTTTTTGAAAATGGGCACTGCAGTGCATTAATAGAGCATGCATTAACATTTTGCTCAGCACAGAGGCCTGAACGGCTTCCTTGTATCTGGCTGGGTGTAGAGGACTCTCTGTTTGCCCTCAGCTCTTACTGCCCACAAAGACCACAAAGCTCTCCCTCTCTCGGTCTCATCTGGGGGCGGTTGTACAGTATCCATGACTGTATCTAGGCTAGTGCTTGGACTCCACACTCCTCACCACTGGCCACCACTGCCAACAGCTCCAAGCAGTATACAATCACATGCATAGTTTCATCCTGACAACGTCTGTAAAAGCCAGGCTTCAACTGACCCAAAAAAACTTGTAAAGCCTGACTTTTGGAGGTTATTTAAGGTGATTCAGCAGAGGCCTTGTCATTAGCCAGAGCTTTTACTTCAGGTTGATTTGCTTAAAGCGATGGTTTGGCCTCAAATTAACATTGTTAACACCACATGTGCTCATTTAGCCAAGGCAAAGGTCCAGAGTTTGCTTCTTTAGTTTAACACTGAAGTTATGAGGCTTGATGGATGCATGTACTTGACAGTGGTGGACAGTACTGTAGTAGTCAAATGGAAGGAACTTCTGTTTTTACTGGAGTAATATTTTGCCCGGGGTATCTCTGCTTAAACTCAGCTACATGGTTTGTGTACTTTATCCACCACTGTTATATATTACACTTGCCACTATATATATATAAATATATATATATATATATATATATATATATATATATATATATATATATATATATATATATATATATAGTATATATATATATATATATATATGTATATATATATATATACATATATATATATATATATATATATATATACAGTATATATATATATATATATATATATGTACACTTTTATATACCTATATATATATAATATATACTTTTCTCACACTGTTCTCTTATAACGCCCATCAGTTTGGATATTTCTGCACCCTCCTTAACAACTTTTTCATATTATCTTTATGTTCTGCAGTTCTTGCTGTTGCTGTTAATTAACTATGTGGACCGCTGTCTGTTGTGCTATCATTTAGGGTTGAATAAGAAATAAGAATTTGAAGCTTGTGAACTGTGTGAGTTAAAATTAGCAAACTTCACCTGTAGCACTTAACTGGCCCAAAACACTCCTGACACTCTATATTACCCATAACAATGCAATGTTACCAGAAACGAAATCAGTCCATAAAACCATACTCCATATCTATATTACAGATGTCCAGCTGCTTTTTTGTACAAGTAGATTATGGGATGTATAGTATTTTATTCATATATATGAATATATATTTTCAGAAAATAATGAGCTGTACTTAATGGTTGTTTTGAATGGAATTTACACAAATGCACACTTTGGCACAGTGTTGTACTTTTGTCAATAACGGCATGTCATACCAAGTAGGCAAGTCTGTGTAAGGTTTCAATAACAACTAAACACAATTCTGAGCCAAGTGTGCAATGATTCAGGCATGGAGATTACTGGTTAGCTTCATAGTTTTAGTGTAAAGCTGATAAAACACACTTCAGTCACCCTCCATGTCTTGGATGATCGAGTATGTTTGGAGTTAGAAGTGGCTGAACCAGGGCTTTAGTGTGGAAGAAACAGGTTATTAGAAGGAGAGGTTCAGTGGGGATCACCGAAGTCTGAGCAATAAGCTCCTTTTCTGGCTGATAAAATCCACAGCTGGGAACATGGCCAAAAGCAAGCCTCGACAGTTTCCCGGAGTGGCCCTTGTGTATTTCAAGGGATGTTTGTATATGTTGCGTGGTTGATTGGGATTTGGGATAGAGACACTTGACCTCCTCAGCTGCTGTGTGTTTTGTTGGGATGCGTTTGGGAAGTGTGTCATGCGGAATTAGTGAGCTGATAGAGGGGAGATCTCGGAAGCAGAAACAATGAGAGAGGTGGCCCATGTGTCTCTTGCTGACATGATACATTACAGCAGTTTAGAGCTCAGATTAATTACAGAGGCCTGACACGGTCTATAAACAAATCCTGACAAGGACCAGCTGCAGATTTAGACACTATGCTGGGAATTGTGTTGGGATGCATGAAATAGAGAAGCAGGCGAGAGAGAGAGAGAGAGAGAGAGAGAGAGAGAGAGGGAGAGAAAGAGAGAGAGAGAGAGAGAGAGAGAGAGGGGAGGGAGAGAGAGAGAGCGAGAGAGCGAGAGAGAGAGAAAGAGAGAGAGAGGGAAAGGGATAGAGGGTGGGTGTGTATTTAAACTGCTAAAGATCCACTGGGAGAGGAAATGCATGTCTGATAGGACAGGAGTGTTGTGAGTGAGGCAGCTTAAATGGGATGTTCTCTTCAATACTGCTTTCAACTCCGTAGTCAGGAGGGCCACTCAAGTTGGCCTCGAAGGTCAGAGGTCAGGGAGACCAAAGGAAGGGCTCCACGGGCCACACTAAAACTGCCGCCAGGCGCACACAGCTGGGGAAATGCGTCGGGGCACTAGTACACAGCCTTTGTTCTCATTGTTTAAACAATGTTCACTTTATTTCATGCTGTTCCAGCTTTGAGATATTAATCCCAGTTATTTTGCCTCAGCGTGGGGCCCAGCATCTGTGATGTCTGTGGTTTATACTTCATGCAAAAGGAGGAGACAACGTTAACTGCTTAAACCATATGTGATGATTTAGGGGCACAATTTGTATGGTGCTAATTAGCGGAGTATAGGCTTGCATGGTAGCACTTATGATTATAATAATAGGCCTTTCTAAATTTAAATTTAAAGAGGAAATGCATGGATTTCTAAAATGTTCTGCATAATTAAATCATGAATATGTGAACTATATAATTTTAGAGTTTGTTTTGAAATACTCCCTTCTAGAGCAACTTACACTGCTAGAATTAAAATAAATATAAAATTCTACCTAAAATGCCTACTTTTTGGTTTCTTTATGGAAAAATAGTTAGCAAAGAAAATATATTTTTCATGATTTAAAATAAAAATGTGTAGATTCACTGATGGGTTTTGGGTAGCAATTCAAATGGCTATAATTGTGTTGTCAGAACCTCTGGTTCCCATCACCACCACCATAAAGAATTCTGTCTGTACTATGAAAAAATGAACGCTTTCACATCCACCCACTTTGTTCACACTGAATACTACAGGCAGGGATAATGTAAAATTGTTGGGACTTTGGCTAAAAGTTTTACAGGTGTGGGATACAGTATCTGGGATATCAATTTTATTATCTTTTCTTTTTATTCTGTTTGTTTTTACTCACCATTTTAATGTAATATCGCACAATTTTTAAGCACAGAGACAAAGCTGGTGAATTACAGGCTCCACATAACTGGGTAAAGTGAATAATGAGTCCATTTGAACCCAGCAGTCCATTTTCTTGGAGCATTGGTTCACAGATTCATTAAAAACCCATAACTAAAATGTGTTTTAATTTTATAGTGCTGATATCTGCTCTTCTCTTTTGTGGTCAAAATAAGTTCAATATTATGTGATGGTCTGATGCCCCAGTCAAATTACAGTTTTATTGATGTTATAAGTGAAAATAAGTTAACACATCCTCTACAGAGAACACACTTCTGAATATTTTATTGGACTTGCTGAATTTAACATATTAGGAAAATAAACAACATGACATGCAGCCTGAACAACCTGTTTTTCCTCTTTTAATTCAGCTAATTATGCTTTAGTTTAATGCTTTAGTTTAACTGATTTGACCAGGGGTGCTAGATTTAAAAGGTCATTCAGTTCATGGAACAAAATACTTGTTCATTTTTTATAGGTACCATTACAACTAGCCCCTCACTTAATTATAATTAAGTAACATTTGCACTTTCCTCTGAACCGTTTAAAGTAGGTGCTCTTAATACCGATTATAATTTAATGTCAAGTGATTTTCCTTGTGTAGATATATTTTAAAAATAGCTAAAAATAATTTGCTGTGCTCTACTGTACCCTAAAATTAATATTTAGCAAAGACCCAAACTCAGAGGATATACCATTTACTTAGGAAACACACTGCATTTGTAAAATTACAGAATATGCATGCTGTATCATTTGTGCTTGTTTCACCACATGTGAATATGTGTGGGTCTTCCGAAAACCACTAGAGAACCAACAGCTGCTATAATAACAAATGTCAGTGACTCATCCAGTGTTTAGTCACACTAAGGATGTTGTGAAGAAATCTAAATTTAAACAGTTAATTTCTTACTGACTTAACCTCTCAAACCCCACAACCCCAAGCTTTATTATAGGGGAAGGTTTAATCTTTTACCTCCCAATTGCTCTTTTTTGTCGATTAAACCTGCTAGCAAAGCTCTCCCACATTTACACAGCGCTATCAAGCTGTTAGGGTGAAGATAGCAAGTGCCTCCTCTGAGACATGTAAAGTTAGCCACTGAAGTTTTTATGCTGCTAATGCAAAACTAATGCAGCCTTATCAGCCAGCTCAGTGACAACTAACTGCCAATTCTGTTTTGTGAGCTACAAGACACCCATGCTGGCTGGCGTAGCACTGACGAGTGATGAGGAAAGTTGGAGGCTCATCCTACCCAGCCAGAGAGAGCAAGACCAATAATTCTGTCTTGGACTCTTTGGGCTCGGATGGGTATGAAATTGCAGGAGATCAAATTTCTTGTCTTGACAATAGGTCCAATTTTTAGACTCTCACACTGGAGACCTTCCTGCAGAGCCCAGTTCCAACCACAGTACACCACCATGATTGGCTCAGTCAGGTGTACTAGTAATGTATTAGCAGCACATTGGATACACATTGGAAATAAACTCTGCAGGGAGCCCAGTCCAGGCCAGGGGTGTCAACACGGGTCTGTAAAGTGTGGTTCAGGTTTTTATTAAAAACAGACAGGAGCACACTTGATTCTACATATTAAATTAGTTGGTTTCAGTCTTCAAATGAGCTTCTGCTTTGGTGGAATGAAAATCTGCAGCCACATCAGCCCTTTGCAAATTAAATGGGACACCCCTGCTTTAGCCTTTAAATGCACTGTCTGTATGGCTGACAACAGCCATCTTCTCAATTGCACTGTCTGTATGGCTGACATCAGTCATCTTCTTAATTTGCACAGCAAATGGTATACCTCTACCTCCATTACACAGACACTAAAAGACTTTACACAGACACTAAGGACTCTATTTTTATACTTTCAAACTTTGTATTGTATCTTTGTCTCTATCTGTATAACTCTATCTTGTCCTTAATTATATTAATGATACATTCCCCAGATTTAATTGATCATTTAAGACTTTGCTTTAGTTTAGTTTAATGCTGGAGATACAAAGCTAACGGCTCTAATATATTCTGGAAATCCCTCCCATTTCTCCCAACTCCCACATTCAATTTACTATGTACTGTGATCTACAACAATGCACCAAACTTCACAGTTTGCCATTTAGAGAATAGGTGTGGTGCTGAATTCTCCTTCTTTTGAAGAACCTGGCCTCCCTCAGTGTGTGTGCATCCAAACTTACACTTTAGACTGCTGATTTCTGTTTCTATTTTTAAATTAATAACATTAATTAGACATATGCCTGCACGCTTCAGGCACTCAAATTGCAGCCTAACAGCTGTGGCTGCCGCAGCATTCAGCTTCACAGTAAAGTTTTGCTAATGTTTATAGTTCAAAGCAAGTCATACTCTGTCCTGTACCACACTGCCAATAAAGAGAAGGTGCAGTTTGAACCCATTTTGGAGATCCGTTTACAGAAAAGATTAGGGTGTCGGTTTACCTTTTAACATTTGTTGGCAACATTTGTCTCTTAGCTCCAGTGCTAATATAGAGAAGCAAGATGTGGATACTGAATGCCTTGCTGGTCAACTACATGTAGGATATGTGGAAAATAGATTAGATAAATTAATTATGTTTTTTACCAAACCATTCTTTCAACACAAGTGAAGTTTTGGAAAGCAAAAATACAAGTAGTGAAAGAAATGCTCAATTTTTGGTGCAGGGAGGTTTCCTTTCCTGTATTTACAGTTGCCTCAAAAGAATATGGTGTTTTGAAATTAAACATGGAAACGACTGTACTTTGTGTCAGTACATTTTATGGCATGAAATCAGATTTCATTCACAGCTTGTATTGTCTTGCAAAATGTAAAACGATAATATTAATAATTAAAATGAATATATGTATCATTACACATTCTGTTAGTGAATACATTATTAGATGTTGCAGTTCTTAGCAAAAAATCACAGTCAACTAAACCTGTCTTTAAAAACAGCTGACCTCCCTCAGCCCTTCCTTTTTCCACCCCCTCCACCTGAATCAGCAGATCTGCCAATGTTTTGTTAGTGTTTGTCGTTCCTGACAACATAGTCATGTGAGGTCATTCAATTATGGTGTCCTTTCAGTGGACTCCTACAATGGTCAACGTTGGCCCATAGCCCAGTCTCTCTGCTTCTTCTGCTGATGTTCCCCAGCCTGTTTATACCACACAACTGCTAATTCCATTCTCAATTTGGCCTGACCCCAGGACCAACACTCAGCTTAAAACAAACCTAATCAGCCAGCTGGTCATAGTCTAGAGCCTTCTGTCTGGGCAAGAAGAATTTGCCACTGTGAACACAAATGTATTCAACTAGCCAAGACTGTTTAGTTAGCTTCTTTAGGTTTACTGATGTTGCTTCATCTTTTAGATTAGTCCCCATAAACCTTTCAACTTCAATACAAATTCATATACATCATACGGAGGAGCTTATTTTTGCACTTTGTATTAATGTGCTTTACTGCTTATTAATACTTTGTAAAGTGTTTATTACCTAATAACCTATAATATTTTTAAACCATTTACAACTCATTTTAAAGGTGGCCTTATTCTAAAGTGGTACCTATTATAAGGAATCTTTCAGCCTAAACTGCTTTTTAATGATTGCTTTTAAATACAGGTCAGCCAATCAGCACAGGGCTCATTTTCCAATTCCAGTGTAAAGAAAGAGTAACTTACACAGGCTGTATAGTTATAAGGGCTAAAGAGAGTTTGCTAATTGACATGTAAAAATGAATTGTGATGATTTAATTACACCCACACATTAGCACAAAAAACTGTAATTTTTAATTTGAGTAATCTGACATTTTGCATTTATGACATGAATTGTATTAAAATAGACAGAAGTGTGTCACATAGCTAACAACAATAGTCCACCCCTTTAGATCACAGTATCTTACACTGTGTCAGAAACTCTTTGAAGTTTTAGGGAAGTGTGTGATTTAATCATGAATAATGTCCAGCTATAAACTAGCTACACTGGTCACAAAGGTCCAGTGCTAAACCAAACAAATAAATTTTGGCCACAAGCTAGTCATCTAAACATGAAGTAAGGGAAAAACTAGATGTCTAAGCAAATCTTTGACTTTTTATTGTGCATAACTTTATAATCGAAAAACATGGCATGTTTGAAAAAAAAAAACTGCTGTGAGTCACCCTGTCACCCTGATGCGGATTGTTTGTCTGACTACCTTAAATATCTATAATCAATACCACACATAGGCTCAAAAAGTAGGTTTCAGTCAATGTTTAGGTCTTAGATGCAAATTAGATCTAATGATCATGGTACTGTAATAGGATGCCACTGTTGCAACAAGTCAGTTCCTGAATTTTTTTTCTTCTGGATTTTCTACAAAACAGTTACTGGTTTTAATGAAGCATGTTTAGGAAGCACAGCAAATCTCACAAGAAGTGGCAGACCACTCAAAATTACAAAGCAAGGTAAACGAGACCTAAGGCATATGGTGCATAAAAGGTTGCCACTACTGGGCTGACTTAAGCACTGGCAAACCTTCTTTGGCATTAACATCAGCACAAAAATTGGCCTACATGGCTAGACAGCTCCATATAAGCCTAACACCACCAAGCACAATGCCAACCGCCGGATGGAGTAGTATAGTGCATGCCCCCACTGGACACTGGACTACTGGACTGGAGCAGTAGAAACATATTGTGTAAATTGATGAATTACACTTTTTTATTTGGCAGTCTGACGGATGAGTTTGGCGAATGCCAGGAAACTTTACCTGCCCAACTGCATTCTAAAGTTGGAGGAGGAGGAATACTGCTATGGGGTTGTATTTCTGGGGTTGGCCTAGGCCCCTTGAACAGAAGACCTGATGCTTCAGCATGTCAAAACATTTCAGATAATTGCATGCTTCCAACTCTGAGGCAACAGTTCAGGGAAGACCCGGTTCTGTTCCATCATGACTGTGTCCTGTGCCCGAGGTCACAAAGCAAGGCCCATAAAGGGGGCTGGTACTGTAATGTAACTGTGAAGCGGGGACCAACCTTCAAAATAATGCCTATGGATTTATAAATGGATGTCCCAAGATCCTCGCTGGGTGTAATGTGTCCCAATACTTTTGTCCACATAGTGTATAATTCCAATCATAGATTATTCACTCAGAAGACATACTTCACCAAGTTCTATTTGAATACAAAACGTTCTTTAGCTCCAGATGTCCACCAGAGAGGTCTCTATATCTTAAACCATATATAGTGTAGCTTTAAGATATTTAAAGAGTTACTGGTTAGGATGTGATAGTCTACTATTCCTCAGGACCTTCCAGACACATTTTTGCTCAATCCCAACTCCCAACAGGAATATAGCAAAATTGTGAACCCTCTACAGGACCCTAAGGACTTTTTTTTTTAAACCACTGGTCTAGTGCCTACTGCCTTGGCAAGAAGAGTAATGTAATGAGTAATGTGAAGGGAGTTAAACTGATGTCTGAGAGGTTAAAATGGGAATACTGACAAATTCAAGGAACCACTGTGTCAATTCCAACTTTTTCCCAATTGTTTTCCCAACTGATTTCCAGAATACAATCTGATAGCAACAGAAACAATGTCTGAATGTTGAATAATTCTATTCTAACAGAAACTTTTTTCTCCAAGTACTCCATACAGGTAACTTTTAAGAAAATATATAATACAAATTATGAGCTGGCGCACTAAAAAGGGCAGTCCAGCACTCCGTTTACTGTTTCCTCTGCTGCTCTGGCCTGCATGACTAGGCTAGAGCATGTATTTTTAACCAGTGGCTGCCTCAGCCCATCCCGTGTGCTTCCCAATGCTCAGGGAGGTTCTCTCTCTTCCTGCCATTCAGACATGCTCTCTGACCTGCTCAAGGACGAATTACTGTCTGAAAACAATTCACAATGCCATTCAACACAAAGGAATGGCCAGTCAGCCTCAGAGCATGTTCAGCACAACTGTCTATGACCTGTAACTGTTATGTAATTGTGCATATTTGGTAACAGATCCTTAGATCTGAAGTCCTGCCCACATATCCTACTATCATGAGCATATTACTGCAAGTCTATATATATACTGCTCTAAAAGGAGACATCCCTGCTGCATCTAGTCATAACAGTGAAGCTGTTTTTAGAGAAAAGGATATGAGTAACATGAGGAAACTTAGTAGGCCTACCCTAATGAATGCTGAGTGTAACTTTTCCTCTTACTTCTATGTGTACTAGCACTCTAGCGCCCTCCCACAGTCACAGCAGGAAATGTATGGCCAGACAGGATACCAGAAAGTTGCACAATCTGGGCAAATACTAGAAAAAGTAAAAGTAAATCGTGTTGTGTCAGTATAACAAGTAGACTAGCAAATGAGTAGAAATAATAAAGTATGGACTTCACTTTCTTGTATAAACCAGTCCAGGAGTACAGATTTTACTTATACATGGAAAGTGTACATTGTATCAGTGTATCTGATTACAACCCACATATGTGGAAATTACTTTCGAAAAGACCCCTAGTAAAACAACCTTTTTGAAACACTGCAACAAGAAACAAGCTTAAACATGACATTACACTTAATAATGGCAAAAGTTCTGCTTAGTATCTACTTATTTTCCTATTTACTTATTTACATACCTAAAAAACTCACAAAATATAAAATATGCCATAACTTGTTATTGTGCATTCAATTGTAAATAAATATGTTCTCTGTAAATAATTCTCTAAGTAAATATTTTATTTATATTAATTATTAATTATAAATAATCTGTCATGATCTATGGCCTACTGCAGGTGAATCTGATAAAGAAAAATATCCAATGGATACAAGTGATTATTCTGTATATATAAATATGCTATATATACATAATGAAAGTATATATAGAAAATATAAGGAAATCTCAAAAATTTTTTATGAACAATACACAACAAACAATACCCTGATCAGTCATACACACATTCCCCATCCCTGTTCCAGTACAGACATGTTTTCTGTTACAGCAGTGACATCTTATTCAAAGAGCACTGACATTTTATCCAAGCCTGTTACAGCAATAACATGCATTCAACCGTTACAGGTCTGCTGTCTTATTTAACACTGTTACACGCTGATATGATATTTAACTCTGTAACAGCACAGACAATGCTATTCAGTTATGTAACAGCACTGACATGCTATTTAACTTGAACAGCACAGACATTGCTAATCAACTCTGTAACAGCACAGACATTGCTAATCAACTCTGTAACAGCACTGACATAACTATTTAACTCTGTAACAGCACTGACATAACTATTTAACTCTGTAACAGCACTGATGTGGTATTCAACTCTGTAACAGCACTGACATTCTATTCAACTCTGTAACAGCACAGACATTTTTTTTCAACTCTGTAACAGCACAGGCATTGCTATTCAGCTCTGTAACAGCTGATATTTTATCCAAGCCTGTTACAGCAGTAATATGCTTTTTAACCCTGTTACAGGTCTTATGCTGTCTTATTTAACACTGTTACACACTGATATGATATTCAGCATTGTTACAGCACTGACATGCTATTCAACTTTATAAAAGATTTTTATATTGTCCCTGCATCTGATTTACCTCTCTGGTATTTATCAAGCCTCTCACGAGCTGTGTCAGACACAATGGAGCAGAAAAAAACATGCAAATGTACACTGGATCTCCAGCACTGTGACTAACAGCTGTAAGCTATATTCCCTCACCAGATGTGCAAACAGCCTGGTTGCTGTTTGCAAGACTGTTGCATGCAGGACAAACAAAACAGACGATGCATCATGCTGTGTAGCAAAAAGCTATTTTGGATACAGTAGGCGTTGCCACATCCAAAAATGTTGTTTTCCTTTTTTTAGACACTATTCTAACTCTGTATGACAAAAAGATTTTGCTTATAGTTTGCTTTGCTTATCTTTGCCAAGTGTGATCTATTCATTATGCCAGTCAGGCAACATCTGTCTTTAATGGTGATATTCATTAATCCAGTTGCACATACTGATCTTTAACATAATTTCTCCCTTTGTTGAAAAGAAGTGGACCGAACAAGAAATTTACTTATACACCATGTTATAACGCCTGATCCGTCAGATCTGTCCAGCAGGAGACGTTTTTAGGGTCTGTGCTACTTAAGCCATTAGAGCACCACTACTTAAGCTGCTATTGTACTATGCAAGCATAAAGGGGAAGCAGTGTTCTACCCAGGACCCTCCCCCAAGCCCTCATTCTAATTGATTTGTTCCAGGAACTCCTGAACAATTCCTACTCTGTGGTGGCCATGCTAATTGGTATGGTAACCTAGCAGCAAGAGCTGAATGGACCAGTCCACTGACTCCTCGGCACTGCGGCTCCTCAAGGCATTTGTCTTTGCATAAAAAGTTGATATGTTTTTGAACTGACTGAGGAGAAAGATCCCTGTAGAGAGAGGAAAGAAAGCTCTGATTCTGCAGAAGAGTCCAGCTTGGCATTCGTTCACATACAGAACACAAATCTGCACTTTAGTATTATAATGTGTTGTGAGAGTGTTGTGTCTAGACAAGTTCAGGTATACGATTTTCATTCCTTATCATTCGAGTTGCCAAGTGGCCCCTTTGCTTACTATTACTAGTATTTCTAAGCATTGCAGTCCACATACAATGAGATGACAACACCAATGAAGGAGCTGCGATATCCTGCATAGAGTAAACCGCTATGTTTCAGGCACACAAAAGCCCAAATAAGTTCTTAGTCTATGAAAGTAGATTAAACTAAGTTAAAGTCTAGTCGATTTATATCTCTACTTACAGGCACGTCTACTAAATGATATAAACTTCCCAAATGCACCTGAATGTAACCATCTATTAATTTATCTCCTTTTCTGTAAATAAATAAATAAATACTGAAAGCTTCTGAAGCTGATAAGCTATCCCTGCAGAAATCCTATTCTCCATGTTTTTCATCTAATGACATGATTAGACTGGTTATAACTTGTACAACTTATTCGCTGGGACCATTGAAACACTCATTTTTACTACACTGTTTCTACACTGTTTCATTCCTCTGGGGGTTGCTGGAGGCCAGAAACATCCTAGACAGGACACCAGTCCATCGTGGCGCAGACACACACTCACACCCCTTTATTATCTTTGATTTACCCGACTGCCTGTGGACTGGGGGAAGAAACCAGAGCAAAACATGCAAACCCCTTATCCTGCTGTGAGGCAACAACGCTACCATCATTAAAACAGTGATTACTAAGCGTTTTTATGGTCATGTTATGCCACTCCAAAACATATGGCTGTTTGGCTGTTAGCTACCTTGCTTGCAAAACAATACCTCACAGTTCTGCACACACAGTAATAGAACAGTCACATTTACACAGCTGTGTGTTGAGTCAAGCAAAACATAAAAGCTGTCTTAGTCTAACATTATTTGTGCTCACATGAATTAACACATTTAACTGCTCACACTCACTAATGTCTACATTTTCTATGTAGCAATCATGTGCATATCAGGTTTATAAATGATAAAGTGATAATAAAACTGATTAGCGATGCAAAAATCAAAGGTAACTGAATTAAAGAAAAATCAAACAAACAACAACAACAAACAAATTTAATCTATTAAAGTAACAATCGCCATTCTGTGGAAGAAGTGGAGGCAATAGGTTTTCGCCCTTCCGATCAGACCTAGGCTATTGGCCTTCCCAAAATGGACTCTCAAAAACTCTCCCGGCCTTCTCTGCCCTAAAATTCTCCACACCACTGCACCAACCCTAACTCTCTCTCTGTTTCAGCACCGCCAGATTAAACCAGAGCTTTCGGTCCTCAACCATTAAGGGTTGGTTGATGTCATGCTTAACCGTTCTAAATATCCTCGCTATATGTCAAATCCTTGTTGATGTTCCCATAGATGTTTAAAGAGTCAGAAGGCCATATATCATCTACAAAGAATTATCTACAGAGACTGTGTTTCAAACTACATTGTTTTAAATAACTGCTATTACCTTAAGAATTGCACAGAAGACACCTACACACACAGAAAGAAATGCTCTTGATTACATTTTTCAATTAACAACACAAAATAAAATTGAAATAAATATGAAAAGTGGACTCTAAACTCCTTACATCAACATGCTTCACATCATTTAAATTCTGGTGCACTTTTTGGTCAAAGAATAGTGTGTTACATGGAATTGTTAATAACTTGTTAATTATCTGTGTACATGTGTTTCCAAACACAGAGGAGAACACCTTTGGGTACTATAGGTTATTTAATTACCAGTTTTGAAACAACATGAGAAAACATAATACTGGAACCTCAGTACCAGACGACCACTGGAAAATGCACAGTTCCAGTTTTATGGTGCCTGAGGAATGTGCCGTGGAAAACTATCAGTGTTTACTTGGCCTAATCAATTTGAATAGCCCAGCCAAAACCAGCCTTGACCACATGTTTCAATCATGCTAATCCTAGAAAGATATTAACCAAACCATGAGAACTGAACCCTGTTTATCATATCCCAGACCTATAATGAGTCATTGGTGTACGTGTAATAATGTGTGGTCTTATCTAGTGTATATGACAAATAGGGGATTTTGTGGTGATGCCCCAAAAAGTTATTACTCATTTGACCTGTGTGCCCTCCAGGCCCACAAGCCAGATTTTCGGGTTCAGCAGGTGATTGTTTTCCTCTGCAATGCCCACAGGCCAGAACATCAGTCACTATCTAAACCTATATAACCTTCCTCATGAAACTTCCCTCACACCCACACATCAAACACGTCATGATGTGAAGTGAGAGACAACTGTTCTGATGAACTGTTTGCCGTGCAATTATGTTGAAGGTGTCAGAGATTATTGTCTGCTTCCTTGTCACCTTCTTTATGGTTTACCCAGTGTATATACACTAACTGTCCACTGTATTAGAACCACCTTTCTTGTTCTTCCACTCTCATGTTATGGTCCACATACTTTATAGGTGTTATTCTAACCCACTTTATGGAGATCTATGTTCCTGGAGGTTTCACTCATAACCCATATCTAACACACCTATCCAGAAAGGCATTTGAAAGCAATAATTAGATCAGGTGCAGTCTATGAGGCTTGGAGCTGAATTTTGCTGGAAGGCAGATTATCAGTAGCAGGTTTGGTGACCATTGTTCTACACTAGTTGCAGAAAGGGTGCTACCATACCAGTCAAAGTTTTAGACACATCAAATCAAATGAATTTTTTTCCTTGTCTTAAAGACAAATAGTAATTATCGTTGCTGTCCAAAGAAAAACATGTATCTCCATTTTTGCTGATTTTTACTTTTATGCCTCATTTGATTGCATGAGCTGCTGTTTACACTGTGTGGGAATTTCATGAATAATGGACTTCCATTCAAATTACAAGAGGTTTTTGGCCTCTCCTGTAAAGTTACTATTTTGGAGATACCTGTTTTTTTTTTTGGACAGTGACGAAATCTGAAAAAATAAATATCATTATATAACACCTATACTCTTAATGTATCACAATATTACCTCAAATACCCACCTCTAATTTATATTCTGTAAATATTATCTCCTTTATGCACAATTAACCTTACCCTTTTAATTTTGTAAACAGGCATGATGGACATACCAATAGAATTGTTATCTCAATGGTATTTTGTTATGTCAACCTCCAAGTTAAGAAAGCTGTTTTATCCTCTCACAAGTTTTTCATTTTGTAGTTATTTTGGGTAACTGCATAATTATATGACTGCTATTTTATAGTTTGATGTGTTAACCTTTTATTCTAAAGCAAAACATAAAGCCAAAAATAAAGAAAACTTTCTATAAGTCTCTGTTTCTAAACTTTTGACTGGTAGTGTATACAGAACCTGATTAAACATTTTATTTAAAAAAAACACATATGATAGATATTTCATCATAGACATAATCGCAAAGAACTTTCCATGCATCCAATTTGTGCTTTGAGTGTACAGTTATATATATATATATATATATATATATATATATATATATATATATATATATATATATATATATATATATATATATATACAGTCTCATAAAAAGTATATGTCCCCTATAGTTGCAGAGTGTAATTACACCACTGTCACACTTCCAGCTCTACACCTGCATTTGTAAAGGATACAGGATTCAACTACCTTTTATGTCACACATCACACAGGGATATGGACACTACAGATTACACACTTGCTTTTAGTTGTTTACACATAAAACACCCAAAATGAACAGAAATCGTAGCATTCACATACCAGTGTGGTGTGTGTGCATTTTAAAGGGAGTCGGATTCTGCCCGGAAGTTGGCCACAACCTCAACAAAAACAACATCAGACTAGAAAGAACCATGTGCACGTAGGAGGTAGACACATATTTCTGGGCAAAGGCTGACCAAACTTTTCAGCATGAGATTTTATTTGTTTGCATGCGAGCCTGAAACGGGACTGAGGTTAGACGACATCCAGAAACACTAGCAAACTAGTGTAAGACAGAGAGAACACAGATAAGGTAACAGCATACATCAAAATCATTCATCAGTAATAACAGTGGCAGGGATGGAGTAACACTGTAGTACACATGTGGCTGCTGTCAGGTTTTCTTGGTTTGCTTTAGTTTCACATCATTTTATCTTTTTTAACTCAAACAAGTAAAATAAAAAACAAGTAAATGAGTAAAAGACAGATTTGCTCAGTCACCCTCTCTTTCTCTGTACTTCCAAAATCTTTTCTTCTTGTCTTCGCTGTCTTCACGCTATGTTGTCCATGATGGTAATAAAAAGTTGTCTTCTGTTTATAGCTAGCTGAAGACCCATATTTGTTTAATTCCATAAAGTGTTACAAAGTTCTCACGAAGGGTCTTGTTTCTGCCCCTCTAAAGCTACATAACCCTTATACTGTAGCAGGACTGGTAATAACATGGATGCCATTCTCTCCAGTCAGTGAAATTTGAAGCACAAACTACAATTTTTACATTAATTCTTTCTTTATTGAGAAAAAAATCTGGCACAGTGTGAATGTGTTACTGTTAACAACAAAATAATAATATTGGATAATAGGGATCAGTTAAACTAGAAATACCAGGCTTGTTTAGGGCCTGTTGAATCTAAATCACTGCAATATAATCTTTTCAGCAATATATAAAAAATAAAAGATCCCAACAAGCTGTGCACTATGCCAAGATCACTTTACCAAAAGTTGTAAATGGGCATAAATCAGCATCTGGGCATTTTTCACCATAACAATTTAAAATGCTAAATAAACACTGGCATTCTGGCATTTTTTGATTCACACAACAGCAGTCCTGAACATTCTGTATTACAGGGTCTACAAATTTTATGATGTTTGAACACATATAAATAGTCTAAAATCATTTTACCTTAACGTACATTACTTGAATGTATTAATAGTTAAGAATGTTTTTGGCCTTTCTTGTTAAGTTGCTGTTTTTTTAAATGATAACAGAAAAATGTAACATTAAAAACTAATTTTTTAAGTGACATTCTGTAATCACGCTGTCCCTCTCACCTTAATCTTTAATAAAAACCCAATGTAATGTCAATAAATCAACACCCTTTATTGTCATTTCAGCCATCTACAAGTACATGCAGAAACAAAACAATATAAGAATATAAGAACACACTATACATAGTGCAGACAATAAAGTGCAATAAATATAAAACACATACAATAAACATGAAACAGGACACAGCACAGATACAGTACATGTGACATCATTGGTTTTAAAGATTATTGGTTATTTAACTTTAGTTCAAAGCCTGGTCATGTAGAATGTAGATGTTAATAGAATTTGTATTAACAGAATTTGTTAATAGAAGTTTTTGTTGCTACCTGTGGTTCAGGTCTGTCAACCAGACATTTCAAGTCCCTCTCTCTGAAGTCTAGCCCCCATGCTCATTTGCGTGCTATATCTTTTCTGTCACAGCATTCCTTCCTTCATCATCTTCTTTCCGTCACCTTCATCTATCTGTCCTCCCCTGAGTCATCATAAGCGACACTGGCTTCCTGTTTTTAGATCATCTCTGGGCTCTCCATATCCTGTTGGCATGCAGGGGGGAGTATTAGAGAACCGGGGGCTTAAATCTGGCTGACATGTGGAAGGTCACCAGTGCTACAGCAAAGCACAGCGCTTTTTTTTTTAAACTTTTTTTCAATGATCTCAATTATATCAGAACCAATTCTGGTCAAAGTCTGTTAAATAATTCTGCTATCCAGAAACCCCTTTAAATAAGTGAATTCAGTTTCTTTAAGGTGCGTTCATTGAGGCAGGCCATTAACTGCTTGTATAATATCCATAGAAAAGAATGCTAATTACGCCTTTTTGAGTAGCTGAGTCTAAGGTCACCATACCCAAACTAAGCATTGGTTAGGTGTATAAAGCCTCCACTGTTGTGCTGCGTGACAATGGAAACACATTCTCTGGAGTGATAGAGCTCTATTCAGTTTTTTGATTAGTTAGAATGAATTAGAACTAATCGTTCAAGTCTGTATGATGAGTTTGTGTCACTAATGCTCTTGCAGCTGAACACGATCAGATTCTTATAGTTAGATGTTTCTACATCTAGCATAAAACCTTACCAAAAGATCAGAGGCTGACCTCTGAGGAAACCCTTTGATTTCAGAAGAAACACTGGTAGTTAATGTATTTTGCAGATGTACAGAATTGAAAGACACAGCTAGTCATAAGAGATTTCGTTATATTTAGCATATGCTTTGCTTTAGAAAAGTATAGATATCAAGGTGCACACATCACACAAACTGTAAAACAGAGGTTATGGAATTATGCAGTCACTTTAAAAGACTTCCAAAATGGCACTTTACCGTATAAAACTGCCTTCTTAACTCGCAGTGAAGGCTGATAGCAATTTTGGATGAGTTATATGGGTCTGTGCATCAGGAACATTCACAAAATTAAAAGAGTATCTAGAACTTTTTAAATTGTGGGAGAAAAATTATCAAGAAAATATATATATTAAAGGTGGGCGATATGGTGAAAACATAATATTGTGATACATCAACAGTATATGTGGTATACCAGGATTTATTTTCAAACCTCTCATTAGTTGAAACTGTTAAATGTAGAGTCTATTAGATACCCAAAAACATCTATTTAGTTGTGTGTGTCTTTTAACTGGAACTTTACACATATTGCATAGTTGGGTTTGTTTTAACATCATAAATAAGACACAGAATTAGAAAGTGTCTGTCCCCATCTGTCCCAAAGTCTGTCCAGTCTTTATCCAGAAAAAGTGATCTCCCCCTGTTGTCCAATAGAGGGCAGAGCAAACTTGGGTTTTCACAAGTCCTTTTTGTGTACACTAAGGGCCAGTTCCTGTAAATTACACTGGAACATATGTTTTTTTTCTTTGTACAAACTGTTGAGAGACGTTTGCCTTTGGTGTGTACTCCTTGGCACATGTTCAAATTCAAACAGGGAAATACAGCTTCAGAATCTAGCGAGAGACTGATGAACCATGAAACCAGAGGGTAAAGATTAATCAAAACGAGAAATAAAGAATAAGGGAATACTTCACTAAAATACACCCACTGTGTTAAAAAAGAGCAAAGGTAAAACATAGTTATTTCTGGGGAATTCTTGCATAATTAAATGGTTAGGATGCATTCAGTGTGGCATGATGTTGTTTATCAGGCTCATAATATGATAGGAACCAGATGTCTGAAACCTCTAAAAGCTACATCACAAAAGACTAAAGTGTAAAATAATAAAAGCATTTTTTGCCCAAAACTTTGTTTTATGATATATGCTTTTTCCTAAACATACTGGGAAATCCAAAAGTGTGAGACCAAATATAAAAAATGCTAACATTGTCGAGCTAGCTAACTTTGCTCAGAGCATCTGAACTATTACTATTCAACATATAAAGTATTCATTCATCACATTAATAAATGTGAAAAGTGCTATACAATAATAACATATTATTATTATTATTATTGTTATTATTATTATTATTATTATTATTATTATTATTATTATTGTTGTTGTTGTTGTTGTTGTTGTTGTTGTTGTTGTTGTTAAATCTTTTCCTTTTTTCCTCCCCTGAGCACCAAAGGGTCTTTGCCTTTTCCACATAGTAGCTGGTGGTTGCTATGCTGTTAGATAATCTTTGTGTTTATCGTTAATCACAGTCTCACTCACTCACTCCCCGAGCCCCACCACCATCCCAAGACCCCACTGGCAGGTATGTCTAACTAGAGGGTGTGGAGGGGAGCTTCATGAGCCAGGGTTATGCCTCACTGTGCACGCGTCACAGAGTTATTACTGATGCAATGATTTCCTTTTCATTTATTAATGGCTAGAATATGTGCATATACTATTTAGGAAAGTACAACTTGTTACCATAGTGTTTCTATAACATTGCTGCTATGTTACCAACACAGTTGTCACTTATTATACATAAAGAAGTATAAAATAAACAAAAACATTTTAGGTAAGTACAACTTGTTACCATTATTTTGCAATTTCATAATGACCTGGTTAAGACTCACTACAATTTCTGATTTATTATTTAGTAACAACTAGGAAAATATAGTTTAATTAATGTTTAAATAAAATGTGTATTTAAGTACGATATTTGAGTATGAAATGGAGTGGAGTTAAAGTACAAAGTCGTTTAAAATGAAAATACTTGAGTACAGACATACAGGAAAATGATTTCAGTACAGTAACTAATTACATTTACTTACTTTTAAACATACTGATAGTTGGACATCCAGGGGGTTATAAAGCACATTTGAAAACAATTAAATATTTTTTCTCCCTGATTTACCATTGATCTCATCACTATCAGCACTACATAAAGCCTAGGCTTACTGGGGGTCTGGATAGAAATATGCTTGACATTGGGACCCCTGTTTCCTACCTCTATTAACCATTTCACATCAAACCATTCAAGGGTTAAACTATACAATCATTTTGAGAAATAAGTCAATCTTCTCTGTGTATATACAGAAGACTTTATCCACAAGTGAATGGAATAATTAACCAGTAAGCCCCATAATAATGTTAATAATGAACTACAACGTTAGAAAGCCTCCTGCATTAGATGGCAGTGTATTAAAGTTCGAAGCTCACATTCTGGCTACAGCCCAGCCGCTAAAAACCAAAAACCTCATCCATGCGACCCTGCTGACCAACAAAGTGCTAAAAAGCATTCTAGTCCGACAGAACACCACTGCTCCTAATAAACACTCTGTACTCTTTAGCATAATTGGGAGAGGCAGGACAGACAAAGTTCCCCTAATGTTGTCTCTTTAAAGACTTGCTAATGACAGCTAATAGGTTTACAGCTCTGATGGTTAAGTGTCATCTTTGAGTGAGCTCATCAGATTGCTTATCAGCAGTACAAAATGATTTAAGTGTTGTGAGGATTGATCTCCTTGACTGATAACATTTTAGTTAATGCATTACATTAAAACCTCTGGTGTCATCCAGACATTTATGAGCAAACCCCTCGCAGCATGTCTTACAACTGCAACAAGGCTGCCGAGAGGTTTAGCCATGATGAGTCAGACTGTTTGTTCTGTAGATGAATAGCGTTATTAAAATAAGTTTCATGGGATCTGGTTCTGTTCCCTCTTCTGTCTGGGTGCTTTCTCAGTTTAAAATGCTTCACCTTTACACACCCCGAGGGGACTGAAAGACCTGGAGGCCATTTGCTAACTATTTGTTTATTTATTCATTGTTTTTGTGTGTGTGTGTGCGTGTGTGTGTGTGTGTGTGTGTGTGTGTGTGTGTGTGTGCGTGTGTGTGTGTGTGTGTGTGTGTGTGTGTGTGTGTGCGTGTGTGTGTGTGTGTGTGTGTGTGTGTGTGTGTGTGTGTGTGTGTGCGTGTGTGTGTGTGTGCGTGTGTGCGTGTGTGTGTGTGTTTGTGTGCGTGTGTGTGTGTGTGTGTGTGTGTGTGTGTGTGTGTGTGTGTGTGTGTGTGTGTGTGTGTTTTCCATGGCTGTCCATTTTGTATAGTAGTGAATTTTCCGTACTGTCACGCTTTATACAGAGTTGAAAGAGACTTGTTGTGTATTAATCATCATAACACATTATTCGTGTTTCATTATTGAAGCAAAGGGTCTGAAATTACAACAATTCTTTATCATTTCCATAGAATTTATTTGAAGAGATGTAAACAGTCATTTAGAATACTTGTGGTGTAATAGTGGTGTAACAGTGGTGGTGATAGGAACCAGAGGTCTCCGTGCGTTCAGTGCAAATATAGTCATAAAATGTACTGCCCCAAAACCACCAGTGATTTCAATGGAATGCTTATGCTGGTAAATTGTGTCAAATCTAATAAATAAAATCTTTCTCTATTTTTCACAATTTTTCTTTACCATGCCCTACATGTACCTTTTCATCATGAATGGATTTTAAAATGCTGCTTTAGGCCACAAATTACCATTAATAATGTTCCGGACATCAAGCTGCATATTCATGACTATTTCATGTAATAACTTTCTGGGCATTCCTGGTTGCTATCACCACCACCATGAATAAAGTCTGACTCAAATTGGAATTTCTCCAAAATGGAGTATTCCACATTAAACCTTTCAGAATGACATTGCTTGCATGTTAATGCTTAATTATACAGAGTACTCACTGAAATTCTCCTTTAATAATCAAAATAAAAGTTCTTTTTAACTGGCAGCCGACTCTCTTGAATGGATTAAACAACGCAATACTTTTAGATTCAATAAACAACTAAATGGGTGTCTAATATGAAAGGCACCAGAACATTATCAATGATATTACCATATATAATCATTCGCTAAAAAGAATATCTTTCTTTTACAACCATTATATCTTTACAGTCATGTTTTAAATGTATACTCATTGGCATACATTTCTGTTGTTAATTATTAATTCACACCAGAAGATTCGGTTTTCCACTGACTGGATGAAAAAGACCTGTATAATACAGAATAACACCCACAAGATGCAGTGTTAGCGGATTACGATCAGGTCACTCAAACCACATACGGATGTCAGAGGTGAATACTGACCATGTTTAACACAACTGTATATGGAATGTGTTTTCGTTATCAGGATAGCTCAGGGTTTTAGGACGCTAAATGTGCGAGCTGATTAGCAGGTGAGAGGATGAACAATAGAACAAAAAAAGCGTGAGGGCAACCATTAATGCATTAAAGGCCTGGCAAAGTGTCAATCATTGACTGATTATCATTGCTTATTAGTCATTGGATAATCTGCCTTCCCTTTGATCTTAAAGAGCCTGTTTGATGTTTAAATGTCATCTCTTTAATAGGAATTCGCATAACTGTCATTTGCTTATTGTAAATCTGTTATCGAACTAAAGGAAGATGAGTTCTCGTTTTGAGTCTTGGGCTTTCTTTTTTTCTCAAGGTTTCTTCCTTATGCTCATCAAGCTTGAAAGGGCGTTAGATCTAGATTACTGTGAAGCTGTTTTGTGACAACATCTGTTGTTTAAAAAACATGCTATACAGATGAATATGAACATGGAACCAGATGGGAACTGATTCACCAACTCTGTCATCTCTGCCTGTTAAGAGAACAGAAGGCTCTGCTAGAAAAAACTTGATATGCCATGTTTTGAATGCTGGTATGAACGAACATGCTGGATGACCAGCTAAATCAACAACCAAGGAGCGGTAGTTCGACTTCAACCAAGCATGCTATGCTGTTTCATTGAGAAGGGGTGGTAATGTGTGGCGTGGCAGTAATGTGTGGATCATGGCTGGTAAAACACTTTATTTATTCACTGATTGGTAGGTTTGGTTTCAGGAGGTAGATTTATAACTAAACACTAGAGAATGCTAGGTATGAATGGGTCAGTTAGGAACTACACAGCGACTAGCTCACTAGCTAGCTAGTCTTATTAACTAAACTGCCTTTAGTTGCTACCAGCTTCAAGTTTTTTTATAGCCAGGCAAACACTGCATTATTAAAAGCTGCTTGGCAAGACGGACTCGAAATAGGCTAAACCTTTATGTTTGTCTCCTTTTCTGCTAAATGATGAACCATGTTTTCAATTGTATGTTTTCTCCATGCTTTCTCAGTAGGAAAAAAAAGATTTTTGGAAAACTCACAGTCACAATGGGGGAGTAAAACTATCCTTCACCCCCCCTGTTTAGGCGCTGAGCATTAATTTATCTGGTACACTTACTAAATGTCTCTGAGTAATGTAGTTTCTCTATGTAATACAAAGTGTAAGAAAAGTTCATAACACCTGAACTACATTTCCCAGGAACTTGATATTCATATACAAAATATATCTGACGCATAATATCTTACACCTGACAAATAAATCAGGCTGAAGATTTGTCCCTTCATTATTAATTACATCAGGCAACTATAAGCTTCAACTCTGGAAATCCAGAATGTTTTTTTCTACCATTTTGACCAGTTTTAACACGTGTATCAAAATAAGCTTGGAAAAGCAAACAGTATCAGCTAAAGTCACAAGGCATCATCACAGTGCCACAATGATGGCCTACTAATAAAAGGTGGTTCCTTTTAACAATATTAAGAACAGAACATTGGATTTGGATTTGAGAACCTGTTTTACCCTAACAGATAGCATAACATCATAAAACATGTATTGGATGTTTTAAGTTTGAGATAATCAGGGGGTGCAATCCAAGAGAACCACAATGGGTGACCCTGGTTGAATTATGCGTCTTGATATCTCAGGTGATAATTAGTTAACAAAAACTCTACAATAAATAAATTGTAATATTTATTTATTATTTTTGTCAGTTTTACTGTACAGCTTTAATTTATTTAGTTTTTATTTTATTTAATTTTTTTTATATTGAGAAAAAACCTTTTAAAAAAATTGTTGGAGGAAATTAGTATGCTGAAATAATAGGTGAACACCACTGTGTTTTTTCCAAATGTTTGTTTTCCGTGTCGCAAAACAGGATAACTGATGATTCGAAACTGAGTGTAGCAAGCTGGCACAGCTTTGTGTTACGCTATGAGTCGATGACTCATGAATGCCATATTAAAGACATCACCCTTCAGAAGGAAGTCTTGAATTGACAGGGGCTACCTCTGTCAGACTCACAAACCGTCAACAATGCCATCTACAATCTGTTCATAAAAAACAGATTATAACCATTTCTGTATGTTTACTTAAAATCAAGCACTCACACTCACACTGTAAATATGAATCATAAATACAATTCCTTACATAAGACATGAAGAGTGTCCTAAAAGAACAGTACATTTTTTCAGGTAATCTTTACCTGAAATTGGTTCATATAAAATGTCTACTTAGAAAAAAGTAAAAAAGAAAAAAAAAAAATAAAGAACATGACTTATGACAGAGCAAAAAGAACTTGCCCTTTGATTATTACCATTCATAACTGTATTTTGAGACGACCATTTTTCTGTTTTAAGCACGTGGTCCGTGGTAAATGACTGTACACTATAGATGTGGCAAGACATTAAATGAAAAGTCATTATGAGGTCACTGTGAGGTCATTATATTAGTTTCTAAAATGTTCTTTCACTCTTTGTGCTAGTGATAGTAGCTTTTCTGTTTCTGGGGTTTGTTGCAGAATATTGCGTAGCATGTCCACATGTTAGCAAACCAAAGCAAAAGCCTAACACAGAAGGAGACCACTCGAATTAAAGGAGCTAGGAAGGTACAGGCCAGTGTGAGGAGGGTGATGAAACCTCTGTGATCTCTCAGAGCAAATTCATACTCTGAGGCCTGAAGGATTGCAAACTCTAGGGCCACAGCTGCCCAGACCACAGTGCTCACTAGCCTTGCATAGTGCACTGTCCTAAGGCCACGCGTCTCTGCGGGCCTCCTGCAAACTAGTAGAGCCTCTAGACTCACACAGCCAAGCAGCAGCAGACTGGCCAGACGATGGGAGGCCAAAAGGCCAAGCTCTAGCCTCTCTAGGTCCTCCTGGGAGATTCCAAGGGTAACTCTCATAGCCCCCAGGCCCCAGTACAGCAGCAGCAGGCCGTCGGCCTGGGCCAGCTGACTTAGGAGCACGCTGGAAGCCTTGCGCGATGCACGTGGAGAGTTGAGAAGCATTGCTGTGTAGAGACTAGCCATGACCCCGATGCCTGTCAGTGGCCCACTCTTCAAGGGCAAGGCCATTACTTGTAGATACTTCAGCAGGACAAAATGGCGCATGATGCTGTGAGGGTCTGGCCAGCTTATTATTGCCCCCCTGGTCTTCCTGTAAGGACACAGGCAAAGCATGCTTATTTTTTAACTTCAGATGAATCATAATTTCTAAGTTCCCATAGAGTCTAGTTAAGTTTCTATCAAAACAAAACATTCATTTTAAGGTTCTTTAGGGAAGTGGTTCGCCTTTTCCCTCACTCTAAAGAAACTTTTTGCCACTTTTATTTTAAAAAAATAATCTCTATGACTAAATGTCTCAGGGTGTAACTGGTTTGAAAGACTGTGAAAGTAAAGTCAGTTAACAAAGAAGCAAGGTGATCCAAGAGGATAGAAGGAAAGCTTTGACACAGTTCAACTTGGTAGTAAATGTTATTGGAATTTTAAGAAACCTACACATTCAAAAAATGTTAACTACTTACACCGGCAGGAGGCTGAAGATTCTGGTTGTGGTGATAGTTTCCATTTGTGTTTAGGTTTAGTACAACAGTTGTTGCTTAGACTGAGCTTACGTGAATGAATGGTGTGAGCTGTGAGTGAAAGTGTGCTTCCCACTCTCTGTTCATGGTCTTTGGCTCAGACAGTTACTCTCTGGCTATGACTCAGTTGAAGCTGTCAGGAATAGTCTAACTTCCAGCCCACACCATCTGCTTACATCACTGCAGGACCTTTTGCCTTAGGCCACGTGCATTTTTCCATGCTCTGCTGTGTGTAATTGAAGTGCAGTGCCTGTATCTGTGTTTGCCCCTGCCTTTCTCTGTGTGTATATTTTGTTCTTTCCTGTTTTAGGTGTGGCAGACAAAAACAAAAACATGGCCTAATATGACATTACATTTTAACTTTCTCATGTGTAACTTTCTGAGACAAACAGACGAATTGAATGTAAGCACAATTTAACACCTTCCTTTGTTATATTCTTACAATGTAGTTGAGCAATTACAGGTAAACTGTACAGCCAAACAAGCGTAATAACTCTTAATCTCTTGAAGGTTACAGTAGAAACTTGATGGGGGGTTATCTGCAGTCTTCACCGCAGTGCAAAAGGGAGAATAACAAAATGCTTTTCTGCAAAAGTTGTTCACAATGTGTTTATCAGACTATGATCAGATAACAGATACTGTCTTAAACAGGAAATGTAGTAATAAGGTAGAAATCTTCAGAGAGTACTTCAGTTGTCTGCATCGAGCAGGCACGTAAAATAAGCAATGCTGAAGCATCTTTGAAATTTGCACAGAATATAACCAGAGGAACTCTGTGGTAAATACTGCACCTGCAGGCTTTGGTGCTGCTCTTTCACACCCACTTGAACTTTGGAAGGACTTGCTAATCAGCTCATTAGTTGGATCATCTGTTTTACTGCAAGGAAAACTCAGGGGTATTCCAGGTCTAGAACCAGGAAGTACTCCGTTACAAGTCTGTTGCACTGCACTTTATAAGTTAAGCTATCTATCCCAGCAAGTGACAACTTAATTCTAATTAAGTCAACTTAAATCTAATTCCATTACCTTTATGTTTGTGTGCGAGCATGTGAATATCTACACAGCCTAGAATTCAACTGGGATAGATTCAGGTAGTTTGGCACAATTTAGAAAATAATGCTGCATTTAATTGTGAGCTTCTTTCTAAACAAGCAAAGGAGCATTTCCAGTGGAATTAAACAATGGCTTTGGGCTATGTGTCTTTGATTTGCACGCAAGTGCAATCCGGCAAATCCGTCATCTAACTCATCTGGGCATACCCTTAAACTAAACTGGAGGTAAAAAGCTCCTCAAACAAGCAGCAAATTAAGGTGGCTACAGTAAAGACTGGCAAAGTGCCCCTGGGGAACATGTTATCTGATGGGTTCCGGATTTCCACCAGTTTTAAAAATAATCCTTGTATTTATAATTATGTCCAATTAGAGTCTGTGAAAATGGAAGAGCTATGTAAAAATGTCTGTAATTCTGTATTTCTGTTATATGCACTGTATGCATATTAAAAACAAAAACAAAAGTTTGTGAATACTTAATTTTTCAAAGCCTTTTCATTGTATTGTAGTTGGTTTTATGAATGCTATGTTGGGCTCTCCATGCAAGAACAGAACCATTAATTAATGATGTTGCAAACAATTCATTTTCCTAAATTCTCTTTCTGAGACTATAGATCTAACAAGCCTAGTGTACAAACAAAGCTCTGTTTTTAGAAACCTCATCATGTTTAATGTGTCATCATGACAGGTTCATGAAAACTTGGGATAGTTTCGCCCTTAATGACAAAGTAACATGTTGAAACATGTGATTCTGAATGACCTTAAATCTGTGGAATCTATTGCTAAGCCTGCTTTACCATTTTATATTTGCAAAGTTAAATATTTAAATATGCTTTTGTTTAGTGTTTGGAACCTATGAGAAAAAGAATTTCTTAAACCAAGGGGTTTCTTTATTGTTGAAAGCAACCATCAGTCAGCTAACCTGTTTGAGTTAAACACTTGAGAATGTAGAACTGAGACCTGAGCTAGAAGTTCTAGATAATTTAGTAGTGTAAGAAGGGTTGGTTTTGTAATCGAACTGAATCCCTAAAGCTAATGTATCTAGTAGTATCTCTTTTGTGGTTTAGATGTTGTTGAATAAACTTTGTTTGTTTTGGTAACGGATTGCCCAAGGCCCTTCCTCATATAGTGACACATCAGATAATACCATGAACATTTCGTGTCTCATACAGAACACACACAGAGCTAAGCAAAGTGCTTAAACTTAACCAGGAATCCTACGCTGTTGTGTACCTCCTGGTTGGCAACCTGTGGTTCACACTGTTGTTTTCTTAACTTGCCATCTTTGACCAATCAGCATGAGTCACAAGGCCAGCTGCTCTTGATTGATTCATCAAGTCATGCAGTTCATGACGTTTTTTAGTCACTCTTTAATTAGATCCTTTCTTTAGTGATTTAATTAGAACGATGGTGGACAAAGTACACAAATACAGTATATGACAGAAAAGAGAGCTAGTAATATTAATAAACTAAGTGCTGTATAGTCAGTTAAAAGAGTCTACAATAAGTGCTTTCTGTTACATGTACTAAAAGTATTAAAAGTAAATATTTTCTAAGATGTCATAACAAACCAAGCGCTTGAGATATTGTGCTCATTGCTGGTTTGACACTGAACTCTAAGCTTTAACTGGTTGACAAGCTAGACACATAGCTGGACCTTGTGGTGGTCAAGCAGCTGGTGTTATGTTTTCATTTAAGTTTGATGGTTTAGTTGGTCTAGCAGGATGACTAACTTGGCCCTGGACGTATTGGTCAACTAGCTTGATCCACTTTGTTATGCTTGTCAGCTTAACCATCAAAGTTAAGCATAAACATACCATATGCTGTGCGACAGCATAAGCTGGTCTACAAGTTTATTTTCATTTATTTATTGATTTCTTTTTTAGCAGGGGTAACCGGCCTTATTACACTATTAAGCTCTGATTGGACATTCTGAATTTAGGTGAAGGATTTAGAGATTTGATAGCTTTGGTCATATTTGTAAGTATGTTATGTTACACTTTGCAACCATAATATATGAGTACCATAATTCGATCTCTTCTATACCATAATTGCCTTGTATAGAAGACAGAGAATCCTCATCAGCCTCTAATGTGACCCTTGCTAGCTCTGCTAAAGGCATTAACTTATCCTAAGAGGGGAACTGCCACTATTTATCCAACATGGAAACACTCCCATGTCTCATGGCTGTGTTAAATGCTAAAACAATAGAACATCGTATATTTCTAAATCAGTCATTTGTAAAGGCTGACAACTTACTAATTAAAAATAAAAGTGAAGTATGTCTTATAAAAGATGCTCCTTGGTTTTATTTAGCAGCATCACACAGTAATACAAGTAATACGATAAAAAAGTAATATGTGATGGAGTGAAAGTAAATCCCTCAAAATATGGAAATACTTTGTAAAAAAATAAGTAAAAATGGATACTTCGCACTGTCTAACAGTGATTTGGAATATCTTAAAACTTATTTCAGTACTTTAATGCTTATTATTATTATTTCTATTACTACTACTACTGCTGCTACTATTACCATTACTACTACTATTACTACTATAATTACTATTACTTTTACTATTACTATTACTATTACTATTATGCATTTTGAGCACTTGGCAGACTTGGCAAAAACTTTTGAAAATCTACGAGTGTTTATTTATAAGAATAATTTTATAGAAAGCAATAACAAAGGTCAAATGATACATTTCAAATTAATTAACATATTTCACATATTTCTTTAACTTGTGTACAGATTTTGACTGTCTAATAAGGTGGTACAATATGTATAATCACCGAAAGAATCTCTCCACGGTTTCTTTGTTTTACGGAAGGTGTTTGCAGAACACCACTATCTGCAGATCTAAGATCATGTGCTGCATCCTAAACAAACTTTCTCTGGCGTAAAGAGGTGCTTTAAGGCCAAGCTAGCTACAGAACTATAAAACTTATTCTAAAAGATACAAGCAGCAAGTGCTGTTCTAAAACAGGAGAGATATGAGCTCCGTTCTGTTTTTGACAGTATCTGTGCTGCTCCATTTTGTATAGGTTGTAGGGGATGGGCTGTTTTCTTAGGAAGTCTGATAAGAAGAACATTACAGTAATCAACTCTGCTTGCATCACTGTGACGCTGAACCTTAACACTATTTCTCAAATGGTAAAAAGCTACTTTAGTGACTGAGTTAACATGCAGGATAACACAGAGCTCAGCCTCTAAAATTCAACCCAGGTTTCGTGCCTCAGGCCCAGTACACAACGTATAAGAGCCTAGCTTTCTGTTAATGTCAGTACATCTCTGCAAAGACTGTACAAAGACCCAGAACAACGTTGTCGGCCCCTGGGCACAAATGTTTGGTGGGTTTTTTGCTAGCTTTTTGCTAGTCCAGCATTCTTTGCTAAAGCATATTGCCGCAATCTATATCTTTTGGCATTATGCATGAAGGTAGACAGTTCCCAGACCAGGGCAGATAGAGCCATTACAACTTTTTTCTTTAAGTCAGGCTGATATTTTGTATTCATCTGTGAGAAAGAGGATCTATATACAAACTGGACAAAATACAGAATATACAAAGAGAGGAGAGGTCTGTAGGAATTCTCTGATACTGATATGTACATGTCTGTTGTTTAAAGTGATATTGTCCATAGCTGTGATATATTACTAATAATAATAATAATAAAGTGTTAGTGTTCTGTTGAGGTATACATTTTCACTTTTAAGAATCCCCAGGCACCTCTGTCGAATATCTGCCACTTTAGTTTAGTAGTACATTCATCGGGACACCAGCACACTGCTAACAATCCTGTTGGATTGTTGTCTAACAGTCCCCAGTTGGACAGTTGAATGGCAATGTCTGGAGGAGGAAATGGAGTGGACATTTAGGAATGTGTAGATAGTCAGGTTTTAAAGTAGTTCATTTGAAGGAGCTCATGTTCTCAGTGTGTCACTAACAAAGTTCAAACAAATTTCCAGTCAAAGCAACAGTTTAAAATTTCTTGTATTGCCCTCAGGGGCCCTCCTACGCTTGGGACCCTGGTCACTCTCCCGTGAAACCCATAGGACGATGCAGGCCAGACTGTACGCCTTTAGTTTAACGGGTATTCATCCGCTGTCTGTTACTATCCCTACAATGGTGACAAACAGCTGAAAACGTGCTGAAGCTGTGCGTGTTAAAGACGAGACCAAGAATTGCTGTTCCAGCAGAAATCTTTAGGTCACTTGCCAGCACAAATACTGTTCTATGACCTCAAACTTTGAAGTTGCTTGATGTTTCAGGGTGTTTTTTTTTCATTTACACAACATGTCAGGACATTTATGCATTATGCACAATGCTTGTGGTGAGACTCAGGTTGATACTGTACAGCATTAATATACATACTAACTAAACATTTTCAAATAATGAAATATAAAAGGGATGTGTTACATAAATACAAACTACACAAAATACAGAATATACAAAGAGAGGAGAGGTCTGTAGAAATGTTCTGATACTGATATGTACATGTCTGTTGTTTAAAGCAATATCGTCCATAGCTGTGATATATTATTATTATTATTATTATTATTAATAATAATAATAATATTGTTAATAATATTGATAATCATAATAATGATGATGACGATGATTAATAATAATAATAATAATAATAATAATAAAGTGTCAGAGTGCAGTGGCATTGGAGAAGGCTCACAGATTGTTCAGGAACCTGAAAGCCTGTGGGTAAAAACTGTTGATTAGCCAGCTTGTTCTGGCCTGGATGCTGCGGTACATCCTGCCTGATGGCATTAGGGTGAACAGGCCGTATGCTGGGTGGCTAATGTCCAACCGGATCTTTTGGATTTTTCTTCAGGCAGCAAGACTGGAAGAAGTCTTGCAAGTCTAGAAGTTTGCTGCCTATGATGGTTTCTGCTGTCCTCACCACTCTCTTCAGGGCCTTAGGCAGTACAGTTGCTATACCAGACAGTGATGTAGGCCGTGAGGATGCTCTCTATGGTGCATCTGCAGAAGTTGGTGAAGACGCCCAGAGCCAGACCAAACTTCCTGAGCCTTTGCAGGAAGAAGAGGCGCTAATGGGGAGATCTCACTACTTTGTTGATGTGGAGTGACCAGGTGAGGTCATCGGTGAGGTGTACACTGTTGTATCCGCATGGGATATGAACTCACACAGAGACGGTGGAACGATTATTTCGTTTACTGTGGCAGGAAAATAAAACATACAGCAACTCTCCAAATGCCGTGGAAGGGGCCATTAAAAACTACATTACCCAATATCCTCTAGTAATTCTTGAACTGCAACTACGGATAGCTATATAGATCAAAATACTGTGCAATACACAACATATTTCCTCCCCTTTAAATGGCAATGAAATGAACAGTTAGTTATGCACTTGAGTAACAATAACTAACATTAACAACAGAACAGCAGCAACAAAGTCCCTTGTGTGGGAGAGAGGGTAGACTACCTCTACACCCTGCTAAACCCAGGGAATTATTCTGCCCCTATTCTTGAGGGTTAGCTTTGTTTCACAAATCAAGACGTTCAGGTGGATTTCTGCTCCTCGGTGGATTTTGTCTGAGAGCAGGAGCCTCTGTTGGAGTTCCTTCTGAACATGGAGCTACAGCAAAAGGGGATATTGGTGGATGAGTAACCGGAAAGGTCTTTGGCATGTTCCGATTTGACAGTTCACTCGCTAAAGCAAGATCTGAATCCTTAGCCACTAAAGAACCAGCAGGTAGACTTGAAAGCAACTGCTCAATATGTCTCCGCCAAACTTGGTTGTCCTGAGTGCGGACCTTGTATGATACAGGTCCAGTTCTTTGAAGAACAACTGCAGGAACCCACTTCTCTTTTGTAGAGTAGTTGTACACGATCTCCCTCAGAGAACTGTCGATCCTTAGAACACTTGTTGCGTTGGTTGACCTGACCTTGTTGTTTCTGGTGGACATGTGTTTTGGTAGGTATGGGCCTCAATAAATCAAGTCTTGTGCGAAGCTGTCGTTTCATAAGAAGACATGCAGGAGATGCTCCAGTGGATGCATGGGGGGTGTTGCGATACTTTAGTAGAAATCTATTGAGGCGCTGTTTGAGAGGAGCTTCATGCTTTGATGATTTCAGAGCACGTTTTATTGTCTGGATCATTCTCTCAGCTAGCCCATTTGTGGATGGATGGTAAGGGCTTGAGAGGATGTGTTTTATGCCATTATTCTGAAGAAACTTCTTCATTTCTCTAGACACAAATGATGGACCATTATCAGAAAACAATTTGCTCGGGTAGCCCAAACCGGCCAAAGATTTCCCTCTAAGCCTGAATTGTGGCCTCGGAAGTTATCGTAGGCATGACTGAGACTTCTGGCCACTTAGAATGGGCATCTACAGCTACTAACATCATGGCAACCTCTACGGGCCCCGCAAAGTCAAGATGTACCCGTTGCCAGTGACTTGTTGGCCATTTTCATTGATGTAGTGGAGAAGGGCTTGGTGAATTTCTAATTGACTGACATGACGGACATGATTTGGCAGTTTCCTCAATTTCACCATCCAGCCCAGGCCAACAAAAATAGCTGCGTGCCAACTCCTTCATACGGACAATGCCACAATGTCCAGAATGCAACTCTTTTAAGACTGATCTTCTTAGTTTCTGTGGAATGATCACACGCATGCCCCATAGCAAACACCCAGCAGTGACTGTCAGCTCCTTCCCCCGTGAAAAGTAAGGCTTGAACTCAGGTACTGCTGCCACTGTTTGCAGTGACTGTCCATGTATCAGACAATCAAGAACTTTCGACAGTATAGGGTCCGCTCTGGTTGCTTGTTTGACCTGGTGAGCTGTGACAGGTGCGTTTTCTACCATTTGGAAGTAGAAAATATTCTGGTTAATGCAAGGTGGACCATCAGGTAGTGGAAGTCTTGACAAGCCATCTGCGTTGCTGTGAGCAGACAATTTACGCTATTTAATATCATAGTTGTGAGTGCCAAGGATAAGTGCCCATCGCTAAAGTCTGCTCGCTGCCAGTGTAGTTCAGTGGGTTCAGTGTGTTCAGTAGGGTGGCCAATTGGGATATGAACTGCCCGTAATAGTTCAGAAGACCAAGGAATGACCTAAGTTGGCTGACATTCTCTGGAGCAGGCGCATCCACAATTGCCTTTAGTTTTGATGGGGCTGTATATAGGGCATCAGCATCAATGACGTGACCTAAGTATTCCACTGAAGACTTGAAAAAGTCACACTTGTCTTTTTGCACACGAAGACCATACTTTTCAAGTCGCCCCAGTGCCCTGTCCAGGTTGTTCAAGTGCTCTGCATGATTGCTACCAGTGACTAAAATGCACTAAATGTAACACTGCACTCCTGGAAGACCACTTAGAATGTGGTCCATGGCCCGTTGGAATAGTGCGGGTGAGGATGTAATCCCAAATGGCAAACGACAGTATCTGAATAATCCTCGATGACTTGTAATTGTGAGATACTCCTGAGAGCTCTCTTCCACGTGCATTTGCAGGTATGCTTGGCAAAGATCAATTTTGCTAAATTTCTTGCCACCTGCCAGCCCTGCAAAGAGATCTTCAATGACAGGCAGGGGGTACTGTTCAGTTATGAGCACCGGATTAACAGTAACCTTAAAATCTCCACACAAGCGGACTGAACCATCGCGTTTGAGGACTGGAACCACTGGGGTGGCCCAGTCACTGTGGGAGACAGGTACAAGCACACCTTGCTCAAGCAGGCGATCAATATCAGCATCTACCTTAGGCTTGAGAGCATATGGAACACTCCTTGCTTTAAGAAACCTTGGCTGATGATCTGGCTTGACCTGGAGCTTCACCTTAATATCCTTCATGCTCCCCAGTTCATCCCTGAATATAGCGTCATGCCGCTTTAGCACTGCTGCCAAGCTAGATTCTTCAGCTGATATTGATTTTACTCTTGACCAGTGTAAGCGCAATTTCTCCAGCCAGGGCCTTCCTAAAAGTGCTGGATTGTCCCCCTTGACCACATAGAGTAACAGAATGGCTTTCAGTTCATTTAGTTCTACCTGAACTTCTGCTTTACCTAGCACAGGAACAGTCTCACCCATGTAGGTCTTTAACTGGATATTAGAATGTGTCAGTGTTACATGGTGTAGCTTCTCCTTGTAAAGTGTCTCTGGTATTAATGAGACAGCAGCTCCTGTATCAGTTTCCATTCTTATGGGATGTCCCTCTATTAGACTTGTGATGCCATAGGTTGCAGAGCCCCCTTTTACTGTCAGTATCTTTATAGGCAGCTCACTCTCAGCATCACTTTCACTGCTACTTACATGTGTCTCTCTTACAGAATGCAGATCTTTCTTTCTGTAAAGCAACTTTGTATTTTTCTCCCTTTCAGGTTTGTTTTGGTGAGTTGCATTCTTATGCTTTGGGCTCTTGCATGCTCGTTCAACATGCTCTTTTTTTCCACATTTATGACAAATGAGCTCTCTTGCCCAGCACCCAGTAGGTAGATGGCCCGTTTTTCCACATCGGTAGCACTGCTTTGCCTACTGCCTATCATGTCCAGCTGTTACATTATGCACTCTGGCTAAAGCACCTAGCTGCTGTGCCTCTTTTGCCACCAATTCCATTGACAATGCAATTTCAATGGCCTTTTTTAGAGTGAGGTCAGCTTCAGTCAGCAACCGCTTCTGTATCGCCTCACTTCTCAACCCACACGCTAACTGGTCACGGAGAGCATCATCCAAGTTATTTTTGAAATCACAGTGTTCAGTAAGCCTCTTCAGTACTGCAATATACTGTACAATGGTTTCCCCCTCTATATGGTTTCACTTGTGAAATCTATGACCAATTACCAGGTTTCTGTAGCTGGACCAAGCTCCTCAGCAGGCTAAACACCTTTGCTCCCATCACACTCAGAAAAGTTGCGACTTTCACGTCATCTTTAATGCTGCTTGCTGCTACAAAAAAGTCAAATCTTTCCGTGCAAGCTCCCCAAGTCCCTACTGACTCATCAAACGCCCCAAAAGCTCCAGTTAGCACAGCCATTTTCTTTCTGTTTCTGTTTAGCTCCTTGTTACACCGGCGCCAGTCCCTGTGGGGTCTATTTCTCCCCCTCCCTCATAAACATGAAGGCGGGTCACTGCTCCGTACCTGCACAGCTAGCGGTAGCCACACTAGCTCCAGAGGAGAGCTTCCCTTGACGAACAATTATTTCGTTTACTGTGGCAGGAAAATAAAACATACAGCAACTCTCCAAATGCTACTCAGTGGAAGGGGAGTTAAAAACTACATTACCCAATATCCTGAACTGTTACCACTAAAATGTCCAAACCTGATTAGGGACAATAATCCTAACAACAGTCTTTAGCCTGGGCTGTCCTTGTAGCGCTGGGTTTGCCTGGCGTAGCGCTCAGTGAGGGCTCAGTTTGAGCCAACGGACACTGGGCCTTCGTGTCCGTGGGCTTGTGTCCCTGGTGGTAATGTTGGGTCTCCACTTCCTTACCACCAGGATCATGGCAGGAGGGCTCGTTAGGACATAAGGTCTGGGTCACTGTTGCAGGTGACCTAAGTTGGTCTCCATGATGTTCAGCGTCTCCTTCCCTGTTCCCTGAGTAAGTGTCTGAGGTGTTTGATCCATCCAGGCACCTTGTCAGATGTATAGGGTTGTAGTCGATCGTGATGGAGTGTTTTGGTGCCCCTTTGGTCTCTAACTTCAAAAAGCACTGGACCCAGGCACTTGGTGACGAGAAAAGGACCTTTCCAAGGGGCCTGCAAATTTGGGCTCAGGCCTTTCTTCTTTGTGCTGTCTTTTATGTATACCAGATCTCCTGCCTCGTATGATTGCTCCTTCACACGGAGGTCGTGTTGTCTTTTCTGCTTTATCTGTGCAACTCAGCAGTGCCAACTCATGTGTTTGTTCCAGTTTTTCTTCCAGGCTCTCCACAAACCCAGGGGGTGGTGCTCGTAAGGTGAGTCACTCAGAATAAGAGGTCTTGAGGCTGGTACACTTCTCTGCCCAACATCATTCGATTTGGTGTGAACCCTGTGCAAGCATGTGGTGAGCTTTGATAAGCTGCTGTTAGCAGTGGGAGGTACTCATCCCAGTCTCGTTGCTTTTTGCCCACATAACATCTTATCATTTGCAGCAGAGTCCTGTTAAACCTCTCCACCTGCCCGTTTGAGGATGGGTGGTAAGGTGTGGTTTTTGTTACCTCTACAGGTGGCATACTTGAGAAAAGAGATTGCTCTCAAAATTCCTGCCTTGGTCAGTGTGAATTTCTAAGGGTGAGCCAAATCGTGCAACAAACTCGAACACCAGCTTCTGCACAGTAGTTTCTGCTGTCTGATCTGGTATGGCAAATGCCTCAACCCAACGTGTGAACTGGTCAATTATTACCAGTATGTACTTATTGCCTGAAGTGGAGATGGGAAAGGGGCCTACAACATCCAGATGTAGTCGGTCCATGGGTGCACTAGCCTGGTACATCTGTAGGGGAGCTCTTCCTGTTGGCCCTACAGCCTTGCTTGCTTGCCACTGTGGACATTTTTGGATAAAAAGCCTGATATCCCCTCCCATTCCATACCACAGGAAGTGCTGTCGGGCTCGGTGTAGTGTTTTACCAACACCAAGGTGACCGGACAGAGCTGGGCTGTGACAAAAATCCATCACCTCCCTTTTGAGGGACATGGGCACCAGCAAGCGGAGCTGAGAAAGTGACCCAATGTCACTCTCCCATCTGTAATAGAGGACTCCTCCACGTCGCTCCACTTGGGACCAGCACAGCCAGTAGTTGCAGATGGCTGGGCTCTTAAGGGCAACCTGCTCTTGTTCAGGTATTTCTCTCTCATCCATCCATTGGTGGAGAAGCCCTAAACATTGATCTTGCCTCTGTTTATTTTACAGCTCATGCTTACTGTACTGGCACATCCAGTTAGTTTGGTGTTCGGTGGACTCTTCACCCGGGTTTTTAGGGCCTAGGGATGAGCATGGGGAATTTTCTGACGCACTGGGGCTTGTTTGGGTCTTCTTGCCCTTTGTCACATGTCTGATGGCAAGTGGTAACACATTATCCACATCCGTCTCAAATATAGCCCATTGGTCTTGTAGCTTCCAGCAGTGTGAACATCCACCACAGGGCAGTGTTGATACATCTCTCCCAGCTTGGTAGCAGTCCCACTGTGATTGGGCCACCTTTCTTGACAATGCATCTGCATTACTATGTTGTGGTCCTGGGCGATGCTCAATCTGGAAGTCGTACTGGCTTGACTCCTCCAGCCACCTTGCCAGCTGTCCCTCTGGGTGTTTGAATCTGAATAACCAAGACAGGCTGTTATGGTCAGTTCGAATGAGAAAGCTGCGACCCAGTAGATAATGTCTGAACTGTCTTGTAAATTTCACCACTGCTAGCAATTCTCGTCTTGTTACACAGTAACGTCTTTGGGTTTTCTGCAAGTGAGAGCTGGCATAGGCTATAACCTTTTCTTCCCCTTGCTGAAGCTGTGAGAGCACTGCCCCGATGCATCAGTATCAAGGATGAAGGTACCTTGAGAGGTGGGGTAGGTGAGAATGGGAGCTGTTATCATGTGCTTTATTTAGCTCATGGAAAGCTGCCTTTGGGCCTTTTAAAGACCACCTCTAGGGTTTTAGGCTGTCTTCAATATCGGTCCCAAGTACGACTACATCGTCAAGGTAGATAAGGAGATTCTGCCACTGCAGCCCCCGAAGCACCACCTCATTGGCCCTCTGAAAGGTGCTTGGTGCATTGCACAGGCCATAGGGGATCCGTGCATACTCATATAGGCCAAATTTAGAGACTTACAGTGGTCCTGTTCATGTACTTCAATCTGCCAATACCCACTTTGTAGATCCAGGGTGGAGAAAACGGTGGCACCTTCCAGGGTATCAAGACACTCTTCAGAGTTAGGTAGTGGATAAGCATCTTTCAAAGTGAGTTCATTCAGCTTTCTGTAGTTGATACACCATCGAACCCCACCATCTTTTTTTCGGACAAGGACCACTGGTGATGCCCATTCCGAAGTGGAAGGAACTACAATGCCTGAACTTAACATTTGCTTTAGGTGTACCTAATCCTCTGCCTGGAACCCCAGTGGAGTGCGACAGGCTGCTTGTCTGACAGGTTGAGCACCGCCTGTGTCAATGCGATGTGTCACTGCATTGAAATGACCCAAGTCTCCATCACTCGTGGCAAACACTGACTGGTACTTCAAGAGAAGTAGTAGGAGCTTATCCTCTTGCTCTTCACTAAAGCCGCTACTAGCTGATGTGAATAGCTCTTGTAAATGAGTTGGAAGACCTAGAACATTGCTTGCTGTGCCGGCAAACCTGTCATGGGAGTCTCTCTTTGCCATGATAGTTGCTTTGGTCAGGATCCTTTATAGTCTCCAGGTCACTTTGGTCTTGGTTCTCAAGCTTGCATAGGTCTTCGGGGTACAAATCTTGTAAGGGAAGCGTTTCAATAAGAATTCCAAGACAAGTATCTTTGACGAGATGTGTGCTAACAGCTGATATGTTGCATAGTCGTACAGGCACTCTTGGCTCCATGTTTACAAGAACACTTCCCGAGGAAACGCAATCTGCAAGGCCAACTGGTTTTAGGACTGCTGTTACATGAGGGTGTGGGTGCTCTACAAAGCCCCATGTATCACATTCACTCTGTGGAAGAAGGTTTGGAGGTCTTGTTAGTAGTACCCGAGATATTGCATAACTTTCCCCAGGTCCACCTTTAATATAGCTAGGCCCAGGCTCGCCCTCAACAAAGACTTTGGGTCCTCTTTGGACAGTCATGTTGGCTTTTATCATGAAGTCCAATCCCAAGAGAAAAGGATCCTGAATAAGGGCTATATACACCGTCCAGTCCCACACTTTACTACCAATTTTCAGTGCCACATTATAGCCATCAAACACCCCCATCGTCTTTCCAGACTCCGCAAACCGGCTCTCTTGCTCTCTGGTTGGCTTCCTAGGTTCAGCTGCTTATACACTTCTCTGGACATCACAGTGGCTTCGGTTCCTGTATCGACAATACACATTAGAGGTAATTGGTTCACCTGAATGGGAATTTGTAGACTTGGCCCTTCACTGGTGGCTCTGCCAACCATAACTACAGATGGGTTAATGGGTCTGTTTTTTGTTCTGGATACATTTAGCATCGTGGCCATTCTGAATACCAGCCAGGTTCTGGCCTCCAAAGTTTTCTGGCCTTCTAGTTTTCCGACCGATTGAGGCTAGAAGACTGGAGACAATGCTTCTTAAAGTGGCCAGATTCCCCACACTGGAAGCACACGCCTCTATTGCTGTTGGATGGGCTGGTGATCGTGAAGTGTTCATGTGGTTGGGCTCTCATAGTTTACGGACAAAAGTTCTGCCCCGCTCCTAATCCACTCTTGCCTTTGGACCTGAGGGTTTCTCCCTGGCCGATACTCTATGGAGCAATGAATCAACACTAGCTTGAAGCTTCTCAACCTTCTCTACCAGAAGCTTCAGCTCATCTGCTGCAGCACATGTGGGCCGTTGTGGCAGCTGAGCAGGAAGCACCGTAGACATTTTTGATTCACTATGCTCATCTGCCCAGGAAATACGTCTCTCCCCCTTAACTCTCCATCTCGGCCCAGTGTCGCTTTGAAGTTATGTTCATGAGCTTCTACCAGTTTTTGAGCCTCAGTGAGTGTGGGTGGGTCTTTGTTCATTACTTCATAGGCGATGCGCTGGTTGCAAAGGCCCCAAAGGAATGCGTGGGCTGCTAGTTGATCCTGCAGCTGGAGGTCCACCCCTGGGTAAGGAAAGGTTAGCAAGCTAAGGTGACCAACCGACGAATCTCCTCTGCAAACTCAGCTGTAGGTTCCTTCTGTTGCCTTAACTCGTTTAAACGACGGCGTGCTGTAGTTGGTGGGTCTGTGTGGCCATACCTCTGTGCTAACTGTTCTGTTATAAGTGCATAATCTTCCCTGACATGTTCAGGTAGCTAGCAGACAAATCGAATAGCCGACCCTCTCAGCCTCTCATGTAGCCTATCCACTCTTTCAGTGCTTGTCCAATTCTGTCTCTGGGCCATTCTTTCAAAAGAAGGTAGCCCAGTCATCCTTTCCTTCAAATAGTGCCAGGACCTTAGAGCTGGTACAGCATGTGGAGTAGTGCAGAGGAGCATGGTTGCCATGGGAGCTATTATTATTGTGTCTGTGCATATCTCTGTCATGGTCGGGGGACTAAGGGTTGTCACTGTTCCGAGGTTGAAATAGGCAAACCCCCACTTCTCCTGGTAGTAGAACGTCTACGCACTGCTGCTTCTAAAGGCTCATCCGAATTCTATTGTCTTACAGGAGCCGATGTGTGAGAGCGCTGACGGATCACTTCTAGCTCTGGTGAGAAATCAGGAAGGCCAGGTGAAATAGTGGAAAGCACCTCTTTGTCATGTTCGGGGAAAATGGATGGATTTCCCTTTTTTCTTTATTTTTCTTTACGTAAATTTTTATTTTTTAGCTCTAAATTCCTTATAGTCTCTTATTTTGACATCCAAAACTGTGGTTGAAGCGAATGTTTTGATCACGTGATGTCGTTCTTCCCGCGTGTTAGCACCGCTGCGGCTATGTGGCTTTTGGGGTTTGGGCGGCCACTTCACTCAGTTAGCGTCCACTCGATTCAAACAACCGACACAGTGCGCGAATGCAACACAACATAATCCCACTTCTGACACCAGTTGTCGTGTTTTTGGTTTCGGTTATCGCCCCACTTAACCGCTAGCATTAGCAACTAGCTATCACGGGCAGTGTGGGCTCACCTAGGTGCTTGACCTGCTGCTCGTCTGGCGGAGATGCTGCGGTTCTTCGGCTGCGTGCGATAGTGGAGGTGTGGAATGAAGGCACACGACAAGGTAGAGTTCACTTTAAGCCTTTAGTCAGGACCTTTGAGAGCATTACAACAGTTCAGGACTGCCTAGCTCCAGCCCCCGAACTCACTACGGTTCAATGCTAGGGCCATTCGGCAAGTCTCTTCAAACTGTAACTGACTCAACATGTCCGACACCACCTATATATACCGGGTGCTGGATTCTGATTGGCTAAACTGAACATCCCTCCCATACTGCCGTTACAATACTGTGCAATACACAACATACACAGAGGAACCTAACACTGCTGACTCTCTCCACTTCAGCTCCATTGATATACAGAGGAGAGTGACCACCCCTCTGCAGCTTCCTGGGGTCCACAACTCTGAGTTTAGCAGGGATGATTGTGTTGAATGCTGAGCAGTAATTTATGAACACCATTCTCTTTCTATCCAGGTGTGTGAGAGCAGTGTGCACTGTCAGTGCAATAGCATCATCTGTGGATCTATTGAAAAAGGATGCAAATTGGAGAGGGTCCATGGTGGCTGGAAGCAAGGAACAGGTATGGTCTTTTTCCAACCACAGTGAGAATATGCATGCTGTCATAGGTTAAGGAAACATCCTCTGTCTAGTACATATCGAACCATTGCTTTCTTGTAATGAAAATCAGCTTAGACTTCAAAAAAGTGTGGTCATCGTTACAGATCAGTACCTGACTTGGAATTCCAATACCTTGAAAAGCCACGGTTCTATATTTACAAATGACAAAGGAAAACATCAGCCAATGCAAATGCATTCAGTGACAAATCAGTAAGTACAGGCCAGTTAGACTTATACACAGAGGAAGGTAGTAACTATTTCTTGATGTTTGCATGTCATCAGGACAAACCCTCATATTCCCAAATCATATAGGATGGGAAAAACATTTGTCATTCATTGTCATCTTACCCCAGATATAATCATTCAGACAAAATTTGATTGGTGGTTTAACTTCTTTAGTTTGCTACTGGACCTACAAGGCTAATGTAGTACACAAACACCATAAGTCAACAGACATCCAAATCTTTTATGGAAACATGTCCCTGAAACTCTTTCAGCCATGTCTTATCTTCTATCTTAGTAAGCCTAATCACAGACATCTTTGTGCTTTATGGCTCAAACTTGGTGAAAATTGGTGGGGACAAACTTTATCAGTGTACCTGACTGACCCAACAGCAATTGTTTTGACAACTGCCCTTAACTCCACATCAGCATCAGCAAAGACTGGAATGGTGTTGTGCCAGACCGTCATGGAGTGACTCAGAATTCCCGGTAACCTTTATCTTCTTTCTGAATAGCATTGCGATCCAACACTTCCTTTGATGATGAATGTAGTTATCAAGGCAAAATGTTAACTCTATTTCTTTAAAAGCTGGGGTATTTTGTAAAGTAAGGACAAGAAACTGTTTTCAGGTGTTTTATTTATTCTCTTATTAACTGACTGCAATACTTTGGCTGACCAAACCATGATTAGGGGATGCAAGTAAATGGAGAAATTTAATCAGGTTTTCCTGTGCAGCTCAGATACATCAGAGCTGAAATCTCCATGCCACCCTGACAGCAACCATCCTTAACATTTGCATGTCCTTTGAGCATTCAGATGGCATTTAATGAGAAATCATCACACTACTGTGTTAAATAGAGCCATATGGGCTTGGAAGCACGCTTGTAAATCACAATCACCTAAGACAGTTCACCACCTGAAACTTTATTATGCATGGAGAAAGCTATACATCGATTCTATGCAGAAACTCTGTTAGTTCTCCGGGTCCAAGTCATCTCAAATGGTCTAAAAGACAGTGGAGATGTGTGCAGTGGTCCGTTAAATCCATGCTTCAGTCTGTTTCAGGGATTTCCCAGTGGTAAAGATTAAAGAGACCATCTGGACTTTTATCAGAGTAAGGTACAAAAGCCATGTTATGTGTATCAGGGTATCAGAGCCCATTGCATTATGTGTAACTGTACCTTTGACGTAAAGGCATATGTTGTGATTTTAGGGAGACATATGTTTGCCACCATGACAATATCTTTTCCAGGGAAGCCCATGTTTTTCCAACCAAACAGTGAACAATGTGGCTTAGTAGACATACAGCATGTGCGCTTGACTGGTACAGCAGCCAGGCAGATTCATCTGTCTCTTATTGAAAATGAACGGCTCATCACAAAGAGGAAAATGAGACAACAGACTTCACGAAAACGAGACAACAGTGAGGACTGCTGAGCAGCTAAAGTCCTCTATCAAGAAGGAATTGGCAAAAACTCCACTGCAACAATTAGTACCTTCAGTATCTTTTGTTCCCAAATGATTAAGAAGTGAAATCAAAACATTCGTCCACATTGTTTTGTTAATAGGGTTTTTTATGTGGGGTTCTCTCAATTTGATCTACTACTCGCCTACTAAACACTGTTGTTAATAACAGTTTGCTATTTTTACACTGTCAACTTTTACCCTTTACAGTTTTACATGTGAGAAGTTTACAAGTGAGACACTTCGAGAATTTCATGTCACCTATAGACAATGTGAGCCATCTTTGTTTCTAAAAAGAAGACGTAAGAGGAAGAAGAAATTTATTTCTTGTGATAGTGATGATAAATGTATTTCCTTCTTTTAAGCACTGCAACTACATGCACACTCTGAGTATGTCCCATTTCACAAATAATACATCATGAGAAGTACCACCACTTCATATAAGTGATTCCAAACGTATTTTCATATGCTAATGTGGAAATCTGAGGGCCAATGTTTGCTTGTTGTTCTATCTATTAAAAAGGAATGAATAAGCTACAGTGAGTCCATCCCTTTTCCCTGTGTCAGATCGTGTGAACCCCACTAACCAGCTGTCTTATTGCATGTTAGCATGCTTTGTTTTTGAGCTTTAACCCTTCTGATTCTCATCAGTGTGCATTTGGACTACCTGTTTCACTATGATTTTGTATTATAAACTTTTTTTCTTTGCTCCTGTCAGGCTGTTGCCCCAACGATGAGGGTCTTAATCACCTAATACTCCTAAAATGGATGCACTTCATTAATGTGGTGCTGGTCTTCTATGCTAATTTTGCAACTGTCTGCTCAAAGTGACATATTACAGGCTACTGATAAGCATTCAACACTTTTTTCTGATACTCTCTTCAGAACTACAGTCCTCAGTATGGCTTTAAGTCGCCATGTTTGCTAACACAACATGCATATTTCTCATTATGGAGTTGAAGAGGTTCCTAATGGTGTCCTGTGATAATCCATCCCATATGGATTATCATAGAATATTCTTACACAATTCCTGCAGACTGTGTGGTAGGGGTGGAGGACACACAGTGTAGCTCAGCGGATAACATCACTACCCGCCAAGTCGCCACCACCACATGTGGGACATTGGGGTTTGAATCCCGGGCTCAGTGTGCTACACCAATAAGAGTCAGTAGGCAAAACTCCTAACACTACATTGGCCTACTTGTAAAATGATTAATCTTGTAAGTCGCTCTGGATAAGAGCGTCAGCTAAATACCGTAAATGTAAAGTGACACCAGGCCTTTTGGATGAGTGACGAGTGACGGGTGACTGCCATTCTGAGTCACTCCATAACAGTCTGGCACAGTATCATTGCAATTTTTGGCAACGTGTAGCCCTGTGTCACACCTCTGTCAAGGGGGGTTGCTGGTATTAACAGGATTACTCATGCAGGGCATCACTGCATTAAAGCAATACGGGACGCGATTGTTCCGTAAATGTCCGTAAATTTGTTCCGTATTTGTCCGATATACATGTCTGTCACACACACATGAATGATCACAATCTTTAATTAAAAAATTATGTATAAAAAGGTTCAGACAATGTTGCTGCTAATCACTTACAGATGTGCAATCTATATTCCAGCTTTCTCTTGAGGGTGGGGATGTTACTCGGCCACAACAGCGGTGAAGGTTCGGTGTGAAAGTGTGGTTAGAATAGGCCTTAAAGTTTTAATTATTCTCTGATGTGTTATGCAACCTTTGGCAGGGTGAAAAAAGCCAGATGTGTTTTTACTTCCTATAATGAAACGAGTTGTTTTTATCTTTTTTGGTAAGCTTATGGATACTGTGGTTAGCTCTGTTCCGATTTGCTGGTTTATAGTGACATCACACAGAAACAGACATGGTCAAAAACACAGGCATAAAATAAAATCAGCCTTGACGGCATGGCTATGAAAAGTGCTGACATCCCTTTCATAGCCACAGTGTTGTCCACCATTGCTGTTGCTCGATTGTCGTAATTTTTTGCTGGCTTGAGCTAGCAATGAGACTGTTATGTAACAATTTTGGACTCTTGAACCCACATACATAATGAACACACTATGTCAAATACATAGTACTCATGTGATCCTCCATAGGCCCACAAACTACTCTACCCATGCATATCAGAACTGTACACAGTATTATTAATCTATATTATTTATTTTATTTTAATGCTGCAAAGTTATGTGCCATAATCTCACTGTTTATTATAATCAAGCACTTTATCACTTTCCAGTGTAAAGTTTACAGCTACAGTGTTATGTTTACATTATGTTACAGTGTGCAATAATATCACTTGGAAACATAACAATATTTTTCTATACAAAGTGCAATATTTATGTAACTGCAAAGTATAATTTCCTATTTGTTGCTTACCCCCACCCCTTCTGTATTTATTCTTATGCCTTGTCTGCACTGTTATGTTACTAGTATGTCTTGTGTGTTTGCACTATGTTTACATTTGCACATCAAAGTTTGGAGAAACGCAATCTCGTTCAGTTTTGCACTCCTGTTGTAAAGTGAATGACAAATAAAGTTCACTTTGACTTTGATTTTGAATTATGGAATCTGCTTAATTACTGTGATCTTTTGCAAACACAGGGTTTGCATCTGAAAGAGAGCAATAACAGTGTTTGTGGTTCATGGTATCTCACATATAAATACACTGAATCATTATACAACTTTATACAACCTTCTAAGGCAACTTTAATAAAGACCTGGCTCTGGTTCTAGCAATGCAAACTCATACATCCACCACTAAAGAGGCAAAATTTAGACATCCAACAGGTCTGTGCTGATCGCCTATATCAGGTTTAAGTGAAAAGCAAAGTGAACCAGATATTTTTTGACAAACCATTTCTTTGGACCATTTCTTTTACACTTTTTGTCACATGATTTCCACACAACAGAAGTGGTTAATGAAAAGTAAACGCTCTTGAGACATGATACATTTGAGGAAGGAAAGGGAGCTATCTTGCTGATGCATCTTTTGCTCAAGCTTCATGCTAAAATACTGCTCACGAACCGCTCCCTAGATCAGAGGTGCTTTTAAGGCCTGCATTAGCGTTCTGAGGCTTTGCTCATATCGAAATCTATTAGGACACTGCCAGTGGTATTGTAGTATTTCCTTATGCAAGTAAATGCAACTGTCACTTCATTAAATTAATTAGCTAATGGTTTCCACAAAAGGACTGCACGTACAATAGTACAATTAACATTATCTATTCAAGATAGAAAAAGCACAAAACATAAGGGGTGAAATCTCAGTTTCATAGTTTTATAGGATAAAATATATGTATGATCATTGAAAGCTGCCCAGCGTTTCAAAATATTTAATCTATGCTCTAATTTTAGGGGTCCCAAAATGAGTAGAGCTGTTCCTACACTGATAGATATGGGATATAATAAGAAATTCTTGGTCTACGTTCATATTTTAGGAGTCCCAAAAGGGGTAGAACCATTTCTATACTAATAGATTCAGGATATACTAAGAAGTTCTTAGTCTATGCTTATATTTACGGGTCCCAAAACAAGTAGAAACATTCCAACACTGATTGATGCTGGATATACTAAGAAGTTCTTAGTCTATGCTCATATTTCATGGGTCCCAAAACAAGTAGAACTGTTCCTACACTGATAGATTTTGCATATAATAAGACGTTACCCTGCAGTTTTGCAGAATTGAAAAGAAAGCGTCTTCATTTGCGTCCAAACTGTCTCTTTTCTAGACATCTTTTACTTTTACTTAAGTCACTGTTGCATTAAAATAACAATTTGTGTTCTTGAGCAGCTTCTACCACCTAACAGTTATGCAAATAGGGTTTTACCAATGCCAACTTGTTCATGCAGACATTAGTGTTAGTGGTGTGAGATGTGTTCTTATAAACAGGTATGGGTGTTCCCTGTCTGCTGCCTGTTCATCATGCATGTGTATGTGTGGCGTGATGAATAATTTAAAGATGTGTTGCATGAATCAATAGCCAAACATTTGCTCGCCACTGTTTTGCATACACTTTACATGGAAAATGAAACAATTCAACCTCACGATAAAGTGCAGTGCAAAACTAATTTGCTTGTGGTTCCTGACTGTAGTTTCACTATAGTTTAATATATCAAGTAAACCTGAGCATAATGTAGCTCCTGGCACCTTAAAGCATATGCGTGTCTTTTTCAGTTTTTGTTGACTTGGACCATAAGCCACATGCTGACATAGCAAAGTTGGTGTGGTTCATGGCATGGTTTCACTCACCATGGTTGTACCATTCACAGTGACCCAGACATGCATGTTGCTCATTAATAGTAACTGTTAAAAACATGGCAGAGGAGAGATTTAAAAAGCTTTTAAGACAAAATTAATTTAAGGAAGCAATTGGGACCTTATTAGGAATTGGGCCCTTATTAGGAATTGGGCTTCTTTTCTCATGCTACACTCCAAAATACTGCTTATGAGGTTCTCCCCCTGATGGAAGTTGCTATTAAGAGGTACACTGAAGATGCAGATAAGCGATTAGGTTCTGAGCGTTTGCCATAAATACCACAAGCTTGCTTTTCCAAAGAAATTTGTTTTGTTCCTTATGTTAGCAAGTGCAACTATCAACCTTAAAAGGAATTCGACCAGTTTTACCGCATGATTCAAACGAACAGCATTTAGTGAAATGTGAAATGCTCTGTTGTAAAGAAATATCACTAAGCAAACACAGAGATGGGGATGGGAACCAGACATCGGGGGAGTTTAATGAGTCTTAAAGCTCCCTAATGGAAAGCTACTGCATGAATCGTTCATGAGTACATTGTTTTACAATAACTATAAGATGAGATTTTAAAAAAGCAGTGTTTCTTTCAGTGCCTTTGACTCTTATTATGTTGCAGATAGTATGACCAAAGGTATATCGTGTTTTGTCTGATCAACTGCTATTCACATACATCCATATCCTGTGCATAGCAGTTTAGCGTCCACTCATATAGAATTAAGAGCAATATTTAGAATTTCTGAGGAATGAGTGCTTTTCTATATGAGCCACAATATAGAACTGCCAATCAGAACAGCTCATCAGCTCATTTATCTTAGATCAGTCTTAAAAGAACAGTAACAAAAACATCCTGTGTCAATTCAGGGGAGAAATAGAGGGTGGAAAATGCTCATTCATTTTGTAGCCATGTTGGGTACATAAAGCCATAACTCCATTTACTATTTTTATTCTATATTTTGTTCATTGGAATTGTTTAAAGTGGATTGGAATTATTTTTCTCCTAGTTTAATGTGTGTTTCCGTGGCCTGTTTAGTTTGTTACATGTTATACGTGTGTGCACTCAAGAAAAAATCTTTGTTTGTGTAAAATACAGAAAAACAAATTGATTCTGATTGATAACCACACAAAAGCAGAAAACATATTTAAAAAAAACATGTTTATATCAACATATTTAATTGATTAAATCTGTACAGCTGTTTTTTAACCTGTTTAGCCATGTGTGCTTGCTGAACTGAAAAGCAATATTACATAAAATGTCTGAAAATGTCAAAAGAAGCCATAGGATCCAACCTGTGGGTGAATGCTGTACACAGAGGTAAAGTAGTAACTGAGACTGACAGTAACTGTAAATGTGTAACAAAGCTTTTGCCTTGAAGACGCTGTGCTTTGCTTTCATAGAATCAGACGCTTAGCATAAAACCACATCCTCCAGGGAGCACGCCCTAGAACCCAATGCATTACACTGTAAATGTACAGGCCTGAAACTTTTTAAACGTTAATATTTAATGTAAAAACATAAAACAAGGAAAAACAAATCTTAATTTGCCCTTTCCTGCTCTGCACCAATTTCTGCAAAGTTTCACAGCATCAGAATGCATGTAGTGACCTACAGGTTATCGGAGCAAAGCCACACACCATATCTCTAAACACATCTGCACAGTCAATTTCTTTTTTTACTTTCAGTCTGGTATCTTGACATACTTTAATAGCTTTGGTCTTTCTCTGTACTTGTCTGATGTCCCCATTGATCTTATCAAAGAACCTACACTTAGAGTTGAAAGCAATTCTGACTGCTTAATACTCCATATCATGTTCCTCTTAGCTCTTCTGCTGCTTTAAAATAAGGGCTCCACAAAGATGTTCATTGGAGCAGAAGGAACACTTCAGTCTCCCCAAAAAACATTTCAATGAATGGTTCTTTAAAAACCTCAGAAACCAGAAAGTTGTAAGGTTCTTTTGTGCAACAAAGTTGGTTCTTTAACGATGCTTTTGGAACCTTTCTTTTCAAAGCTATAACTGTATCTGGACGTACACCGATACAAACACACTGTTGTTCTTTCAGGAGTTCAAAGATTCAGAATAAATGTCAGAGGTCACTTTGGCCAGATAGCTAGAATTATTTCTTAAATGTTTTTTTTCCCTTTTATGGATGTTTTTTCTGTCCACAGTCAGTAGGAGCCCAGATAGTGTGTCATGGCCTATTTATTGAATACAGACATTCTGAGAATCTAGTGCAGTGTAAAACGGCCTGTAGCTGCATCTTTCTGGTGGCTTGCTTGGGTTGCTTGTTAGAGTTGCTGTTCTATACATAAAATCTGTCTTGTCCGCATATTATTAACCATTTCAACTTTAAAATATTCAATACTGTGATGTCATCTAAACACAAATATGTTGTACAACTGTTATATTACAGTTTTCGCATTGCAATGGGATGCATTGTAAAGCGTGTTTTCCATACGCCAATTTTTTGGCAGCATTTGTAAATGCAAAATTTTAAAATCTGAATGAACAACACAAAAAAACCTGCCCAAATGTCATTAAAGTATGTTTTCTTCCTGTGGTAGTAAAATATGGGACAGCATCAATTTAAAACTTCTACTCATAACTTCTGTGGATAAATAAAACTGTTGTTTTACTTTCTAAGCAATACAAAAGAAACAAACATGCAAAAATCGAAATGTAAATGAGTGAAAGTAAAATGGAAGTTTAAGTTGTTATCTAGGGGTTATAGTTGGACAGCTACCTTTTAACAGAACGTACCTTATAAATCATCGTACAGGAGACAAGAGTTTCATTCTCAGTGATGCCACCTCCATCCATGCCCAGACATCTAAGAGAGCACAATTGACCTCATTGTTTCTGGAAGATCTTTCCTCACCTGCCCACTTTGGGCATCTGTTACCTAATGTTATGTAACTGGCAGTGATCTCCTCCAGCCATGGCTGGCTGTGACATTTAAAAAGATGCTGTGCCTGGTGTCACACAAGGAGGCTAGCTAGCTTGCCAAGCATTGTGTGACTGACAAGACAAAGCTAACTGACTGACTGACTGACTAATCTCTAAAATGTTGAGGAGAATAGTGAAAATAGTGAGTATTCCTGTAACCACATTTGCTTGATTTGAGCTGGACTGGTTGTACCACAGGAGGTTCTGCAATGATATCTGCCTCATGATTTGACTGACTGATGTAAACTAGGGAAAGCGTTCATGTAATTCCCCCAAATTACCCCAAATAACCTGGTTTGAAACATCATTGTGTCAACGTTCATGCCATTGTGAGGGAAGGGATAGAACTCATACAATGTGAGAATAATATTGAGATTAATATACAGTATATACTACTAGAAAGTAAATAAAGATTGATTTGACATAATTTTTTATAATTTTCTTAATAATCAAATTCATGACACCACCAACAAAGTTCAAAGCATTTAATGTAGAGTCTTACTCCTCGTCCACAGTCATTCCGTATTTGGTATTTATTTACATAATGTAAAGCGTGGCACCTATTGCATTTTTGGATGTTGCATGTTTGGATCTGGGCTACTTGGAGTAATTTGTGGAAAATAAACAAATCATTTATCCAGCATGTATCAGTCAAATCACATGACCGGACATCCTCTGGTAAAAAATAATCTATCTTAAATAAAACTATAGCAGGGCACTCACACTGGAATTATTACTCAACTGACTTATGAAAACTACAGACATTGCAGGTCCACACTAGATAAAATCATGGGCCTCCTTGGTATTCACTCAGATTAAAGCTCCACTCCAAGTAAACCTAATCTAGCTGGAATAATACTATTGTTTAAAAGCTAGTAAAGAATATTATATACTTTGACCTGTATTTGAACAGAAACCCAGATACGTAATGCTCTGCCTTTAATATGATGTCTGCAACATGGTTTGGGATTGGGTAATTTAAGACCAGAAATGTTTAAAGAAACATCATCAAAAGGTCATGGAATAATGTCTGGGTATAAAAGGAGCATCCAGGAAAGGTAAAAGAATCACTAATAAACATGGCTGTGTCGAGGTTGCCACTTTGCCAAAAATGCATTAGCAAAGATTTAAAAATCTCCAAAATAACACTCCTCAGCGAGCACTAGCAAGTACTTTAGATAATGCACCCTCAGTGGGGCATGCCCTGAAGCCCTCAGATGGCACTGGCTTAAAAAAACTGTTTCTGTGATGAACATCAACGCATTTGTTTGAGAACACTTTGACAAGCATTTCTTAATAAACATACTTAGTTGATGTACCCACAAATGCAAGTTAAGACTGCATAGCAGAAGTCAACAGTGTCCAGAAACGGTGTAGACTTGCCTGGGCTCGAGCTCACCTAAAATGGACTGCTGCAAAGTGGAAACATGTACTGCGATCTGAGTCATCCTTTAAACTGCTTTTATGGAAATAGTGGTGTTGTGTTCTCCAAAACAAAGAAGGAAAAGGCCATTTAGATCATTTACCATCATTTACCAAGTTCAAAAACTAACATCTGTCATGTAACGAGTCTTAGTGAGTAACATGCAAATTTGTAAAGGCACCATTAACACTAAACACATTTAGGAGCAACCTATGCCAACCGCCTATCCTTTTAAGCGGCTGTATCGTTTAGAGATTAGAACAAGTCTGACTCTTGGTGATGCTATAGCCATGCCTGGCCGAAAAGAAAATACACCTAGGAAAACCCAGTTAAAGGTAAAGTTTAAAAAAAAAAATCAAAAACAAGGGCCTGTAATTGTAATAGGGGGTATTAAAACCTGCACGGCTGTGAAAGCACAGCTAATAGTGAACACATTTTGGAGCAACACAAGCTGCCTTTGAGATGTCTTTTTCAAAGACACCCTTGCTTTTTTAAACATGACAACATGAAAGTCACAGTGTGTTATAACCACGTGGCTTGCATAATCAGAGAGTGTGGGTGCTAGAATGGTCTGCCAGTCTCCTACTGAAAATGTGACACATATTCTTAGGCTTACAATATGATAACAAAGACCCTGTAGGTTTGCACAGTTGAAGACTTGTATAATATAAAAATGTAGGTTAGCACTTCACTGTACTGAAAGCCAATGTTCTGCAGTGTTAGTACATCACAATACTAAACTGCACAGTGTTAGCACTTCACTGTACTGAGAGTTGATGTACTGCTGTAAAGTGTTAGCACTTCTCTGTACTGAGAGTTGATGTACTACTGTAAGGTGTTAGCACTTCACTGTACTGAGAGTTGATGTACTGCTGTAAAGTGTTAGCACTTCACTGTACTGAGAGTTGATGTACTGCTGTAAAGTGTTAGCACTTCACTGTACTGAGAGTTGACGTACTACTGTAAGGTGTTAGCACTTCACTGTACTGACAGTTGATGTACTGCTGTAAAGTGTTAGCACTTCACTGTACTGAGAGTTGATCTACTACTGTAAGGTGTTAGCACTTCTCTGTACTGAGAGTTGATGTACTACTGAAGGTGTTAGCACTTCTCTGTACTGAGAGTTGATGTACTACTGAAGGTGTTAGCACTTCTCTGTACTGAGAGTTGATGTACTACTGAAGGTGTTAGCACTCCACTGCACTGAGAGTTGATGTACTACTGTAAGGTGTTAGCACTTCACTGTACTGAGAGTTGATGTACTACTGAAGGTGTAGGCATTTCACTGTACTGAAAGTTGATGTACTACTGAAGGTGTAGGCACTTCACTGTACTGACAGCTGATGTACTGCTGTAAAGTGTTAGCACTTCACTGTACTGAGAGTTGATCTACTACTGTAAGGTGTTAGCACTTCACTGTACTGAGAGTTGATGTACTACTGAAGGTGTTAGCACTCCACTGCACTGAGAGTTGATGTACTACTGTAAGGTGTAGGCACTCCACTGCACTGAGAGTTGATGTACTACTGTAAGGTGTTAGCACTTCACTGTACTGAGAGTTGATCTACTACTGTAAGGTGTTAGCACTTCACTGTACTGAGAGTTGATGTACTACTGAAGGTGTAGGCACTTCACTGTACTGACAGCTGATGTGCTACTGTAAGGTGTTAGCACTCCACTGTACTGTGAGTTGATGTACTACTGAAGGTGTAGGCACTTCACTGTACTGAAAGTTGATGTACTACTGAAGGTGTAGGCACTTCACTGTACTGACAGCTGATGTACTGCTGTAAAGTGTTAGCACTTCACTGTACTGAGAGTTGATCTACTACTGTAAGGTGTTAGCACTTCACTGTACTGAGAGTTGATGTACTACTGAAGGTGTAGGCACTTCACTGTACTGACAGCTGATGTGCTACTGTAAGGTGTTAGCACTCCACTGTACTGAGAGTTGATGTACTACTGTAAGGTGTTAGCACTTCACTGTACTGAGAGTTGATGTACTACTGAAGGTGTTAGCACTTCACTGTACTGACAGCTGATGTGCTACTGTAAGGTGTTAGCACTTCACTGTACTGAGAGTTGATGTACTACTGAAGGTGTTAGCACTTCACTGTACTGACAGCTGATGTGCTACTGTAAGGTGTTAGCACTCCACTGTACTGAGAGTTGATGTACTACTGAAGGTGTTAGCACTTCACTGTACTGACAGCTGATGTGCTACTGTAAGGTGTTAGCACTTCACTGTACTGAGAGTTGATCTACTACTGAAGGTGTAGGCACTTCACTGTACTGACAGTTGATGTACTGCTGTAAAGTGTTAGCACTTCACTGTACTGAGAGTTGATCTACTACTATAAGGTGTTAGCACTTCACTGTACTGAGAGTTGATCTACTGCTGTAAGGTGTTAGCACTTCACTGTACTGAGAGTTGATGTACTACTGTAAGGTGTTAGCACTCCACTGTACTGAGAGTTGATGTACTAATGAAGGTGTTAGCACTTCACTGTACTGAGAGTTGATGTACTGCTGTAAAGTGTTAGCACTTCACTGTACTGAGAGTTGATGTACTACTGAAGGTGTAGGCACTTCACTGTACTGACAGCTGATGTGCTACTGTAAGGTGTTAGCACTACACTGTACTGAGAGTTGATCTACTACTGAAGGTGTTAGCACTTCACTGTACTGACATCTGATGTACTACTGTAAGGTGTTAGCACTCCACTGTACTGAGAGCTGATGTACTACTGTAAGGTGTTAGCACTCCACTGCACTGAGAGTTGATGTACTGCTGTAAAGTGTTAGCACTTCACTGTACTGAGAGTTGATCTACTGCTGTAAGGTGTTAGCACTTCACTGTACTGAGAGTTGATGTACTACTGTAAGGTGTTAGCACTTCGCTGTACTGAGAGTTGATCTACTACTGTAAGGTTAGTTGCCTGTGTTATTCCCACAAATATTCAATTGTATGGACACATTGGTTTATAAAATACTGACTTTTAACATATTTTACATGTTGCATATATTTTCCTGAGCTGTTTGGAGCGACTACTGTGATTGACTGTGAATGTAAAACAAGTAATATCTTAAATTTGATGTGTTGTACCTTGTTGTTTATTCCTATTAGAAGAAAAGATCATGTTCCAGGTGCTGAAGCATGTTATTGACCAAAGTTGGCTGTGTCAGTCAGGGTAGGGGGCCCCTGTGTGGTGGTAAAGAGCTTCAATGTGGCTGCTGCAGCCCATAGCACAGTGACTGTACAAGTTTGAAGTTTTAATCTTGTGTGCACTTAAAAAAAAAACATTTGCAATCACAAAAGTATCTGTAATTTTGTATTATCTGTAAATTACCTGTAATTTTGTGTTACCTATAAAGTTAACATTTTAACACTGAATTTATTTCTGTAAATTACTGTAATTGAGCAGTTTCAGTAGTTCATCTAGTTATTCTGAAAAAAAATAATTCTATAATAACAACAACAGTAGCAACCATTATAATTAACAATGTCTGTAAAATGAAGATAATCATTCGTTTACATGAATTTACATTTGTCTGTAAATAAACAACAGCAGGTTTAAAATACACTATATATTGGATTATTTACATTATATTTAACATTTCTTACAGATAATCAAGTAATATACTCTTTATTAGTAATTACAGTAAATATTAAACTATTATGTGTGAATTGGTATTGTTTGCTCTTTCGATCCTCCTACATTAGCAACGTGTAATATACTTTACACCAGTGTCATAAATACAAATCACGTTTTAAGCCCCCCTAATGGACAGCTGTACATGTGAATTTGTTGAAGTGCTGAAGGATACAGAATCCCCTTTGCACACATGCATGTCACACAGGCCTAGGGATGTCACAGAAAACACTGATAATTTCAGTTGTTTCTGTTTGTAAATAACCTAAATTGCATGTGTAATCTGTAGCATCTACATGCCTGTGTGACATGCTCAGAGCTCAACACGGGGACACAACTACTTAACTCCTTAACCCCTCACTTCCAACGATAACACCAAACTACAGTTAATAATTAGGATATCACCCAAAACCCTGAAGATGCACCTCAAGAGCCTACTCTACTTCTCTCACATGCTCTACATACATACATACACACTAACACATTTAGTGGTACTTTTACACTGAAAGCCAAAACTAGATGTATCAACCCATTTTATGCCTAATCTTGCTAGCAATCTGCTAGATGGCTGTAGCCAGGGTTAGCTAGCTACTGACTCTTGGTGTGTCTCAGTTGTGCACTAAACACTAATCCTAACTAGTTTTTGAGTATGTAGCATATACTAGTTACAGTTACGAATGTCAGAGTTGAGTATACTCAAAAAACCTGCTATGACGTAAGCTTAATCACTTCCTGTTAGTTGGAAGTAATGCACTAGGCTAATAATTTGTGTACTAACCTGTTTCACAGTTGAAGGTACAAACTGACATCCCTGATATCTCACCATTAGCTGACCAGCTTTTACCTCCTTGTGTCTGGGGGTAAGTACGCTATTTGCACAATATATGACCCTTCGATATATGAGCCTTTGCTTTTAGCCAATTAAATGCTAGCATGTTTAAACATCATCCTGGTAGAATTACCTCTGGGAGGCACATATGACACATAAATATTGGTAGAAAGAATTTTGCCTTCCATAAGCAAACCTATACCCAAGGGAACAACATAAACAAAGACGACATGAGAAGAAGAGTGATAAGGTAAAGTAATATTTCTAGATTTTATTACGGAAGGTTCAAACATTCAGGGCTTATTTGGTGTGGGATAGAAAAGCCCAAGGTTACTAAGTAAAATAGCAGATGTCCCAGGTCCAGAATGGCAATGACAGACACCTTTCTCCCTATTGTAAGTCAGAGTACAACGATAACATATTTTGAAGCTGTTATATGAATGTAGAATCTTGACATACTGTTGCTTTAAAGCCTATCTGTTGATATTACTGGGGCCTGTTAGTTTAGCTCAACGTCCAGTTTGTCCACTGAATGCAGCATCCCTGATACAAAAGCTTGATGTTTGTGTTATGTGACTTTATATTGCAGTTTCTGCACCATTGCCAGAAGTGGCTGTATGTAAAAAAGAACATGCGGAACTGAGAAAATTTTGACATTGTATCTTTTTATTACTATCATTAGGAGTAGCGAATCAGAGAAGAGCAGAAGCCCAACACAAAGCATATAACAAGGTCTTCATCCATCTTCTGCATATTACTAAATGGACATACAGCTGGCCTGCAGGAAGTCGATTCATCTTTGTTTCCACTAACATGAAGAGAAGGTCATTTTTCTCTATAACGGTGCCATTACACACACCCACAGCAAGAGTCGAATGCCACCATCGATTTGATTAAGATGCATTACTTTGCAGACAGTTCATCAGAAGTGCAGACTGGTTAATGCACTGTTTCTACCCCATCATGTCACTATTAATCTATGATCAGTGCACTTTGCCCTAGTGCAAGTCTTGGATGTCTTACTGAGATCATTAAGTTTGTGCTACCACAAAACATCCGCTAATTGCCGCATGCAGAGTCCTCTAATTGAGTTTGAGCTTGGCCTGCTCAAAACTTCAAACTCGGTTTTGTATTTCCACCAAAGTACCTGGTTACTCAGCGTGATTAGCAGAGGAAGTGGAAACACTGCAAATTACAGAAAACATAAAACAGTTAATTATCCAACTTTCTGGTCGTGTTCCATCATTTTAATGGGGGGGGGGGGGGGGGGCTAACCAGCAATTCCAGTGGACTTACACTGGAAAGATTCAAATGCATGCTGTTGGCTTCAGTGTGTTGTTGCCTCATGATTGCAATATAAGATGGTTCAGCACGCTCACACTTAATCTCCTTGAGCTATACAGCAATGTGGCTGTCACAGTATTGTAGCACATGTCATCATACATCATATTATCTGGCCAACAAAATCGGACACTATTACAACTCCACAGGTTTATCTGTATGTAATAGAACAACTGTTAAAATAACAGTAACATTCAGAATGCATCTGACACTTCAGCATAAGGATAGCATAACTCAAAAAGAGAAGAGAACTGATAAAAATAAGGGCTAACTAACCAAACCAACAATATTTATATTCTTTAAGACTTTGCAGTGCAGGGTTCTACTTCTCATTCATCAGTTTGAGAACTGAGGCCTGTCTTAGCATGTTCACCTCAATCACCTAAAACATTAGGATGAACTGAAGGGCTTATATTTCAGAGAAGGAACACAAAACCTTGTTTGATTTGACCCCAGGCTATAAAATGACATGACGAGCTCACATTTTTAGCTCCATTATAGCATCACTGTGTACAGTGAGTGACTTTATAAACTTTGAGGATGGCAGGAGGCCATTTTTCCTTATGCCTTCACGGAATGCTCACAGATGTTACGATAGCCATATAATCCAGGTGCAAAAATAGATGAAGCAGGCGATACTGCTCATGCGCATCTTGGAAAGGTCTTGGGCCATGTCAGGGAACTAACTTTTGACTCAGCGTTAGATTGCTTTTTCCTAGACTTTGATCTAAAGCAATAGCAGGCGTGCCCTGACAAGTATGGAGTCATATGGGGGCACATCAAACATTTAAGCCACCGAGCACTTGGATTCTTAAGAATTATTAGAATGGCCGGCCTAGTAAATATCCTCTTCTTAATATCCTCTTTTTAACCCTAATGGGTTGTTAATGTGGGTAGCTGTAATGAGGATGTGATGACGGTTTTGAAGGACAGAGTGTTGTTATGATGCCACTTCAATCACTATCATGTTTTCCTGCTAACTGAGAGAGAGCTGGAACTGATGGCTTTTGAGGATTTTGAGGGTTTCAAGCACAATGATTGGATGAATCATTGATTTTGTGGTAAGTAAAGCCTGAAGGTGTTTGCCAAGAACACTCCACCCTTTCACTGTTGTCCTGAAGCTATGTTCTAGGTAGCTGTAACACAACATGTTGTAAGATGTCCATAAGATCTGCTTTCTTGTCTCCTCATCACCTGTGATTAGTTACATTAGGGTGTAGTCATGTCCATGCTGTTTAACTGTTTAATGCCGAGGTAAACATGCATCTATTTCTGCACTTTTATCTACTCTTTTCTTTAATAATCCCATTTTTTCATGAAAATGCTTCAGTGCACAGAAAACTCCAAATTCATATGTCGATACATTTTACTATGGGTTAAGTCAGGGCAGGCGATGATGCCCTCTATAAATTATCCATTGGCAGACGACCTCACAATGCAGCACTACGTGCATGCAGACCGTTATGATGACTGTCCTTCATGACTGCCCGTTATGACACCACTTTACTTAACGTCATCATAGACTACAATGCTGTTGTGCCATACTGTCATGGAGTGACTTAGAATGATAGCAGGTCATCTTGGAATTAACCAAGTAATCTGTGTGTGGAGGCACCATGGTCAGCAGCAAGGGGAATAGTTTGTTGTCACATTTCACAAGTCCAGAAGGTTACTCCACCCCAATCTCAAATCTGCAGAAACTGGAAGAGAATATTCAAACTGCATGGAATAAATTATTCCAGGACACTATTATGAACCTCTACAACTCTATGCCATAACAACTGGCATGTTGCGTTAGCAAACATGGCAGCTCCATGCCACACTGAGAGGCACTACTTCTATGTAGCTCAATAAATTTTGTGCCTATCATGTGTAAATGTATCTTTAATTATCTTTAAGTTTAATTATAACCTTCATCATCCTTTCAAATAGCATTATAATCCAACACTTTCTTCTGGGTGCAACAGTTATTTTAATGATGAGTGTATAAGGGTAAAGACTAGGCTGTGCTTTCTCCAACACAGCCTCAATGCCCTTGGAGGGGGATGCTAACAATGTTGCATTACTCAAAGGACATCTTTGTTGGCTAGCATATTGCATAAGTGCTGGGAGAAGTGGGACCCTCATTCTGGCCACCCAGAGAGAATATGTTCTCCCACCGAAAGGTATAAGGCTTAGATGATTGCCACACCCAGGAGCCCATTTTTAGGAAACAGGTCACTGGAGATAAGGCCGTTTGTGTACAGAGAGAGCAAGAGCAGTGTATTGGAGAAAATAATAAAGTTTTTGTTCTGCATCACTGCTGTCGGCGGGGCTGTGTGATAGGGGCCCAGTTATCTGCTGTTTGTCAGGAAATTGTAGTTCCAATCAGTAATTTAGTAGTGTTGATGTTGAAAGTTGAGCTGAAATCCAATCACTGGATTTTGGCCTGTGTCCAGAACAAAATAAAGCTTTGTGTTTGGCATGAGCCAACTTAATTTCTTTGTATGGAAATGAGAAGGGGCAGTGGCAGGCTTTGTAGTGGAGAGGGTGTTTTCCACCAGAGATATGAGACTTTGAACATGGTCAAGATGTGCTTCTAAGTATTTTATACTAACTGTTTATTCCTTTATAAATTATATGACTACAGTATTAGTATCCAGGGACTATTCTAATTATTAAATTCAGATACTTTAAAGTACACCCAGCACTGACATGCAGTCAGTCTTTGCACAGTAAAGACTTGTAAAAAATCTTGCACAGTAATTCTAGTTTTTGAGAATATCATATATAGTGCAGTTATGAATAGCAAAATATGAGTTGAGTATATTTAAAAATTCACAATGCACACTCAGAACCAGCCGATTCTTTAGTGAGGTAATGATGGGCACAATGCAAAAGAAAACGTAAGAGCTTCTCATACTCTAAAAAAATGGCAGACGGCGATGTGTTAGCGGCTGAAATACTGCCAGACCAAAAACGGTGCATAAATGTTCAACCCAATTCTATCAAAACAGCCTGTAAAACAAATGGATTCCAGTACATAATGCATTTTTTTTTTTTTTGCATTCCGCTAAAGCAGCCTTCAGCAGAGTTCAGCTTGGTATCACATAAGCTTCATCTCTTTCAGTTAGTAGGAAATGATGCAGTATGCTAATGATATGTGTACTAGCCTGTCAAACCTATACTATTAAGATTAGTACATAGCATATGGTGTGTAGTATTATTAGTAGTAGTACCCAACTGAGATCCAGCCACAATCACTTAGCACAGGATATTGTCCAAGATAGGGGAAACACCTATTCTGCACCTAGCATTAAGTACATATCGCTGCTGTATCCATTTTTGACATTTCTCAGATTTTGACCCAATTAGAAAATATCTGTTTTCTATAACATTATATGTAAATTACAAGAACTGAATTAAAAGTAAAGTATGTTTTCCCTTCCCCTGTAACATATGCAGTTTTGTTCTGACAGCAGTAATGTAGAGGTCAGTGGTTCTAGGTTTTACACACCGTGCTATGTTATTACCAGTGGCCTAACTATGATCTTATGAGGCCTGGCACAAACAGACAATCCTTATTTTAGGGGCCCTTCTGTAGAGCCCCTGTGCCTTGGGCCCAGGTACAACTGGGACACATGCCCCTTAAGTAATTATCCAGTTGGTTAGTACTCTTATATTTACACCGGCTTTGAGTGATTACATGACGGTATCATCTTCTAATATGACTTTTAAATTAACATCAACTGGAGGTATGGCTTTCTTGAGATCATTGAAATGTGTACGATGTGATCTGGACATGAATGGAACATTTAACCTTCACAGAGAACAGCAAATCGTGATTGTGGTAAAGGCTGTCCACAGTGATGGGAGGTACGACTGAACCTAGCGAACCGATTTATCATTTAAAAGAATCAAACGTCAGCGATTCGCTGATTCAACATAATTCTCGTCTCCTTCATTTAAAAGGAAAAGGCTTTCTCTAAGTGAATTCGAGGTTTGTGTTTCCTCTGAAGGCGGACTGTGCGTAGATGATCCCAGAACAGTTTGTTTCAGTCGTAATCGGTTCATTAAAGAAGAATCGGTTCCAACGAGCGAGTCTTTTTAACGAGATGCTCATTTCTCCTCGAGCGAAATGCTGCGCGCGCTCAGTCCACAGTCTGCGGCAGCATCGCTGGCTTGCATTCGCTGACAACTTTGGCACTGTATCGGCGTCCTTAATCTGACGCGGCCACGTACAGACCTCATTTATTTTGCAGGAAAGAAGGTCAGACACCTCCTGGCTTCTCTTCAAACTTAATACTATCTACTGTCACAGCTACGCCAGTGACTCGTTGGATGAGCTTCGAGGAGAACGGCGGCGCGTTTTGGTAAGACTTTTTGGCTCCATAACCCGGCACACACCTCATATCAGATTCATCACTAAGGTGGAATTCTTTTCCCCTTTGTTCTCCTTCTTGGATTGTTTACTGATTCTTGAGTTATGTCCGGTATGTGTTCTGTGGACTGGCGTGGCGGTTTACTATATGACTAAAAGTTTTTGAAAGCTGCTAAAACCACATCTTGCAAACGACAGAAGCGAATGTGTGTAGTATCGTCTAATCGCTTTTGACGTGTTTTAACTTGTTTTCCTAAGACGTCTAAACAAGTCCTTACAGGTCAACAACCGTGGAAACTCAGTATGCTTTTCCTTCAAATGACTTCCAGCTTTCTTTATTGCCTTAATGCGTGAAATGTAGCCTACCCTGCTTACAGTCTGGGGAATCCTTTAGCCTAAGATATGTCAGGGAGATGCTAACCCAGCTCCCTGCTAAACTTCTTCATTGCACTCAAACGGAGGAAGCAGGTTTGACAGTGTTGTGTCTCATTTGTAAGCAGCAGCTTGTATGTCGTTTATATGCATCAGGTTGTATGTCGTTTATATGCATCAGGTTGTATGTCGTTTGTATGCAGCAGCTTGTATGTCGTTTGTATGCAGCAGATTGTAGGTCATTTGTATGCAGCAGGCTGGCAGTTTTGAACATGCACTGTAAAAAGTTCAATCTAAAATAATTACTCTAATTTGTTAGGAGCAATTGAATTGCTTTGACTGATGACGTTCACTTTGAAAGAATTGTAAAAGTACTTTTTTAGGTTGAATATACCTAATTCATTTGCTTGTAACTACTTACAGTAGGATTGGCTTAGGGTGGACCAACGGAACACTTTTGGTGTGAGGTAATAATAAGGGGTTTATGGTGAAATGTTGTATGTAGATACACAATATGATAACATTGTACACTGAACTCAAAGAATTAGACAGGCATGTTCACTACAGGTCAACAACTGGTGTTGTTTTCACACGTTTGGTCTGTAGTGCCTATGTGAATTAATGAATTGCTTCACTCCAGACTGGCTCAAGTATTCTTTTTTTTCCTTTTAAAGAAAGCCAAAGATGGAGCAGGCCAACATCTCTTTTGGGAACTGCAGCTCAATTGATGACTTCCGCAATCAGGTCTACTCCACAGTCTACTCCATCATCACAGTCTTCGGCTTTGTGGGCAACGGCTTCGCACTGTATGTGCTCCTTAGGACCTACCGTCAGTCCTCTGCCTTCCACGTATACATGCTCAACCTGGCTGTGGCGGACCTGCTGTGTGTCAGCACCCTGCCACTGCGGGTGCTCTACTATGTCAAGAAAGGTCAGTGGGACCTCGGCGACTTCCTCTGCAGGGTGAGCTCCTATGCCCTTTATGTCAACCTCTACTGCAGCATCTTCTTCATGATGGCCATGAGCTTCACCCGATTCCTAGCCATAGTGTTTCCTGTGCAGAACCTCCGCATGGCCACTGAGCGCCGGGCACGTGTCGTATGTGGCTGCATCTGGGTTTTCATTTGCGCAACCAGCTCGCCGTTCCTCTTATCCGGCCAGCACTTTGACCCGAAAACTAACAAGACCAAGTGCTTCGAACCACCGGAGGAGAAGCGCAGCATCCAAAAGCTGGTCGTGCTGAACTACTTCTCTTTGGTGGTTGGCTTTGCCATCCCCTTCCTGGTCATCCTGCTGTGCTATGTGGGTATTGTGAAAGCTCTACTGCGCAATGCCAATGGCATGAAGAAGCAGCGCAGCACACGCAAAAAGGCCATCCGCATGATCATTGTGGTCATGCTAGCCTTCCTGATCAGCTTCATGCCGTATCACATACAGCGTACTGTGCACCTGCAGTTTAAAAGGAAGAACGCCTCCTGCGAGGAGATTAACTATATGCAGAAGTCGGTGGTGGTTACGCTTTGTCTGGCAGCCGCCAACTCCTGTTTTGACCCCATGCTCTACTTCTTTTCTGGGGAGAATTTCCGCCACCGCCTGTCTACCTTCCGTAAGGCATCTGTGAGCAGTGGAAACTGTCAGCGCAGCCGGCACGTGTCGCCAACCATCCACCCTCTGGAAGCAAGCGAGCTCAATAAAGGCGACAGCCAGAGTATACACTCGGGATAGGGTGGAGAAGGATTTGGCCTTCCAGTTAATAAGTCGCATTAAGACAAGTGACAGTTGCTTGTTATTGAAGTTCAAGCCAAACCAGAAGTACCAGGAAGGCAGGATGATCAGTTAGTATTAGGTAAGCCCAGTGTGCTTGCCCAGTTACTGAATAATGGACAAAGAAATGGAAATGTAGCCTAAAAGATGCTAAATATTGACATAAAGATCCAGAACAGGAGAGGAAGATAAATGTTTGTTCAGATTCCTTAAACCATAAAACTACTTTAGTACACATGGACCACAATACAGAACAGCAGCCTGCTAATGCCAGAATGTGTGCATTGTGCTCATACTGCTGCTTAAAAAGTGTAAGGCAATGTATTTATTGAGCTCAATGAAATATTAATGCTCCATGCTCTGTGCTAGTTGTCTGACTCATGTAACTGAGAATTTTACATGCCATGTTGTATTATACTCTGATGTTGTTCCTGCATATATAATGGCATAACGTATGGTATATTACTGACTATAGGTTTATAGACCTGATGTAGTTATTGTAAATCACTGCATATGCGTATTAAGTTGATTCTGTAAATGCAGGGGAACACATTTATAAAGATAATCCTACACAGAAAAGGATTCGTTATTCATAAATAGTCATTTTGTGGTATGAAAAAAATAACAGTTGTACTCAGAAGATTACACCTACATGTGTTGGGTCACAGCCCTAGTGTACAGTCTTCAGTCCGTTTTCCTGATGTCATTATGGTCTTATTGTGCCATCTTGTGACTGGGTTTTGTAACTGCAGAAAGCTCAATTCTGGGCCTAGTTTTGGAGGACAGTAGTGACCTAGGCCTAAGGTTGATAGCACATTATTTGTATGCCAAACTATTTCCTAAGTATTCCACAGGCCTAATCACACAGTCAGATCTACAGTGTTGAATTAAGTCTTGCAGGGTACATTTGTGTCCACATTATTGGTGTTTTATATCTAAAAATGTGACTATGAAAGTTGTTAAAAATGTAATATATTTAGATCTAATGGACATTTAGAATTGGTATTTGGTGATGTATTTATTGTTGAAAAAATAAACAAATATCTGTACAATCCTTTCCTAAAATACTTTTACAAATGTATGAAAATGCCCAAAACGTTTTTTAAAACAAACTTTTGTATCTGGAAAATATTTTGCAAACAACATCTTACATATAAAAAGAAAGTATGTTTCGTATGGGGTGTTCTGAATATTCAGAATGTTCAGGTGTGCATCTGCCTTTTATCCATTTTACTGTTGCTACTTCCTAAAAATAAGTTTTCAGATGTGCAGATTTCTCTGTGATGCTGCTCTTGGTGTTTCTTGGTTTTAACATTTTATAAATGGTCGTGTACAGTTTGCAGTATGCAAAGGTCCTGGTCAAATTACATTCAGCACACATCCTCTACAGTTTACTGGGAACACACCACTGCACATTTCCATGCATAATTACCGTTTATTTATTAAATTTAACATATAGAAATCTTTAAACGTGGCCTGTGCAAAAGTTATGGCACACGTTTTTATGGTTTTATTTTTTCCAATATGTTATGTTAAAATTCTGAAAGGTGGTCTAATTTTTTTTTATTACTATTTTTTTTAATACTGCGCAAAGAAAACTTTCTGAGATAGCAAAATTGTTCTGGTCCAAATCTGGCCCACATTCCTCATTTTCAACTGGCCCAGTTGATGGGTTGATGGCACTTTGGCTGACCACTCCATGCTGCAAGATTAGGGCCATGCCTCAGCCAAAAGCAGGCAACTCTGTTGCATCTGTTACAGAAATGGACTGGATTTGTTTTGGAACATGCGGGCCACAAGAATGTTTATATATGTGGCCCTTTTTTGGTTCACATGCATTTTGCAACTCAGCAGCACTGTCGTATCTGTGCCAGAGGTAGACCAGATCTGCTTTTGGACAGGTTGGCCAAATGCATGTTTTCAAATTTGAGGGCCAAATTTGTCTTAACATGCTGATTGCCAGTGAAATTAGAGTCTGTAATTAGGGTGAAATTACAGTCTGTAAGCTTTCCTACACTTCATAATTTTACAACAGACCACTCTGAATGATCGCATTCAACATTTTATCTTGAAACTATAAATGTGTTTTAGTGTTACTCTAATATTTATGGTGAAATGTAAGTATGTGGATTCTCTGTGAAAGACGTGTTAATCTATTATCACTCTAAAAACCAACAAAGCACATCATTTGACCAGGGTTGCTTAAATTGTTTGGATCTGCATACCACCCCAGATGTGTGTGCTGTGCCAGAAATGTATCAGATCTTTACAGGTGGGCCAGTTGATGTTTTCAATGCATTCTGCCAGTGCCAGCAGTGGCTTATCTTTGACAGATGTGTGGCTCATATCTGCATGCTAACTGGACAGCATGACAAATACCTTATATTAGCATGGACTCAGAATGCATATATCAATGCGTTAGCATTGGTGACCACCTGAATCACCTTCAACACACGTTTTACTTTCAGACCACCAGGACTGTAGTATCTAACTAAATTTTAAAATGTTCTGCTGGATATGAACTTAAAGAACCACAATTTTAGGGTAAACTAACTCGAGTAGTATGTATTATATATATGGTATACATGTCATGCTTCTCTACTCGCCGTCTGGGAGGAAAGGTGGGTATCTTATTGTACTGTGTGAGCAAAACACAATATGCTTCTTTATTGTGCGGGGACAATAGGTGGAGAATGCAGTGGTAAAATAAGACGAGCCCTTTTTTGTCCGAACTATTCCTTCCTTCTATCCTTTTTTTTTTTTTTGACACGGTGGGCTGACCACGGCCAATGCTCCAGGGTTACGGAATGTGGCCGCCACTGCGCATGTTCCCGCAGAGCCCGTCGGCGATGCTTTGGGAGCTGGGCATTCCCCTCAGTCGGAGCCCACTTCAGGCAGCCGAGTGTGTGGGAGGAACGAGATTGTCGGAGGTGGATTAAAAACAGAATAATAAACCACACACACACCGGCTCCACAACCTGGGCACATGCGAGCTCCGTCGTGCCTCTCCTCTCCGCTTCGGCATTTTCGCGGTAGGCAGTTTTCTTACATTTTTTCGCTGCTATCGCTTCTTCTCCTCCTTCCCCTCGCAGCATGGCTTTCGAGCTACGTACGCGTAGATCCGTCTAGCTTCCACGCTCCCTCCTTCTCAGCACTGCCCGAGTAAGCCTACGCCCTGCTCGTCGGGAATTGGCCTTTTCCCTCAGGATTTCCTCAACTTTAACACCGCGGAATTCCTCAGAAAGCCGTGTTTTTGGTCAGTACTCGAGCTGCTTCCATGTGGGCAGTTGGGTTTTTTTGTGGTTCAGTTGAAAACAGACAGAAAGGGCACCTCCAGTCTAGCCTGCACGACTTTTTGGAGGCTACATGGTAGATGTAATGCGCAGACCGCGGTGTCGCCTTCAGAACCCAAACAGACGAGGAGGACGTGGCAGCATTGTGGTGTGATAGGAGGACGGCGAAGTCTTCCTTGTTATTTATCCCTGGTGGAAAACATTAATTGGCATTGCCACGTATCCATGATAAGAGGATTGGATGTCCTTCGTTTGACTGACACGAACAAACAAACTTAGGAAGAGTGCTGAAATTGACTCTACCCGTGAGCCACATTGTCAGACTTTTACTGTACGCTGTAGGTTCAGTAACCTGTAATTGTCTTGTATTCTTAGGCCTCATGTTGTAAGCTAGAAACTGGATTCTGAGGTGGGGAATTGGGCTACAACCTTTCTAAGAGTTAATGAATTATTCATGCGCTTGAGAAAAAGAAGCTGGCCAAATACAGGTCAGCCCCTCCGTTTTACAACATACGCCTGGACTGTGATTGTAGCACCCTGGATGCTGTGTGTGGGCATTTAGGGTCCCTGCAGGTCTAATGCGAGTGAGGCAGACATTGAAAGAGAGAGAGAGAGAGAGAGAGTGTGTGTGTGTGTGTGTGTGTGTGTGTGTGTGTGTGTGTGTGTGTGTGTCTGTGTCTGTGTGTGAGAGAGAGCGTGTGTGTTGCAGCTCATCACCCTAGAAATACACACGCACAAAATGTGTTGGCTCTGCAATGGCCCAAAAATCCTGCAGCCGCCTGAGTTTGACCTCGGAAACACTGCTATTCTACGGTAGCCTTGTTAGATAATCCTGTAGTTTTGGGCGTGATGAAGGTTTTATCACAGAAGAGAGAGAAGGGAGGAGAGGGAGTGGTCACAGGAAAATGAGATTCACTATTTCAGCATCTTTTGTCCTGGAAGGGTTCAGTTTCCTCTGTGCTCCACACCCTGTGTCACCCTTTCAAAGGCTAGCCTGGTGCAGGACGCCCCGAGGGCATTTTTACGCTCCGCACTCATTCTTTTTCTGCCGTCCTGCTTCTTTCCTGTGGCTTTTCTGTGTCAAGGCCACAACGTAATTGCTCATGCACTGATACAATATACTAAAGAGGTAATAGCAGCGATACTGACCTAAGTAAATGGATCAGCTATTGGACATGACCAGTCGCAAACATCTAACAGACACAGGTACACAATTCTGTGGGAACAGTTTTATTCACTTTACTGCAGTATAAAACATCTGGACAATGGTACTTCAGCATTTAATGTGCACATTGCTACTACTGAACACCAATTTCAAAGTACTAATACTGGATTGGTATATGGTATCAGCCAATATAAAAATGGGAATCATCTCATACCAGCAAAAGTTCAGATATCGTACCTGATATCGGGAAAGAAGAGGTTGGATCATTGTTTCCCTAGCTATACTGTAACATCTTTCAGGAAAGGTAAGCTGGGATAGCAGGTGGTGTAAGCACAACCCGTTGGTGAAGTGTCCCAGCCTTTGAGCAGTTGTGGAAGACAGGGCCTGGCAGGGTCCCAGCTCAGCGAGCGAGGCAGGGAGGCACCCCACGCTGTAGCAGCTGTTGAATGGAGGAGAGTGGAAGGAGCCAGCAGCCGCGGATGTCAAAGAGTCATTGTGTGGCACAGGGGCCCTTGGCTAAGGGGTGCCTGGCACTGCTGGGGGCTCTTCACCCACAATCCCATAGCAGACTCTCACCACTTATATTCTCCCCTATTAGAGAGAGAGAGAGAATGGAACAAGACTTTTAAGAACCATGTATATTCTAACAATTAGTTACTTAACGAGAGTAAAACAAATGCAGAACATCATATTTATCCAGTTCTCATGAACCCCTAAAACACTGTGGAGGACAACTGGAGATTTTAAGTTATGTAAAAACAAATTTTGATTAATACGGCTTTGACATATCAGACATCATGTATCTGACCAAATATCAAAGCTAATGTAACAGTTTTGAGATCCTAGCTGTCTAATTAACTGAAATGGTAAGGAATGTTTAGAATTACACTGTGCAAACAGACAAGTGACTCTGGCAGAAATCACATCCACGATTAATACAGGAGGCTTCACATGCATATTCTTTTGCTCAGTGCAATGTTCTTTAGCTTCCATGGCATATGGGAGCAACAGACCCACCACAGAGTTAAATACTATGACAGTGGGCACAGCGCCTCACCTGGGCTTGTGAAGTTTCTAACTGCACCCTAGAAGACTGGTAACGTGTTGTGGTTCGATGAGTTACGGTACCAGTTATTTTAAACTGTTTGTAGGGTTCATGTGTGGTGCAGACCCCATAAAGCCACGGAACCAAGTTGTCAACAAGTTGTGGAGGCTGGTGGTGTTTCCATACTGGTGTAAGGTGCATTGTCATGGGTTGGGTCCACAGGTCGACCAAAACATGTAACTGACAGCTCTGTTTTACTGTTGTGTTACCATTTGCAGTCCTTCATGTACTTCATGTACCCCCACAATGATGGGAAATTCCTGCAGGATAATGCACCATGCCATCAGGCCCAAGTTATCATGCCTTGTTCGAACTTTACATTATTAGTTGGCAGCTCATTATGCCAGTGTTGTATGTTAATTTTTCAATATTTTACTAACTTATTTTTAGTTGTTTGTTTATTCCTCGTTTGTTTATTCTTCTGTAGTAAAGTGCTTGTGGATATTTAATTAGTCCTTTTAAGGCGAACACAAAATTTGATCATTTGTGTAAGTAAATTATTTGATATATAAAGTTTATGAACTCGCAAAAAGCCAAGAATTAATAGATTTTACTTAGTATAAGCATTTTAATGCACTAAATGGGAATAGAAGATGCACAACAGTGGTCTTTGCCTGATGATTAAACAAAACATTAGTAGGTGTTTAATACAGTGAATTGCACTCTGAATAAAGTCCCATTCTCAGTAAGAAGAAAACTGAAGCCTTGGGCATATTTTATACAGTGAATGAAATTACGAATATTGTGCTAGCAGAAAAATAGCACCAACTTTACATTCAAGTGCATTTCACTCCAGCCAGCACACACACGCACAAAACCTTATTCCGTTGGAAGCAAAGCTAAGCAGGTAAGAACGACATATACTTAAACTGAATTAACAGAAAGCTCAGTTTTATAGGGTTAAAAATCATAGGTATCAATGAGACTTTTTAAACCTGATTATTCATGCACCTTAAGTGTCAGGATCATATGTGGATAAAGCCAAATCCAATCACTCAAACTACTTCCGGTAGTGGTTTTAGATGCACTTACGCCAGATGTAATGGCAGAGTAAATGCATCCATCTCTGCGAGACACAATGGAATGCAAAATAGTGAATTTTGAGGCAGGAATCATCTATAGCACAGCACAGAAAGAGGCTGAACAGGGGAACAGTTGATAATGGGTTTCCCCATAGCAAGTCGATTTGTGTATTCCGTTCAACAGAGCAATCGGATTTGAATCTGTCTGGAGACACATAAGTCTACAAAGTGTAAATGCATGAGACAGTCCATTTTACTAGTCATGCAAAGTGATCAGGTGTATATTGAGGTCAGCAAGTTTTTCTTTTTTTTTTCATTTGGGAAATAAAACACCTAGCTTGTTTAAATCAGAGAAAATAAACATGCTTTTTGGTCACCAACAAAATCTTTTAATTAAGTTTTTTTAATTAATTTTGATTATAAATTAACTCAAGCTTAACCATGTGTAGTAGGCTCATTGTAGCTGTGTGTGCTTGTTTTTCTTTTGGATTGATGTAATCATAGAAGAATCTATTGAGTCCCTGTTTAAGTTAAGAGAGTGCAATCTGTGTGTGGAAGGCTGCAGTACAACTTAGCACGCAACTAGCCAGGATCTTCCTCATGCTGACATTATTGCATGTTAATCAATGCATAACTCTTCAAGAGAAAAATATAGCATGAATACTATGTATTTGTAACTGCATCACTCAAGTTATGTGTGAGTTCTGGATGGAACAGAAATTCAAGATATTTGTAATCTGTAGGCAAACATCATGCTAGTATTTGTTGGTAACCATCACTTTTCTTCATGGTGAAACTGATAATGTAAACTTTCATGGGTTAAGGTTTAGGGTAGAGACGTCCTGTAGTCCTGTACATTGCGTGACATGTTAAAACTTGGTGATACCCACAAGGGAAGTGTGTGGTCTAAAGAGCTATAGTTTAGCTGCTGTCTGTATGCAAGTATAGGTCGTTTCGTGCCGTGTTCTGGCATCGAGTTGGGTTTTGTGTCATGTCGCATGTGTTTCTCGTGTTTCCTGTTTACAGCCTGGCCTGCATTTGTGCAGAGGAGTGTGGGGTTATTGACTCCAGATGGGAAATGTAGCATGAAGTATGGACCAACAGAGAAAGAGAGAGAGGGAAGACAGAACATCACACCACATCACTGCAATCCATCAGCTCAGTTTGTGCCAGAGGACCATAATAAGACCTTTGACTTTCCCTGAAGATGTACTGGGACTGTGTGGAGGTTAAATATGTTCAGATATGAAAGTTATCTTTGCTTTTTCGAGTTTCCCAATCTCTGATTAAGCGTTATATTGGGGTCAGTCGCATATTTTTCAAAATGTGATATTATTTTGGCTGACTCTTTCAGGGGGTAAATTTCTAATTTGTTATGATTTATTTAAGCCATCTTGAGTAATGAAATGAATGTTTTTAAGGTTAAGTGATATTGACGGTGTTATCCACAGTCCACATCCACTTGTACAGGTGGTATTTTTAGATGTGTTGTTATGGACATTAGCTGTAGTGCAGTATTAAATGTAGTGCTGTATGCATCTGGTCCCACCTCACCTGATAATTCTACTGAAAGAAACGTCTTGCTAAAGATTTGCAGTAGGTTGAGAGTTTTGTTACATATCTCATTGAATTTCATTCCTGTCCCATAGGAGTTGGTGTCAATGAAAGCTCTCTTCAACTATGATGACCGATCAGCACCTCCCCCTTCTGGAGGCCACTCCCATGCTGACTGACGTGCCCCTCCTCCCTCACATGATCAATGGAGATGGCATGCAGCAGGTGAGTGGCTCATATTAGGATCATGTTTGAATCAGATGCCTGGGCTGTTTTGTTTTTGAACTACGACCTCTTCTGGAAGCGATGGATAACAAAATTCGGTTTCAGTTCAGCTTATCGGTTCCTACAAAGGCATTTTCATTCATACACGCTTTAAATACACACCCGTGATCACTGCAAAAATATGGGTGTAACCACACGGTTATTTCCCAGGTTTAGTTTGGTTCATATATATATATATATATATATATATATATATATATATATATATATATATATATATATATATATGTATGTATGTATGTACACACCACTTTTATGCAGAATCTATACAAACTGTTAGCAAACTGGCCCTGACCAGCAACAGCTGGACAAGCAATTCTCAAGGTCATTACCTGATGGTGACAACACATTATGTCAGTAAAGGAAAAAATAGACAGAACATACTCAAATCTAAAGCAGTCTATGAAGCCCAAACAGGAGCAGCGTAGCTGAAGACATTGGTGAAATTTTTCACAAATTGTAAATAGTGGATAAAACATTGTTTATGACATCAAATAATGTGTTATAGAATACAGAATAACAGACGTGGCAAAAAGTTACAAATCACCTGAAAGATAATCTAAAATAATAATGATATTTTTAATATCTAAACTAATCAAAACTTGGAACAAATAACAATCAGAACCATTATAATGTAAACAATGCCCAGCCTAGCATTTTGTTATAGGTAAGTAGTACCATCCACACTGCACTCCACAATCCTAACTCCACACCACCAGTCCACCCTCACTCTACTCCATCATCCTCACCTCACATCCCCACTCCACCATCCCCACTCCACTGGTCCCCTGTTATTAATGAAAACCCTGTTATTAGTGAAAAATGAGGAGACTGAGCTAAACAGATTACTTCTGCTGTTCATTAGATGTAATAACTCAATGGCTAAAGTGTTTGGAAATAGATGCTGTAAATGAGGAACAGCAAAGCTTTGATAAACTGGTCACAATATTCATAATTTCCAGTTTATTCACTTTAGTTTTTGTTTTTCCGTTGCATCAGTAACACCAGCTGCAACTTACATTCTTTAACATTACAGTTACATTAACATTGAACACAATTTTTTACGCCCTTGCCTTTTAGCACCGCACACATGGGTCATTGCTGACAGGCATAACAGTTGAACCTGAAACCTGTTTGAGTTGTTTAGAATAAGCTGTAAGATAGAATACAATTTATTTCTGTAAAACAAATTAAGGAAAAAATCGGTTAACTTGATATTAAAGATGGCCCGAGTCTCTTTCGGCAGTATGTCTCCCTCTATATGCAGGAGAACATGTGCAGAGAGGCAGGAGACAGGGTTGCACTGAGTATTTGAGAGAGGACAAATGCACTGGCACAGCTTTCCAAAAGCGGACGACAGGGGTCGTTAATTTTAGCATAGCTTTAAATCTTGTTCCAGTATATGTCTGTATACCTTAAAGAGTTACAGGCAAGAGTTTTAAAGGTATGGTTTAGAGTTTTACTGAAAAACATAATGCTTCAATATTCAATGTCAAAGTGAGAACCGCCCCCTCATGTAACAGCATTCCCTCATGATATTTTCACCTTACCATTATTTTGACCAGCATGCTTCCTCATGAAAAACAAACACATTCTAAGGGAAAAGGCTGCTACCTGTGTACGAGATGATGGCAGGTTTTCTATTCTGCTTTTTTGGTACCTCTCTGTAACCACTCATATTGTCGATTGACTTAATCTAGAAGTATTCAATCATAACATTGTTTCACCTGATTCTTACTATACTGCTTTTTTCACAAATTCATTCTAACATATTTTCTTGGTAGACTTTTAACAGCTGTCTTTTGTGTTCATGAATTTAATATTCATTTTCACTGTGATGCTTCTGAAAGTAGTCACTGGTTTCTCGCCTTAACTCTGATCAGCCTTCAGCAGTAGCCTTCGGCCAATAAGTGCCTGGCAGGTTTATGTTATTTCTTTTGTCTGTATTAACTACTGTATATTGGTTGTCAGATCTTTATTCTTCATTCATATTGCTGATTTTGTGTTATTGGCTTACTTTCCCTTTTGAATCCCAAGTACCTTGGAAGATTCTTCCTCTTGCTCTTTGGGAGTCACCCTCTGCTTACGTATTTGAGGCTTGGAGATTTTTTGCTTTGTTGTAAAAAGAGCTATAGAAATAAACCTTGATTTGATATAGATTACATCACAAACACACATGTAAATAGGTGGTATTTTATCATCTGCCAGTGTCTGCCTGTGTTCCTGCTGGAATCTAGCAATCAAAAGTTGTTGCAGGCTTCTAACAGTTATCAAATAATTTTAACCCAGCACAGATTAATGTATGTGGTGTAGCTACTTAACAGTGCCATGCATTAGAGCACTCAGCTAATGTCAGATCATAAGCATGTGGTTTTTAATTGCTAATTAGTCACTTTTAACACTGCTGCCTGGAGAATGATAAAATCAGATTTTACATTTGCAGATTTGTATGCACAAATAAGGCTTTAAATGGCACCTAGGGTTGGTAAGGACTAAAGTTTTAAAAAAGTGTTGCCATTAAGAGTATAGGAAGCATTAGTTAATTAGATTTTTGTCAAAATGAGCTTATTTAAAGTGCCCTCCAGTAGGTTTCTGATTTACATAAATGCTAACTTGAATGCATTAATTAACCCCTAAAAGTTATTCCTATCAGCAAAAATAAAGTGAGGAGTTGTTTATTAAGTTCTCTCATAAAATAGAGTGGAGAAGCCTTACTGAGTTGCAGATTCTCAGTGTTCAATCAGTATCTCATTTGTGTTTGAACTCAGAGGAGGCGATGTAATCCGATTTTTCAAGGCAGTATACTTTACATAGCCACCATACTTTCATAGCATACCATTAAACTTTCTAAGTTTTACTTCCATCCCACTCATAGTGGGGCTTATATTATTATATCTCTATAATATTGTGGTTGGAAGTTAAGATAGATGCCGTTATTGTTCTGTGCAGGGTCCTGTTTTTACTTTTTTTATTATCTTTTCATGACATTAAAACATTTGGAAAAAGTTTGAGGTGCAGAATTTGACCCTGTTGTTACAGAATGTAATGTAAATTATGAATGTAATTCTTCATGTAACTCTGCACCTAAAGGGGTAATTACATAGTAATAAGTAAAGCTGCAGAAATACCTCTCAACGTCAGGCTCACATGATGGATTGGTGTTTTGTTACTGTATGGAATGTATTATGTGATGTAGTCACACATGGCTAAGCAACTGACTGTGAGCCAATAGCAATTTGATAGTGAGAATCAGTTGTTTTCTAAACCTGGTAGGCTTCTCTCAAAACAATGGACTCTAGGCATTAGACTACTGAACAGAAGGGAGGCACCTGTACCTATGGTTAATTTTAACCAATCCTTACCCTGACTTTTTCAGGCTTATTTAAGCATATTAATCATTAACACTCTGCTAATAACTAAAACTAAAGCAGAGAACTCTTTTTTTTATTGAGGCTCATTAAGTTCCCATATGGTGAAACTTTACAGGGAGTGGGAGTGAGTTTTGATTTTGGGTTTTAACTGGGGGTCAGTTGTTTTGAGGGATCAGGTCCCATGAGAAGGACGAACGCACGGGCAGAAATCTTCGAAGCGCGGCTCGGGGTTTTGGGGTTAGCCAAGCCTGGAGGAGAAGAGCGAAGCGTCTGCATTCCTGACAGCCACGCTCTGCCAGCAACATTTCCAGTAAGAGGAGGCGAAAATGGGGGGGGGTGGTAGAGGGGGAAGGGGGCTGGAAGTGTACACATCCGGAACTCAGTCCTGATAGTCTCCGCTGATGGGAGGGTGTTTGAGGGTGAGTATGTGTGTGTGCATGTGTGGGGGTGGGACTTGTGTGCTGTTCCCAGCCTGTGTGTTTTTCACATATTCATGCTTATCAAACTGTGAAAGTGAGGCATTAATGTGTGAAAGTGAAGGTTATTTGCTGTTAATGTTTGTAGTTTATTGGTGTTATTGTGCATCAGAAAGATATTGATATTGTGTTTTGCTTGCTTAAGATTTGATGTCCTATAGTGATAAATATTCATTCATGCCATTGCAGCAGCTGGAAATAACTTTAGGATTACCAAGAGGGCCATCAGTGTAAGCAAACTAGAAATCATTCACGCAGTGAAAATGAGGAAAATATGTTAATGGTGTTTTTTTTTTAAAACTCATTTTATTACTTATTAGAAATGTCATATTGACAAGTTAACTTTAATATCATCAAAAACAGATCTAAAATGTGAAAACGCTTTAATATATGGCCAAAAAGTAACTTGTTGCTCCATGAAAGTCAGCCCTTTGTTAAGTTAAGAAAAACATGAATTTTGTCAATTCAGTTCCTCAATATGTTGGACTGTATGGAAATTTTGACTAGTAACACATGCTTTCAAAGTTCATTCTTTCCATTTGGAAAACTGCCCTCCTACACGGCGACGGGAGAAAAAAGGTTGTCTGCTTAATTCTTTTATTCATTCATTCATGTCTCCCCCTTGAAGAAGAAAGCCACATTCCAAGCCTTTTTCCCATCGATTGGCTGCTAGATCAAAGCCTGGTGGGCACTCAAAGGCCACACAAAGAGCAGGAATGAGAGCTCAAGTTAGGACTTTGCTTTTGAGCAACTTTATCTCCTTGAGAGCGAACGTCAAATTACCCTTGAACAGTCCAGGTCACTGCGTCCCACCGCGGAGTCCATCGCTCTTGACGGGGGGAGATTGCTATCGCCCCTCTGTCACCTTTTCAGCCATCAGAGTCTGTACTTTTCCACTAAGTACCCCAACCCCCAACAAGCCCACCGCCCTACACATTCCCTCCCACTGCAGAGCTTTACCTTAGCAAAATAAAAAAGGGGAACAAAGACATCTCATGTTAATGTCATATCAAAGACCCTCTAACGATTGGCCTCCCGCCTAGGAGCAGCTGTCCTAAATTTTACCACTGCTGGCTATATAATGTGAAAGCAATGCTATGATTCTTCAGTGATATTTAAAGATTTGTTATCTGCCACACATTGCTGTGTGATGACATTTTGCTATTAGTTACTTCACAGTGCAAATTAGTTCTCCAAATCTAAAACTTTGTCTAATGAAGTTTTACAGAAAGAGAATTACATACATAGAAAGTCAGCATTCCAGAAAAAAACTTTTCCCACGTTTACATATTTAACAGCTCCTTTTGTTTCGAAAGCAGATTAACAACATTCAGAACAGATTTTGGAGGTTGGAGGGTTGGAGTCGGCTGTCTGTGGTCCTGCGCTGGCTCTTGTTGCTGCTTAGAGTCTAGCAAACAAAGGTTGTAGCAGACTTCTAGTAGAGATTAAATCATTTTTACCCAGCACAGTTAAAATGTTTTTTTTAAAACAAAGGTTAACATTGGTGATGTAGCTACTGAACAGTGTAGTGCATTAATCCACTCAGCTAATACCAGATTTTAGGTTTGTGAATTTGCAAATTTTTAACAAACCTGATTTTTACATATTTATGTATTTTTATTATATTATATATTATATGATGTTTTTATTTAGACCAATATACAATGGCAAGTAAATGTAATGTTAGGAGTCAATGTAGTATTTAGAGGTAAACCAAACCCTTATCTTCCACAAATGAGGTCAAGCATGTTATCCACTGCACCTAAGAACTCCAGCGACAGGAGCTTTGTCCTCTTTGTCCTCTTACCAGAAAGAGCACCAGTCTTATTTATTAAATTTATTAAAAGAAGAGGTTTTTGGTATCTACGAGTGTAGCAGTGGACTAAAATATTAATATCAATTATTTATTAATATAATCAAAATGTTAATAGATAACCCTCTAGACCTCACAGCGGCATCTGCCAGGCCCTTTGCATTTATCCACAAATGGCTATCATTAAAAGGTGCAACATACTGGAGACAGATTATTGATACTTGAACTCGTGGTCCTTGTGGAAGCTCTGCCCCCCAAAATCATAGCCACGTTTCTGGGCTGGCAAACTTGTTATTGGTTGGATATTTGTGACCCATTTTCTGTTGTACAGGCAAATACCATGATAACATGCTAACAGTAGAGTGAACAGCAGCATATGTTAGCAAGGTTCTTAGGTTAGCAAACTGCTGTTGCTGCTGCGATGCTAACCAGTTGCTATCATAAGCATTTGCAAATGGGACAAAACCATTAAAACCATTAAACAAAACCATTAAACGAAACAGCTAAACTAAGTTAATGGTGCCCCCCTTTACAGAAACAGCGCAGCCTCCTGATTCTTTTTAATGCTTTTCAACTCTCACCAGCGGTTTCTTGCTCGAAATTTCTCCTTCCACCGTAGCATCTTTCACCCTCTGACACCTTAGCGTCTTCACCCCTCTGTCACCTTAGCATCTTGTTCAAGTACTACATTTCCACTTTAAGTGGTGCAGCAGTTATATTCCTGGCACTTCGTCTCAGCTCTTCATCTTTGCCTGATCTAAGAAATTTTTTCTCAGTGTTTGTTCTTTCTTTTTTCTTTTCTTTTTGGCTGTTTCTCAGCCATCATTCCTTCTTAAATGCGTGGACTTCACCACATAGCCCCCACCCCCGTCTTGTGCACGGGCTTATTGCTAATTGGCTGCAATAGTGTAGTGGTGCTCTGGCTGAGCCACTTTGTTTATTTCCCATTTTCTATTTACACACCCTGGCTATGTATGCCAGACAACAAATGTGCCAGAAAATCCTTCTTTAGTGATGTTTTTTTTCGTTGTTACTTTGGTTGAATTATTAAATACATAGCCAATGTGAGTGAAATAACAGTATGCGAAAATGAATTTAGTATCAGTGATGTGATTCTTTATTCCAGTGTGTGATATTTTTTGCATAAAGGTGTTTCATTAACTATATGAATCAGCTGAACCAGACTGCTGTTTATAAATCATATTTGATATCACTGATAACAAAGTAATAAAAGTGTCATAAATAGTCTACAGCGTCAGCTCAGCCACACACAATAAGTGTGTGGTTCAGGCTGTTCTGGCTACTGTGTTTGCGTCAGTCTCCACAACTGAGAGGGCCTTTTTCTGTTTACAGCACAACCAGCAAGAATGCATAAATGGATGCCATATTGACCATTATGAGTTTTTCTATTCATATTTCAACCAGTGACTCTGTCTCCACTTTTTCAATGTCTCTGACTTTGTATACTAAACATGCCTTAACTGACTGACCATATTGGAGTTCTTTTCTGTGAATTTGTTCAATTTGTTTGACAAACTGCTATTTAAAGACATGTGAAGTTATGCATGCTACTTCCGTCTCTTTGCATTTGATATATGACTCAGTAGGCAGTGACCAAATTTCCCATCTCTCCCACATTTTACCAGAAGCTATGACTGCTTCTGGCTGGTTGTGGTGTTGGCCAGGGCTGGTCAGTGAGTCTTGCCAGTGTTGGGACATTTGGGAGAGATTTATTCAGAATCACACAGGCCTGTAATGCTTTGTAGGGTAAACTTGTGGTATGCTTCGTGCATGTCCGTATTTATGTCATAAGCTGATGCTATGACAAAGCCTTGCCATGGGTCTGTGGCTCTGCGTTATGCTTGGCGAGTCACTTTGTTCATGTGTGATCTGCCGTTGACCAGTCAACTCAGTTTTTTACTCACTCCCATTGACGTTGGAGAAGTCAAAATATTTACCCTGTGCCCTCGAAACTGCTTCCTCAGCCTAAACACATCGTGGGATTGTTTTCTTTTGTTTTGCTGTGGATGAGGTGGCTCTGCTTGGGTTCGAGTTTTTGCTCTTCGATTGGTCAAAACTTTAATGTCCCTCCTACTAGGTGAACTCTTCCCAGCTGCTGTGCATGGAAATGAGTGAATTCTTTCTTGGCTGATTGTTGTCAGACTCTGAGAGTGGTTGCACATTTGCTCGTTGTTTTCAATCTGTTTCCTGGCATATGCCTTCAAAGCCAGGGGTGTGAGTAAAATCAACTTCAAAAATCATGGAGCTTCACTAAAATCTCTCTTTTAGTGTGATGTCATAGTCTATTTTCCTCTTTTCAGATATACACTGTTACAACTATACAACTATTGATCAACACCCAAAACTCAGTATCTGTGTGTCATTGATACCAAAGTAGGCGACTTAAGTTTGCCAGAAAGTCACACTTGAGTCACTCTCTGACTAGCTCAGACTCGACACCGACCGGCCTTTGACTGACTCGCAACTTGACTCAGACTGGCCCTTAATTGACTTACAACTAGACTCTAGACTAAGAAATTGTGGTTCTAACCTGAGAAAGTGAATACACAAACTTGATGACAAAAAACAAGTACACGTTTATCTGTCAGTGTTAAGACTTGCTCACAAACATTACTGCTATGCTGTTCTTTTCCAGCCAATTTGCATGGACTACACAGTAATTTCCTTCCGGGCTTGTTATTGCTTTGAGGCTTGGTTTGGTTATGTGAGTGTTACGTTTGCTTGGAGATGTTTTATTTTCTAATGGACATAACTAATATTTTAAAGAAACTGAAAAGGTGTGAATTTTGCTAGATATCTAAAAGCATCCACAAAATGTTGTTGAGATTGTGGTTTAGTTGTGGAAGTTAGTTGTGATACATTTGTTTTGCGTTTCAAATTATTATATACAGTATTCTTGTTTTGCATGTAGAGGCGTATTTCATATATGAAAGTGAAAGAAACAGAGCTGAACAAATCCGACTTGTTTTGAATACATCCCAGACAGACGGCTATAAATAAGACCATTATATAATAAATGGCTGCGTTCTGGACAGGAAGTGATGCAGTCTGTTCTGTATAAATAATATAATACGTAGACTCAGACTCTTTACCTTACAGAGACTTAAGTTTGAGTCTCAAAGATTCAAAATTTGACTTAAACTTGCATAAAGTGACTCATGAACGTCTCTGATAATAATGCAAATGCCAGTGTTTTAGATTTGTAGTAGTCAGAATTTTAGGCTTGAACAATATAGTACCATGGCAGCCAGTTTTTGTTCAGTTGTGCTCAAGAAATTATTTTAACAGTGGTGCCTGTATTTGAATACTGAAATAAGTTATGTTCCATTATGCAAAGAAAGAGGAAATATACAGGCCCAGGTAACAACAGTTCATGGTAACAGCGGTTTTATGCCTTAACAAGTCTGTAAAATCTGACAGCTTTACATATAAGTATACTAAGTGAATGCCCAGTATACTAAGTATAGGTTCTAAGTAGATGTTGGTATATCCTTCCTCCTACAAAGTGAGTAAGTGCCTTAAGCATTATAAAGGACATGTCTGAGATGAGAAAACTTCCCGTGGCTTATTTTAAACAATAAAGGAAATATGAATGTGTTTTTGGATTTAAACTTCAGTGGAATTATCTAAAAAGTAAGCCTACAGCCATACGGCCAAAGTCTGTGGTTAACCTGTTTATGAACTGGGACATTACAATTAGTGAGACAGTACATCCTTAACTGCAACTATGTCTCATGCAGACATTGTTTTTGAAAACATAATACTGGTGTTGAAGCTAGATTCACGAAAGCATTCCTGTCAGATTTGACACTATACCTCATACTATACTAATACTAATTTTACACCATATATCAGGCAAAAATAGGCTCAGAGTTTGCTTGTGCATGGGAATACTTCAAATTAGACAGATTTAGCAGTACATTAAAAATAACATCAGTATGCAAATTTCCCCACTGTGGGATCAATAAAGGATTACACAATGCACAATGATTATGTTTCAAGTTGGTGTTTGTTAATAAAATTACAGAAACAGTTAAAGAAATTTAATAAAATAATTACAGTAAAGGAATAATTGACCAAACACCAGTGATCTACATGTTACTATGTCATTTATACATTTACTATACTGTTATGATTTCAGAGAGTAATATACTTGTGGCTGTTTGCAGTGTGTTTTCAAATTGGTACTGTGTTTTTTGTCTGTGTGTGAGCTTAATTTTGCCTCTGTGTTTTGCTTCAGCTGGCAGAGTATATTGGGCTAGTCTTACTATCAGACAATACTAAAGTTGCACACATATCACTGTGTGTCTCCTCTCCTTTCTCCTCCCTCTTTTTCTTTTTCCTCCTTATTCTCTCTTTCCTTCCTCTAGCCTCATTTCCTAGCTCCGCCTCTGACTACGGCTCCCAGGGCTGGCAATGGCTTTGGGGGCTGGTCGGTGCATACCACGCATACCTCTGCCCCTCTTCCACAGTCTGTATCCTGCATTCCTCACATATTGCCCTCACCCCCTCCCCTTTCTTTCTTTCACTCCACTCACTTTATCTCTCACTCGCACCCCTTTTCTCTGTCCCATGCTACTCTTTTTTTCACTCATGCACTGTAGTGGCTTTAGACAGGTAACATTTGTGCATGTTGAGCTGATATACACTGCAGTCTTTGGTGCTTCGAAAGGTGATTATTGGACACTTTTATAGTTTCAGGATAGAGTGTATAAAGTTTTTCATGGTGTAAAAATACAGCATATTGTATTTTATTTTGACTGGTACTGATGTGGATGGTAAAACAGTGTCTCTGTGTGTATGTGTGTGTAGAGGGAATGAGCGCATCAGGGCTGGTGTACATTTCCCATGAAGGCGTAGTGTTTGTCAAACGTAGCTGGAGCCCTATGCACACACTCTGCGGGCTGGGGGAAACAAACACTCCCTCTTTGAGAGTGTGGCTGGGTGTTTGCACAGTGCTGGATCTCACCCCAGCTGGGCTGTTTCACCGCAGCCTGGAGAGAGTGGAGCATTCTGCACAGACTGTGACTTGAAGGAACTGAATATTAGCTTTAGAATTGGGGTTTTGTTTTGTCTTGTATCTGTTTGGAACTTCAGCACTAACATACTTTCATGCCATTTATACCAGCTTCAGCGCTGTCTGCTCTAACTGCATTTAATTGCTAACCACTTATTAGGGTTCCACCAGTAGATAATATTCTAAATATCCTACCTGAAGTCACTCTTCAAAAATGTTTAATACTATAAAAAGTCTCTAGAAAATGTATAAAATGATTCTAATGATCTTGTTTTTACAGGTATATCTAAAATCTCTAAAATGTATTTTTAAATGTGACCATATTAATAAACAGAGTTGTAGATGATTCTAAAATGACTTAGAAGCTGATTAACTTGAAAAATTATCAGTATATTACAATAATGTTGCAGTTAGTTTCAAGAATAATGTATTTTACTCAAGATAAAAAAAATGAAAAAATAAACCAAACAATCAAAATTTCAGCAGATACAATTTAGCCTTCATGCCAAATGTAAACTTTTGAGATGCTTCTCGTCATAGTAACACCGAAATAACTGCAGCACTACCAATATAGCTTCCTTGAGAAATGTACAGTTTTTAAAGGCTTCTGTTGATGCATCTCGTGTGCAGGCTACGCTTGGTTTAAGACCTAAAGTATTTGCTTTACAGCAGCGTTTCTATCTGAAGAACAAGGATGTGTGGTTCAAAACTAATCTTTGGTAAACATTGCTGTTATTTTTCATTATGTGCCTGTGCAGTCAGGCTGCAGACTTGATTGGTTCTTGTTGTTTATCTTGTTTCCAGATGATCTTGGTGCAGGTTAATCCAGGAGAAACATTCACTATCCGTACAGAAGATGGCCACTTTCAGTGCATTACAGGTAAAGACTGACACATACAGATGAAAGTGCATGCACATCCTCAGGCCTTCTAGTGAACTTAATAGGCTCTTTTAAATGTTGTGCTTGTACAGGTCCAGCGCAAGTGCCCATGGTCTCTCCTAATGGCACCTTGCCTCCCATTTTGGTTCCTCCAGGTTACATTTCTCAGGTATGGCACTTTTGTCCCTTTTTGTCACATTCCAAATTCGAATAAATGTTTATACCCTTAGCTATGTAAGTCATACACACAGATTTTCAATCGTGCCAGGTTTTCTCGCACCACCATGTACACTAATGCTTACTATTCGTTTGATTTCTTCAACCTTATGTTCTTTTGTGCCCCCTACAGGTGGTGGAGGAGAATGGCATGCGTAAAGTGCTGATTTTGCCCCATGCTGTTGAGTTCCACCCATCAATGCCGCCTGTCCCACCACATCTCCCCCTCTACACCCCTCCTCACCCAGCCATGCTACACCACCCACACATCTTCCCAGCAGAACTCCCTCACTATGTCCACCAGCTGCCTGCCTTGCCAGTTTATTCAGAGCAGGGTAAGTGAGAGCACTGAAGCTCCCCTACCGTCAAATGAAGCACATGTGTACAAGTTGGAGCACTAGCAAGCCAGGGCTTGACACAGGACTGTATTTGCCAGACATTTATTAGCAACTTCATGCTAAAGCTATAGTGCTGTAGCACTTTTTGATGTGTGTGTGTTTGTTCCCATCCAGACATGATGTGTCACAGCATGTCGGTGCCTATCCATGAAGAACGCTCGGTGAAAATGCAGGAGCAGCTGCAGCGAAGACTGAAGGGTGGGCATCTGGGCACTGCCAATGGTGTGCCTCTCCCTCACAGCCCCACTGGACCTTTTATTAAAGGTAGCCAGGCTGCCATGCACAATGGACACGGCAAGGGCCGGACAGGCTTAGCTGCCTCTCCCACACCCCCGCGACTTAAACACTCTGGCCGGACCAGAACCTCCCCTACATCCAGCTATGACGTAAAAGGTGAGTTTTTCAGTTTTAGTGAGAACGCTTGCTGTTTAGATTGGATTGTTGACATGAACTGTCATAAGAATGGCCACATTTGATCCAGACAAGTCTGTAGTTGATCTTTCAGTTTCTATTTTGCTGAAGCACTAGTTTTGAGGTGCATGATTGGATCATGCTTCTGTACACTTCTACTGCTTATCATTAGTAAGACATCTAAACTTGCTGTCAGCTGAACTGAACTACTAACAGCCATGTACAGTGGGGAAAATAAGTATTTAGTCAGTCACCAATTGTGCAAGTTGTCCCACTTAAAAAGATGAGAGAGGCCTGTAATTGCCATCATAGGTAGACCTCAACTATGAGAGACAAAATGTGGAAAAAAATTGAGAAAGTGATTTTGTCTGATTTTTAAAGAATTTATTTGCAAATAATGGTGGAAAATAAGTATTTGGTCAATAACAAACAAGCAAGATTTCTGGCTGTCACAGACCTGTAACTTCTTTTTTAAGAGGCTCCTCTGTTTGAAGTCGTTAACAGTATAAAAGACACCTGCCTACAACCTCAAACACTCACACTCCAAACTCCACTATGGGGAAGACGAAAGAGCTGTCGGAGGACACCAGAAACCGAATTGTAGACCTGCACCAGGCTGGGAAGACTGAATCTGCAATAGGCAAGCAGCTTGATGTGAAGAAATCTACTGTGGGAGCAATAATCAGAAAATGGAAGACCTACAAGACCACTACTAATCTCCCTCGATCTGGGGCTCCACGCAAGATCTCAGCCCGTGGGGTCAAAATGATCACAAGAACGGTAAGGAAAAATCCCAGAACCACAAGGGGGGATCTAGTGAATGACCTGCAGGAAGCTGGGACCAACGTTACAAAGGCTACCATCAGCAACACACTACGACGCCAGGGACTCAGATCTTGCAGTGCCAGACGTGTCCCCCTGCTTAAGCCAGTCCATATCCAGGCACGTCTGAAGTTTGCTAGAGAGCATTTGGATGTTCCAGAAGAGTATTGGGAGAATGTCATATGGTCAGATGAAACCAAAGTAGAACTATTTGGTAAAAACACAACTCGTCGTGTTTGGAGGAAAGTGAATGCGGAGTTGCATCCAAAGAACACCATACCAACTGTGAAGCATGGGGGTGGCAACATCATGCTTTGGGGCTGTTTCTCTGCAAAGGGACCAGGACGACTGGTCCGTGTACATGAAAGAATGAATGGGGCCATGTATTGTGAGATTTTGGGTGCAAACCTCCTTCCATCAGCAAGGGCAATGAAGATGAAACGTGGCTGGGTCTTTCAGCATGACAATGATCCCAAGCACACTGCCAGGGCAACAAAGGAGTGGCTTCGTAAGAAACATTTCAAAGTCCTGGAGTGGCCTAGCCAGTCTCCCGATCTCAACCCCATCGAAAACCTTTGGAGGGAGTTGAAAGTCCGTGTTGCCCGCCGACAGCCCCAAAACATCACTGCTCTAGAGGAGATCTGCATGGAGGAATGGGCCAACATACCAGCAACAGTGTGTGCCAACCTTGTGAAGACTTACAGAAAACGTTTGACCTCTGTCATTGCCAACAAAGGATATACAACAAAGTATTGAGATGAACTTTTGTTATTGACCAAATACTTATTTTCCACCATTATTTGCAAATAAATTCTTTAAAAATCAGACAAAATGACTTTCTCAATTTTTTTCCACATTTTGTCTCTCATAGTTGAGGTCTACCTATGATGGCAATTACAGGCCTCTCTCATCTTTTTAAGTGGGACAACTTGCACAATTGGTGACTGACTAAATACTTATTTTCCCCACTGTATGTTTTTACCAATGTGATTTGCCTTTCTGTGTTGTGATGAAATTCTTTATTTTCTCCACTTTTTTCTTGTTGTTAATCTTCATTTCATAAGTCCGTAAGGTGACTGATACAGAACCTGTAGTGTGTAGTCTGACCTTTCTGTTCTGTGGTTCATCTTGTGGAAAACTTTCTGGTGTCTCATCTGTGCCTAGTGTATCCCAAGTTGTGTTCCTGACCATTTTAACCAATTTTCTTCATGACTGAAAGTATTCTTTGATCATCCACCACATCAGTCTTTTGTGGTCTGCCAAATTGTTGCTCATCAGAGCATTTTTGGGTGTATCGTGCTAATGTTCTAATGTTGCTGCTAATGTTCTGGCTGTGCTGTTGATTGATTATGATGGCCTTATGATTGCCTGCTTTACTGGCATTGACAGTTTGGCCTACATGTTGAGAGTTTACTGCAACAGATTTCCTGTTTTACTGGCATTGACGGTTTGACCCACATGTTGAGAGTTTACTGCAACAGAATTGGCATATTTATGAACAACTTTAGACCTTTTTATTAGCTCTCTTGTGCATAAATTAATCAGGCAACACACCACAGCTGGTCAGAAAACACCTGAGCAACCAATTACTGATGGCCCCATTATATTCAAGAAAGGCTTCATATAGTAAAACCTGGAAGACGACTGGGTGGGATAACATTAGACCTTTGTCATATCTCTTGTGCATTAATTGATGATGTAACACATTACGAATACAAGTGCAGGATCGTATCTGCTAGAATGTGGAGAGAACTGAGAGACCAAAAATGATAACCAGACTAATGAAATCATTAAAAACACCTGACAGTAATTGTATATTAAAAGGGATCAGAGACATCACAATTTCTCTACTAGTAGGCTGACATTGTGTAACTGTGAAAAAATGTCACACTCCAGCTAAGGCTGGAAACACTGAATGATATGAAAAAGTTAATATGATATTAAGCTCTTAGTTTTTTGCTCATTGGACAAGCATGAGAGGAACTGTTTGATGCTGTAACATAAATGGCACCCTACGTGTAAAGTTTAGTCTATTTTTAACAATAAAGTATTTTGCTTGCTTTATACATAGAGATGTGCAAAATGGCAAAATATTATATCACAATACTTTTTACAAAAAATCTTTTACAATACACGATATGTGGCAATATTTATTTTTGACATACTGTGTTGCACTCGTGTTTGTACTAGTTTAACTGTCTTTATATTGAAACGTGCTGTGGGTCAGTGTCAGTGGTCAGTACTGACCACCATATAAATTTGAATGGTATTCAACATGTATATGATAATAAAGGCCCCTCAAGGAGCATCTCAAACACATTCTTAAAAGAATAACATGTCTGAGGCGAGCACTGCTTAACTATGCTCACACTAGGATGAGAGCTGTGTCTTCAGCAGAGCAGCAAAGCCATTGCCTTGCTCTGGGGCATAAACAGACAGACCCACTCAGCCCTGGGATTTAAACCCGTGAAATTTCAGTTGTTCTTTGACTTTTTCTCCCACTAGAGTTCCTGCTAGCCTATTGCAGCTAGAAATCTGATATTATCTGCAGAAAATCAGATTTTCCTCATTATATAGGTGCATTACCACGCCTGTCTATGTATATTAGACACTTGTCAAAAATGCCCTGATTGAATAGATGAGTAAAGTGTTTTTAGTGACCCCTGATGTTGAGAACTGCTAAAAGATGTTTCAACAAATTCTGTCTGGTTAGACTTGCTTCTTGTTTGTTTGCTTCTACTGTCAATTTGGAAGTTTTGTAGCTCTGTCGTCTGGCTGAACATGTTTAGACAGACTTCTGTGTGCACCCTGTTCTTTGGAAGTTCTGTATGGGGCAGAATTCATGGTAGCTACTTGTATTTGTATGTCTGTCCGTAAGCCTCCCTCCAGAAGCCCCTGAATGAATACTGGGTAGGGCACAGTGACATATGCTGCCCAGACCCTTTGAAGTCTTTCCACCTCTTTGTAGTTTGAAGCTAAACCGTTTTGACTCTTGATTAGATCACCAATCGTCAAAATTAGGGCTCAGAAAGGGATATTTTTAAAGCCACAGAGAGATTAAATCATTTTTGTAGTCTGTAATTTTGTCCTTGATATGGACATGTATTTTGATAAGTGAAATCAATGAACTGTCCATTACAATGGTGGACAGTAAATACTGCGTCTACAAATTAAAAGTTATCATCATGTAACCAGTAGTTAAACATATTGAACAGTTCTCTGTGTAGCTGGATCCTAAACTTCCTGACGGATCGACGCCAGGTGATGAAGTTGGCTGGCCTCACCTCCTCCTCACTGACCCTTAGCACTGGAACCCCACAGGGCTGTGTGCTCAGCCCTCCCTTGTATTCCCTGTATACCCACAACTGTACAGCCTGACACAGCTCCAATGTCATCATCAAATTTGCAGATGACACCACAATTGTGGGCCTGATCTCCAATAACAACGAGGAGGCCTACAGAGAGGAGGTCAGCTTCCTGACACACTGGTGCCGGGAGAACAACCTTTCTCTCAATGTCAACAAGACCAAGGAGCTGGTAGTGGACTTCAGGAAGCAGGAGAGAGTGCACACCCCCATCACCATCAATGGGGCCGCTGTAGAGAGGGTCAGCAGCTTTAAGTTCCTTGGTGTTCACATCACAGAGGAACTCACATGGACTGAACACACCACACAGGTGGTGAAGAAGGCACAACAGCGCCTCTTCTTTCTCAGGCGGCTGAGGAGGTTTGGCATGGACCCCCGCATCCTCAGAACATTCTACACATGTACTGTGGAGAGCATTTTAACTGGCTCCATCACCACCTGGTATGGGAACTGCACTGCTAGTGAGCGGAAAGCTTTGCAGAGGGTGGTGCGGACAGCTCAGTACATCACCGGGGTTCAGATTCCAAACCACCTGGATTTATACACCAGCCGCTGCCTGAGGAAAACCAGGAGGATTCTAAAGGACTCCAGCCACCCAAGCCACCGTATGTTCTCACAGCTGCCGAGTGGGAGGAGGTTCTGAAGTATAAAGTCCAGAACCAGCCGTCTCTGAGATAGTTTCTTCCCCCGAGTCATCAGGCTACTGAACAGCCAGTAGTGCTGAGGCACCAGTATATGGACCTGGTTCAGCACATCTCACCAAAACCAAATGATGATCTCCATGGACAATCATTACTCTGCACTTTACTTTATATTAGCATGTTATACTTGCACATATAGACTGACCAACTGTTATCTTCCATCCACACTGTATATCTGTAGTGTATATATATATACATCAATATTCTATGTCCGGTATATACCCTGCATCTCTCATCTACCTCAGCCTTACCATAGTGCTATATGGTAATGTGTACATCTGCATATATCATAGTTTTTATTCATAACTGTAAATTAGTATAAACAGAGATTTAATGCTTAGTATTGTATATATTTATTGTCTAATTTATATGTTTTTTATATATAATTTATATTATAGTTATATTATATACTATATTATATACTAGTTATATTTATATGTAATTTATATGTATTGAAGTACTGTAAGGGACTACGCACGTTTTTCACTCATCTTCACACCTGTGAAAATGTGATGTGACAATAAAAGTGATTTGATTTGATTTTATTTGGTTATGCTTGGATGAGTTATTCATGGTTAGCTAGCTCTTGGCTTATCAATTGAGTGTGTGCTGACATTTTACGTGGCTCTTATCTCTGCAGACCCAGAGGAGGAAGTGAGACGGGTGCAGGAGCTGCTTTCTGCCGTATGCAAACCAGCTGTAAGTGTGACCTACACACTGACGTGCCTGTCAGATTTCAATTGCATTTGTTCAGATCACATCTCATTCTGTCCCGTCATGCTTTTCCCTTTTTCCTTTGTGTACAAATCAGGTGGGCAGTGTCACGTCCTGTTCTGTTGTTCTGTCCTGGCGTCCCCCGCTTCCTATACCGTCAGAGACGGACACACTCTCAAACACACGCGCATACACTGCTCTGCTGCTCAGCTACGAGCTGGCCTTGTCCCAGAGTGGCACAGAGGGAGATTTCAAACTTGTGTACCAGTGAGCAACAACCTTTTCTTCATTGCATATATATACACACACATATACTTGTTTTTTGGTGTGTTGTCAGACAAGGATAATGACATACAGTTTGGAATAGATAGATCATTCCAGCTCATATCTAATATAAAATCTTCTTCCAGAGGACTGTTTTTAAGTAAATGCACTCTCCCAGCATTGCCATTACCTTGGTTCGACAGGCAGTAAGGACACAGGAGCACTACATGTAAAGTGGGAGAGCTCAGGCCTGCTACAAATTATTATGCCAGGTACGACACACACATCCTCACATTTCACGACTAGACATATGCAGTTTATTAGTCCATCTAGGAATATGGCTGTGGAAAGTTACAAACTGTATGTACTAACATTTTTTTGTGTTTTGTTTTTGATGTGGAAGGGTTTGCGTGGCATGTAGCTCAGTGAAGGGAGCCCCCTCTGAGACTATAGCATTCACTACTCTGTGCAGTGCCCCAGATGCTCCTGCAGCCCCCCGACTCATCCAACGCACCAAGAGCTCCATAAGCCTTCAGTGGAGGGTACAAGAACTATACTCTTATGTTAAAGTTACTCTAGAATAGGGATGTCACTATATTAGTAATCAAGTGTGCAACCAATTATTAATCTAGTAATCAGAGTTTTTAAAAACATAGCAAGACTTGTGGACTGAAGAACAATCTGTGAGTCATTATGAATACTTATGAATACTGAGTAAAGATAAGCAAGGCAAGCTTTTAAAGAGACCATAGAAAAGGACATTTACTGTATATAAATGTGTCTACCAGGTTGTATTAGAATGTACTCCTTTTTCATAGTGTTTATTAGCTCATATTTTCTTTGTCTTTGTTCAATCCAGTCACCCAATGACAATGGCTCCAAAATCACTGGCTTTTGCTTGGAATACCAAGAGGTAGGCACCTGCAGAAAGAAACACAGGCTTTTTTCCCAGCTAGTTATGTACAGTACATAATTAACCGAATATATATTAGCTGACAAGCAATCAGATAATATTATTGGATAATAACTAAACATAAAGCATGTCATAAAATTGTGTTGTTAGGGGCAACTTTTCAAGAGGGTCTACTATTACTACTACATGATGCATCAGATTGAAAGCAAACCATTTCACAGCAACCGGTTCATCCATGTTCTCTTGTGATGCACAACTAGGCAGCTAGAATGTGCTCATGATGCACAGCAATGTAAGGGAAGCATACATGGGTGCACAAAATTATAGAGACCTAGTTGACAGCACCAGCTTCTGAGACCTGCTAAAGCACAGTGTAATTTCAGAATACTTTATAGGTCATATAATCATGAGCATGGGTCCAGTTGTATGTCTATAGTAACTTCAGGTCTACTTCATGTGTGTGTTTACCCCTGGCCCCACCTGTTAGTACTACATTCCATAGAACACTTTTTAATATCCCATTACATTACATTCAGTTGATATCTGCACTCATAAGTATGTGTCTATCAGGCGTTTTAAAGTGACAGAACCAAAACAAACCAGTTTATTATGATTAAATTTGATCCCATAATAATGATGTTCAGTTATTAGTAAAAATGTGCATCTCTATTCTAAGCACGCTTAATTTTGCATCTTAATGAACGTGTCTTTCCAGCAGGGAAAACAAAGTGCATTTAAGGAGGTTTACAGTGGCCTTGCCAAGCAGTACAAAGTCTTGGGACTGACGCCTTCTACAAAATATGCCTTCAGACTCGCTGCTAAAAATGATGTAGGAATGAGGTACGTGTCAGGCAGTGTTATTGAACTGTGTTGCAATGCTAAATATAGAGCTCAGCTGGATTATCCACTGTAATATTTCTTAGTTTTGACTTTAGTCCTTGACTGAGGTCACACAATTGCACAAAAACTTGTGTTTCTGTTTGCCTCCAGTGCCTTCAGTGCTGTTCTGAGCTGCTGCACGGCCAGCTGTTCTGCCTCTCCTCCCGCACCACCATCTCCCCCTCGGCTGATAGAGGCTGGCATCACATGGTTGAGGCTGGAGTGGGGCGCCCCCTGTGGGTCAGCGAGCCGAGACACACTCGCATACATTCTGGAAATGGAGAATGAATCGGTGAGTGCATAAAACGGAGTAAAAACAAAAACTAAAATGAAAGTAGCTGACAAGCTGATACTTGTGGTACTCCACTTGCTGAAACCACTCCCTGTGGTACTCTCTTCACCTGCTGGCACCATAATGTTGAACCATAATATTGAACAAGCAATACAAAAAACTCTTTTATTAAATTAAACATATAGTGAAAAACTTGCCTTTGCTGAAGGAATAAAACTGCTACACAGCTGTACTAAAGATGACCAGCACCACATATATTTCTAATACAGTGTTTGACCCAGCCCTTCAGTGCACCACTCCCAAAAGCCCAAACCTCAGTGCGTATGTCTGGTGCTACCCTGAATTGTAGATGTGACTGCAGCTCCACACTAATTTGATGCAGATGTTTGAGGCTCTGCATCTGTTTCTGAGTCTCTGAAACTCTCTGGACCACAGACAGCAATTCCACTGCTCAACAGCCGTATACTAGACATAAAGGGAAAAAGCAGCGCTAGTATTACCTAATACTGATGATGTTTTACTGTTAAGTTGTTTATAGACCAAAAAGTGATTATCAGTTCAGTCGTTCAATTTGTGAAATATGTCAAATCTGATTAAGTATTGATGAATGTGATAAATGTTTTTTTTCCATTTACAGGATTGTGGCTTTCAGCTGAAGCATAAAGGAGAGGAGCAGTCGTGTACAGTGACAGAGCTCAGAAGATTCACATCCTACCGATTCAGGGTGAGTGAAAGAAGTCCAGTGGCTAATTAAATGCTGACCACTGTCAGAGCTAACCCTTCTCAAAGACAGAACGAGCCACAGTCTCCTGGAACACACTATTTATTGTGTGCCATTATTATTAGTAGTAGTAGAAGCAGTAGTATTAATTGTACTATGAGAAGTTTCTTCTAGTGTTCATGTGCAAGACTGGGCAGCAAGGCCAAATATCTTGACACTGTAATATTTTTGTGTTATTCAGTACTGAATATTCAATATTGATCATTCGGAAATCGGTTGTGAGAAATATGTTGTGGTGTAATGCAAAAAATAGCGTGTATTACATTCATGTAATATTTAACACATGTAAGCTAGCTATAGAACTGTCCTAACGAGAAACTGCCTTTGTGCAGTTGTAGACCACTGAAGCACCATTCTGTAGGTGGTGTCATGCCTGTGTTAGTAACTCAGCTTTTCTCTATAGAGTAAATGGCATTTTTGTAAATCACCTCTGTTGTGCACTATAATAATTTTCATTGAGAAAAGCAGCTTAAACCTGCAGTCTCTAATGCGGGAATGATGACAGAATTCAAAGATCTATCAGTGAATAATGACATCTTTTCTTCACTCCTTGTCTAGTGAGTAAGAGGTGGACATCGCCACCTCGTGTATGACTGTAGCATTTATTCAGTGTCCTGTGCTACTAATAAACAGAATGAAATGATGTTTATATACAAGTGTTTATTTAGGTTGTTTGTTGTTACACAAGCCTGTGCATCTGTGTTGTGGTGCTTGTATCCGTATGCCTGGAAGGTTTTATGTGCTACATGCTAGTCTTATGTTTAATCAGGTGTTGGTGGCTGACTCAGAGGGCCGCAGCCAGCCCAGTTCAGTGGTGGAGTACAGGACCCAGCCAGACCAACCTGGTAGTCCAGACAAACTGTCATTGCACACCCCTGCAGAGCCACATAGTCTGCATGTTGTCTGGGGTAAGGCACTTTTTACGGGTACATCACTCAACTACACGTACTTCACGTCATAACTAATTTCTATACATTGCTAATGTTTTTGTCCTTGAGGAAAAAGTATCAAGGATCCTAATTGTGGAGCAGTTAGGTGATGTAAATAGTGGTAGCACTATTTTGTAGAAAATCCCAACTGTTCACTTATTTTTAGTTAGTACAATCTTGAATTTTCAATAGATTAATAGTTTATTACTCAGCATCGTTCGGCATAAGTTATGTATGTACATAATATGCAAATGTTTGTATGTAAACACTAGTGTCTGCTGTTATTTCAGAGGCACCAGAGGATGATGGAGGTTCACCAGTCACTCAATATGTACTGGAACTCAGTCACAATGGTGAGAGATTAATTTATACCTTGTAGACCCAGAGTGTATTTACCATCAAACATGGAAACAAAGATACTTAGTGATGTACCTTGTTTTTGTGTATGGATGATTATACTGAGTTGTTTCAAAGTCACATCAAAAACAAATTTAATATCCGACTTGGCACTTTGCTTTTGTTTTGAATTAGGTTTAATTGTGTTCATTAAAACAAATGGTCATTACATTACATCACTACCAAAACAGTCATTACAGTACCGAACCTTTACCAGATGCTTTAGTAGTGATTGTTTCTGTAGTGACATGACTAGCAGACTACACAGACACAAAATTCTAATACTTTTTAGTAAACACAGAACATATGTGTAAGGGCTGTACAGACCAAAAATGATCTTGGTACCACTTCATTGTTCTCACTCCACACCACCACCACTCCCATTTTTTTTTTTGTGGACAGCAACAATATAGATAGCTCATTACTATTCTAATTGATGCCTTTGGATCATAACATTAATATCTTAAATAAATATCTGGTCTCAATGCTTAATTGGTCATTTGTTTGTTTTGTTTTTTTAACATTATTAAGAGGGACAGGCAGAGAGTTTTACTGTGGGTACAGTAAACTAATTGAATTATTTCAGTAGAATGGTCTTTATGTGTTTGCATAGGAGTCCAGTGGGATGCTGTATACAGCGGGTCTCTCAGGCAGCACATATGCGGGGGGCTACGGGAAGGGACATGGTACAAGCTCCGAGTGTACTGCCAGAGTTTGGGAGGGCAGAGTCCGGTAAGTGCAGCAAGGAAAGGCATTTTGAAGCTGAACTCCATTCCATGAGTCTTGTAACACAGCAACATTTGTTTTTCCAGTGAGCGATGGACTTTTTTCCTTTTTTCCCCAGGTGTCAGAAATTCTCTCTGTTGAGACGCCACCACTGCCTCCTGGACCGTGCCAAGCCTTGCGAACTGCAGGCGAAGCCACACCCTCACAGATTCCACTCTGTTGGGGTAAGAGATAGTCATTCTGAGCAACATTTTGATATAAGTAAACTCTAACATTTGTAAGATATTTTACTATCATTATAAAAACTGTTGCTGTACTAAAGTATGACAGTCATATTTATGAACTTGGAAAAGGCCCCTTTAAGTTTTGTTATCAGCCTTCTTACCTTAGCTCGCATATGCACAACAACAGCGTCTTTCCTAAGACAAAATAACCATAAAGACCAAAATCTGTAAAATATAATAGGTATGCAAGACGAATTATGGACTGTGTGCTTTTTAGACCCTCCAGTGTGTGATGGTGGGGCACCAGCGTCGCAGTACTGTGTGGAAATGGCCCGGTCAGCAGAGGATAATCAACAACAAGTCTTCTGTGGCTCTGATGTTTGCTGTACTGTCAGCCAGTTGCTGCCTGGAAAAACCTACCTCTTCTGGGTGAAGGCCTTCAATCCAGCAGGGGTGAGTTCAGACTAGTCTGGTTAACACTATCCACATTATAGTACATTTTAGAGACCAAATATTGACTCTAGAGTAGCTACAGTATATATTTACTGCATGCTCTGTGGCTAGTAGGGTATATTGGACTGTGAAGAAGTGGAGAACTGTGTTCGCCACTAGAGTGATGGAGCAAATACCTTCAGTACCTTTCAGATGCCTTTGAAATGAGTTAGTGTCATCAGTGATCATCACCCAGTCATCGTCAGTGCCTGACCGCAGTAATGGTCTTGTTGGTCTCCCTAAAGCAACATTCCAATGTCTAGTGTAAAGCCAGGTTTAGTGGAGGGTATTACTCCCTCTTGATTTTTCAAGACTAAAATCTCAGTATGTCTACAGCCATTTCAGGCTGTTGCACCTTAAACCTTTTTTTGACTTGCATTGGGCTGTTATTCAGTACTGGTTTGAACAGCTATGTATTTTCTTTCAAAGTGGGGTCCTCTGTCAGAAATGTGCCAGGCCTCCACAGCCCCAGGACCTCCAGAGCAGTGCAGCGCTCCAGAGCTTACACTGAAGACTTCCACCAGTGTGCTGGCTACTTGGCAGGTGAGCAGACATGCCAAATTTGAATGGGCATATCTCTTTCTAAGGTAGGAAAAAATTAATCCGACACTAAATACATTTTCTTCTTCTCTTACTACAGACCCCACTGTGCAATGGTGCAGAGGTGTGTGAATTTAGGATGGAATGGGGGCTAGAGGAAGGTGCTCTAGAGTTGCTGTACTCTGGCCCCTCAGCTCAGTTTGAAGTGAGTGACTTGCAGCCAGCCACAGAATATCGCTGCAGGGTGCAGGTAGGAATATCTTATTAAAGGGCCTTGCTAATGTATTTATTGTGGCCCTTATGTTTGATAATTGTATAAATAATGTCAAAAGTGATGACTAATGTCCACTTCTTTCCAGTCAGCTTGTCATATGTTTTTTCTATTTAATACAAAGGCAGTCAGTGTCGTTGGGGCGGGCCTCTTTAGCGATGTTGCCACAGTAACCACACCAGCCTCCGTCCCAGCTGCTGTGGAGCATGTTGAGGAGATGGGACCTGTGAGTGATGTTAGGGCTCGTAGCCCTGCTACCTCTCTGGCCCTGCGGTGGAAGGAACCTCGTTGCCATGGAGCAGAGATTTCAAGCTATAATATAGACTTTGGGGAGGAGCTCCCACTATCTCTAGGGAGGACCAGTTACCACATACTGGAACATCTGCAGCCAGACACTATTTACAGGTATGAGCAGATAGTAAGCAGGTATGACCAAAAACCATTTGTATTTTACTACTTGATTGATTGATAAGCTGTCAGTCAAATGTAAGTGTTACGTTTTACTGCTCATCAGGATACGCGTGCAGGCGGTGAATAGCATTGGTGCTGGTCCCTTCAGCTCGGTGCTGAAGCTGAGAACACGAGCCTTGCCTCCAGAGCCTCCTGTGTTAGAATGTGTGGTGGCAGGCCCTCAGAGCTTGAAGCTGAAGTGGGGAGACGGTCCCAGCAGGCCACAGACCAGCCGAGGCACGCACTACCGTCTGCACATGCAGGTCGACGTTGATAGGTACAGGCTGAAATTTGTGCCCTTTTCCAGAATGCTACAACTGTGGGTTAGCAGCAACTGGAATGTACATGATAAGATACTGGGTATTGCCTCCCTTTGCTCTCAGAATAGCTTCAAATTTTCGTGGCATGTATTCCAGATCTTGGCAGCATTCCTTTGAAATTCTAGTTCGAGCTGCTCTGGCCATTCTCTGTTGGTCTTTATCTGTACAAACTATTTCCATCTGCAGAGCTGTCACTAACTGGATGTTTCTGTAGGTCTAGAGACTGTTGTGCCTGAAATCCCATGAGATCAGCAGTTCTAGCAACACTCAAACCAACATTTACAATTACTGGGATCATATTTTTCCCACATTCTGATTGATGTATATATTTAAATGTATTTCTCTGTTGCAGGTCAGTTTGTGTCTACAGTGGGCCATGTCATACATTCAAAGTACAGCGATTATGTGAGGCCGCAGAATACCAGTTTAGCATTCAAGCTCAAAGTGAGGCAGGCATGGGCCCACTGTCCCCTTTCTATACCTTCAGCACCACACGCTGTCCCCCACCACAGCTCAAAGGTAAGCCTTAATAGGATTTCGACCCACACCTTTTCTGTGGTTGAATATTAGCTCATCTTTTTGAAATTATCTGCCTTGCAGCTCTCTAATATTACCTGATGTCATGTACTTTTGATAGCCCCAAAAGTTGAACTCATCGAGTGGAATAAGTATGCAGTCACATGGGAAACCCTGCAGCCAATGAGAGGAGACCCAATTGTGTACACACTGCAGGTGCTGAGAGGGCGTGAAGTGGAGCAGGTAAGGAAGAGAGCATCTGACTGCATAGTTGCAATGGTGCCAGAAACACAAGTTCAAATATGCTCTTTGTGAAAAGATCTAATCTGCAAATGTAAATCACAATAAAGCAACACAAAAAATAAACCAAATGTTTTCAACTGACCAATAATCCGCATTTAATCTCAGGAATACATAACTTACACATTAGTTTAATAGTAGTTACTGGTTTCTGGATCGATTATTCCCTGCCATTCTGTGAACAAAACAGTTTTTGTGTCTTGTTTCTTTTCTAGCTATACAAGGGCCCAGCGACCTCCTACACATGGCAGAACCCAACAGCCAGCGCCACATGTCGACTACGAGTGTATGCCGGCCGGCGGGGCCAAGATGGCAGTGAGCTGTGGGGTCAGTGCAGCCTTAGCACTAGCCTGCCTGCTGCTGAGCCACCGAAGGAACACAGGAGCTCCAGCTGCCATGACCCTCAGCCCAAGAGAAGCTGGCCTCTAACTGATGAGCCCTTTGCCACTGTCTTGCTTCTCGGCTTTGTCGTACTGGCCGTCCTCTTTGCGGTGCTCATCCAGTACTTTGTCATTGAGAGGGAATGAGGGAAGAGGAAGGAGAATGAGGAGGGAGCGGTGTGTCAGAGCAGAGCTGGCCTCGTAGCACATTAGCCTCTTTTTCACTGTGGTTCTAAGCACAGAGAGTGAGCCTTCGGATTACAGTGTTTGGCATGGAATGCTGATAACTGTACCTGTTACGGTTTGTGAACCATGCTCGTTGGAGAAGAACAGTTCAGTTGGGACGGCGTATGTTTTCACTGGCTTTTCATTAATGTCACCTGTGTGACGGCTCGGTAAAAGCTCAGTGTCAGATCCACCATATTGAAAAAGGAGCCATGCTAACAACTTTTTGTATGTATGGGATGTGACACCATTACTGACCCACTATCGTCACTGTCGTTTTTTCCTTGTCCTTATATAGCAGTGCATCAGCTGAAAACTGAAACACATTTACACAATTCTGTGCCAAGTTAATCATTTGATCCTACAGTGGAAAAGAGGCTATAGTCACACTGACTAGCACAGATACATAATCCATACGCAAAGCAGAAATACTGAGCTTAATTCTGTTATGATTTCTACTATTATTGCATGGAAGAAAGAGATCATTTATATTTGAGTAGGTACTTTTTCCGATACATTTCTGTCATGACCAATGTAAACTGTGACAAATGGGACTTAAGTATGCTGCCTTATGTTCTTGTTGTGGGTTACTATATATGGTGGTGGCCAGATTATATATTCGTATGAATTCAGATCATTTATAATGAAGCGTGTCTAGACAAGGCCAAGATCCGATTGATGACCTTGGCTGGTATTTGGTACACAGCAGTTTTTTTTTTTTGTTTGTTTTTTTCTGATTGTTCAAGAGCAGTCATGGGACCCGCCCATGGCATTTCTGAGGATGGATATTTTGATAGAAAGAAAGTCTTGGGGACTGAGTACTTACTGCCTCACAAAGAGATGAGCTTGTGGCTTATCTCACTGGCAGTATTTCTATTTTTATCACTATTCACATAAGGGAGACAGTGCCAAAGTTTCATAGGTGTAGTTAAAAAGCGCCCTCATAAATGACTGAAGCTCAGTATAATTTCATTGACAGATAAGACATATTTTCACATTTTTATGACCACTCTGTAACATCATAACCACAACATAAATTCCATTTATCTCAGACATTGGGAGAGCTAGATTTTTATGTTTTGCTATCACCAGTGTGTGCTTATAGAGTATACATACATTCTAGCTATGTTCATGTACATACAGATATGGCAGTATTGGGTAGATAGCCTGTATGGATATGCATTTGTTATAAATGTCTCTCTATTTAGCTCAAACTGAGCATCGTAGTCCCTTTCCAGTTTTAGAAAAGCTTTTGATTAAGAGTTTTATTTTACTATTTGCTTTAACACTTTATATTCATAGTGAATTTTCAATGTTGTCTTAGCCCTCATCCAACACTACTGATGTGGTAGCACACCTCCTCCGATGCCAACCAAACTTGCCACTATACGCAACTACTAGCTGCGTGGAAATGCCAAGAAACTCCATGTACTCGGATAAAGACCAATCTTGCCATTGTGTGAATCAGGGGTGGGTGATTTTCCAGTTCAAACAGATCTCATTCAGCTCGTCATTTAATCGGCATTTGAACTTTTGGTAGACTTAGGTAGTTTGGTGGAAAATTACTTAAACAATTTTCCTTTTATCTAAACGCAGGTTTGCCTACTCTCTCATTCTGGCATGAGACTCTTAATTTTAGGTCTTTTTTTAGCTCTAGGAAATCTAAATCCAAGCAGCACGATCACAGCAACTAGTTTATTTTCTTTCTGCATGGTAACATTCAATTGGCTCATATTGTAGCCCATTAAGAAAAGATTGGCTGTGTAAGTCATTAGTGTAGGCAAATTATGCGTTCCTCGGATTAGCTACTGACACGCACAAATTTAATTTTCCTTCATCTTTGTTTATCTGCAGGACTCTCACTAAGCCACCTAAATATTCTTACTCCACTCATCTCGCCAAAGGTGGCAACTCTGCCTAATTGTACGTAGTTAGCCTAGACATGTAAAGTATCTAAAGTGTGCTTCTTTAGTTTTGCCCTGGAGCTAAAATGCTAGCAGATAACTGTCATAATGTCAGTAATCACATCAGTAAGTCCATATGAGAATATGCTCAGTGCAGTTTGAAGCAAGTGGCTGGTGATTTAGACATACAGTTTGCATGATGCTAAAGTACAAGCCTCCATTACTTGTTTGCTACATCATCATTTGAGTTCCACATAAAAAACTAAATGTGGACATGTCTTTGCTGATCAACTACAGTCGGGGTAAGGGAGAAGCTGTACATTGCTGAGCTGTTACTTTAAACATTTTAATATGTTTTGACACATAACACTTTAGTAGTCAGCTTCATATAACCATGATGTAGTTTACATTATCGTTACTTCCAAACTCCGTAAATCCTTGCAAATGTGTCATAGAATATAACACTCTTAAGTAGTTTAGCCTTTGTACCCCCTTTAATGTAGCTGAGGAGGCAACATCAATCCGAAATAAGGAATACATGTAAATGATTTAGTGATTTTACATGTGCCCCTTCACAGAGTAACTCTCCATTGAACACCTAGAGGGAAGTGAATAGTGCTCTCTACAATAGAACCAGAGTGAAGTGCCTCTATATGACCAGGGGTCATTCATGTCAAATACATCACAGTGCTAGAGATGCATTGCCTTTTAAAACTTAACAACTGTAATCAAATATGTAGAGATGTAGAGTTGATCTTAGATCCATACTCTTAATCTGCAAGGATTGGTGTGTATGTGCTCAGGCCAACTTTCAAGCTTGTTTCTAACCAGTTATAGTTGTTGATGTCCTTATAGAGCTGCTTCTGTCTGTGTTAGGTGAAGGAGAAAAGCTGCTGTCTTTTATTCTACTTTATGGTATATACTGTTTGCTCTTCATACCTCTTTCATGGTGCAAAAGCCATTCTAGACTGGCTCGTTCTTATATTTAGGCTAAATGCTGCAAATCCAAGCGTTTTGTTTTGTTTTGTTTTGTTTTGTTTTGTTTTGTTTTGTTTTGTTTTGTTTTGTTTTGTTTTGTTTTGTTTTGTTTGTTAGGCCTTTGCTTTCCTAGAGTTTGTCACCAACTTTCAGGACTACAGATTATTTCTAAATGATGACATCAGCCTCTGCTTTGGGGGCCTTCATATTTACATGTATGCTTTGTATTGGATCAAATAACTGCGGATGTATCTCTTTCAGTATATCTGACATATTGAATGTCTTATATTTTGTACCTAATAGAAGTCTAGTTCACTCAGAATGATTTCTAGTGCTTTACTAGGCCAAGAAGAAAAAAAAAAAGAAAACTAGAAAATAAGAGGTGGCATGTAATCACAGCCAATGAGAGTTGGTTAGTGGTAAATTTACAATACAGTATGTTGTTTGTATTGAAGGAGCATGTCTAAATTCTAGCTAAATTCATCTTTTCATATGTGATTCCTGACCATGATGGCACAATGCGGTGCAGATGTCAAATAGGTCCCCTCATTTTCAGTCAAAATGCCTTTTAAATACAAGTTATTCGTTTTTTTCAGGAGATAATTCTGATGAGATTACTTATAAAATAATCCACATTTACAGATTATGGAAAGGTAAATGTAAATGTCAAAGGATTATTAGAAGATAAAGTAAAAGAAAATGGGAGTTGTAGTGGTAGTCTAACAAAACTGTGAAGAAATCCACGTTTCTGTCCATCCTTCCACTCTGAGAAGACAACTCAACACTATGGGTCCGAAAGGATGTGTAGCTGATAGGAAGCTGTTAATGAGAAAAAGAATTAGACAAAATATGGAACTGACAGGACGATGGACGAGTCCAGACCTCACCATCACTGAATGTGTATTCCTTTTATAATGAAAAGCAAAAACTGGTAGAGAAACACCTAAGACTGAACTTTGATGTGTGAGGTGTGAACAATATGTTGACAAAAACTGAAAGAAGGTCTCACAAAAGAAAGGAAGCTGTAGTGAAGCCAAATGGTGGACACACTGGACGTTTTGATAAAAATGTGTAGTTGTTGAGGCTTCGGTGTAATTTTCTATTAAATATGTTTTCTTTTTTCCTGGAAAATGAAGAACCTGTTTTTAATGGTTGTTTTGACTGAAAATTAAATGAATTGTTTGCACAGAACTGTAGTTTGAGGAAATGTAGCTATCCCACTATCTAAAATAGCCTCACTCCTTTTTACCTCTGGCTGATAGTAGGGAACAGGGAAAAGAATGCTCAGGACGCACGACATTAATGGCCTACTTTTCCAGATTTGTCAGACCTGTGTACTTTACAGGGAAATCCTGGTCATTTAATGTTAGGAACAAACATAGATTTCAGAGCCAAAGATAATACTACTTCTAAGATATGTTTATCAATAATTATATTGGCCATTTTCCAAGTAAACTACAGGATTGATGCATGATGACTCAACTTTGAATTATTGTCTGTGCAGGGACATTCCCTAGACATGAGTATGAGAGCTGATAGCCCAATATGACATTTTTTTCACCAGCCAGACCTCTGCAGACTGAACCTTTCCAACTGTCTTCAAGGTCAGGGGTGACATACTACATTAAGAGTTTGCCATAATACGCTGTGCACCAGCTCCAGTCCTGTCCTGCGTTTGTTACACAGTTCTGTACATTCTCTGCACCGGAAGCAGGTTATTGGCTAGTTATGAAGTCCTTCCTGGGTGGAATCACTAAACTAAATCAGAAAACGCAGAATTGTCCACTGGCACAGAATGCTCCTTTAAGGGAACTTTTTGTGCCTGCTGGCGAATCTGTAATGTATAGTCAGTTACCATGGGCAGTAAGTTTCCCTTTAATTAGTGAAAAAGAACAGAAAAGACATAATAGTAGCCAAGGAACAAGGATGCTAAGTACATGGAAATGCTTTAGAGGTGTTGTCCATAGGTGTGGCAGGGACTAGGTGAGTATAGAGTTTAGGTTGAAATGTTCCTTTAAAGCGGCCCAGTTAGGGTTTTTCCCAGTAGATGGCGCTGTAGTTCCTGCGGTTCTGCTAAGGCTGAGACAAGAATTCTTTTGCCAAATTACAAATAATGGAGTGCTTTAAATTTGGGTGTAAGCTACTGTGTTTCTGCGATCATGTGTTGTTGTTTTTTTTCCTGTTTTCTGGAAATGTAACCAAAGCCAGTAGTAAGACTGTTAACAGGCACCGAGGTTACTGTGCTCATACTGTTTTCTTTTTATTTTGGTCAGTTTAAACTTGCTGTCAGTTCACAGAGCATAAACAAGCCATAAAGAGGAGAGATTGTCATGGTCTCTCTGTGGCTAGCTGCTAAAAATAAGTCACACTAAAATACATTACAATATGATTTTGTTTGTTTTTGCCTAGATCCGTAAACTAACTGCCTTGCTAGTGTCGCATTGTGTTATGGTCTTATAAAAACTAGGGATATAGATTGCCAACATGGACAAAAGCATTCAATAGCCTTTACTGTATGCCTGCCTGTACATGTAATCATCTTATGTCAATCTATTTTAGAAGCTCTAGATTACCTTTTGTCATGCCAGTATTTTTAGACCACACTTTTTGATACTGAACATTTTATTTTGAAATACAAAAATATTATACATTCCAAAAAAGATTATTTATCTGCATCAACGTTTTTCTTATTTTTCAAACTCACATTAAAAGACTGCCATGTACTGTATGTCATAACTGACTTGTAACAATCATAGATAATATATTTAATATGGCAAATAAATTATAGTCATTATATGTATTCAGCGTGACTTGTGTGTGTAACTTTTGACATTTTTTCTTTCTTTCATCTGGTGGACAGAGGCATAAGTGCCGGATGTTTTGTTGCTTTAAAGATTTCTAGGCACATTTTTTTTTCTTTTCTTCGATTCATGTTTTCTTTAGACCTTTACTAGTAAGACTTTTCGCATTTAGTTCATAATGTCCACAAAACTGCGGTTATGGAATTACAGACTTGAAAAGTAAAAAACTTTAAAGTATCCCTCCCTTTTTTTATTTCTGAAAGGAGAATAAATGGCATTCAGCTGGTGGAGCGCTCATCTAGGTTAGCTTTAGTGAGCTAAATAGCTCATAATGCAATCATTTCTAGACATAGAAATAGACACTTAAATTGAACTGCTTTGTCTGGCTATAAGCTTTAATGGGCATATACAACGAGCACTGAAAATGGCTCCTGTGTGTCAGAGAGAGCTGCTTGGGTTCCAGCTATGGAAGGGCTTGGATAGATTTGGTTCCTATGCTCATCAAAGATGGGGAATTATAGTGAATCACAGAGCTGTTTTAAAGTTTGTGAATTCTTTGCTGTTTGATGCATTTCTACATAAATGTGGCGTAAAATATCAGATCATAACAATAAACAAAGAGAACCCACATAAACTAATAAGACAAGCATGTAAATAGTTCTTCATCCATTTGTTTAACAAAGTGAGCCAACATTAAATGTCTAAAGGTTTAGTCTGTTGGATGACAATCAGGTGAGTGTGTGTGTGCATGCCATATCTCAGTCAAATGAGATTTCTGAAGAACATTTGGTAGTGCTCATTAGACTGAAACAGGTTTTAAAACCATTTCTTTTAAGTTTGAACTTCACTGTCAGGCAGGTGGTGTACAAGTGAAGGAAATTCAACATTCTTGTTAAACCTCCCAGAAGTTGTCTTCCAACAAAAATGCCTCCATAGTTAAGACACATAATATTGTGGAAATTCACTAAGAGCCCCAAGGTAACATCTAAGGATCTGCAGGCCTCAGTTGACGGCTGATGTCAGTGTTAATGAGCCCATTATTAACACTAAAGAAAAGTAGGAGGTATGGAATGACTGCATGTAGAAAGACACTATTGTCCAGGAAAAACATTTTGCCAGTTTACAGTCCTGTAAACCACCTGGATGAGCCAGAGGACTACTGAAATATGGATATGTGGACAGATAAGTCAAGTCAAGTAGTTTTATTGTCAATACTTCAGTGTGTACAAAACATACAGAGGATTGAAATTGCGTTACTCTCTGTCCCAAGATGTATCAAAAAACATTTACCAATAAAAAGATTACAGCTAAAACAAGAACAAGAGTATAAAGAATGTAATAAACAATTATCATAAAATAGACTGATGCAAGACTAAATAAAATAAGGGCCGTAAGATAAACATAAAAGAGAGAGTAAGACCTTGAAGACAATACAGTAACATGTGCACTAGCCGAATTGAGATGCAGGATTAAAGTGGTATGACAGTGCCAGTATAAACAGTAGTGCAGGCTGAATAACATTAACGATGTTTAAAGAGGGGAGAGAGGTGCCATACAGTGATACGGCTGGTCAGGATACTCTCGATGGCCCCTCAGTAGAAGGTGCATATGATGGGGGTGGGGACTCTAGGTCTTCTTAGCTTGCAGAGAAAGTAGATGCTGCTAGATGCTGGTGCTGCTTACCTTCTCCACAGCAGCACTGTTGATGGACAGAGTATGCTGGATGTGAGTTCTACTGAAATCCACAACAATCTCATTTATCTGCTCTGCATTCATAGAGAGATTGGTTCCTGTTGTTTGTCTCATCGTGGCTGCTGATGAGACCTACTACAGTTGTGTTGTCCACAAACTTGATAAAGAGGTTGGAGGGGTATGATGGCATTGTCGGTCGAGCGATTGGACCGATATGCAAACTGGAAGGCGTCCAGGGAGGTGAGGAGGGAAGACCTGATGTGTTGTATGTGGATGGAGGTGGGTGCAACTGGACGGTAGTCATTGAAACAGGAGGGCGAAGCCTTCTTTGGGACCAGAATTATGGTGGTGGCTTTGAAGCACATGGGGAAAACACTGTGAGTTCTGTCACACAGTCCTTCAGCACACAACCAGGTATGTTGTCAGGTGCTTTGTGAGTGTTGATCTTGGTAAAAGCTCTCCTCACACTGTTTGGAGACAGCGTCAGCACATGGTCACCAGGAGGAGGTGGGGATTTCAGTGCTGGTGTGCAGTTCAGTGCCTCAAGCTGACCAAAGAAGTCGTTCAGATCGTTCAGCAGCGGGTGATACTGTCACAGGTCTGTGGAGGGGTCTTGTAGTCCGTGATGGCTTGTACTCCCCTCCACAGGCTCTGAGTGCCTCTGCTATCACTGAAGTGTTGGTGCTGTTCTCCTGGAGTACTGCCTCTTAGCCTTTCTGATGACATGGCACAGGTTGGTCCTGCCAATTGTGTATTGGCAATTAAATGTTGCGTCCCGTATTGAACCAATTCAGTATTCCCCTAAATGTCCGATACACATGTCTGCCACACACACATGAACGCTAAATCTAACAATAATGATCAAAAGCCCCCCTCTCCCGGCTCCGCTCCTCTGTGTGTCTGTGCCTGGTTGCTTGCGTGTGGTGCTTTCATGGTTGCCAAGAGACAGACACCACACACCGGCGCTGCTCACAAAACCTGCACCTTTTAAAAATGTCCACTACCCGAAACTCCACCACTTCCTCAAATGCAACAACGCTCGCAAGTACAGAAGTACACTTGTTAAAAGAAGTAACAGTTTCTGATGAACCCAGGACTGCTGAGGGACTGAATAAGTATAGTTATGCACTTTTACATTAAGTTACATTAAGTTCTTAGTTTATTTAGTTTATATTTTAAAAGTTCATTGTTGCACACTCCACACAAATAGATTTAATTTAAGATTTAATTAACTGCACTTTGTAAGAGAACGTGTTCGATGGTAATAGAGCTCCTCAAGCTCTAAGTATGACTGATTGCTTCCTTGATCACCCATTTACTAAAAACATCGGCACAAAATAAAACATGCCACTGCTGCGGGTACCCCGTCCCGCAGGAGTTGGGCCCATGGTGGGCGTCCCTTATTTTCATTTCTGAAAGGTGGCAACCCTAATCCTAACTGTCCTCAGGCCTGCCTTTCTTGAGGTCAGTTACATCATCAATGAACCTGGTGATGTGGACAGTTTCTGTGTACTCCTGAAGATCTGTGATGTTGTTGGTAGCAGCCGCTTTAAACATATTCCAGTCCGTGGTGCTAAATCAGTCCTGAAGAGCCTCTTAGGACCCATCCGGTCACACTCGTACCGGCTTTAGAAATGGTTTGGTGACTTTATTCAGTGGTCTGTTAAAGTCACCAAACCAAAAGACATAAGACAGACATGAGGATATGGCTTAAGTAAGCGATGTTGTGTTCACAGTATTCCAAAATAAGAACTGCATCCCAACTTTAAAGCACAGTGTTGGTTTTGCTGTTGTTGGACGAGGACAGATGGCCATTGTTTGATGGAGCTATGAATTTTGGACTGTGTCATGAAATTCTGCAGGAATTCTGCCTCCATCCCTGAACTAAACTCCAAAGCATTGCTTCTGTTACTAGCTACTTTTGTTATTCTAACCTGCTATTAGTTAGCATAGTTGTGAGTTAGTTACTTTTCAGTTGTTTCAGTTAACTTCTATGTAGTTAGCTAGCCAACTGACATTCTAAACTAGTTGTAGCTTCAACATGGTAACTAGCTAACTTTAGTTGTTCACCTCACTTGTTGTAAGTGGTGTTATATTGGCAGAACGGCGTTGGCAGTGTCATGGTTTGGGATAGAGAAAGTTGCTTACTGAGCCAGACTCTGGTTTCTATACAGTGGTGGTGATGGAAACCACAATGTTTACAACGCAAAAATACAGCTACTTTACTTACTATCCCAAACTACCAGCCCACCTACACGTGTCTTTCGAGTTTTATATATGTAATGTTGATGACAGTAAACATAAGTTTTCTTCAGGGACTATTTTGCCTCCCAACGCCTTGCATGTATCCCTCTATGTGTAGTGGCATTCTGTGAGAGGGGAAGCTCTTTTATAATTCCTTTAAAAAATCTACAAATGTCTGGTTTCTATTACCACCACTGTGAACAATTTTGATTCAATACGTTTTTCTAAAATAAAGTGTTTCGCATCAAACAAGCCTGAATTACTACGTTTACATCTCAACCATTTAATTATGGGAGACTGGAAAAGTATGCTGGTGCTCCACTTTAAATGAGGAACTCTCCAGGTAAGGATGTATGTAGTGTAAGGAGAGAAAAATAAAATTCATATAACAAAAATGGCACTCTGGTTTTTGAATGACTTATATATATATCTAGGATATATATATAAGTCATTCAAAAACCAGAGTGCCATCATTATCGCTATTCATTAATAGCATTAGTGTTTGTCTACGTGTTTGAATATCTGCATGAATTTGAACAGAACTAGGGAACGCCTCCTTTGCAGTTGTTGAACGCACCCCATGTTTACAACCGGTCACATGCTCCTTCTGACGACAGGCTTTTTTCAGGGAATAGTTGGAATGGTGGTTTCTGAGTCTGAACAAATCATGGGACGAGGATCTTAATCTTCTTTGCGGTCGTGAAAAGGTATATGTCTGTGCGATTGTTTTTTAATTTAGAGGGGTTTCAGTGGTCAACTTAAAGGCACTGATAGGATTTCTGCAGAGGGAAGTTGCTTTAAGCTACTCCGTGTTCGCTTGCTGCACTTAGAAACTAAGCTAAACATAACTGCTGTTGTTTTAATAGGCATGTTGAATTGACGCCCCCCCATATAGGTAGCTAGAGTTCTTAAGTTTATGTAAGGAATTAATGGGTTTACTGATTTACTGATTTTACTTAGGATAGCAGCGTTACTAATGACACAATACGGACGGACTGACAGAGAGACACTTCGATTGGAGCAGCTAACGTTGGCTAGCTATCTTAGCTTTAGCTTAGCTTGGCTACCATTATCTCTCTACTAGCTAACTAGCTAGTGATTTAGCATTTTTCTAAGAAAACAAGCTATTTGACATAAGTACACTTGATTTAAATGGTTCGTGGTGGCACTTTTCCATATTTATAACGTTACTTAAGTTACTTCTTTTGTTTCATGTAGTTAGCTATCTGGCTAATAAGGCTAAGCTGTTTGTAGCTAAAACACGGTAGCTAGCTAGCTAGCTAACTTCAACTGTTCACCCCGTCTGGCGCAACTGTTCCTATTGTCAGTGAAACCGTATAGCGGGAGTGCATTTAAAAAGGTTATATCTGTATAGGGTGTAACAATCTTTGCCATATAAGTCTTTATTTGATTAGCCATATAAAGAATGTGTTGACAAACCTGAAAACTCTTTCAGCACATCTGTGACACAACAACTTGTGATTATTCAGTCACCTGACTGGTGTTTCTCATGTCTGTGTTAATGTTGGTTGGGATGCTGCTAACTTGTGTGGGGAAAGGACTTGGGGAGAGGAAATAATAATGATAATAATAATATTAGTCGTAGTAGTATTTTTGCTGTAATTGTTATTGTTGTGGTTGTGTTTTCATTGTTTGTTGATGTTATATAAGAAGGAACCTGTTTCTGTGAGTGTTTTAGCTTCCTCATACCGAAGTTAGACTGAGTGGCTTTATCTTCAGTATCCAGTGTTGCTGATCACTGCTCCACCATTTTTCCCTTTCTTTGTAGTTTCGAAACCCCAAAACGACTTGCACGCTGTAGCGGAGTGTTCTGTTCTTGAGATTGTGCACAGCAGGCTCTGTCACAGACAGGGGAAATGTCAAGCACAGCCATGAAGAAAAAGGTATTTTTGTTTGAGCCAAAAATGTGTGTTTTGTTTACCTAGCCGTGTTTATTTCTCAGACCTGAATAGTAAATAAAATGTAAAAAATGATAAACAGTGAAATTATATATTCTTACCTTATATCTAGTGCTACAGAAACTGTGCTGGTTCACATCTCTGATCTCACCTCTATATACTGACTTGGTGAAGTCTTATGACGGTGCAATACTGAAATTTACTGAGCTCTTTGATGTAGTTGCCAGAGTTGTTTGTCTTTGGACGTTATTCATAAGATTGTAAGAAATAACTCTACCTGTACCCCTACCTTTATGATAAACAACTGGACCTTGTCAGGGGTTTAGGGGCATATAGCAGTGGAAAATAAATGGCAACAGCTAATACAGGTTTTAGAAATATCGGGTGAAACGCTGAAGTAATGACGGTATTAATAGTTGTTAAATAAGTTCTATTATCGCACATGTTAATGTATTTCATTGTAACTTTTTTACATGTAAACATTGTGTAATAGAAGTGAATTGAGAATTAAGTTCAAAATTTTTACACAATTAATAAACATGACACCCACTTTGGGTAGAGTCTTTAACTTGCAAGTGACTTGGCAAGTTGCATGCTTCAGATCTAAATCTAAAATTAATATTGCTCAGTGATATATCACTACAGAGATTGCTAATGCATGTACAGTAGCATTGTTATGTCAGTAAATCCATTACCCGTCATACTTTATTACCAATAAATTATTCAAACAAATTAAATTATGCCTAAGAGCATATCATAAGAGCACAAACGATTAGCTGGCAGTTTAGGAATATGTTTATGGTCCGTACAAAACACTGGACTGAGCCTCAGAATAATTTTATTTCGTCAAGTATGTATCTTATACAAGGAGGATGTTCAGGGTATTGATGCACCTGAGTGCTGAAGTTGCTTGAATAATTTTAAGTGTCATTCGATCATTGTTATTTTCAGGTGTTGCTGATGGGAAAGAGTGGGTCAGGGAAGACCAGCATGAGATCAATCATCTTTGCCAATTATATTGCCAGAGACACTCGGCGACTGGGAGCCACAAGTAAGCTGCTTAAGAACCCAGCAAAAAAATTTAATCTTTGGGCTCTCGTTTTTCTTGCTCCATCTAGAAAAGTTCAAACACTGCAAAGGCAGCGAACTGTTGTTCCTCTAAGTACTAAATTGGTTGTTAGTGCAAAGAAGACGCGCTTAATGCTTACATTCTTTTATAATGCAACATCTTATATCTAAACATTCATTCCTGTTAAGTACTATAACAGTGGAAATCCTGATGATAGTAATGGCTGTTAATTTTAGCTGCCTGTTTGTGTCCAGCTTAAATCAAACCACCAGGGGGTGTCCCCCCCCCCCTTTTATTCTTGATGAAAAGCCTAGCAGTAATGGAAGTAAAATGACAAGCAGATTAAATAATTAAAAAAATATATATTTATATTATTCATGATTATTCCTATATAGATAGATAGATGTATCAAATATATATACACACATATATATTGATCTATAACTGATATATATAAAATTGATCTGCCAGCAACTCATCATGATTACCCACATAGTAGTGATCTCATATTGTATTGTTTAGTAATATGTTTAATGAAGTCTGTTGTATTCTGTACATTCTGGTCTTTGATATTATCAAAATTTTAAAAAATCTTAAATAACAGGTTCCTGTAAATAACATTGCTGAGACCATAACAGTTTGAACATCAGTTCAACTTGTTTTTTGTTAGTTATTACATTTTTAAATATTGAATTGAAAAAACTGCGTGATCAGGATGTTTAATACAGTTAACAATAGCATTTATGAGACCTTCTGTGCAAATTCATACACTTTGCACTTTCTCACATGTGTTTTAAGGTCTGCTGTTGGTTTCTGTTTTCATGTCGTATGCGTTTAAGAAGGAGAACAGAAACACAGGCTCTTAAAACCCAATGCATTAATTTGTTACCATTTGTCTGTTTCGGTTTTGCAACAAAGCCAGATACAGCATTTAGGCCCTTCTTCCTCATTAGGCTCAATATCGGTCAATTACCAAGCAAAACCGAAAGCATAAACAGAAAACTATGCCTATTTTCTATCCAGTTGACGTGGAGCACTCCCATGTGCGTTTCCTGGGCAATCTGGTGCTGAACTTGTGGGACTGTGGTGGGTAAGTTCTATTGAGGACTTCTATTGAGAAGTTGCATTGTGATGTTTTGTGCAATGTTTTTTTTTTTTTAATTCATAATTGTTTTATTTTGAATTTCTAAGGCATATGACTGTCATTTTTTTGTATTCTGCATCTTTATGTAATCACGTGGATTTTTATTCCCTTCAGACAGGACACTTTCATGGAGAACTACTTCACCAGTCAGAGAGATAATATCTTTCGCAATGTGGAGGTGCTGATCTATGTGTTTGATGTGGAAAGCCGAGAGCTAGAGAAAGACATGCATTACTACCAGTCTTGTTTGGAAGCCATCCTTCAGAATTCACCTGATGCTAAGGTCTTCTGTCTAGTGCACAAAATGGACCTGGTTCAGGAAGACCAGAGAGATCTGGTAAGAAACTTCACTCTTTCTTCATCTCTCTCTCACCGTCTTGTTATTCCTTTTTGTTTTCCAGCAAGTGCCTCATCACAATGTAAAATGTGCATATGTTTCATAATTCAAGATTCAAATATTCAAAGCTTTATTGTCATATGCACAGTAAGGAAACTAGTTTCCCTGTGCAATGAAATTCTTACTTTGCTGCCCACATTGGATGTCATAGAATAAAAAGTATAAATATAAATAGACAGATAACAAGGATCAAAAATTAAGCATGCAGAGAATATATAAATAAAATATAAAATATAAAATGTAAACAATTTAGAATTATACAGGCTATATACATTGTGCAGGTATGTACTACATTAGTTACATTGTAACAGTCTGTAGTAAAGTGGTGTTTGTGCAAAATGAGCTGAAACATAACCATACAAGAACAGTTACATGTGCAAAACGATGTGTGCAGCTGTATGCAGACACAACCAGTAATAATGCTTACACATGCACATCTGTTTGATGTAGATCTTTAAAGAGCGTGAAGAGGACCTGAAGAGACTGTCACGCCCATTGGCGTGCACCTGCTTCAGAACCTCTATTTGGGATGAGACACTTTATAAGGTGAGTATATAAATTGTGCAGTTTGTAAGAGAGAATAATTTATAATTAATAAATAATCGTCATTCCATGTTTCCTTGTTCTTGACCCACCACGTCATGAAACACCTCACCTGGATGAAATTTTATAGCAACTAAATAAGTGGCAACCGAAAAAACCAAAGCTGTAAAATTCGACTCACACAGACTGACAAACAAAAAGCTAGCAAATATGTAGCCAACACCACTGGCTGATCCAAAGTTGGATCCCAAACCACACATGTCTACACTTCATGTATTGGGTTGCTTTGCGGTTTGGGAGGCGACAATAATAATGCAGCAACACATCCCAGGCATTCAGATTTTAGCGTTCATTTGTTCAACACATCAAATAAAATAGATAAATAATTCTAAAACACCAATATTGGTATTTTTTATTTATTCTATTGTTCTGAAAAAAAAAATGCATTTTACCATCTTTGCTGGATTAGTTCTGGCTTTTTCCTCATTACATACTGCCACTGCGCTGCCGAGTTGCCTTCCAGAATGGCTGCTGCACAATTTCAAGACGTCACTAAAATACTATGATAATACACATATAAATTCTGATTGGAAACATCTCAGGGTGGTGAGGTAGTGTTAATCATTATTACCTATTTAGTGATAATAACGGAATGTAGAATCAAATGATTAACACTTTACCACACTAGACTCTAGCTTAGCCTACCTAAACCAGTGAGCCTAAACAAAAAACCTGTAAATGTTGTTACCAATAAATTTGATTACTGTTGCAGAAATATGAAAACAAACATTCACTTCCAAAACTTTGATTAGTGCTTGGTATCCAACATTCAAACAATTCCTGATATACCTACTATGCATGGAATCCCTTTTGATTGTAGTGCTTAGGTTGTGCAGCTTCACCCCTGCTGGTCTAGGATCAGATGTTTCTTAGTTATTACAGTGTTATAGAGTGGAGGTAGTAAATTCCGAGCTTATATTACTTTTTGGTTAAAAGATATTTTCAAGCAAGTGAGTAGATCACATGGGTCAGTGTTGGGCGTGTGTAATAGTTTGTGACCCAGCAATAGCCTGTGAATGAGTAAATACTCTGTGCATAATTTCTTCCCCAATGCCCATATTCAGTGTTTTGCAATAAAACATTGTATTTAAGTGAGGATCACATTAGCTAATCTTCTTACATGCGGTAGAGTACATTCAGAGTTAGAAGGGCCCAATACAAGATCTAAAATGATATGAAGCATAGGACTCTGTGTCAGTGTGATTCATTTGTGTGTTTCTGTATTTGTGTTTATGTAGGCATGGTCCAGCATTGTGTATCAACTCATCCCCAATGTGCAGCAGCTAGAGTCTAACTTGCGCAATTTTGCCCAGATCATTGAGGCAGACGAGGTGCTGCTTTTCGAAAGGGCTACTTTCCTGGTAAGCATGAAGAAAAACAGACTGTTTAACATTTATTAGTACCTTACTGGTTTAATTTAATGCTAAGATTTCTCTGAAACACGATGAAATCCCGAGATCAAACGCATTGAGGAAATGAGAGCATGAACAGCTCTAGAGTGCTGTCTTTGATTTTGAAAATGGAAGTGACAGATGAAGAAAGAAGGTTTGATATTACACAGGGTAGTAATAATAATGCAGCTACAGGTCAGCAGTAGTTCAGATTTAGGGGTTAAATGCATGAAACTCTGTGTGTGCTCACACAGTGCCCGGTTGCCTTGAACTGTGCCAAAGCACAATTGTCCCCCTTCTCACTCCCCCACTGGTCTGCGCTTTCATTCCACTTAATGTTGACACACTTGTATCATCACTACAAGGATCTTTATAGCCATAATCTAGATTTGTACTTGAGGAATTTAAAGTGGTGTGACAGTGTAGTTGCAATCTGCATTGCATTTTTTGGGACAGTAACAGCATTTCATGCGTCCAAGCATGGTTTAAGATACCATGCCTGGGCACAGCAATTGCACTAGTCGAATGAACTGAACTTGTGGACTCAAACATGCACAGTATGGATCGCCCGTCATATTTTAGGTGTTTAATTTTCAGGTATTGCCAATTACAAGCCAGTTACAGCTTCTGCAGCTGGTGAATATTGTTATTTAAAAGCATGACTTGATTGTGTGTTTCTTAATTAATTTCACTTGCTGACATCATTTCGCTGAGTTTGTGCAACATTATTAACACCATTAGCCTATGACTGGAATTTTACCCATAGTCAAGTAAACTTTCATTCTTAGCCGCCTAGGCTTCAAAACAAAAGTCTTGGCAAAAACTTTGGAAGCTCAGCTAGGTCTAAGTATTAACCACATCCAGTCCACTGACTCTGCACCATTGTTCACTTTGTATATTAGCAGTATGACCTTATGGTAGCATGATGGCCTGTTGTCAGCCAGTAGGTGCAGCTTGTCAAAAACATTTTGTCAGTGGTAGGAGCTCCAGTGATGATGTTACTGTAAGTAAAAAAGTTTTAGTTACCTGCTCATCTTATTTGACAGGTGCTTTGAAAGATAAGAATCAAACATTATCTATCCAGGTTTATTTCATAGTTGAAATATTGACACAATTATTTAAACCGTAACCAGGAGTGAGATGTCTCCTGAGATACAAACAGTGGTCTGACATAAGCAGCAAGTACTTGAATGACCATGTCTGGGGATCTTGCTTATTTATGCAGTAGTGTATATTTATAGAAGACAACAAGCATGTGTTTGCCAGTTTATGTCATCTCCTGTGTGAGGATTACTAAACTGGATATTTCCCAAATGGAATGTAGTTGAAGCAAGGCACCAAATTAAAGGCCTAACTCTTTGGAAAGCCATAATAAACATCTGGCAGCATAAGTGGGCAAAATCCAAAGGAAATGTAGTGCAACTGTGCATAATGTTGTTATTAGACACAGTGAATGGACAGAGGTTTGGAGTTGGTAAAAATAGAAACTTTGCCTCTGCTGTAACACCTAAGGACAGTCACAGTTGTTTTAGGTTAGACAAACAGTTACAACTACTGTGTGCAAGCTAAGGGATTTAAAAAATGTGGATATGTAATTACACATAACTTGCAGAAGAACATTTTGTAATGCAAGTATATTCTAAAAATCTGAATCTGACATTCGCAACCTTGTTGAAGGAGTATTGGAAAAGGAGTCGGAAAAGGAGCCGTGGACTTGCCAAAGATGCTAGTGAATTATTTCCCATTGTCTTGATATCTTCTATAGTATGCTGTTGAATTTGTATTTGGAACCTAAAACATCTTTTTTGAGCCGGTGTGTGAAATTCATTCATAAAGACTTAACGCAGCCCAAAAATGACTGTGAAGTCTGAGCCAACGCATCTATCTTCAGTCATTTTTTCATTTCAAGTAAACCGCATAATTCTATACATCTTAAATATCTTATAACTTTAAACTGTAACCACCTTTTACTTACTGTTGTAATTTCAGTTGTCTGCTAGCTTGGTGCAAGGTAAAAATTATGTTCTAGTTTCAGTTTAATCAAGTTTAAATTTTGATTTTATTTCTCAGGTGATTTCACATTATCAGTGCAAGGAGCAACGAGATGCCCATCGCTTTGAGAAGATCAGCAACATTATCAAACAGTTCAAGCTAAGCTGCAGGTGATGATTTTTTTCCCCATGTTTTGAAGATATAACTGCATATTACTGTTACATATACTGTTATTAAACACAGTACTGTTTTTCATGACAAACTCAATTCACCCTTGTCTTTGATCCCACAGTAAGTTGGCTGCCTCGTTCCAGAGCATGGAAGTGCGCAACTCCAACTTTGCTGCCTTCATTGACGTATTCACCTCCAACACCTATGTCATGGTGATCATGTCTGACCCCTCTATACGTAAGAACCGCTCTGTAAGGTTATCTAGAGTTCCGGTTGGGCTGTTTCCTGTGCCTGTGTCTGTCTGTGTGCGCACGTGTGAGCTTGTGTGCTATGTTTGTATTTTAGTTTTGAACTTTGCTTCATTTGAAATTTTAATCAAATGAGACTGTAAGTAATTGTAGAATGCAAGTAATTGTAATATTCCGCTACCCACTGGATACCGGAGTCATTCCTGTCATCACAGTCTTTTTTTTTTTTTTTCTTGTTTTGCTCTCTAGCCTCTGCTGCCACTCTTATCAACATTCGCAATGCCAGAAAACATTTTGAGAAGCTGGAGAGGGTGGACGGCCCCAAACACAGCTTGCACATGCGCATGCGCTAGACATCTGACCCTGCCTACGTGAGGGCTCTCTAGTCAGGTGAGACCATTACCATAGCTGTAGAGAAAAATGTAACTGTTATAAAATATGGTATAGGTATGATGCAGTAAAATATCTATCTATCTATATAACTATCTATATAACTATATATGTATAACTATCTATCTGTTTAATTTTAATTTTAACATGTTTAGCCACACAGCCTGTTTCCTTATTGTTCAGATGTGTGGTACCTGTCATATAATGCTGAGGTAAACGCCAGTGTAATGATGTTTTGTTTTGGGCTACTTGGGGAAATTGCACAAATCCACAATTCCATACAAAATAGCCAATCAAATAATTTGCATATTACATTATTGGACGTTGTCTGGTAAAACTTCTCCAGCTCAAATAAGGCTGAAGACTCAACTTGCATGATTTCCCCCTTCCATTTTAGCATACGGGGCCATTGGATAGGATGAAGGGAAAGTAATTTAACCATTTATTACAGTTGTTTTCTATATGACTACTCTAACAAAAGCACTTTATGGCTGATAATAAATATATCACTCCTGTGCCAATCAAAGTGTGCAAATTGAGGTTAGGTAAAAATATACAAATACAGCAGTTGGGCATGTGCATGTTGGCGGTTAATCTTGTTCCTGCAGTGTCAGCCCCTGTCAACCGGCTTAAAAACAATCTAAAGAAATATTAATTTATTGATTTACTTAATGCAAACCAGCAGTATCCCCACAAGACAGCAGTATCTCCGCATGTAAACATACCTAAACTTTGGATGATGTGATTCTACATTAGTAACTCGATTATTGTACTTAGATGTTCTACAGCCGCGGCTTTGATAGTGGAACAGGCTCGGTGTTGCAGCCCAATGTCGGTGTTACCCCTGGGAGGAAAAAAAAACCCTCTCCTTATGATACAGTGTATGGTTTAGGACATCCTCACACCGCAGCATCAGGTTTCAGCCTAAATAAAAGGACTTTGTTTTCGGGATGAGCACACAAGTCACGTCATTGCTCTTGTTCATCAGAGCAAATGGGCTGTTTCGAACGTCCTCAGGCATAATGGCTTTACAGAAGAAGGCAAAGTGCCAAGTTAAGCAGGAAGAAGCTCTCAGACTCTAAAGTGTGCATGGCATTCCCAGTTCTGTTATTTTTTACTACATAAATTACCGTTTTGTAGCCAAATCAAAGAAGACAACTTTGAATTCTTATGATGTTCTTTCAATTGTAAATCTCTGTTTAGGCTGCAGGACATAGTCTAGAAAAAACTTCTCCAGGTCAAATAAGGCTTAAGACTCCCATGATATCACTTTGTTTTGTCCCATGTCCACTTTAGCATTAGGGATCTTTTGGAATGGATGAAGGGAGAACCGGTAAAGGAAAGTAATTTACCCATTTATTACAGATGTTTTCTATATGGCTACTTTAATAAGAGGAGTCTCTGTCTGGCACAGGCCAGCATGACAAAACATTAAGCAGCCAATACTCGGGAATATATAGGGCTTTTTTTTCATATTTTAATTATAGCCAACTTATATTTGCATAAACTATTTAATGGGGGTTTTCCTCTTCAGACTAGTCTGCACAATAAGTTTGTTCTTGCTGACTTTGTTAAAGGAAATAACTGACATTCTGAATTCTCTACTAAAAATGGTTGCAGATGCCTTAGTGAGATTTCAGATCCTGATTCTATTTGAATTCAAGCCATGACTACATGCATTTCATGATGGTCAAAAACCAGCATCTCAGATGTTGCGTAGAGGAACGAATGACAATCATAATGACAATAATAAAATGACAAGGGGGCTTTTTATGCTTATTTTCAGGCTTAATTTTATTTTGGCAGTACACTAGAATATTTACATTGCAGAATTTACATGCTTACATTTTCCAAAACCACCGTCCACCCATCGAGAAAAAGACTAAAAATCCAACAAACAGTGTGTATTGTAATAGCTTTGCAGACCATTTACTTGCACCACATACAGAACATTAACGTCCAATACAACGATTTTGTAGTTGCACTAAATACACTCTGAATAATCTTATGTGTATCTGATGGCTTTTTTTTTTCTTCTTTTTTTCCAGTCATCCACTAGAGGGCCTGCGTGCCAGGGGAATGGCACCCTGGGGAATTCCTCATATCTGCTGACTTCACTGCATCCAGGGTGGTTTTCTAGAGACTTTTTCATCCTGCTTTAAGATGAACAGCTTTGTCCCTGGAACTGTTGAACATAAGACCGGTTGGGATTAAAGGAGATCTGGCTATAATGACAAACAAGGTGGGGTAATGGGGCGGGTTTGGGATGTAAAGCAAATATAAAAAATGCAGGGGAAAGCACATTTAAATGTCCCCCTAACACATAATTAGTGCCATACAGTAACCTGTATTCATACCCCTCATGCAAAAACAGTGGACATATCGTTTGATCATGTTTTTTTCCCCCCGTTGTTCCTCTGAGTTTTTATGGTTTCGCATTGTTTCAGTGTTTTGTGTGTTGATGTTTGCCACAGTACAGTCTGTTATTCAAAATATTATGTACAAGACAACAGCGACATGAGTCTGAGGAAACCTGTAAGACTGCACTGTTGGTAAAATGTGGTCTCAAATGAAGCACATGGTCACATCTCTCCTTTTATATACACAAAGGTTATACTGTTTGTATTTCCCTATTTATTATCTTGGTGATTGCAGAACACAATAAAATCAAAGGAAATACGAGTCCTCCTCTGAAATGAAGCTTTGTACTCCATATTCCCTGGATTCATGATTGCTTCTAAATATGGCTATGAATATTGAATTAATAAAGGGTAAGTGTGATTCCAGTTGACATTTAAACTATTACAGCTTACGCTGTCCTTAAGAGATCAGTGGCGGAAACACTTGCGCTCATGTGAAGTCAAGTTTGAACCTCAGATTTGTTTGTCTAAGCTTTTAAATGTCAGTTTGCACAAGCAATGTGTCTGATAAATGCATCAAGTGTGATGTTTTTATTGGACTTCACATGAATTAGAATGATAGATCAAATTTATTAAGCCCTGTCTGAGTTGCTTGCGTCAAAGGCTGTGGATTAAAAACACTTGAGACAAGTCTCATTCCACTGCTCTTAATTGATAACGATTTGAGCTGTGGAATCCAGACATTTGGATCGAGTGCCAAATACAGAGATTTCACCTTTGTCAGGGTCATCCAGTCTTATTAATTTCCCAGCGCTGTTGGACGCCATAAATTTTGCAAGCGTCTTTCTTGGCTGCTTTCCAGGCTAGTTGCAATTTAGTGCGTTGTCTGGGGAATCAAACACTTTTGGGTAAATAATCCAGTTTTCAGACATGGATTTAGTCTAGTCCTGGCTTTAGTAACACTGTCAGTAGGAAATCTCATTCGGAAATCCTACCAGGCTTAATTTGTCTAGAAAACTAGTTGTTTGCATGTTTTCTCCTGCAGTAGTGATGGGAAGGACAGTCTGCTGCTTGTTTCTGACCATTTACAGTGGGGAGAACAAGTATTTGATACACTGCTGATTTTTCAGGTTTTCCCACTTGCAAAGCATGTAGAAGACTGTAATTTTTATCATAGGTACTCTTCAACTGTGAGTGATGGAATCTAAAACAAAAATCCCAAAAAAATACATTGTATGATTTTTAAATAATTAATTTCCATTTTATTGTGGGAAATAAGTATTTGATACATCAGAAAAAGAAACTTAATATTTGGTACAGAAACCTTTGTTTGCAATTACAGAGATGAGACGTTTCCTGTAGTTCTTGACAAGGTTTACACACACTGCAGCAGGGATTTTGGCCCACTCCTCCATACAGATCTCCTCCAGAGCCTTCAGGTTTCGTGGCTGTCGCTGGGCCACACGGACTTTAAGCTCCCTCCAAAGATTTTCTATTGGATTCAGGTCTGGAGACTGGCTAGGCCACTCCAGGACCTTAAGATGTTTCCTACGGAGCCACTCTTTAGTTGCCCTGGCTGTGTGTTTTGGGTCGTTATCATGCTGGAAGACCCAGCCACGACCCATCTTCAGTGCTCTTACTGAGGGAAGGAGGTTGTTGGCCAAAATCTCACGATACATGGCCCCATCCATCCTTCCCACAATACGGTGCAGTCGTCCTGTCCCCTTTGCAGAAAAGCATCCCCAAAGAATGATGTTTCCACCGCCATGCTTCACGGTTGGGATGGTGTTCTTGGGGTTGTACTCATCATTCTTCTTCTTCCAAACATGAGTGGAGTTTAAACCAAAAAGTTCTATTTTTGTCTCATCAGACCACATGACCTTCTCCCATTCCTCCTCTGGATCATTCAGATGGTCATTTGCAAACTTCAGACGGGCTTTGACATGCGTTGGCTTGAGGAAGGGCACCTTGCGTGCACTGCAGGATTTTAATCCTTGACGGCGTAGAGTGTTACTGATTGTTTTCTTTGAGACTGTGGTCCCAGCTCTATTCAGGTCATTGACCAGGTCCTGCCGTGTAATTCTGGGCTCATTCCTCACCTTCCTCAAGATCATTGATGCTCCACGAGGTGAGATCTTGCATGGCGCCCCAGACCGAGGGAGATTATCCGTTATTTTGCATTTCTTCCATTTTCTAATAATTGCACCAACAGTTGTTGCCTTCTCACCAAGCTGCTTGCCTATTGTCCTGTAGCCCATCCCAGCCTTGTGCAGGTCTACAATTTTATCCCTGATGTCCTTACAAAGCTCTCTGGTCTTGGGCATTGTGGAGATGCTGGAGTCTGACTGATTGAGTGTGTGGACAGGTGTCTTTTATACAGGTAACGAGTTCAAACAGGTGCAGTTAATACAGGTAATGAGTGGAGAACAGGAGGGCTTCTTAAAGAAGAAGTAACATGTCTGTGAGAGCCAAAATTCTTACTGGTTGATAGATGATCAAATACTTATTTCCCACAATAAAATGGAAATTAATTATTTAAAAATCATACAATGTATTTTTTTTGGATTTTTGTTTTAGATTCCATCACTCACAGTTGAAGAGTACCTATGATAAAAATTACAGTCTTCTACATGCTTTGCAAGTGGGAAAACCTGAAAAATCAGCAGTGTATCAAATACTTGTTCTCCCCACTGTATATTGCCAACGTTGCTTTTCGAAAACTGACGTTAAAAAACTGGTGATCTGCACTTTCATTTCAAGGTTCTAAAAAAAAAAATCTAAAATCTGTGCTCTTCCATCATTCTGCCCCAACGTTTAGTTATTTGTCACCGAAGAGCACTGCTCAAAACTTAAGCACAACTAAGCTTACTTGTATTAGTCACCTCACAGGGGTTAGATTTGTCCATTGTTTAGACTGTTCTGTGATTAGGGGCTATTCTAGGCTTATTGAGCATTTTAAAGACTCCTGCTAAAAAGTTTTTTTAACCACAGTATGGCTACGTTTGGGATTAGGACTAAGTTTTACATAGTTTTTAAAGTTAGGGTTAGATCTTATAAATGGTATATTGTATTTGACTGAAAGGGAAACATTGCTACATGCTTCTACATTGCAGCTACATGACACACTTGGCCCATTACAGATATAATTGGACACTCATACTCTAAAACAGTGGTCACAAAGCCCCCTCCTGAAGATCTACTTTCCTGTGGAGTTCACTTCCTGTATCTCTCCACCCCCTTTCCTTTCCTCACACAGCACTAACACGTCTGATGGATTCCTGTCAAGGACTTCTGAAAAAGTTCATTAGTTATAGCAGGAGTGGCAGACTGGAGTAGTGAACACACTCCCCAGAAACTTATACCACTCAAAAAAAAAAAAAAAAAAATCAACCAAGTGGAACAAGAAGTTAACATGTTTCTAGCTGCTTCAGTTTGGATTCTTTTCCGTGGCTTACAAGCTAAACACACAGATCTTAGATTCTGTTTGATGAGCGACAGTAACATTTTATGTTTATTAGTCTATAGATCAGTAGCTACACTTGAAATTAGGATAGGCTGACACCACTGGGTTCCCCAGTGTTTATATGGTGTTTATGCACAATGCATGCTTTGAATTGTAGAAAGAACTGTTACGGCACAAAAACATGAAAATGAAAAAAAAAAATAAAGAAACCTCCACTGTTTCACTGTACCTAATAGATATTAACTTTACAACAGTGCTACAGGTTAGTCACTGAGTAAAGTGGACAGTCTTACCTACATTCTTTACAGTTCAGGCCGTTTTGTGCTAGTATTAACTTTTAATTTATTATTATTATTTTTATTTGATTTTATTTGATAAATGTTCCAGCATTTGAGTTCTGTAGAACTTAACATCCTTTAGGATTGTATAGTTATTTTTTTAAACCATTAATAGACATTGACCTGTTGTTTTTGTTTTGTTTTGTTTTTGAAATCTTAAAGCCATTAAAGAACAGAACATATTGTGTAAGTAAAACCACACATGGAACAGATACTGTTGATCTTAATCAAAATCTAATCAAAAACTAAGTATGTGAGGGGAAAAACAAAGACTATACGTTTGTTTCCAAAACCCACCTGCAGCAGTGCATGCTGGAGTATTATTGGTTGCAGATGCACAGTTTTTGGAAACTATCAAAAGTAAAATCTGTATTCACGTATGAATATTCTTTGTTTATTTGTTATTGATTTGATGAATGAGTGATTCAACTTCAAACGTTGTAGTTGATTAAGAAATATGGAATCCTTTAATAGCTGTGACACTGTAATGTGCAGGTTTTGAAACACACTGTGCGTTCCAAGGCAGAAACAGAAAACATGATGGCTTCATTTTTTTAAAGTCAAAACTTCATTCCAGTCAGCCCAGGCCAGAATTAGACCCTTAGAGAGCGTTGCAAGTGTGTATCTAGACATTGGGGACTGCTTGGAACACAAACTACAGAACAAAAATTATTTATAAATAAAAATACAACTCTTACTGTTATTACAACTATTAAAGACTGCTTATCTTTGATTTCATTTACAGTCAAAACGGTCATTAGATAATTTAGTAATTTTTAAGAATCTGCAGGGTTGTTTCCTACACCTCCAGAGTTCACTCTCAAAAGTTGGCTGCATCCAAACTATCTGTTCTCCACCTCTGCGCATCCTTTTAGAGCCAAAGCATTGAGATGTCTTTTCACAGGAGTAATGAACATAAACACTTAGGATTTTTTTTCCCCCAAATCTGAAACGTGGGGCTTTATTTTCTCCTCTCAGTAATAAAAACTTTAAGCACTTCTTAAGCCTTAAGAATTGTTAGGATTTCCACTTTCTCTGCATCTATTAATCATTTTTGGAATCCCAGTTTTGGATCAATTGACCAGTTTTTCAGAGGTTAACACAGTCCCATGGGGTTCTGATACGAGGTCTGTGACATTCTTTGGTCAGTGTACCACAATCATGAAGCACCACCCTGTCTAAACAAGTTCCCCAATTTACGTAACAAGGGGAGCCCAATCCAAATGGCTTGCTAAGTCCTGTGCAGTTTGCATTAGTAAGAAGTGATTTATCACAGAAACAAGCGAAAGCATCATATTACCCACCCCTACTTATCCGGTGTGAGAGGGCATTTAGAGGCTTACATTTTTGTTTGCTTTATTGGAGAAAATCATTATTAAGGGAGTGCAGATCTACAGTTTACCTCCCATCTGCAGCTGCTCTCACTGCTTCTTGAAGCTAAGGCCAAGCAATCACAGGTTGCATGTGATCCAGGCACACTACCCCCACAGAACACGTACACACATCTTAACTATTTCAGAGACGTCTCGTGCTAACTAAGCTTCAGCTAACTAACAACAACTCACAGTGAATTCAGGGTTAACGGCAACCATGTCGTTTCTTGCACTTAACTTTCAGGGATCTGGGTTTAACCTGAGCTAGTAACTCACCATGTAACATAACATACTTGTTTGAGGATCCTCAGCTGTCTTTACCCCTAGTGCTATACTGGCAGTGAAGCGTGTGTGCTTTTCCCTAGAAAATCAACGCATCTCAAATGCAGAGGAAATAACAAAGAGAGCATTCACACTGGCAAAGTCAAGAGGAAGCTACTGCAAAGCCCATACCCCAGGCACTCTGCAGATACAAGAGCATGATGGACACATTATACATTATACTCCTGCATTCCTCCCCCTTTGTCATCGACGATAAACGATTGCGTTGAATCCATCTTCTAATAAAACTGTTGTGTTAACGTTTGTTGTGGTGGGACGTCTGATATTTCACCCATTATTTTTTGTGCAATTGTTGACCCTTGTGGGCCCAGTATGAATCCTCCAACTGCAGTGATCCTCCAAGCCCTAGTTGTCAGGGGCAGAGGTCAGCCTCAGCGGTAATGACCTCTCCTCTGCAGGAGCTTTTGATTCCCATCACTTCCTGTCCCCAGAGCAATGATGTGGAAATGACCCCACGAGCCGCTTGGCAGCCGGCTGTGGCGCGGAGTCGGCAACATCTGGACACTGTCCAGGAGACCTATTAGACTTTCATTCCAGCTCATCATTGGAGGTGGCTTTTCAGCATAAAAGGCTACGTTCACGTTCTGTCTTTCTTTTCGTTTAAGGTTTGCATTCGTTTTTTTCAGAGTGACCCATATTTGACAATAATGTGAGTTCTGTCGTTATAGAGGCACACATTTTATTCAGTCAAAGCGACTGCTGACATACAAACATTAGATATGCACATATCAATATGTATCCAGTTTATAGGTCATGTTTGTACAGCCCTTTTTTAATGTGATACTTTAGTTTTTACTTTCTGTATTCACACATTTCTGAAGAAATCAGAAATGAGATTTGTGACACCTCAGAACTGTAATGTGATTGCAGGCTGTTGAGGCAGTATGTCAAGCACCTCAGCTGATTGCACATAGCAGAGTTCCTTTATACTAGTCCCAGTTACTATTTTCTTAAGCGCTTCAGTTTGCTCAGTAACAGTCTTTGAGGTTATACAGCATTGATAATATATTTGAACTTTTAAGTTTTTGTGTAGATGACTTATGACGGTTGGGCCAGTTAAAGTTTGGTCTCAAAAAAAACAAGCGGTATCTGTGCTTGTCTCTCTTCTGAAGGCATAATTCAATTCAATTCAATTCAACTTTATTGTCATTATACCAATACAGGGTTGTACAGTATAACGAAACACGGTCAGGCTCCTTCTCCAGTGCAGTTTAATAATGTGTGTATATATATATATATATATATATATATATATATATATATATATATATATATATATATATATATATATATAAATAGTGTAGTGCAAAGACAATAGACAAAACAATGTGTGCAAACAGTACAGTATGTGTGCAGCACATGTGCAAAGAGTAGCGCATTATCAGTAAGTATGTGGTTTAAACAGTATGGATATATAAAGTGTACAGTGCAGGTGGGAAAATAGCAGCTTAATGTTTAGTAACAGCCATAATGTAGATCCTGTTATTGTTACCCTTTTCTGTGACATTCAACACCTGAACATTTCGCACTGTAACCCTCATGCCTTCAAAATGTAACCATGCAATGGCATGAAGACTGGTGTAAAAGTCTGATATTTCAGGTATTGGTGGTAAAAACAGACGGCCCAGTCAAAAGAAACACTTGAACATCACCACTGTATTTGCCAGCTCTGGTTCGAAGACCATGGACTGTAAAGGAGCAATTTGACTCGACCTGTTGAATTCATACTCCAAACAATATCAACATCATCATATTGCAGAAAAACGTAGTCCCTCCTCCTTCTTATTCACTCCTCACCAGGTTAGAGGAAATGTTCGAGGATTCAGCATCAAAGTTCATTCGTTCACTCACCAAGGCAGCCTCCACTGATCATTTTCATGTCTTTACTTCTATTCTATCACTTTCTTTGTTTGCTTCCGAAAGTGGACTTACTTGCCAGGAGCTTTAGTCATCCTTGTGTTTGTTCTTCCTTCCATTGGCTTCCTGACCTTAAATCATCTAACCGAAAGCAGGACTTGACAAGACAGCTGTTTCTTCATCCTCTCATGTTAGACTGATGTCAGACTCAATTCTACAATGACTCACTATCCCCTCCGGAGGTGACAGGATGAGCTGGGCTGACTGGTTAGCATGCTAACTTCATTAGATCTCTCTGTAACACAGTAAATAGAAATCGTCCATATCGTCCAAATGTTTTTTTTTTGTTGTTGTTTTTTTTAAATAATATATATAAATATATATATAATATTAGTTAATTTTGAAATGAGTTTTACTAAAACTCTCACACATTACATCCTCAGAATAAAGCTGTCTCTTCTGTTTGCTGCTATAACAGCCTCAATGCTTCAGGGATGGCTTCCATACATTCCATACACAAAAACCAGATTCACCCCTCAGACTGCTAGATGGCAAGAGTTATTCTAGACTATAAAAAATGCATTTCTGTGTGTTGAGTCCAATGTTGTTGGTCTCAGAGGCATTTGCAAATAGGAAGCGAGTGTTTATGTACATGGATATCTAGGCAGAGCTGTCATAATTGCTTGATTGGACCAGAAATACATCACCTAGTTATTACTGCAATGTCTGTTTTCATGGTTTGGTGAAAGCCATGAAAAGTGTGACTGCAATGCTCTGTGCTTACAGTATTGCTCTCATAATAAATTCATACATAGTTAATTTTGTAAAAAAAAGAAGCTGCAGTATTGTTGAAGCGGTGAAATACTCATGACTAATTATTTGGCACCCGTAGCTTCTCCGCCAACAGGAAGAAGAGTATTTTTGTCTTTGTGTGTATTTCTGAGGCTTTGAATATTTAGCCGTGACGCATTTCCGACTGCAAAGAGAAAGAACCTACAGTGTACCAAACCCCTCCAGTGAAAATGTTATCCTGTCTGAATCTCTTGGCAAATCATTTCAAGGCACACCGTGTCTTATGAAGCACTGCTTGCATTTCAGAACTTTGTGTATGGTTGTGTGTCATATGCAGCATTGATGTGGCTATTCCTTGCATTTAGGAATCTTTGCTGTGGTTTGGGCTACATTCTTGAGGCCTGCTTTTATGAGTATGGCTAACACCAGCACTAGCAGCCGGAGGTGTACCTCTTTGTCTGGGAAACAGCCTGGACGCTGTGCAGGCGCACAGACAAAGATTGATGCTTTTTTGGTATTTGGTCCACCTCATTAGTATGAATTATGTGATAGGAGGCGTCATGTTGAATGTGGGGCTGGCTCAGTCTGCTGAAAACACTCACAGTGATGATTGTGGACAGGAGAAAGCACTGCATGGCTCTTTAGCATTTTGATGGACATTTTTTATAAACTGGAATCAATGCTGTTAGACTTTGTGGTTAGTGCTATCATTTGGGAGTTTCCATTTAAACAGACTACACCTCATCAATAAATTCTACATAAATATCTGATCAGATGATTTATTATCATTTACATGTAATGAATGAACATAATTGACATGTTTGTGTGGTGCCGGCCTGGCCTGGCCTAACAGCTCCTGTGGCTGCAGACACCAGGGTTTGCTGGGAAGATTATGTGTTGACGTCGGTTTGTCTGTCTATTGTCAGGAAACAACTCTGTTTCCCAATATACTGAACTGAGGGCTAACCATGAATCACATTACGTTAGCAAAGGATGACAAAATGTGAAACCTGATCTTGAAGAAGTTGTAGCCACAATTTATTTAGACTCTACCTGCTGATGTGAGAAACCCATGCTTCATTTCGAGCTTAGCCACCGTGGAAATCAAATCCAATGAGTCGGTTGTTTAACATTAGAAATGGGGCATTAGCCTGTGTAGGATTTCCCTACTGCCAGAACTACACGGAGAAAACAAGTGAACAAAAGGCTTTTCTTAATATGGGTAACAGAAGGTCAGCTTGTAATTGCATATCCCCTATGGTTTGGCAGTTGTGTCAAATTAATGAATGTTGGTCTGTATTTAATTTCTGTAAGTCTCAAATGCAGTCACAAACACGTTTAAACACCAGAAACAGTGTGACTAGAAGATCTGCTTAAAGTTATAAACAAATGTAACAAATGTAGATACTAAAGCATCTTTTTCATTTTCCCAGTTATGAGTTATGCTTCATTTAAAGATCTACTCATTTAATGACTTCAGGACCAGGGCTGGGAAACATTGGTCTACAGGTGATTATTCCAATAAGTGATATTATTCTGATTCAGGTTCAGTTATGAAGTACCGTATGTGAGCGTTACAGAGTCTTAGCCTATAGCTTACATTTACCTGAATATTATTACCATACAGTGAACATCTGGGCCAGATTAGAAATAATTGTAATTCATAATGATAAATACAATTAGATAGGGTAGATATAATAGAAATAGTTAGAATGTGATCTCCCATTTGTTGGATTTGAATCCAACTGAACAATTTGGGATGTAGTAGATCAGGCTATTTGAAGCATCAGTAAAATCTGCAGGCATTGTATGAAGCTGGTTTGAAAGCAAAGGGACCTAACCCTATGTTAGTATAGAGATCCCTATAACATGCTCAGTGAGTGTATATTCTGCACAGATGGTACGTAACACTACTAACACTTTGTGGGTCTCTTTATTAGTTTGGTAAGATTCCCAAAATACTAGCCATATTAGTATTCCTGTCTACTAAAGAGTTACGTTTTTGGTTTCCTTTGAATTGTAACATAACAGTAACATAACTCTCACCTCCTTATACCCAATACGTAATGTCTTTCAGTATTAGGCTTTGGTTCCCTGTGAAGGAGCCAGAGGTTAAGCAAGGAGACGTTTGAGGCCTGTTCACTCCGATAAAAATATGAACCATATCTCAGTTAATCTGTTTTAGTAATCTGCCTGGAAACTTTTTGCCATTCCCATCCAAGGCACCAGTCTTTCATCTTTATCTAAGCAGAAATCATGTACTTCACTGGAAGATCACGCTCTCTCCCCAGATGAATGCGGTTGGGAAGTATTTACACTGTTTGGTAAGCTTTTGAGGACACAAAGCATGTTTATGCTTTGGAGCACACATAAAACTGTTTTTATTTATTTATTTGTTTATTTTATTGCTGCCTCCATCGCTCTGCCTTCATCGCTCTCAATGATGCTTTCTACTTTTTAAGCTAAGCCTAGCTATGCCTATGGTCAGATGGCAAAGAAGCCCTTGAATCGTTTTGTCTGCCCTTCTCCCTGAGAGACAGACAGTGTAAAGTGCAGTAGATACAGGTCATGGTCTCCAGCTGAACTTCATGCAGTGGTACACGAACCTTCCAAATCCTGCTAATAAATTCCCCAAAGTTAAGGAAGAGTGGGAAGATTACTGGGACCTATGTGAAATAGGGGAATTGTATCTCCCAGCCACCTTCTGGATTCCCATAACCTTTTAACCCAGCAAATAAATGACGAAAGCAGCATACGCAGACTTTAATGTAGACCTATACAATCTGCTATCTCCCTGTGGACTGAAGATCAAACAATGGTCAAAAGAAGTGATTCACAGGTTCCTTATTAGAAGCATGTGGCATTTAACAGACTTAGTATTTTGTTTTCTCATGTATGTCTGACTTTGGTGACTTACCTCATCACTCTAGAGAAGTAAGGACAGCATTACCATATGTGCAGGCTCATATGAGATCAGAAAGCTTGGCCGGCCCTGTTGTCACCAAAGAATGATTTGTAAAGATCAGAATGATTTACAGGAGCGATTCAATCAGAAACCTCCATGTTAGCATATTTAGCTGCTCCTTCAGAGGAGTACTTTAAGTGACATGTGTGTCCAGTTTTTAATTAGTTATTCTGTCAATCTGGAATACTAAACATTGTAAACTGTAATTATGATGAATTTTGGCCAGGAAAGCCTTGCATCTTCTATGCACTACCCTTACACACACCTTCATAGGGCAGAAAATCTGGACTGAATCCAATTTCTTTTTCACAAACACATGACTTTCACTTTCAGCAGGCATAAAGATCAAAAAATCTATCAAATGGTGAATAATATGTGGCCAGATGTCTGAGACCTTCATGGTATCACAGTTTTGAGAAAGTTTTGACTTATAACACTGGTGGAGAAGTACATGTAGGGTAATATTAGACAAAGTAAACACGTTTAAGTTTAAGATTTGCTATTGTTTTAACATTAGTAACATTGTATATCATTGTTGTTGTTCATAAAAAAAACAACAACAAGTATTTCCAAAACTTAAAACCTTTTTACATTTGATGTAGGTTACTCTAAAAAGATAAACAGCAGGTACGGTGCACAAAAACGTAAAGTTAAGTGAAGAGTCTTGGATGTTTTCATAGACTTAGCAACCCTTAGTTTCTATAACCTCCCTCTATACATGCAAAGAATTCTGTTTGCCTACACTGAACTATTTCACATTAGGCCACTCTGAATGACTTTGTTTACCACAACTGAATTCTTGGCAATTCTGCTGCTGATGTTGACAGTGGTGTTCTGCTCAATCCCATCACCCTTCCAAGGGTTCATCTCTGGCATTTCTATGAATAAATAATGCAATGGCCATTAAGTATAGACTATAGCAGTCTTGGTAACACCCTCTGGTTTAATAATGCACCTGTAGTCTGGTTATTGAGTTTGTTACTTTAACAGAATACTTGATCATGTACTGCTGATACCTGCATTCTGTTACTATCTAAACCTAGCTTCACATGGCTCTTTAGGATTGTTAGGGTTCAAATAAGGCAATCATATAAAACAAGTGCTTATGCAAGTGATTTTGAGGGTCGTTGCAGCGAGGCAGTGGAGCATGGTGCATACTGTTTGCATACTGTGGAGTCTGTATATTGGAAGTTCTAATCACAAGGTAAGCTCATGACTTTACAGTTCAGCTCGATGCCGTTCCATAAGGACTCATCAAAGAGCTTTGTTCATATTAAATGGTATCCCAAGGGCTACCTCCTGAACATGGTGTTCCACACCATCAGTAATGGCACATCTTGTTTGTTTTCCAGTCTGATACAAAATGGAGGATAGCAGTACAGTGGTGAGCTTGTAACAGAGGTCATATCAATCATTGCCCAAGTCAAAAGTCCACGCTTTGCCCCGAGGCAAAGATACAAAAGAAAGTTGCCATGTTGCCCCCAGGCAGACCATTTTAGTAATTAGCAGTGACATTTATTGTCCATGATGAGCGCTTTATGGGCAAGGCTTTCAGTAAAGGAACAAAAGGCAACTATTTTCCAGGCTCATGTGCCTTCCCACATGAAAGTTGACCTATCTGAGACAGGATCAGGATCTGAATCAGGATCTGACAGCATTTGGCATCGGCCGACCACATTATCTCCTCTGCCCAGAGCTAGTGTGCTTATTTAAGGAAAACCGCAAGTGAACACTCTTGTATGCTGTATTGTCACCAAACTTCCCATAAATTAACAATAGATGACCTCAGAGTTGCCCTGTCTTAGTCTACAGAAAACGCAATCTATTTCACACTGACTAAGTTCATGTTTCTCCTCCATATGTGAATCACCAATGATGTGACAGTGGAGATCATTGTTAACTGAGAGCTGCAGCTGTTGTTAAGACTGATTTCTTGCAAATGATTAAATTTGCCCACTCTGGGAAATATGAATCTATTTTAGTGACTTTCTGTAATGTAAGTCTTTTGAAATTCTGCTTTTAGAATATTAGGGTTATAGATCAACCATAAAATTAAGTTACAGAGGTAATAAAACACATTCCATTACTAGGATGCTGCCTTTAATTAGTCATTTCTCAGTGTGAATTCCAGTGTAAATTCTATCATTCCCAGGGCACATTCTCTATGCACTCTCTATGGCCTTTGGTGTAATTTCTGGAAGCTTTATAACCTCTGACACTAAGTCGACTCTCCATGTTGTGCCACAGTTTATCTTTCACTAGTGCTAGGTAGTGTTTGACAGCCAGGTCAGGCCAACCCCCCTGAATCAGTTCTCCGGGGAGCCTGGACTGCATCAGGGGGCAGCTATTGTACATGGGGGGTCGGGCAGACAGAACAAGCTCCCGTTGAGAGATGGGAAGTATTGGCATGTCTCCGCAGCCTTCACAGGACCTCCATTCCCATGAGCAGACAGACGCAGCAAAAATGTGACGCATTGAATTTACTTGATGCAAGGATATACATAGCTTTCAGGTAAACATATTTTAATAATAAGTGTATTTTCTAAACAATTTGGCCAAAAATCTGACCTACAAAATGATGCATTTCAATACACATACAATGACATATGTAAACTACATGCAATGTAATTAGATATAAGGAGTATGTTCCATGTTTTGAGTGTACTGAATCATTCATCATTAATATATAGTTTTTGAATATGGATTGCTGCCACTTAAGGCACTAACTAGTCCAAATAAAATGACTGCATAAAACAAATTCAGTGCTTAAAAATAAATTGGATATAAAGAAAGAATGTGTTTCATTTAACCATTGCTTTTTCCATGTTTCCACAGCTATGTTTTGATTTTATTCACTGTACAACATGAGAAAGACAGAACTAACAGGAAAAGGAAGTTTGGAACATCTATTAGATACATTCTGATTTATCCAGGAAGCAGTAATTGCAAAGGTAGAACCAATCCATAGGTTCTCTGTTTAGGTGACAGATAGAGTTCATGATCAGTGTCTGATGCTGGCAGCTCTATCGTCTTCTTTGTAGTAAATGTAGTCATGACAAGTGATGAGCTGGAGAACCAGGGCAGGATACCCACGTTGGAGCTGATGCTCTGGTGACTCTAGCAGCTCTGGGGGCTGCCATGTGATCACTCAGGAGAAATGTCGTTCCAGGACTCAACAAAGAGAAAAACTGAGTTTGGAGGGAGGGCGAGAGAAATAATGAGAGAGACTCATTAGGAGGACAGAGAGGCTGAGAGAGAGAGAGAGAGTGTGTGCATCCAAATGAGGTACACAGTCTACAAATTACAAGAATTTTTCTACATAGCTGTAGAATTTTTTTCCTTTATTATTTCACTCACAAATAAGAAGATAAATGGAGCTGATTTCATGTGTGGCATGTACATTTTAAATCTTTTGCTCCTATGTCCAAAGAACTGTCCCTGTTTGTGAATCACGTCATCATGAGGTAAAAAAAAAACAAAAAAAAAAAAGCAAAACCATTAGGTGTGCCAAAATGAGTTATTTGGTCCATTTCTAATAAAAAGGAATGCATTGATTAAACACCAAACAGCCTGAATGATCACAGAAAACTGTGATGGTTGACAGAAGAACTCCCTGTGAAGTAAACCCTCTTAAAAACAGATCCAAGAACACTCTTCAGGAGGAAGGCATATCTGTGCCAACAAGTCCTCAAGAGAAGACTTCACCAGAGTAAATACATAGGGATTACCACAATATGTAAACTACTGGCAAGCCTTAAAAACAGAAAGACCAGTTAAAAATTTGCCAAAAACATCTAAAAAACCTGTACCATTCTGGAATAGATGAGACAACAATGAACTTCGTGCCAGAAGACGGTATGTGTGGAGTATATCAACGAGAAGAAACTGCTCATAATTCTCATCTCCCAAGCATGGTGGAGGTAGTGTTATGGGCAGTGGAACTGGTTTCCTTGAATTTATTGCCAATGTGACTGCTGACTAAAGCTGCTGGATGAATTCTAAAGTGTGTAGATCTGTAGTATCTGCTCAGATTCATCCACATACTTGGACAGAAACTGGACAGAAACTTGGACAAAACTGGACAGCATTTTACAGTGCAGCTGAACAATGACAACGAGTGCAGATATTGCAACAGCAGCCCAAGGCACAGAAGAGGAATGTCCAAGTCCAGTGGCCAAAGCACTCACCTGACCTCAATCCGATTGTATGTGCATTTCACTTACGGTAGACAAAACTGAAGCTAAAATGCTCCAAGGAGAAGCAGATACAAAAGGCCAGGCAGAGTATTCTCAGAAAAGAAACCCATCGTGAGGTGACGTCTGAGGATTCCAGCCTTCAGGCAGTTATTAACTTTTCATACACAATTCACAGTGTCATTCCTTAAAACAAATGTGTGGAAATATATATTGGCTAATAATTACATTGCTGAGTTATTAAATGGCTAAGTCTTAAAATGGAAATTATTAATGTGATAAATGATTTCAGACTTTTTAACATATATGATGAGATTAAACAGTCTGTCACTGTCTGTTGTAAAACACTAATGTTACAAGAAAGTTCTAGTCATCAATAAAGCATGTTTTGATGTTGTATCCTTGAAGCGGCTTGTTTTGTGTGTCTTGACTTGTATGACCCATTTAATCTGTACTTTAAGGTGATAATTAGTGAATTCCACACATAAATTAGAGTGTGCACAACGTCTTGTGTTTCACAGTGATATAGTAACTAATTATTAACTAGGTAAGATGCTTTACTGGTAATGCACCCACAGTTAGAAAAATTAGTGGCCATAAATTCCATACTAATGATCAAGCTGGGGTTATAGTTGTTTTGGCCTCTTTCACACAGAGTGCCCATTGTATTCTGGCCTCCCATCACATGATACCTGGTCACCCAGTCTTCATAAGGTTATCCAACAACCTCACAATGTCTTTTCACAATAGAACATTTGTGAAGCCCATGGCAGCTGCTTCTGTCCCAGATGAGGATGAAATACTGAAGAAGTTCACATGCTAGTATATCTATACCTATCGAGTTCATCAACAGCATTGACAATTGTATGGATTAGTTTGACCTTTTGGCATCTTAACACTTGACCATAGAATCTTTTTACATGGCATGCCCACAAGATTCTGGTCATCTTGACCGTCTAAGCCGGAGATGGCACAGGCCATGTATAAGTATCATCAGGAAGATTCTAGTTGAAATGCCAGGCTGGGTATCACAAGGAGAAAAAAAAAACGAATGAAGCCTGATTAAACGCAGTGTACCGTGGGGTGGTGAAAAATAATATTATTAATATTATATTAACTGATAATATCTATTTCACATCACCTTTACCACCACTTCCACCTATCATCATGCAAAATCATTCATCTAGCCCGGAGCCCCTTCCTGGTAGCTTGTTTTGCTAGAAAATAAATCTAAATCTAAAATACATTCTTTTATGGAAGGAAACTGCATTATTATTAAAATAACTTTACTGGAGAAGATAAAAACATTCAATATAGATAATCTAAACAGATTTTACTTGTCTGTTTCTATTGGTTTGTTTATCATGTAATTTTGACACAGTGTAAATGACAATTGGTATTTTCAAACTGCGTAACATCAGTGACAATATAAACATAGATGTCTTGAGAGTACAATAGAATTAATAAATATTTAAATTGCTTAATCCTAAAATTATGCCAGTACAATTTTCCAAGAAGTTGGGACAGGGCCAAGACTAGAAACATAAGAAGTGATGCAAAGAAGCATCCACGGAAGGCTTTTAAACAAGGCTGGTTTAAGACTCACTAATTTTGCATCAGCAATAGTTCAAATTGTAACCCTTGAACTTTGACCCCAAAGATTCCAGTACTTTAAAAACCAACATGATTCTGTGATGAACATCACCAAATTGGCTCAGGAATGCTTCTGTTTATCACTGCATTCACGAACGATAAGTTAATACTGTAGTATGAATAATGGAAGCAATATTTTAAAAATGTCTCTGGGCTAATGCTAATCTAAAATGGTCTGATGCACAAGGAAAACATGTATTGTCATCTGATAAAGGAACCTTTCAGATTTGAAGGAAACAGGCAAAGCAAATTGAAACGGTTGGCTAGCATGTAGCTTTCATAGTAAGTATGCTACTAACCACCTTTTCCAAACATCTTTGCTTTAAACAGCACATTTTCTGCATGTAGAGCTTCGGTTCTGTCCCTCTGACTAAATGTATTTTTATAATATGGTTAGCTGTTTCTATAGTTACTCAGACAGATTTAAAAGAAAAAATGAAAGAGACTAAAGATATTAAACTTGAGAGTTTCTTGAGATACACTTAAGACTTATAATTTTCTACCCTAAAGATGTATAATTCTCTGCACTAAAGACATTAAACTTGATTTCAACTCGCACACCCAAACAGTAAACAGCAGTTTGAGAATGGTGCTTTTACTTAAGTGAAGAACTCCAATGATCAGATCTGTATTAGTATCAGGCAATACTCAGGGTTTCAGTATCTGTATCAGTAAATAAAACGAGGCATCAGGCCTTCTTTAATCCAAGCACACCTTGGGTTTTCATAACCGGATATTCTACTAAGTCAAAACAGTGCACAGAACTGCACAATGGACTGACTCTCAACTCCTTATCTAGATGCCTTGCTTTGCTACATCTGTGCATCACATGTTTATAAAGCAGCACATGATTTCCTGCTGTCTTAATGTAAAAGTCAGGCATCTTGTGGTCTCTTGATTCTTGTCTTCTCTTTCCTCCTATATTACGTCCGTTCCTCCTTTCTGTAGCATATGAAATGAGCTGGACACTCATTTTCTCTGACTTTGTGTTATTGTTCAATTTCCAGGGACCCAAAATATAAAGAACAAAAAAGAGAAAGATAATCAAAGCCAGATGTTCACATCAGAAGGCTGGATATTTACAAGTGCGTGTCGCCATATGATACTGAACTGGGTGTGTGGACTTGCTCCTTTGTGATGTATTCTTTTGCTGTACACTCATGTAGGATCGTCTTACCTGGCCATTTGGGATGGAGAATATCAAATCTTTCATCAAACGCCCACTTGGATCTAGGTGTTGCAATAACAGTGGAAATTGTGGAATTTGTTTTACAGTCATACAGCCTTGCAGTAACCATATATAAACTTTCCTAGTTTACCTTATCTCGCTAGGGCTTGTTACAGTGCTTTCAAAGCATGCTCTCTGTTTCAGATTGTTACTGATGCAATAGACAGGTCATCGTGGTGCTGTCATGCTAAATCTTATCACACAACAGTGATCGGCATAGAATGGAATCCTAGAGCCAGAATAACTGACTGGAGTATATTGACTTTTCTTCTGGCATAAAATTCTGGACAACATTTACTAGGTTCTCTTTCTTTCTCTGCCTTTTTGTGTAACCTGCTCTTTCAACATTTTGATAAAATGGTTTTCATTGACGTATCCAAAAGCACCCCATAGTCTGATTAGCTGAATTAAGTTGGGATAAAACTAAAACTAAAAAATTGAAATAAAAAAAACCTGAAACTTTTTTACCTGCAGCAGTGCCTCGTCTAGAAATCCAGAGAGGTGTTTGCTTTTGTATGTCAGCTATTGACAAGGCTGATGACCCTGGCTATGTGTATTTCATTGACTGACCTCCCTGGCTTAAACTAACATTTGGAGGCATTGTGATGCTCACCTCCCATGTCCCATGTCCCACATGTTAAAGGAGCTTATTTTCACATTACAAGGTGAATTTTAGCAGAAAATAATTTTTAAGATATAAATGTCTTCCAAAGAGGAATTAAGGGTTGGAATGTGTACAATGCAAACTAGCCAAGCTATATATATATATATATATATATATATATATATATATGTATATATATATATATATATATATACATATATATATATATATATATATATATATATTCTGTAAGACAGCTTTTAAAGGTTTTAAACTTTTCAGAAATGTCGTGTTCTTGTCATTACCTCTGTGAACAGTTCTGACATGGTAAGTCTCCTAGAATGGCGAAAAGAACTACACTCTTACGTAAACACTTACGTAATTAAATAATTATACAGAAAATTATTATTATTTATTTATTATATAATATATATATATATATATATATATTATATATATATATATATATATATATATATATATATATATATATATATATATATATATATATATATATATATATATATATATATACATATATACATATATAAAATAAATCATAAATCATATGATGATCATTTATAAATCATATCTGCTCATGCATTAATAGAAAACTCTATGGTACAGTGACTCACCAACAATTGTTTAGCAATGTGGTATTACGAGACGGGATGGACTGAGGCTAGTTTCAGTAGATTTCTCTGCAATATGATACAAAAACGCTTTGTTTTTGTTTTTTTTATATTTCTTGATAATTTAATCTTTAAATGAATCTTATCTTTTATTATTTAAACCAAACATTGTACATATAGTTTTACATGATTGTACATATTGTTCCTTTAAACACTCAGTTGTTGTAAGTGTGAGGCTATTCAAATCAAGTGTTAGGGATCACTGTACAACAATCAGACCACGTGTGCTAATCCTGCTTTAAATGGATTTGTCTGGTCCTTTCATACATACTGAGCATGATCTTGGATCTGGCCTTCTGCTGCCTTGAGCTCGAGGCCTCAGGGTGGGTTTGATCATTCCTAAATGCTCCCATCAGGGGACTGCCACTTCTTCACCATAAACCAGAGGAATCACAATAAGAAGCAGATGTCGCTTGACCCCCAACCTGGTGTCCTGTATAAATTCTCTTATCTCTCCTCAAAAATGTGATGTTGTCTTGTTAAAGTTCCTTTGTTAAAGTGCCATGCAGTTTAACAGATTGTTCAGATCCTTTCCAGCTGGACTCAATGCACAAGGTTCTCTGCCAATTCATGTGTGGAGAGCTGATGCAAAAATCTGATTATAATAAGCAGAGACTGCCGACATGATTGGTGATACCACACCCCAAAGCCTTGAATTATCTCCTCTGAATGAGTTTCTCTGGCTTACTGGCCAAAGCCCGAATAGATCCCTCCGACGGATGAGGGAGACACATTAAAGGGATTTTCCTTGTTAGACTCATAAAGATACTGAACTATGAAAAAGGCTCAGAAGGTGTTTGTTTGAAGGTGACGATTAAGAAAAAACACTTCTCCAGGAGACATTGGCTGTATTGGGTAATTTGTGGAGCGAGTCTCCAGACTGTTTGAATTGTGACTCCAAAGAAATTAAATTGTCTGCCAGAGACAAATTAGATTAATGACTACGCATTAATGTTCACTCAGACATGGAACCAACAGGGACAACAATCAAATACAAACAAAGCAAAGCTGTGTGTGGAAACAGGTACAACCAGAACTGTATTTTTAAGGAGTCTGAAACTAGCAACTAACTCACATCTGGTATACAAGATAAGTACATTGTTCTTCTAGAAGCTAAGAGGACTCCTTCTTGGCTGAAATACATCTGATTTTATCCAGCTTATCCCTACATTTTTCCTTTCTAAAGAGCCTCTGTTTGGGAATTATATGCTTAGGCACTGGCAGGAAATGTTTAATAGAGATGACATGAATTAGGCGAATTTTGCTCTTGGCAACTTTACTGCTGAAACTGTCTTAATGGTTTGGTTAATGTGTTTGGACGTTCGTCGTTCTTCTTAAACTTCTGCTTGCCTGTGCTCCCGTTTTGTTTTCCACCTCACTGTTGTTGATAAGGGGCTCATTTAAATCACACTCGTTCTCTGCATTGGGGTTGCAAATGGTCTGAGGACAAAGAATTGCAGTGGACGTGATTGGCAACAATAACAGTAAGTATTGTGTTAGTTTCAGGACACGGTTGTAGTTGGTGATGTAATGTGAGCAGTTGTGCTGCAGATGACCTCATTCCAAGATCCCTGATGCTATCTCACCTGAGCGTAATAATGGAAGGTAGTAAATATTAAAGACAGTGCGTAGTAGAGGCAAGAGATACGCAAACTTCTCAAGCTTCTCAAAATCTCTCATGATGCTGCTTTAAATGCTGATGGGGTTGGTTTATCTAGTCATGCTCTCATCACATGCTATACTGTACAAGCTGCCAAGTTTTGCACGTGAATGGTACCCTGTTTTCCTAATTTTCATATTAATAAGACCTCCTGGCGTACTTCTCCCTTTTCTTTCCTGTCTTTCTCTGTCCGTTGGTCGGCCCTCTCGTTCAGCCCTTGTTTACTCTCCAAAGTGCTGAGCTCCTTCTACAGAGCACAGGAGAAAGGAAGTGCCCGCCTATCCTGATTCGCACTCCTTTTGCTTTCATATTGTTGCTGGATGGGGAAATTGACCTTTTTGTCCCCCTCCCAATAACTGTAATGCCTGTCCAAGTGTTTCTAAACAAATAGCCGGGATGTGTACAGCTGTGTTTGACATGCTTGATGTTAGCGTGGCCTAAGTGTCCGGTTTCCCAGGCCGCTTAGAGAGCCTGCCTATGGGTGGAGGCTGGCTCCTGCACTGGGGCCCGAGAGGGTCTAATTATATAGTACCCAACAGACAAAACACCATAGATATACCAGTAGTAGTACTGATCTTTTCAGTTCTGTATATTCTTAAGCTCCCTTGTCATAGCATAACTAGCAAATGTCTCAAAAGCTTACCATGTCAGAAATGATCTGTGGCAAATATTTTCTGTTTTAAAGGCTGTAATAGCCATGAATATAATAAAGAAGCATATTGGAACTTTGAAATGTAAGTATATGTGGATGTGTGACACTTCTTCACTATTTAAACAGCTTACCACATCACTTTTTCTGCTGATCTTAATCAGAATGCACTCCTTTGAATGGACCAGAGAGACCAAGTGCATTATACAAAAAGCTACTCCAATTATTAATGTGTTCCATACAAGAGCATACCACCAATAAGTGTAAGGTCGTTATGCCCTGGAACAGTGTTCTCTAAGTATTGAGTCAGACTTCTCCTAGTCTTATGAACTAATCTGGATCTGACAGATGCCAGGAGAATGCTACTTACCAGGATGCATAGTGCCAATAGTAAAGTGTGGTGGAGGAAGGATAATAGTCTGGGGCTGTTTTTTAGGGTTTGCTCCACTTAGTTCCAGTGAAGGGTACCTTTTAATGCTACAGAATACAAAGACATTGTAAACAATGATATGCTTTCTTTGTGGCAGCAGTTTTCAGAAGGCTCTTTCCTGTTCTAGCATGACTGCGCTCCTATGCACAAAGCGAGCTCCATAAAGACATGGTTTGATGAGTTTGGTTGGATGAACTCCAGTGGCCTGCACAGAGCCCCCACTGAGCACCTTTGGGATGAATAGGAATGTCCAGGCCTTCTCATCCAACATCACTGACTTTACACATGCTCTTTTCTCTGAATGGGCACAAATTCCTGCAGACACACTCCAAACTCTTGTGAAAAGCCTTTCCAGAAGAGTGAAGGCTGTTATAGCTGGAAGGGTTGGAGCCAACTTCATATAAATGCCTATGGTTTTGAAAGGGGATGTCCAACATGCTCAGATCAGTTGAGTGCTTATACTTTGAGCCACATAGCGGATCTGTCTAGGCAGCCTGCAGCAGTTTAAGCCCACAGGTACAAGGAGCTGAGCTGCTTTTTGAATGAGGCACAAAATCATAAAAGAGCTTAATTACATATATCAGTCTTTAGGGTGCAGTAAAAATACAGCTTGTATAAAATGGAAAATGATCATGTAAATATTAATTGGAACTGTTCATGCACAAACCTGAAACATAAATGAATATGTAGGATGTGGGTCCTTTGACTCAATCAGGAGACTAATGAACAATTCAAAGTGGTTTGAGTATTTTGCCAGTTTATTTCATTTGTGTATAAAAATGTCCCTGAACTTAACTTATAAAGCTTCTTAAGGAATAATTACTTCCTACCCTGAACCAGACAGTCCAAACCCAAAGATGGACCAGTGTTGTGCAATATGCTCAGATTATGTAGTATTTACAGACATAGCCATAAACTTAGTATCGTAGCACGTGCATCTAGGGGCTCTTATTATAGACACATGGTCCATATATGAATCTGCTATGCAGTATCCCATAAAATCTTTGTTTTTAAATATGCCATAAACTATCATACTAACATTCACTTTATGAAATCTGATCTGCAGTACATCTGTTAACTTTTAGCATTTGTTGTTGCAAGCAATGTACAGCATTCTCCCAAGTACAATAGAGAGTGATGATTCTGAAGCCACTGTATGGGTGTTTCCAAGACAACTCTTATTAAGCTAGTGGTGAGTTTTAATTGGGGAACAGAAACGTTGCACAGATATGTTTACTCATAAAGGCTTATGCCAAGAAAATTTGTTTTGCATACTGAGGCTCATATGAACATCTGCAATAGCAATCCAAAAGGATTTCAGGATTAGGTTGAGAACTGAAGGAGGAGGAAACTCAGTAATACAGCAGCAGTTTAGGTGGCTTGCATTTCTAGCCTGCTTTTTCATTAAAAGTTGATACAAACTCACATACCATCCACCTTCATACCATCTAATACCTTCTGTTACACATGCTTCTGACCAGAGGAAAGGTCAAGAGAAATGCTAACAGAATTTCTATTGCTCCAAGTCATTTATCACATTTCTTATTTCTCCATTAATCATGAAGCACACAATCTAAAGGACAAGCGCCATTTTCCAATCATGCCAGAAACGAAAAAGTGACAAAAATGGAGATATAAGGTTTTGTTCAGACGCCAGTGATATACAGGTGCTATTTCTTTATATGAACATCTGTTTAGGGGTGTGTAAACTGGAAGCAGGGTCTAAAATGCTTCAGGTTTTGTAGCTTTAGGAAGAGCTTTTCATTATGAGCCATTACAAACAAATTAATGTTTTGCTTGCCACATTACATTAACCGCATCAGTGCTTTGCTAGCCAACTATCATTCACATCAACAGTGTTTACTCTTTTCTGATGGTGTGACAAAGCAGCCTGAGTAGGTTGTTCTGTTTGGCATTGTGTAATACAAACAAGGAACCTTCATAGGATCAGTGCAACCAAGCAGCCTAGATTTTGGAACATAGCTTGTCTGAAGCAGAGGTTGCTGTGGAGCAATCCCTGCACATTTTGGTGTTTTCCTGCTCTGACAAAACTACTTAAACTCAGAATGAGCTTACTAATTAGCTGATTCGTTTAATCAGGTGTGTTGAGAGCAGGCAATCACTAAACATGTGCTGGGAAGGAAGCCTCCAAAACCAGAGTGGAGTAAAAGTCCACTCCCTGAGCTTTATAAGAGTATTGTATAACTTCTTGTGCCTGGAAGGGAAATGGGGGGAAAATCCCTCACGCACAATGTCCATTTATTGCTTATGGCTAAACCATATCTGTGCATGAGCTCAGCTTTTACAAGACGACAATAAAACTATATGCAATAAGGGGAACTAAACTGGAACATCAGACATCTCAAAGAAAAATATTTGCAATGTTATTAAAATGGTATATTTTAAAATGAATCAGTGTTGGTGTATGTCTTAATCATTCCATTCATTTAAATAAATGAAAAAAATAGACACAAGATGCAGTAGAACACTAAGAAAGACTAAGTAGAAGCCTAAAATAATTACAGTTACTGTTGTTAGATTAATTACATTATGGTATTATAAACTCACCACACCTAGTTATCTTTTGTGTTTAGGGGGTAGTAACTCCAATTCCTGCAGATGGTGTTACATGAGGATGATCAGGCTATAAATACCTGCAGGGTGGTACAGTGCAGTGAATGTCTCTTTCCATGTGTGGAAAATGGGTCCAAAGCCAATATTAATGATTGGCTAAAAGGACTGATTGCATTTGGGTGTGTCAAAGGCCATAGTGTGAAGGAAGTAGCTGAATCCACAGGTGTATGAATGCATATGCTCATACTGGCCTACCAGCAGTGGCAAAAACCCAGTCTACAGGAAATTCTCCTCAGAATTGTGTTAGGGAAGGCATCCACCAAATCTGGCCCAACTGCACAATTTTTGATGAGTGTCTAAACATTGATGTGGCCTACATCCAGAAATGTGTCCAGTCCATGCCAAATCAAATAACATATGTCATTCATGTTCATGAAGGCATTGTCTGGCGAGCGTATAAATGTTTTTATTAATTGCTGTTACTATAGCCATAATAATAGGCAATAGTATTCAAAATGTAACTGGGGAGCATAACTGTTAGTAGCAAAACAAAAGAACAGATCATCTATCTAACTGTGCCTAATTACATAATTCACATACAACTTCATCTCCACCAAAACAAGTAAGGATAATGCCTTATTCAAGATAATGTTAGCTATAGCTGCATATATGCTAATAACATATAATCAGAAACAATTTTGTACCATTATGGCAAAAAAATTCAATAAAAAATAAATGAAAAACAAATAGTATATTATTTTTAGGAATGTGTTTTTATGTACCAGTGGACTACTAACGCCAACGGTCTAACTTCTCTAACATCTACTTTTAAAGATCAAACGTATTGCTCTTTCCAAAGCAGCTTATATGACTATGGATGCAGACATCACTATATAAATCAACTGAGCCTAAACATTTCTGGGACAATAAATTCAAGGATGCCGTCATTCAGCTGACATTTCAAAATTATTCACACACCATATCCAGTCAGTAAATGGAAGTGAAGGAATCTTACCCAGGAGGGCTTCTTCTCCCAAAACTATCCTACTAAGTAGATTTATCTGGTTTCCATGCATGGAAACATACACAAGTGAAAATGGTTTTATTCTGTATTTCCTTTCTATTTATTTTTATTTAACAGTTTATTATCAGCATAACCATTTCACTACTTAGCTAAATATTTACATCCATTTAAGATTTTATTGGCCATAATGACAGCACTGTACTCAAGTTGGCATGGACTCCACAGGCCTGAGTAAAAGCCTCTGTTTATTAGATCATATACATAGGAGAGTCATCTGTACATGACATAGAATAAGGGATAAGAGAAACAAATAATAATAAAATCTGGCCTTAAAATGGTCTGTGTTACAAGTTTGCTTAAAAGAAATAGTGATTTTAAAATAGAGCAGAATCTTGAATGTTCCTTCTTTATTTACTTTTCACTTGATTCATATTTCTTTCTTTGTCTTTAGTTCTTACTATTCCGTTGTTTATTTCCAGTTTTAAATGAAGAAAATGATTTTTGCATTCCACTGTATCACTGTATTTCGTTAAGCCATTTACTTGATGTCGTAAGAAACAAGAAACATATATTGATCCATATTCCATACTATCAAGTGGCCTGTATTCACATCATGAGCGTAATTTATGTCCCAAAAACTGTCTCTGCTTGACGCTGCTTTGTTTATTGATTTAAGCCCTGACTTGTTTTGTCTGGCAGAATACCACTGCGGCAGTGAAAACATTTGTTGCGCCAGATGTTTACTTTTGTTTATGCGTTTTTTGTGCCCAGGTTCGCACATTGAATTGTGGTTTATTTTGAGACCCGCCAAGAGAATGGCTGCAAACTTTCCTTCAGTTCAGCGGACGATGACCTCGGGATAATGGATCATTTGTTTGCAAGGAAGAACTGCAGCTTGACAAGTTTTCACGTGGAGGGAGGAAACAAGAGCACAGCAGATAAAACAATTTGAAGAGAATCTTCAGGCTGGCCAGTTTATTTTTTCAGGTTTAACGCAATCCTCAATGAAGATGAAGTGTATGGGAATTGTGCACTGTGCCAGCATCCATCAGTGTCTCATGTACTTATGTGTCATTCCTCAAATAGTGAATCATGTCAGAAAAGAACGCACGCCAATAAAACAATCACAAACACATGTTCTCTCGCTCTGCTATAGGATGCTTGGCTATGTGGGAGTATATTGTTTTTCAATATATGAAAACTGCATTTGCCAGCAACCATTTCAGCTCAAGAATCCTTTTCTTACAAGTTTGACCTTAAAAGTTCTGTTTCAAATACATTGGTTTCTACATGCCATGCTTTAATCTTAATATCTCAAAGCTGATTTGACAAAAACAACTTTCTTCATTTCATTATTCTGTACTGTTTTGCAAATTTCAATCTTAAAACCACAAAACAATGCAGGAAAATAGAGCCTATGTGGGAATAGTGTTCTTGTGCTTTTGGGGAGCAAACTGATTGCAGCAAATTGGCTACTGGTCCTGAGACATAGTCCACTTTGTAAGCAGACCACAAGAACTAGCAATTGCTAGCAATTTCCTATACATATATGTTGAAACAACAGATGTTAGATTTGTTGAACATAAAAAAGCTAAAGGACACAGTGCGCTTGGTCTGAGACGGTATATTTCCTTATAAGTGGTATCGTAGAATATTACCAAAATAAAAAAAAAATTCTGCTGCATTTTCTCCTTTCCTTTTGTTCCGTTGAATGTAAACAGTAGGTGCTTTAAAGGAGCAATATGTAAGACAACGTAGTCAATGTGTTGTAGCTAAATGTAACTAAAATGAACTAAAGTTATTAATAAAATGTGAAGAAATAACAGTTAGGATGGTATGATCTATCCTTCCATGTATTGTGTTGCAGAGGTATATTTTAAAGTTAACATGCTAATCAGCTAGCCCTGGACCAAACTGGTAATACCACTTCATGCCTGAAGAGGTCATATTGTGTCGCTGTGGCATTGGTCTGCTTTTAGGCCCACATTAGAAGATGATTTAAAAGCACTCTCTCAAGTTTTAAAAGCAAAGAAAACAAGTGACAAAAAAAGGTGCTGCTTTCCACTGCTGGAGATGACGAGTAAGGGGATAGATTTTGATAGTAAACTCACAATGGTTCATCAGATGAACAAAGAGAGGGAGTGGCGTGGAATTTGAATTAGATAGAATACACCATCTCACATATAACTCCTTCAAACAGCAGTTTCATCAGTTTTATTTATCTTCAGCAATGTAGCGGGTTACACTTCCTCAGAAAACATATGAAAGTCAACAGTGTCTCATTTTAAGCTACCAGTAAAGCAGCACCTCAACACGATAGAAGACCAGTAAAACCTGACTTTGATTTTTGAGGGGGGCCAAGGAAGATTTCTTCCTAAAGAAGCATGCAATAAGACGTCTTGTTCAAATTCCGTTACGATTCATGGTGATGGAATGTGATTGGATAAGGGTATTCCCTTTGAATGAGTGTAAGCTGATAATCTGATAGAGACAAGGGTGCAGATTTGGTCTGAATAGAGGGCTGAGCAGTGTTAGGAAAACAAGACATACGTGCCAAAGCACAAAAACTAGGTGGAAGACGTACACCTTCATGTAGGGTTACCACATCATCAAATACCTGGGTGGTAAATCAGTATTACGTTTATGGCATTTAGCTGATGCTCTTATCCAGAGCAACTTACAAGGTTAATCATGTTACAGGTAGGCCAGTGTAGTGTTAGGAGTCTTGTCCAAGAACTATAGTACAGCATAGTCACCCAGGATTCAAACTCCGGTCTCCCACATGTGGTGTTATCTGCTGAGCTACACCAAGCACATATTATTGAAATAACAATCTATCTTCTAAAATATATTCAATATATTTTATTTAATTTATTTATATTTTATTATTGTATTTATTCAATATTTTTAGTTTGAACCACCTCACACTTAGTCAAAACTATCCAGTCAACATCCTGTCTACTATGTCTACTTGAAACTGGCTAGGATGACTGTGTCTGTGCAGCAACAGATGAGTTATCATCTCTGACTTTACATCTGCACGGTGGACCAACAGGATAGGAATGTCTGAAAGAGTGGACAGTGACTGGACTGGTTTAAACACTTCAGCATCACTGCTGAGTAAAATGGTCCTATATCTAGTTGACATATCTTCAAATTCTCATTTTGAGACTGTTATATAATCATTTTAAGATGACTATTTTTGTGTTTTATATGATTTTAATTAGCTGAATGTTCAAGAAATTTGCTTGAAACAGGACAAATTATCTGCCAATATAGTGAGAATATTTGGATTAAGTCACTTAAATTTATTTTATAACAATCTCAAAATGAGAATTTTAAACCATATAAATGGGATATAAGATCATTTTTCTCATATATTATTTTTTTGCAGTGTTCTGTGTCTCATCCACTTGTACCAGCAAAACCCACATTAACACATCACCACCATGTTAGTGTCACTGCAGTGCTGAGACTAATTAGTGGTTTATTGAAGAACAGGGTGAAAGGGGACTCAGAAAGTATGTAGAGACAGATAAACTACAATCTGTAATTGTAAAATTACCAAGTGCTTTTATATGGAGCTAATAAAGTGGATAAAGGGTGTAGAAACAAGGAGAGATAATGAAATGGCTGGTTGATATAATTTATCATGATAACAGTAAAATACAGCCATATTGCCTGCCCCTACTTGAGCCTGCAAGTCTTTCTTATTGATTTGAGCTAGTGGTCTTATTTTTTTATAGTAAATAAATAAATAAGTAAATAAGTAAATAAATGGCACATTCAAGAGGCAACCTGAGCTCCTCTTTTCTGTTATGTGTTAAGGTCTACAGAACAATAGAGTGAAAGGAAATGGCGACTTGTCAATGCATGCTCATGTACAGTATTTCTTTTCACAACATCCTTGGAAATTCATAGATGACTTTCTGTAGAAGAACAGACAAAGTCATTTCTGTAGAAGAAGCCATGCTCTGCTTACCATGATAATCTGGAAAATGACACTATGCCTCAGGCCACTGTATAATGTACTATTTTACAGCTCCCACATACATCTCATGTCCAGATCATATAATAAAACCATGTGACTGTTCACAGTGTCCACTTATGTTGAATGTCTGTTATATGCTTCATCCTACTAAAACGGTTATTTTTATTTCCCCACTATAATGTTTTTTACATGGGTTAGTTACAGTTCATGCATTCTAACAGCATTGATCCTAATTCACCAAAAAAGTCTGAAAGGTTTCAAGGAGTTCCAAAGCGAACAGGATCCATACTGCTATCCCATGTGGTACATAATTGTGGTCCAACATGAATTCAGCTCGGCAGAGGATTTCCTGAAAAATAGTCAAATATTATTTTTTAGTGAAACTGCCAAAACCTACTTAACAGTGGAGACAGGAATGGAAGAAAAGGAACTGGGTCTAGCTGACCCTGAACAAAATACCTGGATGTTCCATTGTTTCAAAAGAACAGTAGCCCCAGATTGGCATGGATCTGGACTTTCATTTTATTTACTGTCTAAGCATAAATGATTTGAGCTCTTGGCTGCTATTTGCAGTATTGTTCATTGTGCTACACCTTATTAGCAATTATAAATCTGAGTGGCTTCCAAGTGTTTGGGCTTTAAATGTTGAGGCTACCCTACATGGCCACGACTGTCACTGCCAAACTGCTAATGGCCCATCAAGATTGAATTGATTTTGATATAACATATAAACATTGGTACAAATTAGTTTTAATACATACCATCCCAAGATACCTCCATACATGGAAACAAATCGGCAAAAAGTCAGTTTTTAAATCAACGTGTTTGTAATTTCATGACACATTTACATATTTTACTTTAAAAAACTTTATTACGTATACTGCGATTTAGCCTTGCCCCTTTCATGCTGAAGGTTTAAGGAGTGCTGTGGAGGAATAATAAATAGCAGCCATGAACACAGTTCATTTACATATGTCCTAAAGGCTCAGTAATAAAAACAGTGTTTTCATTCTATGGGATAAAAAGAGGCTGGACAATGGTCATGTAAAAATAATTCAGATGGTTTTTGATGCATAAAACCAAACATTATTAGTAAAACTCAGATTTAAAAATGCCACTACTAATAATAATTATTTGGGCCCTTTAAATTACATTTATAATTAACGGGGATTTCATTGTCCTTTTTCACTGGCTGCCTGTCCTTAAATGATCTAACCAGTAGCTGAACCCTTCAACATGATTGCCAAGGGGGTAAGAAAATGCTATTGGGTGTTACTTCTTTATACTTTATACTTGACACTACAGTGATTTGTTGTCTCTTAAGGTGCAAAGTGATATTGCAAGACAGGGCTGTCAACAGCTGGCTATGTGTAGCTGGTTAGCATGCTGATTTCAGTAGATCTCTGCAACACAATACACAGATGTCCTTGACACCGTCAAAATGGTTATTTCTTTAACACACTGTGTTGATAACATTAGGTAATGCTGGAATATTTAAAACCAACTTCTTTGTAATTGCACTTTTAATGCCTCTAAAAGCACCCTTAGTAGAACATGGTCACAAATACAATACCTGATGCATGATACCATGTTTACGTTAGTTTATGTTAGTTAGTTTATGTTAGTTAGTTTATGTTAGTTTTGAGACATAAAGCCATTTATGGCATATAAGTTCATGCTGAGGCAAAATGCAACACAAAAAAAAATTTACTTTTTGGATTCCCCACTATTTTACCATTATCAGCATCAAAAATCAAAACTCGTGGCTTTGCAGGCCATGCTGAACAGTAAATTAAATGACTGTAAATGTGTATAAGTGTTGTAGACACTACAGCCCCTGGTTTCCATTATCACCACTGTGCAAACTCAACCCACTCTGAATCACATCTTACATCTCAACAACCATGCAGTAATTCAGAAAGATCAGTTGGGGAAATTATGGAAATGAAAGGAGTAAACTAAAGCATCTTATTTTTTAACATGCAGGTGGCTAAAAAAACAGTGAAAAACAAAAGACTCTGGAATTTTCAGATAATCATTAGCTCAAATCACAAATAATGGCAGGCAGCATCTGCACAAATTGATCACACCTGTTCAGCACTAAAGCTAAATGGAGCTGCCATTATAGCACTTAAACAAAGCATTATTGAGCGCATTTGCGTGTACGTGCGTTTCTCTGTTTGTTTGCTGGATTCCTTTTCTGTCCTGTGCTCTGAACTTTCTTGGCAGCGGATCAGATTTTATTCTTTATTTTTTATTTTTTTGTGACTTGGCCTCAGCAGTTCTGCTGTGAACGTCTGTAAATAAGTAAATAACTGAAATTCTCATTTCCTCTGTACAGAGGGACTGACCTTGGGTGGAGTGATAGAGAGTTCCATGCACTGTATATCCTTCGCTGGTGAGAAACTGAACTTTGGTTACTTGATCGTTTACACCTAAGATTTGCATGGAGACGCTCCAAGCAGCTGCTCTCTGTCAGCAGTCCTTTTCTTTCAGGCTTTCACGCATGTGAAGTGAACTTGCTCGTCATTCCTGCGCATGGCCTTCTCTTTCTCAATACCTGCATGAGTGTCAGTTACATTGTTTTTTCTCCTGTTGTGAAATTGCGAGAATTCTCACCGGGAAAACATCTTTATCTTTCAGCCCTGCTGTCACAGTAAATAGGATTTTACCGAATCCAACAGATCACATTAAATGGCTTCAGATCACCATAAAAACCACAAAACGCAGGTCTTAAATGACCATTTTATGTTTTTTTGCAGCACCTGTGTAAAAAGTAGTTGCCCATCTGACTTAAACGATGATTGCTTCAATGTTAACAGCAACAACTGCAACCAAACGCTTCCTGTAACTGGAGATCAGCCTTTCATACAGCTTTGAACTGCTGCTTTAAGGTCCTGACACAGCATCTTAATGGGGTTCAAGTCAGGACTTTGACCAAGACATTCCAAAATCTTAAATTCTCTCTTAAACTTGCTTTATAACCTGCCTGTGCTCGAGGTTTAGAACATGGACCACTGGCCAGACATTCTCCTGCAGGTGGAGAGCAGAATTCATGGTGCTGTTATGTCACTGAGGCTCTGTAGCAACAAATCATTTCTACCCCATCACCACCTTGTATGACTCTTGATGTGATGTTCTTATTGTATAATGCCATATTAGCATCATACCAGATGTTAAAGGGAACCTCTTTCTTCAAAGATGTTTAATTTATTAACCCACAGAACATTTTTGCAAAAGACATGTGGGTAATCGAGATGTTTTTCATGTTGGTTAGCAGTGCTTTCGCCCCTGAAACTCTTCATGGATATAATTTTTGTTCTCACATTTTTCTATATTAAAATCTCTTTCAGTGGTAATTTTCACCACTGTTCAATGTTAAAGAGAATGTCATAACCATTGCCAGACTTTCTTTCTCACCTCCGCCAGAATGTCTTTTTTAATGTGACATAGCATGCTGTGTGTTGAGAAGGAAATGTTAAATTTTAGTGGTTAGATTTAGCAGGCCTGGCAATAATTCAGGTGTGTGTAGTATAAATGATCCCAGTTATCAGCTCCATACTGCTAACTGAGTAACTATAAGGATGTCAGTTCACAAAGACAGAACAATTTATTTAATGGTCTGCTTGCCATTTCTGAGCCAGTGGTGGATAAGTGCTCCACATGGTCGATTGTACAACAATGGCCAATATAACATGCAATGTCAATACAAGTTCAACATCAGCGGTTTACGCTGATTTAAAGCTGATTTAAAGCTGTTAGTAAAAACCAAATCAACATGGATTCTATCAAAGTTTGCCATCTGGGAAATAACCGGAGAGGTTACTGACGTGTCTTTTCAGTTACTGAATGTAATGTTGATGAGGGTTTAGTGACAGAGGTAGTTTTCCTTGGTGACTATTTTACCTTGCATATACCTTTTTAACATATCAAGATGTGATAGCTTTCTCCGAGGTGGACGATGAGGTGTCTGGTTCTTGTCAGCACCACTGTGAACAATTCTAGCAGGGAACGTTCCCATAACTTTGGCCAACGTTATTTACAAGTCCTAATAAAGTTTTAGATAATGTTCCTACAAGGTAAAATGTTAGCTAAACATCCAACATTCAGAAGATGTTTTAAGAATGTTGTGAGGGTCACAGATTATGTTATTTAATAACAAAAGAAAAATATTCTCAGCGCAACATTCAGAAAATGTTAGATGGATGTTACTGAGATCTGAGATGAGAGAATGTTCTCTTACCATAATAAAGACCATTTGAGGAACCCAAAGAAAACTTTCCACTGAAACTATTAATAGAACGTTGCATTACATATTCTCAGAATATTTTTAGAACAAATAATTTCTAGCTGGGTTAGGTCTCTGTTGAATAGAGCATTTTCACATCAAAACACTCTGAATGACTTTGTTCTTATCTTTGGGATTTAAATGCACAAAAACTTTAGTTCCATTCTGTTGTTTTGGTTTAGCCTCTGTACTGATGTACCATTGCTCATTTTGGCAGTTAAGCTTCAGCACTGTCGACCAAAGTAGCACCTAAATTTAAAAGGATTACTCAACTGTTTGCCAATCCAGTTTTAATTCTCCTAAAGTCATTACTATAGCAACACATCTAGTTTCACCTAGTAAACAGGGTGGAGTTTGGAATAATCAGCATATTTAGAGCTATGCTCAGAGCTATGAATATGCATTACTCGTTGAAAGAGTTCATGTTTTATCAAACTCAGGTAAAATCCTAAAAGCTTAGTATTTAGTTCTGGTTCTTGCTTATTCTAAACTGGTTCTTAGTAAGTACATATATATTTCATACAAGAAAGAAATAGATTGTGAAAATGAAAACTCTCCTGAGTCAGTGCTAAACTGAAAGGCTGCAGGAGCACGTTCCTCATGTAAAACACGTAGGCTGGTGCTATTAAGAGCTGCTTTACAACCCAGGTAAATAAGGTGTGTCATGTTAATTACATCAGGTGTCCAACGTCTTGCTGTGATAACATCAGCTCTGAATTCTGTGAGATTAGCTATTATACAACTCTGGGTTAAAAACATATGCTGGGAAGGACTAACACTGGATTTAGAGTAAGTACCCTATATTTGAATTCAATTGAATTGAAGCTTGAGAATTCAGTTTTGCTGAATACATAGAAATATGATGCAGTTGTTAAGACTGTAAATGAACTACTTTCTATATCTTTTACATTATCCACTGATAGAGTTGCATTAGCATCAGTAAAACAAACATACACTTAAAGGAGAAAATTCCACAGATGTTTCTAAATAGGATAATAATGTGATAGTTGAGAAGTAAATATTTGGCTTGATGAGAAACTGTAATAAAATATACAGGCTCTGACTGGTGGTTATAGGAACCAGGGGTCACAGTGTAACAGTGACACAGTGAGTACAGCATAAATGTAACCATTTACTAACTAGCCTACCTGTGTCCTCTGAGGTTTAATATGTAAACTTTATATAAATATAGTAGATCTAAGATCTAAAACTAATATGTTTTCTTTGATTTGGCCAATAACACATATAAAAAATGATCATAAAACAATGTTCAATGTAACTTCTTAAGGGCCTTATAATATAGTCACACAGGAGGACGGTTCTAATATTACTGGTTATAACAATAACTAGCAAAAATATGATTGGAAGAGGTCATGTCATTAACCTCTACATATAGAGGGCTGTATGTACCTGAAAGGTTATGGGCTAACAATGATCTCAGATAACTATGGGATCTTAATGCATAGATGGAATCAAGCCTTCTAGAAAGTTTGAGATTATGTGCATGTACAGTATGTCATTAATATGTAAGTACATTTTAGGGTTTTTAGACTCTTAAAAAGCTTTGGGACTAACACATATACAACATAATCAAATATAACTTTTGAATAATATCCCTAGATTAATTGTTTTCACTATTTTTTATGGATAATAATAATAAACAACCAATTCATCCCCATTAAACTGATTTAGGTCTTAACAAGTAATCAACATATATTAAATCTAATATCTCAAACCATTTAAAACTAGATCTGAAACCTTCTCAGACCAATTATCATTGAATAACTCACTGTGATTTTGCTTTTAGAATCACTAAGTTCCTTCTTGCCTTTCACCACTGTTCTGTTTTACCACACTTCTAATTCAGTAAGTGTTTCAAGATTGGAGTATGTCACATCAAACCACTTTGAATGACTATGTCCACATTTTGCCCATAAATTATTCGGAAAAGTACCTCCAGAGTCTCCAGTAATCTCAGACAATCTCAAATAATCCACAATTATCTTCAGTAATCTCCAGTAATATGTTGACTGTGCTTATGCATTTGTATGATCATACATGTGGAACCCATTGTAGGTCTCTGCCTTCTATTTATGGCACAACAGTAAAGTACAACAATATGTATTGTTATGGTGTACTGATGTTTGGAGGTCAATATGTCACCGGACGTGGATGTAACCTACGTTCATTCACGTAGTCAAGCTCACCACATGGAGAAACAGAGATAAACCCTAACGCCTGTCTTGCCTAGGGCTTCATCTCTCTATATATAGCAAGTCGTCAGGCTATTTTGAGACATTTTCTGTGGATTTTACACCCGCACTCTGGCCCCAAGACAGGCAGCCTTTGTTGAAAACAGCCCATGCTCATTTTAAAGCTATTTAGAAGTCATGTGCTGCTATCGAGTAGTGTTTTCTTTTCCCAAATTGTCATGAAGCTGGTCCATCCTAACCTGTGGTGGTGTCAATCTCAAGTCTAATCCCACCCCAGCTGCAGCCCTTTCTTTTCAAAAAGGATTCTTATTCTATATTAGCTTGTAGTGTCAGGTGCAATATCGTGTCAGAGAGTTCTGTAGCTACGAAAAGAAATTCCAAGAACTCAAGAAGTTTATTGTTAGCGCATAGCGCATACTGATCACACTACAAATCGCACTGGATGTGGGAGGTATAAATGGCACGATTAGTATTGAGCCTTATATAATAGATATTTTATATATAAATATAGAAAGAAGTGTGGAACTGGTTTAGAACTTTTCACATCCATTAGATTATCTATCAGCACAGGCATTGGAATTCAGTTTTTCCATTTTGTGGGGTCCTTTTGATACATATGATTTATGAAATGTGCAACAGAAAAAGTGAAGTGAAGAAAATAATAAAATAGACCATAATAAAGAATTAAGAATTAAGAACTAACTGTGAGTGAGCAAAAGTCCAGTAAGTTCACTGCTTGCCTTTAACTGACATTCAATTAAATTCTGTGTACATGAACTTTAAGTTAAGGGTAATATGTTCTACTAAAACTAACCTTCATTTCAAAGTTCATAGTGGTTTGATGTGAAGTGATGCATTGTAAAGAAATTTACACACTTGTCATATTTCATTTCAGTGGGCTGTAAGACACAATATCCACAATGCATATCTATTCATTCCATTTAGTGTAAAAAAAATCTGTGACCAAGACCAAGACTTCTAAAGCTTTTTAAGTGGATAATGGTAAAAAGGCAGTAAATCTGGAAATAAAAGTCTTTGGGGTATTATTTTGTATTACAACATTGTGTGTAACCAGTGTTGGCTCACTAAAAGCAATGCTAGCAGTCTACTGGCATTTTGCTCAGTGTTTTCTGGACGGCCTGTCAGTGGTTAAGCAGAGTATTAGGCAAGATGCCATTTTACAATGCTCGTTTTCCACTCACAGTCCAAGTTACTTATTCTTCCTTCATTACATTCTTCTGTTATTCTTTGTAAATTAGTTTTTACTGTTAGCAGCAACATTTTCAACTAAATCCTTTTAGACTGTGCCGTGTCCTTTTTTCTCTTAGAAGTGTGTAATATTTCTATTAGTCTTTTTTAAAAACCAGTCTCTCTAATCACACTGTATATATGTCCGCCACTACTACATTCCTGCATTAAATATGTAAATAAAACTGTATTTTGCACTTCTGGCCTGCAGTGGAAGACATTCATTGGATGTACCTGCATAACAAACTGAATCTGACATAATCTAATCTAATCTAAATTAAAATATGTTTGATGAGATTAAAAACTAGTTATATCTTGTACACAGGACAATAATCTGGGTGGTCCAAAGGTAGACTGGCAGCAGCAAACAGTCAGCAGGCTACTGACCTTATCAAGCCAGTGGACTGATACATGCTTTTTATCTGTGCATGCTTTACTGCAACTCTCTTTAGTTTAGAAAAGTACCCATCCATTAAAACTATGCCCATGAGCAGTTACCCACCCCTGCCAGCACTGAAGATTAAAATCTCTGCTGGAAAAAAAACCCAGCACAGACCAGTATGCTTTCCATGCTGATTAAAATTGTTTATACTGGTCTGGTGCTGGTTTAACTGGTAGCTTTTGATCATGCTGACCAGCATAACAGCATATATTGTTTTTCCTGGGGCCAGCATGTAAACCTTTATTGCTGTGACCAACATACCAGCCTCCCAACCACAACATATGCTGTTTTTTCTGGTGGCCAGTATGTTAAATTCCATTCTTGCTGACCAGTATACCAGCATATAATACTCAACAAATACTGGTTTTGCTGGAGGCCAGCATGTTACAGTTGGTTTTACTGGTCTATGCTGTTTTTTCTCCAAGGGATGCTGATGAGAGCGAATTGTAAAGTTACTTCCAGTTTGTGGCACAAATCCAGTTAGTAAGACTGATGTGCTGGAAGAGAAGGTTTGAGGCCATGTTGGCTGGGGACAAAGCATCTGGCGCTGGTGTCAACAAGACTCGCTGTAGCAGATACGCAGTGCTGAACAGCTTTTGTCTGGAGCGGTAGCGGGTCTGTGGTGAGATGTATATAGGACTGAAGGGTGCTGGGGGGATATCGCAGCTCATTGGTCCTCCTAACGGCCGCAGCAGCTATAAAACTGCTCAGTGAGTCCAGCAGCGGCGGCAGTTAGTATCAATGACAGAAGGGTGAGACCGTGAAGGAGAGCTTACCGAGCAGCAGTGCTGGCGTTCACACAGCAGTACAGCTCCAGAAACCCGCTAAACCCCGACCCGTTTCGCCTGCAGAAGCTTCACCGAATACAACAACGCCATCAATAGTTGGAATATTCGAGGGATTAACAGAGGAAGAGGGAGATTCTGGGTGAAGAGATCTCAGCCGTTGGCGGAGGCGGAGAGTGGAGGTAAACTTTACCTCAGGTTTCACTTTGGCTGACAGGATTGTTCTAGGAACAAGAGATATGAGTTCTGTTTGTGGGAAGAGACGATAGAGTATATTATGTTCGATTAAAATATATATACATAAAACCACATGTCTTCTGGAGTGGTAGGCAAAATAGGCTGGTCCTGTTATTATACACCCTATAGAAAATATCATCACGGGTTGGAAAAGTCTCGTCTTATTTTGAGTGCAGTCTTTTTACATTTGTGCAAAAACTGTTATACAGTAAGTCACAGTAAATTACCCCAGAATGTTCTTTGCTCTCTGTTCTACACCCGGTCGACATAGATATATCTATATTCAGAAGGATAACAAGAGCCAGCCAAATCACCCACTGAGTCTGTACTGCAGGTTAATTTGAGCAAAGAAATCCCCCTCTCTCTCAGAGCAACAGTATCGCATCCTAAAGCCACATCACTGTTGACTAACTGAACCTGAATGCTGTTTATAGTGGCCATATCCATTAACAACCACTTAGACATTAGTAATTTGATGGATAGAAGGTTTAGAGAATAAATGATGGCTTATTTTTGTAAGGTTTCAAGATTTGTATGCCATGAAGTTGCTGATGGATATACCTTCAACATTTGGGCCAGACATAAACAAGTTTTAAAGTTATTGGAAACAAAATGTCAAACCAGGTGGGCTTTATTTTCTACATCATTTTAAGATGGTCTTTTGTTTCCTGTTTTCTTTATAGCCAGTTCCTTGCTAAGGGTGGCTGGTAGGTTTCGTTTGGTTGATTGTTTGAGCACTTTCTTTGCAGGTTTGCTTCCGAAATTCCTTCTGAGTTGTGATACCATCAATGAACACAAGTTCCCCAACCCCATTGCCGGAATAAAAACCAAAGCCCAGATTTTGATTGATTTCCAGATCGATTACTTTGTGGAAGAAGTGAAGGTGAAGTTGCTGCCACTTTAGTTTAAGTGTCAAATTTTAAAAAATGGTAACAATAGATGGTAAACTCAAACTCCGGCAGCTGGCTTTTCCCCTATTGAGACTGATTGTTTTCAATGGGACTTTTTCAGGCCCCATGTGAAAACACTGTCTATCAAAGTTCCCATTTGGGAAAACAATAGAAGGATTCAAAAAACTCGACCCTGCCCTGAGGCAACTTTGGGATAACGTGATGAATCGGTACATGCTATGGTGGCAGCTGTTCTGTTATGTTTCTTCCCATGAGACGTTTAAGTGTCTGAAGTAATCAGAGAGCACCCCTCATATCTGCACAAGGTCATGACTGATGGCCTTTGGCCTCCACCTCAGTTGCCTATCTTCATTTTCAATGCCATGTCTGACTGCTACATTGATTCTTTTGTGTCATGCAGTTCTATTGCTGATTGTTGGTTATTGAATCAGAAGTTGTTTACTACAATTCCGTCCCTAAGTAACATGACGTGCCCTCATTCTACAGATAAACAGTTTAAACCTCAAACATGATTGGCAGTGATTTAGATCCTTTTAAGAGATTTTCAGTAGCATGGAAGGTCTGCACAGCAGTGATCCTTTAAAATAGCACAGCACCACGCGTAGCTTATAACAAGCACAACATACAACATTGTCACACAGTATCATATTGTGATAATAACGCGAGCATGCCCAAATTCTTACAATGCTCTTATTCTCAGCACTGCTCAACAATTAGTAGTTGGGCTCGCCAGTTTTCAAGTAGTGCCACATATGTTTTAGTGGTCTATCAATCAAGCTATTCATACTGAGGGGGGGACACATGACTTTTGATGCCCCTAAGACAAGAAAGAGAAAGGCCCTTTCTGTCTATAGTTCCAGCCCAGCCCTCAAGAAGTAATATAATAATATTCAGGGGCACAGAGAGAGGAGCTTTCATGAAGAACTAGTGGGTTGGGCTTACAGAGTATGACAGACTATCACTAAGCGACCTTCTAGCAGGACTTAGACTATCATTGTATACAAGCTGATACCAAGCCAAGGAAGTCAAAAATAGTATCGCAGGCCTGAGTATTCCTCTGAAATGAAACTGAATTGTTGTGACTTGAGTACATTGTTGTATTTGGACTTTTCTGCTCACAGATAAGAGACCATGCTTAAGGAGTATGAAACATAATGGATCATGGATAATACCTTTTTGTTTTATTTGTAGTATTGTCTTTTTTATTCATGCTCATAGATGAGATTGACCTGGTAGACACAGCCATTTGTTATGCACAGTGCTGTGTAAAAGTCAGAGACCATGTTTCATTTAATTTATTTTCCCATCAAAACAATAATCAGTGAAAAACAGAAAAAGTTTTATGTAATAGAAAATTACACACAATCCATAACAACTAGGCTATATGCAATATCAGTTTTTCAGTATTTGGTGTGTCAGATCCCAAACGCTTTTAGAGATGTTTGAGGTCTGGACTCTGGATTAAAAAGCTGTTCTGCAAATACCAGCAGCTTCTTTGAATTGCAAATTCTCTTTCTTATTTGTCTATTTTCTTTTCTAGTGACAACTTTGGTGGTCCACCAGGTCTTGCATGCTTGTGATGAGTCCCGTTTTCTTTATATCTTTTAATATATATGTTTGTTTTTATTTATTTAAAAGAACATTCATTGATTCATTGTAATTTAATTCAGATTAATTTAACTAAAATACAATAAGGTTTTTGACTGTAATACTGTGTACAACCCCATATAAAAATGGTGACTGTATGAAAGATACTGAGCAGTGAGTTCTGAAATTTACTTTGACTGGTGTTTCATTGCAGACATTAATAACATTCTCTGGTTAGCTTCAATTCATTTGTAAATAAGCTTCCTGCAGTAATCTGTGACTGAATCAAACCTGATGCATGTAAAACCTCCATGAGCACAAATAACAGCTGTGATTTGATTTGGTATATACTGGACAATTTTCTGGATGTAGGCAACATTAACGTTCAGACACTTTTGCATCAAAGAACTGTGCAGATTTGGTGGGTGTCTTCCCTGGCACAATTCTGAGGAGAATGTCCTGTAGACTGGGATTTTTGGCACTGCTGGTAGACCTGTAAGACTGTACACATTGATACACCTGCAGATTCACTTTTAACATCTGCTTTGTGACCACACATCAAACGAGGCATACACTGAACCACCTCTTCTCAATCTGCAAATCCCATTGCACATCCCATCACACATCCCGCAGGTAAAATAATGAAATAACAGTGTGATTTGAAACAGGTGATGCCAACAGATGTGTCAGTGGGTCAGTGTGTCAGTGGCCTTGGTAAAGGTCATTTACTCATCTGTAATGCATTATTAACGCCATAAAGCAAATACAGGTTTTGGAGGAACACATGCTGCCTTAAAGACATCTTTTTCAGCAATGTCCAGCAAGACAATGCAAAACCACTTTTAGCACACCTTATATGGGCATGGCTGTCGAAGAACAGGGTGCAGGTGTTGGACTGGCCTGCCAGCAGTCCCAATATATAACAACCAAGAACTGTTACTGTTATACACCTTAAAGCCTGTTGGGAGAAAGAACAGGACAAAATTACACCTAAAATGCTTCACCACTTGGTGTTTTTTTAATCCCTTAACATCTTTGGAGTGTTCTAAAAAGGAGTTGCAATATTGCAGAATGGTACATGCTTTACTGTCCCAACTTTATGTTGCAAGAATCAACTTTGAAATAAGTGTTTATTCTGGAAAAAAACTAATGAAAACATCAAATTATGTGCTGTCGAATTGCTTTTAGGGTAACTCAGGTAAAAATATGATGTACAAATCTATTTTCAGTTTTAATCGTACTGTCCGTTACTAAAGGCAGCATATTTTACAAGGGTTTTTTAAATAAAACTTTCTGAAATCTTTAAAATGCTGTGGATGGTTTGTTCACTAGCATTCATTTGTATAGCTACTTTATTATTACGATCAAAATATTTACTAGATTTAGTTGTTTGCCTATATAGGTGATTGTAGCTAAGGGTAAAATGTAGACTGCTGTAAAAGATGAGAGTCCATAGGATTGTTTTAGTTATTTTGTGTGTTTTAAAAAAAGATAGATGTGTTACATGTTTTATTTTGTGTGTGTGGTTTTGGCTGTGTGTTTCAGTAAGCTCCAATAGACAAATGTCCAGCCATGTGTAAGACGGACCTTTGGGATGTCAGCCAGTGAATAAACTGCACTACGCGTGTACCTCTATAAGTTGGGTGGGTTTTCTAACACAGTGTTGTTATTTCTACAGGTTGGACTGAAATTTACTGAAGGACCAATCCACTTTTACAACCAATTTAGCAGAGGATGAAGGCGTTGGGACTGGCGATCCTGCTGCTGGCAGGCTGCTCCTGGGCTTCACGTTTCAGTCGGGACTCCACCCAAGTCAGCCTTGGAGACACTTCCAATCAGGAGGTTGTGGCTGCAGGATTGAACACCTCCAACGGCGAGCGCCCTGTGCTCCGGAGTCCTCCCCGCGGTCCATTCCTACCAATGTGCACCAAACCCACTGAGATCAAAGAAGCTTTCAAATACGTCAACACAGTTGTATCTTGCTTGATTTTCGTGGTGGGTATAATCGGAAACTCAACCTTGCTGCGCATCATCTACAAGAACAAGTGCATGAGGAACGGGCCCAACGTGTTGATTGGTAGTTTGGCTCTGGGTGACCTTCTCTACATCCTCATTGCCATCCCCATCAACGTCTTTAAGGTAGGAGACCATGGTATCTAACCACTGGTTTTATTAGGTGGAAGAACTGTGAGAAATGACTATTTAGAATGGCGCAGTCTATTTTTAACACAGTAAAGCCGGTGCTAAAAATGGACAGTCACACGCGAAGGGGTGAGAATGCGTCATAATTAAGTTGCGATGGGCCAGCAGTCCCATTTCAAATGGGACTGTAATATACTTAGAAAGAATTGGATTTAAATCCAAGCATGTTCAAAGGCAGTTGTGTCCACGTAGTAAATTCTTGGCTTATGACTTGTGGTTAGGCAGGGCACACAGATGGAACTAGATCCAGCAGTAGAGCCAGAGACCATTCCTAGAATGACAGATTAGTCCATTGTGTACTAAAAGGCTTGGTTCTGTGCCCCAGTTTCAACACAGGGAAAGGCACTGATCTCATAGCCCAGTCGTGTGGTTAGCTTTACAGTTGACCTGGCAGACCTAACCATACCCAAAACATCATGTCTTATCACAGTTAGGAAATCTTAAGGGAAATGTTGCAAAATTGTATCTACAAGCTGCTCTATGCTTTATCTCCCTGGACCTGAAGTTATACATGACATTTTGTGTTTTATGGACCATCTCGACAGGTAGATTATATTCTTTGTGCTACAGTAGATTTTTTGGTTGACGGTTGATGTCTAAAGCAATATAAAAACTTTCATTGTTTTTTTTTTTATTGTTTTCCAAAATTTCCATGTTACTTTCGTGCATTTTCTGCCTCTACCTCTGACACAAAAACAGTGTATTTGTTCTAAAGCCTTTGTTATTTACACTGGCTGAAGTTTTGCCTACTCCATCTTTAGTATAAACAGACTCAAATGCCTTCTGTGAAATCAAGCTCAGCAACAAGCTTTTGTAAACACTGATATTTCTGCTGGGTTATTTGTACAATCTTTCTTCAGCAAATTGTGGCAACAGTATAGACTCCACCCTTGACTATGAGTGTAGTGGTATCGTATTGTATACTTCTTGTGCTTCTTGCTGTTTGAAGTGTTTTGACTAGATGTCTGTTTTGTTATGTACAACGCTGAGCAAAAGTCAGAGACAAATCAATCGAGATTCAATAAGTCCAGACTTTATCTTTATGACGATTCCTTTCAGACTTGCTTTTCAGTTTTTCAAACAAATTTGTAAGGATACCTACAAGTTCACTGTTAGAAAAAATTGTGTTGTTAATGCAAGTGAATTTTCTGACATCCAATATCATCAGAAATAGTTAATAAATAAATAACATAATATGGTTTCTGACTTTTGCATTGACTGTCTGATTTATAAGTTTATCCCTTGCAATGTGCAGTATGGTTATTTCTAACACTATGAAATATTTTCTCATTGGAATTAATTCAAAAGCCTAAGCACATTTTTATTTCTCAAAAAATTAACAAATGAGTTTCTTGTGCTTGTAAGAAAGGGTGGTTTGTGACTTTTGCATGGTACTGTATAATGTAACTAAATTAAATCATTTTAAAACATGTTTCTCTCTCCAGCTACTGGCAGAAGACTGGCCTTTTGGTGTGTACATCTGCAAGCTCATGCCGTTTGTCCAGAAGGCCTCAGTGGGCATTACAGTGCTTAGCTTGTGTGCCCTGAGTATCGACAGGTTTGTCAAAGAATATCCAAAACAGCCCACACACAACTATACCAATGCACACAATCTAGATAGTACAATGAAATAGCCTTTCCTTTCTTTCTTAGGTAGTATTTAGAGTTTCTCTAGAGATAGCCTAGCAGTAGTGTAGCACTGTTCTTTTGTTACCTCTCACCTAACCACTATAAATTGAAAATAACTTTATAAAGTTAATAACAATTAGCTGTAATTTGTGATAAAAAGTTACATTTTGTGGCTGAGATTATTAAAAAATCTGATTAAATATAAATATATTACATGAGTAGAATTATAGTATTTCAGTACAAATGTACTTGATTATAAAATATTACAACAAGCTTAATGAAGAAATTTCTGAGAGCAAGCAACAAAATTTGCATGACTGCTTGAACCACGGTACTTCAGTACTTCAATGATATCCTGGTATTCGAGAATGGGGGCATAAGTTGTGATTAGACTGTTGGGTAGTTTGTGGGTGGTTATATAGATAAATATATATAAAATAAATATTACTGTCAAGATGAAATCTGAGAAGATTTAGATTGTGGAGGTTTCATATAATACCATATACCATATAATAAATAACGATGGTATGCATCAAAAGCTTTCCATCCAATGTTTCTTTTTTTCTTTTCATCTTAATGCTTTAAAATGTTGAGCAGTGCAGGGTGTGGACACAGAAATGAATGCAAATCTTGTGTGATATATATGATATAAAAAGGGGCCTGCTAAGGAGGTAATAGTAAAGACAATCAGGAAAGGCACACAAATAGCAGAACACTTGTCAGCAACAGTTTTTCGGGAAACACCATGACACTAAAACTCTTGATTGATGAAAACACACTGCTGTGTATGCATGGCCTGTGTGGGCAACAGGCTGATATTCATTATGCAGCTAGCATTTCAGATATTTCAGGGCTGATGTGATAAGACCTCACGAACCACACACTGCTGTGTGATCAACAGATATCACGCTGTGACCTCTTGGAGCCGGGTAAAGGGGATGGGGATTCCATTATGGAAGGTTCTGGAAGTAACTCTCATCTGGCTGGTGTCCGTGGTGCTAGCAGTGCCTGAGGCTTTGGCCTTCGACATGTTGGAGATTACTTACAGAGGGAGTAAGCTGCGGGTGTGCTTGCTACATCCTCAACAGAGCACGCCATTCATGCAGGTACAGCCGTGCTCCCCTAGCATCCAACCACAAAGACCACTTTAACCTTATCTGTCACCACACAGTAACGCGTAAATGCAAATCATGGACACAAGGAGAGATTTGTGATTGTTGAATGTTAATTAATTGGGATTATGCTGGTCATGCAGACGCTGTCTGTGACTTGTGTGTGAAACATCTTTAGCTCTGAATTTGAAGCATGTGCAGTTCTGGCTATTCTATGTTGTGACTATCACTTTTTTCCCCATGTCTTGACAGTTTTATCAGGATGTGAAGGATTGGTGGCTGTTTGGCTTCTACTTCTGCTTGCCATTGGCATGTACCGGTGTCTTCTACACGCTTATGTCATGCGAAATGCTAAACCGGAAGAAAGGAATGCGCATTGCCCTCAATGATCACATGAAGCAGGTAATGACACCTTTTGGCTGCACTCAAACTACAGCCAGATCGGATTAGTTTACTTCTTTCTCCATTCTTATTTTATTATTAAATGTATTCATTTTCATTATAAATCAACAACAAAGAATCAAACAGTATCACACATTCACAGATTAAACCTCCTCCCTATTTTCCACACTCTCATTTGCAAGTGATCAGAACAGATTTGTGTGTTCAGACCTCACCCACTTATATGCATGATTTGCTGTGGTGATGATGTATGCATCAGTAACTACATAGACACTCTGGAAACATGACATTCATATGTGGGAGAAGGAGAGACCGGTGCATCATTTTGCCCTACATGCGGCCGCTCTTTTAAGTGTCAGTGGAAAACCTTTTCACAAATTTTCTTGAATCCCGGCACTTCTGTCTAACTGACGTTGTCGTCGTTGCTCGTCATATTGCGACCCAGAAGACACTTTGAAAAATTGTCCACACTTAGACACATATCGTAATTCCTAATTGTAAACACATTTTAAGCCTGCTTCAAACCACCTTTTAAATCGAATTACAAAATTGCCTGGCTTTTGTTGTCCAAAATATTAAAAATCAAACTGGATACAATCACTATGCGCCAAAAATCTGATTTGGGCTGGTATAGCCTGTACGCCTCTTATTTACTAGAGTCACGTTCTCCATCCATGTCATACTTCATGTGATCTTTGAGGAAACATACACCAGACTGTCTTGTTGTTCTTTTTCAGAGGAGAGAAGTGGCAAAAACTGTCTTCTGTCTTGTGGTGATCTTCGCTCTCTGCTGGCTGCCTCTTCACCTCAGCCGCATTTTGAAAAAGACCATCTACGATCCTAATGACCCCAACCGTTGTGAGCTCCTTAGGTAGTGGTTTCCTTCTTTCCCCTGTAATCTGCTATCTGAACAAAATTAGTCCTAAATCAGTTTGCTGATGATTTGTCAGCTCTGACGACTTTAGACAAAAAGTGTGCAGTCAGCAACTTGAATATCAATTGCGGTTCTAGTGCAGTTCATGGAAGTTCAGTGTGAGTACAGCTTACGTCCTGTTTACCTCTCCCTCCCCTTTCCCCTTTCAACCCTAGTTTCCTGCTGGTGATGGATTACATTGGCATCAACATGGCCTCCCTCAACTCCTGCATCAACCCTGTGGCACTGTACTTCGTCAGCCAAAAGTTCAAAAATTGTTTCAAGGTAAAAACACAAGACGTAATGTGTCACCAGCAACACGTCTTATTAACCAGAGTAGTTGGAACATTTTCATTTCTATTTTTAGCATTTTAAAATGTTTCTCTCCATGGAATTGGGAGTGTTCTGCATGCTTCTGTTTTTTATTAATACGTTTTTGCATTTTCTGAATGGAATTCAGTTTACACAAAACTGAAAAATCTCTGAAATATTGACTTTCTTACAAAGTTTGTTTTTACATATCAACAATAATGAAATGCCAGCACTGAGAAATCACATCGATAAAGCAGAAGAGTACAATAAAATTAAATATTTAAGATATTAAAGCGGAATTCCAAGAATTTTTCTGTAGTGGTAATAGAAACCAGAAATCCAGGGATACCCAAACCTTTTGTTGAACCACTTGAATGCTTCTTTTGTTAAGTAACTCAAAACAACAAAAAGTTATGTGGCACAAATAAATAAATTTAAAATATTTAGCAGTTGCTATCGCTTGCAAAAGTAAAATGAAATTGTGAAATGCTGTATTTGGTCAAATATAAATGTATTACTAAATAGTTTAACAATAATTTATTGCTGCAGTGAGAATTTGACCACTTAAATTGGAAAACATTACAAAAATAAAAGAAAACATTCAGGTTTGTTTTCCATTATTTATTCAGGTATGACTGCTTTTATATCCAAGATTTTTTGTTGGGTTCCAGTCTTTGTCATGTTTGCAGGAGTAAACCTAGTTGTTGGAGTTAGTAAATAAATGGCCCCAGGTTCCTATAAATTGACATTAGCCCATTCTAAATGAGTTATCTCACAGTCTTTGGAATTCCTCTTTAAAATAAATAACTATCTGCTTTATTACTGTTTGTAGCAGTAAAAATATCACAAGCACTCACAAAAAGTAAGCAATGAAGAAATGACAGTGTCTTCGTTTGTTTCTAATTCCTTAGTCTTGCCTATGCTGCTGGTGCCAGAGGAATATCACTCCAATTGATGAGCGGGGTTCGGGGATACGCTGGAAGGGCTCATGTCATGGGAACGGACTAGACCGGTCCAGCTCGCGGTCCAGTCAGAAATATAGCTCGTCTTAAAACCACATACATTACCATAAGCTCCAGGGGCAAGTTATGCCTTCACAGGACAGTGACATATTCAAGCCTTACCTTCACTACAGTGAGGTACATAGCAGTTTAGAGTTCCAACTGATTCTCCTCAGTTCTGAGGAACCAACTTCACCACTACCAGGATGTCAGGACTGAGAGATGTCACTAAGTCATTGTCACACAAGGAGTTTTCTAGCCACCGGAACTTGTCAGTCATTCCGCAGATGAAATCTCACAAACTGGCTAAGCTTTGCAGAGTCAGCAGAGTCACTTCAGGCCCATGTCGATGACACCGGCTGGATACCGGAAAATCCAGACGTGGGATCGCTGCCGAATTGTTCGACCCTGGGAGTCTTCTTTTAGCAGAGGCTGGGGTTAAGACTGAAATGCTGAGACTATACTGGAGTGGAACCAACGCATAATGCTGGCCTCATCATTTCTTTAGACAAACCAGTGGACAGACCATAAAAACAAAGGGGTCTTGCTGGTGGACCATAACTGAACACTGATCTCTTACATATGGAGACTCGTTCATGCATACTAGCACTGCCATTAAAGGTTAGAACAGCACTATGACAAAAGGAACTTACTATGCAAAACAGGTTTGTAGACCCATGAATGCACTGCAGTGTAGCAATGTAAGCCATTTTAAGGAGTCTTGCAATGTAATGAACATGGTTGTCTGTAGATAAGCTGAGCTCATCATTCTCACTTTATGTACCATTCTGAGTCTACTGATTGACCATCCTTCAAAATCACTGCCAAACTTGAAACTAGCATTTCCAGGCATACAACTAACTTGCTACAGTGTTGGTTTCCACCAAGAATCTACTGAAACCTCACACCCCAGAAAACATGCATGTGCCTGATAGCAGATTATGAGCAGTTCATGTTTCTAGTCATGACAGACCTCAGGAGCAGAAAGGTTCTCTGAACAAGAAAACATTTCTACTGGTATAAAATTTAATCAGATTCATATTTAAGTTCGCCTCCGAATGAAATATTATCCCTCTGTCAAGACTCAAAAGTGTAAACTGACTTCTAAGTTCACTTTATTCCATGTAATCTATGTAAAGATAGACCCACTTATGTACATGTTCATTACTGATATACATGCTTATATTCTTTAGTTATGACTATTCTTTATCACTGAATTAAGGTGATGCTCTAAACAGATGCACTGTTATTACTTTGGGGGGCTTTCGACTTGACCCCTGAATGTTACAGTTGTAAAACTCTGTCTGCTTTTTGCCTGATACTTAAAGGGACATTTTACCTTAAAAGCATTTTCATATTTAACTTTGTTGACTTTTGCTGTTATGCTGAGAGAAGAGTTCTGGACTGGTACAAGAGAAGATAAGAGAATGCTTGTTGCCTCGTTTTGTTTGGTCAAACTTGTCTAAACGTCCTTGTTCATTTCAAAACCTGCAAACAGGTGGTCTCTATCTTGAGCAGTATGTAGTGGTTCAAAAAGCTTTTTACCTCAATAAGTTTTTGGAATTGAAGCTGAATATGATTTTGGTTTTCCGGTGAAATTTTCCAGTAACCTTGTCAAACTTGTCTTAAAGCTTTGTAAGGAACAAAACTATTTTTTTATTTTTATTATGTTTCTCTCTCTCTCAGTATTAGACTACTTATTGCATAAATCTAAATAAATATTTCATGTATAATTTTGTTGGTAAGCTGTGTTATATAAATAACTGACTTAATTACAATTTACTATTGTGTATGTTCAACTCTCCTGCTATTTTTTCTATTAACAATGCTTTTATACTGTATCTACTTACTGTCAGATAAGCTGCAATAAAATACTATTTTATCACATGGTGGTCTTTTCAGTTCCATGGTTTGTTTAGGTGTTTTGTTTATATTAGTTTAGTTTAGTTTGCAGGGGAAGGTAAACAGAGCACCTTTGTGTCCCTGCTAAACTCAATTAAACACAAATCTGTTTGGTCTAGACAGAGCGGCCAGTTCTTATACTCAGCTGACTGAGTTTAGGTAAAACCCTCAAAACGCTAAACTTCTAAAACAGGACAGCAGAATACAACTATGAAAGTCTGTAAAACATTTGATTTTGTAAAAAGTATAGCGGTTTAATCTTCAAAACCTGAAGAAAAGCATCATAATCAATAATAGTTTAGATTTTCATAGCATGTGTTTCGACTTTTGAACATAAAGGGAATGTTTTTACATGGCCACTGAATAAGCCTATAGTTTGGAGGACTTGGGCCCATAATTAGCACATTATACTCGGCCCGGGAGCTTTTCCAGGAATCTCCTAACAGAACTTAGTTAAGTGGAATCCAGCAGAGATGCATCACTCTAGCATCAGAGATCCAACAAATTCAACAATAATTCATATCTTAATTTACCTTTAATTTACCTTAAGAAATCAAGGAGTTGGGATAAAATGTAATGACAAGAATATTTATTCTAACTGCATAAACAAAAACCATACTGTACAAGTCCATTGGCCACAAGCTCTTTAAATAGGAGCCGGGTGTTCTTCCGTACTGTAGCATTCTAGGCATTTCCAAATTTCAGTCCAGCATCAGACGTGGCCCATGTGATAATCCTCTCACTCATTCAAAGCTGGCTCTATTCCATGGCCTGTCCTTGCTTCAGTTTGAACTCCTTCACCTGCGCCTATCAAAAAAAAAAGCGTTCAGTGGTTAGTCAAAGCTCAGCTGCTCTTCTCCAGTGCTACTCTTTAATCCACCATCTAATAAATAATTAATTATTTGAATAAACAAGTATATTGTTTTACCAACATTTTTTGAACAGTGCAAGACAATTTTTCATAATTGTAAATCATGAATATTTCTGCACAATAGATGAATATGAGATTAAAATATTGGGCTGCAGGTATCAACACAATCTGCTATTGGCATCACTCAATGTTCCATCTCTGCCCCAAACACAACACAATGCAACAGCAGCAACTATACTCCGATATTACCTGTACTGTACTCCAGGACATCTACATAAACTTACCATGACAACTGACATAGGCCTACATAGATGTTTATAAATACTTATTCCAACAGTTATCATTCGCTATAATGTTATGTTTAGCAATTTTGATTATTATCATCTACAGGGACGTTTTTACTTTTTAGACAGAACAGGCCTTCTGTGTGGCCACTGAATCTAAACAATTAAAAATGATTGAGCTATCGTCAAAGTTCTTATATTTATCGGACAATATGAAAATAAAATTAGTTATAAATGTCTGAGAAACCATCTCAAAACAATTGGAAAGGGTTGACACTGCAGTACGCTTTTGTTGGCAATATGAAAAAATAGCTCCTTTTGGGAAAATAGAAGGAGGTTTGTAGAGGATTAAATATGTTGAGAAAATAAAATACTAATAGAATAAGATGAAAAATTACTTTTTGCTCTGAGGACTTTCTGAATCCAAACCATCCTTTGTTGAATCTTTTATGCTGTTCAATTGTTGTTTGTTTTTTACCCACCATACACAAAAGTAGGAGAGTGCTGCCTTTACTGTTCTTTTGCTTTTGTATCAAGCAGCCAAAAAGCTGGAGCATGATGTGTTTTGACTTAGCTTGATTTATTTGACATTGCACATACTATGATGTTGCTTTTGTGCATGTGCACATCACATGACAATGCTGAAATGGTATATTGTGCAGCACTACTCAAAACGGAAGTGATCCTTCTCTGATGTACTGCCATGCATCCAATCAAAACTGTCTCCGACTCAGCTCTCTCTCAGAAACCCTTCAGATGGAAATATCAGTTTTTCTCTCTTTTCTTTTCTACTTACAGTAAAAGGAGTTCTGAAAAAGAGCATTCAAGTAACTGTATCCTTGCCCCACCCAAACACTTTTGAGAATCAAGTTTCACCCATTAGTTTAACAATGTAAACATCTGTACATAATATATAGAGCTCCACACTGTACTACGAATATAAACCACCACAATGACTTGCTAATATCAAGTTTCTTTTAAAACAAGTAGAGCAAGAACAACATGTTTGATCATTCTTCTCGTGGGTTTATTATACTCCTCTTCTCTTTTTTATGTTGAAACCTGTGGAGACTGCTTGTGTTCGGGCAAAGCAGCTGCCCCCTCTTTCCTCCGCCTCACGGCTCTGTCACAAGACTTGCACAACCAGAGCTGATTTGAAGCCCTCCAGACTGACCTCTTTTCAAGTCACTGGAACGACATTTCCATTTTAGTCTACTTTCATGAGAGACAGTGGCCTAGCACAAGGGGCCCATCGCACACAAATACTTCAAGCAATACCAAATCTAATAATGAGGCCAATAACCAGTCGTAAACCATACCTTGCTGTAAACCTCTCATTTGTTGTTAGGGTGGTCTACTTTAAGCCCACTAATCTGCCGTAACAGTCACGGTCTGATTCTAAGATTCAGTAAGTCAATTTCTTACTTCTTCGAGTTATTTAACAAGTTAGGAGTGATTATAAACTGTAGCTGCCAGGATAAAAACTCTCAGATATTTGGAGTAAACAATTATTTCAGGTGTAAACTAGTTTTAGCTTCTATGGTCTATTGTTACCTGATACTGTTAGTTATTTACACTCATCACTGAAAAAATAGCTGCACAAAAGGATGCTCCCAGAAGGAATCAACAGACAGGAATGAAACTTGGTGGCAGGTTTGACATTGTGAGACATGCACATGTTTCAAGATTTACATTGAGCAGGGACGGGCCGCATCACTGTACCTGACTGAGCAAACAGACACAACTGCACACATTCAGCAAGCAGTGACGCCCTCAATGAGTCATGTTAGTGCCAGCACCACTGGCAGCTGGCTGCATGACAAGACTACATGCACAAACCATAACAGCGACTGCCCTTAACACCACATCAACGCCGCCAAAGACTGCAGCGGGTCGTCTTCAGTAAGGAGTCCCACTTTTCTAGTGGTGGAGCCGACCAACAAATCTGTGTGTGGAGATACTGTGGTCAGTGCCAAGATGAACAGTTTGTTGTCACAAACCACATGTCCAGAAGGCCTTGTGTCACTTCACATCCTTCCTTCTGGGTGCTGTTTTTTGAGTGTATTTGCCTTTATTAGACTGCTAGTTGGAAATCCATAAATACTAAATGAGAACTTCAATCTGCACTATATGGCTGAATACACCATGATACATAAACATCAGATGAAGAACAAACTGAGAAGCTCAGTGACTTTAAACATGGTACAGTCATTTGTTGCCATTTGCCCTAGAAAGTGGTAATGTTATGGAAAGAAAACATTTAGGAACAACAAAAGCTTAATCACGAAGAGACCAAACAAACTCAAGTTCTCAGCATATATCATTTCAAAACCCTATCCTCTGGTGCATCAACGCAAATTCCAGGCTGCGTCTGGAAGCAACATAAGCACAAAAACTATGCATTGGGAGCTTTATGGCTGAGCAGCTACACATGAGCCTATGATCACTAGAATGTGCTTGACAACTAGCAATGTCAAACACTGTCTGGAGTGATGGAAAGCACGCCACCACTGGACTGGCTCTCTGGAATGATGAATCACACTTCACTATCTGGCAGTTTGATGGATGAATCTGGGTTTAGCAGATGCCAAGAAAACATTACCTACCAGCACAGAGCTAATCGTAAAGCTTGGTGGAGGAAGGATAATAGTTAGAGGCTATATATTTCAGGGTTTGTCCCCTTAGTTTCCAGTGAAGGGTGGGGTTTATGCTACTAGACTTTATGGTAGTAGTTTGGGGAAGGCATATTTCTGATCCAGCATGACTGTGCACCAAGAGACATGGCTTGACGAGTCTGATGTGGAGAAACTCCTACACAGAGCCCTGACCTCAATTCTACTGAACACCTCTGAATTGGAACATCACTTTTAAGCCAGGCCTTGTGGTCCAACATTAGTGCCTGAGCTCACACACATTCTTTAGACTGAATGGGTGCCAGTTCCTACAGACATGCTTCAAAACCTTGTGGAAAGCCTTCCCAGAGGAACATGGGCTATTACAGCCACAAAAAGACATATGCATTGGCATAAAAGTCCTGTCTAAGCGATGTTCATTGGATCGTCTCCATTGGTGCACACAAGCCACATTGAGAGGGGTGCTTTGTTTTGTGAAAATGATGTGCAGACTAAACATGAGCCGGCGGTCTGAGGATGCTGATGTAAAAAACAAAAGCCTCCAAGAACCTGGCCCAGGGCTGCAGGCCGGACATCCTGCTCTGACAGAGTGACCATCTCAGGGTTGTCCCAATAACACACACCTCATTAATCCTATAGGGACCGGGAAAAGGCTGGGAGACCATCTGCACTAAAGGCCTGCCAACACTAACAGGAAATCCAGGGAGAGTGAGGCAGAGGAGTTTAATCCAGAGACTGAAGAGCAGGTGGCTGAGTTTCAAGTAAGAGTCAGTACAGACGATGCTGCTGAGATGATACAGGGATGTGTGCGTTTGTTTTTGTGCATTTTCAGGACAAAAGAATGAATAAAGGACATGACTCATAATGGCAGCGTGCCATCTTCAAGTCCTGCTTTTCTCTTATTGGAGACCACCAATGAAGAAACCGTGGACAGCACCAAGACAAACAGTTTGTTGTCACATGTCATACATCCAGAAGGCCTGGTGTCACTCCTACCACAACATCTGCAGAAACTGTGTGAAAATATTTAAGCTTCATGGGATGGGATTACTGCAGGACACCATTAGGAAGCTCTACAACTCCAATCTGAGACTTCTGTATGCGTAGCTCTATAAATATATATCATCATTTATTGTTCCTGGTAACCTTTTTCTTCCTTCCCAATAGCACTGTAATTCAAATACTTCCTTCTGGGTGTAACAATGTTTTTGACGAACACACACACATATATACATACATACATATGTATACATACATATATATATATACACATATACACATATATATATATATATATATATATATATATATATATATATATATATATATATATATATATATATATATATATACAGATATAAATATATATATATATATATATAGACACACATATATATATATATATATATATATATATATATATATATATATATATATATATATATATATATATTATACACACATTATCATATATAATATGTTATATATATTTATATATAAGTCATATTTTTCATATATAAGAGCTTGTCTCAAATATTGCCACTGGGAATGTTGCCCATTCCTCAAGGCAAAGCTGCCCCAGTTCCTTCAAGTTATATGGTTTCTTCTGGTGAACAGCAATCTTCAAGTCTGACCACAGATTCTCAATTGGACTAACGTTTGGCCTTTGATTACGCCATTCCAACACATTTACATGTTTCCCCTTAAACCATTCAAGTGTTGCTTTGGCAGTATGCTTTGGGTCATTTTCCTGTTGGAAGGTAAACCTCCGTCCCAGTCTCAAATCACTGACAGATTGAAACATGTTTCGATCAAGAATATCCCTATATTTAGCACCATCCATTTTTCCCTCGACTCCAGTTTTCCAGTCACTTCTGCTGAAAAACATGGATGGTGTTCTTGGGATGATGAGATGTGTTGTGCCAGACAAAGCGTATTCCTTGGCGGCTGAAAAGTTTATTTTGGTCTCATCTGAACAGAGCACCTTCCTCCATACATTTGGGAAGTGTCCCACATGAATTTTGGCAAACTCAAAATAAGCCTTCCTATTTTTGTGTGTAAGTAAAGGCTTTTTTTCTGGCCACTCCTCCATGAACCACATTCTAACACAGCACAATCATAAATCTAGTTGTTCGCGTGTGTAGTAATCTCGCTTACCTCGAAAGTGTGAAGGACATGCTTAGAGGCATCTGAGAGGTCATTCAGGCCCTTGCGTAGTATTTCTGTGGATGGGATTCCTCCTGAAGGTGCCAGATGGAGGAGAAAGCAGAAAGACAGAAAAACAGGTACTTCTATTAAATGGGACACTGAGCTTTTTTCCATCTTTCACATTTAAGTATCAGCAGCTACTGAAGGGTTTTTTTGGAACAATTTCTGGACACCAAAGCCATGCTGAAAAACAGTGATAACCTACACTCAAAGAAAAAGAGATACCAAACCGTCACTGGGGAGGTACTGCAGACACTGCAGTGATGTGCCCTATGGCCCTATTGCAGTCATGTGACATGAAAAAAAACCTATGAAGAGACCAAGACAAGCCTGGTCTGTGCTAGTTTAGATGATATTATGAGAGAAAGGTATATACAGAAAATCACAACATATGCTGAAATGTCTGATTAAACAGAGGAGTGACTCCTCGACTGCAATAAAAGATTTTCTGTTACCATGGCAGTAGATATGAACAACTTCTTTCTCCTCCAGACATCTAATGAAAGCATTTCAAAAACTAAGCATGCAGCTTGTTAGTGGTTATGTTAACTCCAGTACCAAGATGGTCCACAACAACTGTCATTAGGTTTCCCTTTATTGTCCAGTGGATTAACCAGAAACACACATTCAGTTTTAAGTAATAAACAGATACAATGTGCCCATTCCTCATGTGACTTTGAAAGGTGGCCACAATTATTTTCTACACTGTCATGCCGGTGCGTAACTCGTCAGTGGGGCGGAGTCAAATAAAAGAAAGTAGAAAAAGCCTTAACATTCAAAAATAAACTTTTTCTTATTCAGTATATCTGCAGTATCGGACATCTCTGACAATAAAATGCACCTTACAGTAATCAGCCATTTTCTGAATAACACTGATCAACCAAAACGGACCTTTAAAAATGCAAAAACAAACTAATAAGGATTTCTATGATGGTCTGAACACCAAAGCTCTTGGTCCTGATGGCATCCATTTCTAGCTCCACAATTATTTTAATATGACACAGGATATAAAGTAGTTCCTCTTAAGCCTGGTAAGGACCCATCACTTCCTCCCGGCCATCATCCTACATCACTTATTAACAGAGATCTCAAAATAATCAGTAAAGCTTTGACCAACTGAACTTTAAATACTCAAGCCTCCAGCTCATCATACCAGGATTCATTAAAGGACTATTCAACTTGATTTTTGCAAGCCACCAAACAATCTCTTTTTGTAACAATGTTATTATCGCCTCTCTAAATACTGAAAAAGCATTAGAAACAAATACAAATGTCAGTAAAATATAGACCCTCTCCCATCCTAACATATCTATCACTATCAGAGTTTAACCAATTTCCCAGTTCTAGCGTAAACTTGGACCTAAAACCTAAAAAGAAATGATGTTCTAACCATTTACACACATTGCTTCTGCTGTCAGGGCACGACCCTATGTCTCAAGTTGTGTTGTTTTTTTTCAGTGTTTAACATATAACAGTGTCTTTTGACCAGGAGAAGCGTCCCAGGACTACATAGAAAGGCCTGGTTTAACCAGAATTTCTCAGGTCAAAGTGCTTTTTTTGGTCCTGCTTCCACAGACATGTCATTTTGGAAATACAAGGCTTTGGGCGATAAGTAGTTTACATGAGGCAGTTAGTGAGCCTCTAAGTTGTATGGTGTAAAGCACTGGGTACGGAAGAGCAAGGCAGATGGAGACACGGGTGGTGCCAGCACAACACACACTGACCTTCTATGTCAGAGCGGTGCTGAAAGGTTTCACCACCCAAGTATCTGATCAGTGGTGGTCCTGCACTCCTGCAATGGTCCCTTTCCATTGATGGATGGGGTAGAGGGTGACTGACAAACAGTGCAGTAACACATGGGCTACAGTCAGTAATTGTAAACCTACAAAACATAGCTGTATGGAAGCTGACAATTAGCCAATTAGGCAAACACACACACACAGCATGAGTGTCTTGTGTGTTTGTTTGGTCAGTTGTGCTCTTTGATGTTAATTGCCTACACCAGGCTGTGAGATATGTGCGGTGCTATTCAAGACTAAAAGGTCCTCAGTCTGCGAAGCCTCCTCACTGTGAGAGCAAACATGCTGGAATGTCCCTAAAGCTCCATAAATAACAAATAACCAGAACACGGGTTGTTTTGATGCATCTGTTCCATGATACTTATACTTTGCCTGCTGTGTATTGTTCATTCTAAAAATCAGTCCAAGTGCACCAATGACATGATCAACAATCATTGTTTTTGTGCCATTTGTTTCTTAATTTATTATAAATAGGCATGCAAAGGAGGTAACAAAGTGACAAAGAAAAGATGCTTTTAACTTCTAATGGTGAATTAAGTTCATCAGCAGAAAATCTTTTTACAATTAAAAAAAAAAAAAAAAGATTAACTTTTTGTTTTAACAACATAAAATTTAACATTTTGGTTTTTGGTTTTCAAAACAATGCAACAAAAATTTACTTGCTGAAATTCTAATTACTACAGGAAGTTGTTTAACCTTTTATTATATAACCTTGGTCTCAAGAAATCAAATTTATTACTAGAAAAAATAAATAGGACCCTTTGTATATATGCATATGATCAAACACAAATTCAATAATAATTAATATAGATATTACATAATATTAGATTATAAACATAGTAAAGACTTTCAGTTAAGCGGTAGGCTTTTTTTGTGCTACGCTATTTGTAAGTAAACCTGGTAATTTAAAAATCTGGCGTTTTATGGTGACGCAATTAATTACAGAAATAAAGTGAAATAAAAGAAATCTTACTTGCTCTCTACTTACTCATAAGCAACTGGTTTAAATATGAGAGTTCAACCTTTCAGGTCTGGCCCAATCAAAATAACTTCCCTTTTAAAAATACTTCCTGCAAAATGTGACCAAATCGAATGCTTTGCTGGCATCTGCTGTTATCAGTTTGCTGTAAGATGCAAAAAAGGAAAAAGAAAGAGGATGCAATCAAACAACTAAACATGCAGACAGTACAGAGCTGACATGCACATAAAGGATGCTCTGGAGCAGAAATGCTTCATATTTTTTGCAGAACATCATTTAAAAAAAAAAAATGCTTCTGCCACTCGTCAAAACTGTCAGAACTAAAGAAAAGTTTGATTGGCTACACCACACAATGCTGGTGTAGTATCAAATATGAACACAAAATGAAACATTGAAATCTAAACTTACAAGAATGAACCACTGTTTCCTCTCTGCCTTCTTTGCTATGTGCAACAAAAAAAATGTTTAGCTCTGTTTCGACACTTCAGCGTGTTTATATCATCATCTCTTTATCAGCTCACAACTATTATCTTGGCACGAGTTTCAGTAATGATTACCGACATCAACAGTCAAATGGGAGAATATTTAAAAGCATTTAAAAATGAATAAAATAAACACTGCATACAATTAAACATTAGAATTGTGGCCGATTTTAATTACCCACCTGTGTAATTACCGATTTGTGGAATAATGAGACAGACAGTGCAAATGTATTTCTGTTTAAAATAAGCTCCTGGAGCCCAATTCCTTTTAAATGTCAGTTTAAATATGGAAAACGTGTATAAACATAAAAACACACGTCTAACCCTAACCCTAACCCTAACAAAAAAAAAACCAAATGAGACAAAATAAAAATCATGACATTGTCTCCTCTAAAATAACTCTTCTCCCTAAACAGGATCAACCTACTCCCTTTCTTCTCTTCAAACATAAAAACAGATAAACTCTAAATGAATGAATTAAATTATTTAAGCTGTAAGTGAAATCTCTGTAGATGAAAATAAAATGGGTAGGTCTGAAATAAATTCATGACATTGTCAGCTTTAATATAATAACTCATCATGGTCAGGATGGGTTATATGGTTATAATAAACATTCTAAATGAATCTTGAACAAATATGTAAACTAATTTAACACCTGTGATTTAAGGTTTGAACAGACCCGTTGTTGAGTCGTGACGGATTTAACACTCTTCTACCAGTGACTCTCCCATCAGCTAGAGGATGTGATCCAGTTGCATGTGATGCTGCTGTCCCTGCCTTGTAAACAGACTTACTGCCAGCTTTACATGTATATACTCTACAGGGTCTGCCCAGACACTTGCACAATGGCCACCCCAGTTGTGTTGTGAGCTCTTTAAAAGGCTAAAATGTCACCAGTCTTTAGTCCACAGTTGAGACCTGGTTACAGCCAGCCTTACTTACCAACTACTCCAGTCCTCTCATCAGCTAACCACCAGCACACCACATGGATTTTAGTTTAGTCACGATAAACCCACTAGAATATAAAAAGATACTGTATAATTATGATTCTGCTTATTTATAAGTTCTCATTAAAAATCACTCATACAGTTATTTTTGTTATTTTTAGTTTATTTGTCATTATAATGCAGTAAAAAAATCAATAAAATAAAAACTAAAATTGAAGAATATCAGTCTGACTGATGATATGACTCATCGAATTGCAGAGGGCAGACCTTATTTTCTGCTTGGTCTGGACTAAGGTAGCCAAACCACATAAATAAAGCCCACACAAATCAACAGGTGCATGTCCCAGCCACTACATGACCCACTGGACAAAAGAACTAAGATTCTGTTCCACTCGTACCGGAATGTCAGTTCTAAACACTGGAAGTGTGAAGTTACAATACAGTGTTATTAACAAGTGTATCCACTTCATCACATTCTTCTCTTTCTGGCAGCTAAACTGTGCGAAACTAATAATAAAAACACCAGTGACTCCCTTGCATAATGTTGACCAGTTTCAGTAAACCTGGAGGCATTTATGGACAACAGTGAACACAAACTGGAGTAACTCTGCCAGCTGTCTGTGCAAAAACCACCAGACTTTAATCAGCCTGTTTGTCCTGGTTTCCTTGAATCTTGAAAAAATTTTGGCGTCATTTGTTCCAGGTTGTTAAGCGAGAGGGTAGAAATGCGACATTACTTGGCGCTTACTGCTGCATTTCATTGAATTATGCTCCTGGCTAATGAAATCAGCCTACACTCAAGGCATTTTAAACCACAGTTTAAGGGACAAGTGTTCTTTTTGTATTTATCTTTTATTTTTTTTAGGACCTTCTTTTAAGCTTCTCAGGCATGCATGTAGATAACAGCATGGACGCAGCAGCATACGTTGCAGAGAGTGATGTGAACAGACAGTGGGTAAAGGACCCCTCTAGGGTCTCTGCTCTTCCTCTGACCAATTAGATTACATCCTGAAGGGAGGTCATTGTCCCCTCTCTGCTGCCCAAAAAGCTTTGCGTTCGGATATAATCTAATTAATGTGAAACTAACTCATCTTGTGCCAAAGAGTTAAGATAGAAATCCTGTAAAGAGGACCGAAGCAAAAAAAAAAAAAAAAAGACAAAAATAATGATTTTCTTTCTTGCTTGCCTTATATATATATATATATATATATATATATATATATATATATATATATATATATATATATATATATATATAGCAGTCCACAGTGTTAATGAATTAAGAGTTTAATATTTGGGAATCTACATTACACTGATAATCAAGTAATATACTCATTGTTTTGAATGTCATCCATTTTCTAAATAAAAGTCAACCAAGACTTCCAAGTACTACCCTGCCCCCCCAATTCCCGGTCTCGAACCTAATCTAGCATCTGTGGCACCACTATGATTGACACGTTAATAATGGGATAATAACAGTGTATCATAAGTACAAAATACTGAAGGTGAATAGTTTCCATTAGGTAGAAACAAGCTCTGTCCAAAAGGTTCAAACAAGCTCAAAACTAACTGCCCGCTGTACCCTGATTGGTGGGCTCACGTTATACTTTTTTCATTCTTTCAACATGTTCGACATGTTTATGAAGGCAAATACCAATACGGATGACAAGGTTTACATATGGTAGTGGAGAAAAATTATGATATGTAATTAAGATAAATGTGGTGGAGGTTAAACAACACCCAAAATGGAAATGTCAGTAAAGATTCACAATAAATAAATAAATAAATAAAATTGGTACAGAAACCAATTACATATAGTTTACAGTCCAGCGCTTCCCCCGATTAGCTGATTTAAAACGCCTATTATTCTTCTAATGCTAGTAACACTTTCCAATAAGGATATCCAACAGGCTCCCCATTTAAATTACCAAGGGAAGAGGTGAAGAGATGGCTCACCTCGTGTCTGTATTCGGAAATTGATCTTGCTTTCTGAAGGGTGGGTGATGCTGTAGCCACAGAATTCCACGTCAGGGCTGCGGAAACAAAAACAAAGTCATTAGCAAGTCACCCTCAAACCAGAATAACATCCACAAGCGACGCCTGCCAAATCAGACTAGACACCATCAAGATGAACGGTCTGTCCCTATTAGTGTGAAGCTCGCGACAGTATTTCTAGACTTTGCCAGTGTATCTTGGGATCAGATCTGTTCCAGCAGGATAACTTTAGTAGTTGTTTTTCCCCAAAAGTACAAAGCTGGGTTCACCTTTTAAACACTGACCTCAGATGACAACAGTCTACAGATGCAAAGACCACTTATCAGTCTTGGGCAGATTGTTTGAAATAACAAAACAGTGATGGGCTCTGCCTAAGAGCAGGAAAAGGCATTTCGAATCATGCAGGATGTTATGCGTGTGCGGACCACCTCGGTCAGGTTATATAATGGGAAACATATCTCTTACTTCTTCATGACCATGTATCTGAGGGAGTTGCCTAAGGTGTGGTCCTCTTCGTGCAGGACAAACGTCACACAGCCTTCGTCAGCGCCGTCGGCCTGGACCTATTCACAAAAACAGTATTGGTCAGCTCAACAGTTCAAGCATTCTGGTCATGGCTAAAAATGTAGTAAATGTACTTTAGTAACGTTAATGATGGTGCAATAAAAAGCCCTACCGTCGCACATATTTATGGGTAGTTCCTTACATAGAATACTAGGTAAGAATTTTGATAGCTCACGTCACTTCATCAGAAATGGTACCACCATTAAAACTACCACCAAATTATGGCAAGCAGTATCAATGAGTAGCAATAATTATTCATTATGATGAGCGGTATCAGTATTTATCTCGGGTTTGATCAATTCCTTAATGAGCTGTCCAAAGATCAAACTGCCATAGTTTCCCCTTCATGCTTTGTATGGGTTATGTAGCTACCAAACAATGAAAACTCAACTACCAGGACAGAGCATAATTACTCCTTGCATAATTACTCACTTGTCTTAATTGGCACTGTATCTTAAAATAGTCAGGCTTGCTAACATGGTTTCTGACAATGTATAACATTTTGTTTAAAAACTAAAATGACAAAATTACAGGCAGGGCAGGTTTTAGGCTTCAAGATACTCAATATATTTCAACTACTGTTTTAGTCATGTGATGTTTTTAGGACACTTTTGCAATAATAGAAACCACAAAAGCTAGTCTATTTGCGATGACCAAATAAGAGAACCATGCCTTGTAATCAGATAAGACGAAAATGAAGCTTCCTGGCCATGCACGCTATCGTCATGTTTGCTGAGAAAAGGCTCCACTGAGTATAAAGAACGGCACGTCACATCCACAGTAAAACGTGGTGGTGGCTCTTTGATGCTTTGGGTCTTTGATGCTGCCAGTTGTCCAGGGGCTCTTTTAAAGATCACTGGCATAATGAATTTCATTGAATACCAGGATGTTTTAGCTAGAAATCCGGTTGCCATTCCCAAAAGGCTAAAACAGGGGTTTGATTGGGTCTTTCAACAAGACTATCACCTAAAGCACATGCCAAAATGAACAAGGACAGATGCAGCACCACAAAACCAAGTTTGTCTCCAGACTTACACCCAACTGAAACGCTGTGGTCTCAATCGATGAGGGCAGTTCACAAAAGAAAGTCAAGAATTTTAACGAGTTAGAAAGGTCTAAGGTCTCTCCACAAGTGTTCTCCAACCTTGTTAAACACTACAAAAAGAGTGCTGTCATTCTGCCAGGGCAGACTCCAGCAAATACTAAACTTTGGGATGTCAACATTTTTTTAATCTGCATTTTTATGAAAATGTTTTCTCTATTTTGTTCCATAAATCTTGACAATAAAAGGCATGTGGCTAATTAGTTTTTGTTTGGCACACACGGCATTTTTGTTACTTTTGGCTTCCACATTAATAGCTGCAAACAACGACCAAAAAAGACAATTAAATTATTAATCTTAGAGTTACTTCAATACTGACAAAGTTCAAATTTCACGATCGTGATCTACGTGGTATTGTGCCATCTCTAGCTAACCACGTGAGAGTCTGAGGCCAATATTTGACAATTTACGAATGCAGTTCATATGTTGTTAGTCTATTACTTGTTAGCCTCGTTAGCCTTTTAGCTCCAGTTCAAAACCAAAAAAGCAAACTTTAAACACCTGACATGTTTTGGTCTGATTGCCTGTATTCTGTGTAGGAGCTAATCCACACGGGTCTTCATTACGTGAATATGAGATGTGCTTTACATGACGATCTAGGCCTAGTCTAAATAACAAACTGCTCTCATAATGAATTAAAGCCTGTATGAGAGCCTGAAAACCAGTGACGATATAGTGGGCAGCTATTTATAGATAGGAAGGGTGGGGAAGTAAAGGGTGATAGAACTCCATTGATCATAAGAGGGGGATATTTTGTTTTGTTTTCAGACGGAAAGATCTGTTGACACAGGAGTGGTCGGCATAAAACTGTACAAGGATAAAGGAGGTGGATGAAGGGAACGACTGATAAAAACTCCATTAGTGGCGCGGTCACCTTGAAAAGACTCATTGTAAAATCCTCTTATCATGTCAAGCTGCAGATGGTTTGAAAAGTCTAATCAGATAGTTTGGGCTAAAGTATAAGGTAGCTAAAATAAATCTTCAAGGCTTTCCCTCATCGCCCAGAGGCCTTCGCGATTGTTGTCATTTATTATATGGCAATGGGACGTGATTGAAAAAGAAAGAAAAAAAAATTTGTTTATTCAAATTGCGATGTTTTGGGTCCTGAATACAGAAGGAACCTGGATTTGCCTCAGAAGTGAAGTGAACAGTTCCATGCTTGCCATGTTTTCATCCATTCAGGCTTTACTTTCTTAGATTTGAGTCGGTGAGCATGCAGCATGCTGAGTTATAGAAGGAACAAATTAAATAGTGTTTTGAATGTTCTTTTCTGAATAGCAGTAACACGCTGGCGGATACACATTGTGGGGATTTCTTGCCTGATGATTCTTGGGCTAGTCAGCCCAACACACACTGACTACACATGTTGCGTAGGACCCTGCAAGTCACACAAAGGCACAGCCTTCCCACCCTGTCAAGGATGAGAGGATCTATCCATCTGGTCTTGAAAAAAGTTAAATAAAATTAAATAAACAAAACACCATGACCAAGTGACCTGCAGGAACATCAATCAGGTGAACCTGTTCTCTCTTCTCTTCAATTCCAATGCCAACAAATGACAAACGTGAAAACAAAAGGCAATTATTTAATATGATTGACACAAACGCTGTGTACAAACTGCAGCTTGGAAAACAAAACCATGTCCAAGTAATACATAGCACACTCTTCACAGGTGCACTTTAAACCAACACAGCAATCACATTCCTCAGTCAAGGTCCCGTTAGTTAACTCTGGATTGATGAAAATGGAAAGCAATGGATTTAAATACTAATTATTGATTAAACACAGAATTTGAAATGTTGATTAGGTGTGCATACTGGGCAATATGGTCGCACATCGCTTAGGAAATAATAACCATTAAACATTCAGTAAAGACTTTAGCATAAGTAGCATTATATCTTTAAAAATACATAAAAGGCCATATGGGAGGGCAGTTTGAATGGACTTAGCCTGACAGATGAAGCAAACAGTTAAAGCAAACCGTTTTAGAGGAGTGGAGGATTGTAAGGGGAGCGCTGGGCTGTCAGAACAGCATGCATTCTTGGTTTGTTTCTGGAATGCCGTTTTATTGACATCTTCATGACTTTGGTGTCCTCTAGGTTTTTAGGTTTTTCTGGCTGGGTGGGAGACCCTTCTCACTCCAGCTGGCACACTGAATAAGTAAGGACAGCACTGCATTCCTAACACTGCACTGCAGCACTGCATTCCTTTGACTGGCCAAAGAAACCCCAAAACGGCTGTACAAACATCAAATAATCAGAATTATATGAAAGCGCTTGTGAACTTTAAAGGGATCTTAATACACCCAAATCACATATTCATAAATCCCTTTTTAAGGAGTTAAAGAGCGACTTTCCTGTATAGTGCTGCTCAAAGAACAATGTATAACATGCCTGTAAAACACACTGCCCTCAAGTGGCCGAAAAGTGAAAGCGCAGGTAAATTAATCAGCCTGTCCTCTACCTCTGATTACTTTAAACTCAGGTTTACAATGCAGATCAAAATCAAAATGGTTAACACATCGGTTATCTGGTATACACACACAGGTAATTTAGCGTAGCGTTAGAAATAGCATATTTTGCTCATACGGTTTCAAAGACTTGTTTGTCGATTAATGCATTTTAAAGGGCCGGCTTTTAATCATGTAATAACAATATTTCACGATCACTAGAGAGCCATAATTCAACAGCTGTGGCCAGGCGTGCCTTGGTACTAGACGTAACACATCTGATGCGGCTGGATTATAGCTTCTTCTTCTGCAACTTTTTGATCAGATTTTCCCGTTCCACCTTAAATGGTGACATCAGCTTTGTACACACCTGGTTATATTCAGATACTTCTAAATACCTTCATTACCTGGACCAGGTATGATAGATCAGGAATGGAGTTAATTCTACAGGACTGGTTTTCACACTAAGTTAACTTACCCCTTAAAGAGGACTACATTTAACTCGGTGTCTCCTAAAACTTACCCTATCAGTTTATATGATTTGACAGATTTGTTAAGGGGTATAACAACAAACATTAACTTGGCTAATCTGCTGAAAGTAGGTCGATATTTAAAAAACGTACCATCTCCAAGACAGCTTTCTTTTCTGTATCACCACCAGCCATGCTTGCAGTGTGGAGGACAGACGTCTCTTTCTGATGACGTTGGGCTCAAGAATGTGACGTTTTTTGTTTTTCTCACTGACTGAGGAGTGAACAAGGAATATAAGAAATATTTAATGTTAACGAACATATACACAATATCTCTTTAGCTCATCATTTAGTTTCATATCACATATTTTATGCTTGCAAAATTATAATTTATGTTAAAGGTTGTGTCAAACATATTTCATATTTGTGTATATTTCATATACGTAAAAGTGTTTTAGAGTATTTACGTCTAACTTTCTAACTGCGACTGGCAAACACAAAAGAAACTGTATTAATGTAAAAAAAATGCAATTGGTATTTTATTGCGCATGCGCATCACTGGAGAACTACACTAAACTACATTTCCCAGGCGCGCAGCGGAAGTTAACGGCCTCCGTGTGGCTAGGCAATGCGGAAAAAACTATCAAGAGCTTTTAAACGTTTTCATGTCAACACTGGGTGGATGGACCCAAATGCGTGATTAAAACGGTGACAGGTATGTTTTGTTATCATGTCAAACCTAAATTTAACTCTAAATTAAATAAATGCCTCCTCGGTGTTTTGTGATTACGATAAGAAGTGGGATTTTTGCATTAGATACAGTGAAACTATTACAACATTCCTGCTTGCAAAACGATGTTTTGTAAATGCAAAAGTTAGTGACCGTTACTTTTTCAGCTGGAAGGAGGCATTTTACGAAAAAGTCGCTCGGCTACTGAGTGAATTGGCGGCGCGGGTCTTCCAGAAGGTCCAGAAGGTTTTTGTTGTGTTATGTTAGCCTGGTCAGCTAGCACTGGGCATCTCTGTTTCACTTTCGGTGAGCTTTTTCAGCCAGCTAGCCATGTTGCTATCAAGGTAGATTGTGGGTCCCTTGTGGTCGACTTAGTGAGAAAAGGTAGTTAATAACTTACTGCCCTATTTTTGCTGCCAAGCTCGTAAACGTTTTACTGTCCGTCGCTAACGCTGCTAGCCTGTAGCTTGTGACTCATCAGTAGATATTTACCAATAAGTATGTGTGACGCTTTGCTAATCTGGCGCTAATATTAATAGAGTAACAATGTTAAACAGCATTCATGTTTGTCCGTAGAAACGTTAACATAACGATACCTAAGCTAAAACTTGTTTGAATGTCATTTGTCAATATTTGTCATATCCTCAGCAAGGCGTTGTAAATTGGCTAGCTAGCTATCTGATCTGTCTCTGATCCTTTACAAAGCTACGCTGAGAAATATGACTGAATACGGGTTTAAATGCCAGTGCTTCTTAATACACACACGTGGATTTGGAGCTGGTAATATGTAAGGGAAATTCTCTTTAATTTTTCTAAACGTTAACACGTAAATCAGTGAGATTCAGTAATTTAGAGTGGCTTAATGTGAAAAGCTTCTTTCCAGACTTGATAGGAGCTAGACGCCCAAAGACCTTAATGCCTCTAAAAGCCTCCTCACAGAACCCTGTTATATATGATGGTTACGAATGTCTTACTGCCTGAGACATTGTTGGATTTTGAGAGACGTATTTTTAATGCATGGCAAGTAGGTACATGCAGAATGTTGTACAGCAGATAATACATTTTTTCAGAGTACTGGTGTACACATGTAGGCTCACTGGTTGTTGTGGATATAGCTGTGTTTGCATTGTGGACATTGTGATCTGTGGTTCCTTTCATCACATTATGAAGAAATCTGAGTATTACATTTCTCTGCAATGGACCATTTCAAGTAGTGAAAACCGAAATTTGGAAAAGTCCCATTTAAACCAGTACTAGGTACTATGTTTGTCTTAAAACTGTAAAAGAAATAGCATGAAGTACAAAAAAAAAAAAAAAATCTGCGAGTCACGCCTTAATTAATAATTTAAAAGTCAAAGATAACAGGATGGGTACTGGCAGACTTTTTGGATCATGTCATAAGTCTTTGCTATTAGCCCAGACTCCCAGTTTGTGCCAGTCCCCCTATTTTTGACCCTTTTCTCCCTCTGTGCTTCTGGTATTTTCTCATGTCAAATCTGCTGGTTTTATAGTAGTACAAGTCAAACAGATTTGGTTTGTGTGGGGGGGATATGTGTAGTGGTATCTGGCAGCCCAACCAGGTGACCGACGTGCACACTACCCTGCCTGACATCTGTTACTGATTACTGTACTGTGCCAGAGATGTAATAAATAAGGAGACTGGTCACTGATTTAAGTATCAGTGGTAAAGCTTATAATGTTCAACATGGTGTCTTGTTACAATGAAAGTCCCAACTCTTCAAAAGACAATCTGCTTACTGGTTACACTACAAGCAGGGAGGGGTAGAGATATTGTGGCACCAATGGAAAACCTCCCCTTGTTGTGGAGACCTGTGCAAGCGTGGTAGCTAGAACAAACTGAACGTCATTTTTTTTCTACTGGGTCTTTAGGGTGGACCATTTTCCAATAATCCAGAATATCTCCCTCTTTTTCACGGCCTAGTGTTGGCAGGTATAGGCTTAATGTTTTAATGTTATGTGCAGACTTAAAGAGAAGGGCCAATTCAATGTTTAGGCCTCCATATGCAAAATCAGCATTATACTGATTAAGACACGTCTTTCACCAAGTTTTGACTTTGAGTTCTCTTTTAATATTTAATTTTACATGCTATTAAATAGAGTCATTCACTCGCTCTTCAGATGTTCTAATTTGCGGAATCCTACTTTGTCGTGGAGGGGTGCTGGAGCCTATACCAGCACTCAAAGGGTGGAAGACAGAATATACCTGGGACAGGCTATACCTGGGACAGGCTACCAGTCTATTTTAATAAATAGATAATTAGATCAATTCAGTAGAGCTCTCCAAAATCTACATAGTGTTGTTTAACATAGTTGGGTGTTTCTGCATGTTTTACTAAAGGAGTTGTTGTGATGTGTTAAATGCTTTCACTTTATCCCCTTTTTTTTCCCCACAGCATTTGCAGTCGTTCTTAGTAAATCGGACCTTCTTTTTCCCTCATCCCTGCTATGGCAATCCTTTTTGCTGTGGTGGCTCGTGGAACGACCATACTGGCCAAACATGCCTGGTGTGGTGGAAACTTTCTTGAGGTGACTGAGCAAATCTTGGCCAAGATCCCATCTGAAAACAACAAACTCACATACTCTCATGGCAGGTATGGTGAACAAACCTACAGGCATTTTGTTTATCTTTATTGTTGAATTTGAAGTGACACTAGAAGAATGAATTCAGATGAATCATATACTGTATTCAAGATTATAACACCAGTAGGCTAGGAGCTGCTATTTGTGTAGCTAGTTTGCTCAGTATGTTGTTTTCTTGTAATATGATGGGCTATTTCTACAGAGTCAACTTTGCTTAATTGTTAACATTGCTAATATTCATTTCAGCTACTTGTTCCACTACATCTGCCATGACAGAATCATCTATCTATGTATCACAGACGATGTAAGTATAAAACGCTTCCTGATTGACTTGGATTTTTTGACCTGTCAGCACAGCATTTAATTTTGTCTTGTACATAGATGTCAGTGAGCGGTGTGAATTTATGTGCAGGACTTTGAGAGGTCACGTGCGTTTAACTTCCTCAATGAAGTGAAGAAACGCTTCCAGACCACCTATGGCTCCCGAGCTCAAACAGCTTTACCGTATGCCATGAACAGTGAGTTCTCCAGCACTCTCGCTGCACAAATGGTGAGTGGCACCTCACATAGATTTTTTTTTTTCTGCCCTGCTGTCGTGTATTACCCATCACAGTTACAAAGAAAGGCTCCAGTCAATTTGCATTCACTTTCCATAAAAACTCCCAAGTATAGTTATCCATTCTTAAAGGAGGATTTCACTGGAATAGTCAGCTTAAAAAAAACCTCTTCCACTGCTGTTGTTAAGAGCCATGTTCCTTTGCTGAGGCACAGGAGTTGGATTTAAGGCACCCCACCCCAATGAACATGCCTGGTTCTACTGCACTTTCCCTTTTGGAATTGAGCGATTGTTACTGTGCAGTGGATTATAGCAGTCAGTTTTGGTACCATATCTATGTAGCAATTTTAAACACTAGTTTTGACTGTTTCAAAATGAATGTGTTGTATATGTAAGTGCAATGACAGTAAAAGGACACTTCTCTTGTATTCTAGACAAACTGGAGATGCATTTTAGTGGAAAGAGTAAATGGAATCTGACCAAAATTAATTATACAGATATAATCTGGACTTTGAAACATGTTATTGCAATGTGTAAACGGGCTCTTAGTGTGGTTCATTAGAAAAAGTGGAAAAGTTGCCTTTTAAACTTTGTTGCTCTCCAAATAAGTGGACCAAGACCCCATAATGAGGTTGCTTCTCAGTCTGCTTCCACACAAACTGTGCCATTTGTTTGAAATTTGAAAGCAAAACCAAAAACGTATAAACAAACCAAATTTTGTTGCAGGAATCCTGTGACACAGCACAGCCTGCTTGGAAAGCAGCAGAACATTTGCTGGATATTATCCTAGTTATTGTCCCCAAGTAAACGTGATACAATTCCCTCCAACTCATTTAGAGTTGTTCTCTGTATGACCTTTTTTCCTTTAGTTCAAAATTATGTTAGGTTATAGTATATGTCAGTGTACCCAAAATAAGATTAAGATGCAGCATGTGTTTTACTGTAGTCTAGACCAGTTTTCCAGCCCCGGTCTTGAAGTACCCTGCCAGCCCTGTACGACTGATGCACCCTTAGTTGGTGAAGGATCAGCTTTTAATAAGTCCTGACATAGCTATATTACCAAATGACAGTTTTTTTTTATTGAAACAGGCCTGAAATGGCAGTAGCATATGTGAGCTTGTCTGAAACACTTCTTATGCTCCCAGAATATTATTAAAAAAATGGGACTGATTGGGGCGCTTTAGACAGAATTACCCATTCTGTTATGCTTTTGACAATTCTCTCGCTCTATAAAATGTATGGTAAGATAAATTTTTAGACTGCTGTTACAATTTGTGATATTGGACATACAACAGATATGTAGAAAAGAGCTCAGGAGAGTAGGTATTATATGGGAAGTGGGTCAGTTAGGCTTTAGGATTAGGAGGTCCCGTTTTCACTAGAAAGTTATGCTGTTGCAGTCTCATGATGTGAGCATGAGGTGGGTTGTAACTTATTAAGCTGCAGGTCAGTTTTGGCTCTGGGCTTTAAGGGGTGCCACTATTGTTGCTGCAAAAATTACAATTGTGAATGAGCTTGGGGAGATGCATTATTTATGTATAGAAATAATGATTAGAAGATCTAGTCGAAGTCGTAGTCGAACTAGGAACAATGGTTCGAGTTGCTAGTAGTAGTCTAGGGTAAAAGCTAGAATCATTTAGTCTGTGGTGTGTGCGTAGAAGAACTTGCCTTGCATGCAAACTTGTTAATGTTTTGTAAGGAGCTAAACATTTCTGACACACTGCTAAAAGTTTATATGATCAAAACTGACAACAGTAGTTTTAATAATAAAACCGTGCTTTACTTACTGATATCATCCAATGTTAATTATTGGCAGTTCTATCAGATTTCTTAAACTCAGGCAGGAAACTTGCAGAGTCTTATTTGATGTAAACATAAACATGCTACATATTCAGAGTATTAGCACCCAGTTTGCACAAGCAATATGTTTGGATGGTGAAAAATAGCATTACCATCCTGAATGTGGTTTTCTTATGCAACAGTGAAAGAGCCATATCTCTGCCTCATCACTGAGATTTCTGCTGGTGCAGATAAATTAGATTGCATTAGATGATTGAATTGACTAACATTTATTACTGATTGTCCCAGAGTGTGTAAAACCTCGAATTAAATGCATATTTTATCTAAATCTTATAACAGAAACATCACTCAGACCCAAGAGGATCAGATCGGTTGACAGAGACACAAATGCAGGTGGATGACTTAAAAGGCATAATGGTTCGGAACATTGGTAAGCACTTTTAATGTTTATGAGCTTTAAACCAGTAGGTACCCTCTGATGCAGCGTTCATGCATTCTCTACAGATAACATGTGAATCTTTTCCCTTTGCAGATCTGGTGGCACAGAGAGGGGAGAAGCTGGAACTTCTCATAGACAAGACAGAGAACCTGGTAGATTCAGTAAGTGTCTCTTCGGGCACTTGTGTTGGCATTTTGGTGCAACAAATTTGCAGTCTAAATGGGTTTTCTTTTTCTTGGTCTTCAAAACAGTCTGTTACCTTCAAAACAACAAGCCGCAATCTTGCCCGTGCCATGTGTATGAAGAACCTGAAATTAACCCTCATCATCGTAGTGGTATCACTTGTAAGTACAACCCAAAAAAAAAAAGGTTTTTTTTTTTTTTAAATGCAGTATAATGTATTCTGTTTATGCTGTGAGTTTATGGAAAAAATCACACTGCTAATACGTCTTGTTTTAAACAAGGATGTTAAGGATGAGGTCATGGCAAGCTCTTCTGATAAAACATCATTAATAGTTGGTTATTAATCATTACCAGACAAACACATTTTGGATACAACTCATGAAAACACAGAGCGCAGTACTGCATAGTAAAAGGCTATTTAAAGCTTTATTGAATGAAAATTGATAAACAGCTTAACATTACCAGAAATGAATATAATGTAATGTAATCTGTTCCATTCTCCATGTATTATTAGCCCAAGAAAATAAGACCTGGCATACTAGAAGTTCATGTGCATAGGTATATAATGCCAGTAGATTGCAGCTTTTAAGTTTGTCAGTGGTCTAACTATATAGGTTAACTGTTACTAAACAAACACGTTTGAAGGCTAAACATTATAACTTAGGCTGCACCGAATGTAAGCCACATGTCACACTACTGTAACCTACATTAGCACTGTGTAACCTAGTTTCAGTAGTGCTGTAAACTACACTTAATCTCTACATGCCTTTATCAAGGACTCCGGCTCTCTCAGTTTAAAAGCAGGAGATGAAAGTCGATTACAGAAAACCTGGAGCTGTACATGACTAAATAGGGCTACCGGAACATTACCTGTATGTAACCGAAAGATTACTTGTATGTCAGAAATGTAATGAACTTTTTAACCAAAACTGTTTAATGTTTATGTCAGTGATATGATGTAATTCAGATGACTTAGTGTACCCACTAATGCAGAAGCTATGCAGAGTGTTGTTACTGCTGACAGTCTGTAGCAGAATTACTGAAGTGGGGGAAATTATTGGGGAATGGTGGGGAAATTATTTTGAATATTGGGAAACCTGTCTATCATTGCACCCTTCCAGCAGGTCTGGATATGTGAAAAGAGTAGCTGAAGAATATTTTTGCTGTGCCCTTTAATACAAACTTTGATTGTTCTGTACTCTTTAGCCCAGACTGCCTTTTAAAAGAAGCACAATACAGGGCAGCCAGTTGGAACATGTACCCGCCGGTCATTTTGTTTGGTACACTTCCTTGTTCCTACACTCATTGTCACTGTGTACTTTGTTAGGCTCTTTCACCATGTTCTTCAATGGTCAGGATCACAGACCAGGTATTATTTCAATAGTGGATCATTCTCAGCACTGCGTGGTTAGTGTGTGTTTACTGTGTCTACAAAGTGGACACAGTGTTGAAAAGCTCTAGCAGCACTGCTGTGTTTAATGCACTTGTACCAGCCCAACACTCACAAACACCTACTAACTCTCTTGTCACTGCTGCTGCAGTGCTAAGAATGATCCTCCACACAACTAAAGCCTGTGCTGTGGTGGTCCTGTGGGTGGTCATGATTGAAGAACAGGGTTAAAAGGAGGTAACAAACTATGCAGAAAAACAGACTAATACAAAGCGTCACTGAACAGGACAAAGAGTATAGAGACAAGGAGGTGTACTAATAAAGTGACCGGTCAGTATATGCTAAATGCTAGGCGTTGCTGTGGGGTTGCTAGGTGGTTCTGAGACTATACCATCCGGGTGCTAACGTGTTGTTACACAGTATGGCTGTGGATTAGGTTTTGAGGATCTGCTTCAAGTGAGTACACAGTCTGGTATCTGTCTTGTTTGGGTCGAGTGTAAACTATAAAATTGTTTGCAGATGTTCAGTCTCTTCTTTGTTTTTCAGGTGGTTCTGTACATCATAGTGTCTGCAGCCTGTGGAGGCCTCACTTGGCCCAGCTGCCGAAAGAAGTAGGAAGGGGAAACGGGAGCTGAGCTCCAAGTAGAAGCCCTCCCCTCTTGCGTTCAAGCCTGGAAGGGAAACAAACCACTTTCTCAAGACCATTACACCACTTGAACTCACCTATCCCTTTATCAGGCATTCCTGACCTGTCCTCTAGCCTCCTCCTCTTAACAGTGACTGTAGCCTTACAGACAGAGGAATCAGGACGGCCTGGACGTCCTTTTTCAAACGCGTCCTCCATCCTGACAAGATTCCTCTGGCGTTGAGTTCCATATAGCAGTATGTTTCTTGGGGCTCAAAACACCTGAACATGATTCTGCTCTAGTTCGTCTTCTTTAACCTTACTTTGTGATGCTGTTGTGCTTGATGAAATAGAACTATAAAGAATTTAGAGTCTGATATGATTCAGTTCTTTTATGAGATCCATGTGGGCAAGGCACATTTACACGCTAATTGAGCAAAGTTGACACTGGTGAACATTCGTTTATGTGCATTAGTAAGATTACCATTACTGTTAGTGATTAGTATCTCACACATTGACCCTACTGTCGTAAAGTGAAGGAGACATAGTAATGTTTTCCCCAGTCAATGAAAATTGATTTGCAACGATGGTATTAAATGTAATGTTAAAAATACTAAGACTTGACTTCAACCTTGTTGTGTTAACAATGACATGACCATGCCATAAACATGTAATGGCAAATGTCCTATGCTGTCATTAGTCACAGAATTATTATTATTATTATTTTTTTACCAATTACTGGTAATTGTCATGACATATCAGATATTGTCCATGACATGTTTATGGCATATCTATGTGACTTTTTATGGAGCAGGGTTCAAGTATTACCAAAAAAGTAACAATATGTTTAGTATCATAATGTATTAATGAATGTGTGAATCTCACATTTCCAAGTTCATACTAGTTCCCCTCTTTGTATAGTTATTTAAGAAAATCAATGCCCAATGAAAAACTCTTATATGAATTTAGTATGAGCAAAAAAGATTAATAGGCATATGGCTTTATTCACACATACGACAATTTAGTGTAGAGGTCCTTAAATATTAAGGTTCAACAGTTAAAAGCATTTAGCCAGTCATTTCTTCAGGGTGTCATAGTCTTTATAGACTTCTGTCTATAGTGATGGTGGACCTTTTATAATTTGTCTGATGTGAGTTTGCCAAAGTTAACTACAAGATCTTTGCATGAAGTTAGAAACAGTTGAAGGATAAGACTTTATTAAGGCTATGATACTTTTCTGGAAACTGAAAACTGAAATTTAAAATATATGAACAGCCCTGGTTACCTTTTTCTTCCTACTAGATTTGATGTTTTTGTACTGCACTTCACAGAGCTTTCAGTTTGGATATCATTATGTTTGCCAATGTTTCACTATGTACATGCCTTGACTCATATTGAGCTCGACTGCAGATGCAGGTGTACAGTAATGAGATTAGTATTGCAGTAGAGGCGTAAGCATGAAAGACTGGTATGCACTAGTGAGTGAACGGGTTGATTTTTACATATTTTTCTGTTAGTTTGATCAGTCAAATTATTATTATTATTATTATTATTTTTTCAACAATGCACTTTTTACATATGTTTGCTTCCTGCCCTAACATTGTTAGTAATCTTGTAATTATTTAATTATTGCTCAGATTTAAGAAAATAAAGTCATATGAAATCTTAAAACTTGTTTTGTCAATGAGGAAATGAGGAAGTTACAAGAAATGGAAAATGAAAGTACAACATTCTAAAACAAGCCCTGGCATAGAATGTTTTATGGGCTTGCGTACTGGGAATCACAGAAAATAGTTTACGAGCATTTTATTATAAATGACTTACGATTGGGACAGCCCAGTTCACTTAGAGAAGGAAGAAATATGGTCAAATATATCGTCAATTGTTGGGATATTATTCAAAGGTTATCCTTTGTACATGTTCACTGCAAGATTAACAGATTCAGGTTGCTTACAGGTTGCTTGAGTCTTTAAGCATGTTGATTTGTATTGCCATCAAATGACAAAAGTCAGTGAAGACATTGTTCCACTCATATTTCCTAAAGGTGCACAGATTTCTGTAGGTTTTCATCCCAAAACGTCCTTGTACACTTTTAAATTTGTAATCCCATTAATAAACAATGAACATCTTCCACCTCTGTATGTTACCCTTAGAGTTAGAATTCTCTCCAGGATGTTCAGAAAAGAAAAGTTAGGTGGATTTAAAATCTGCTGCCTAAATCCACAGTAATTTATCTTAGTAGGATTACAAAGAAGCATATAGGATGTGCAGGACATTGCTTTGTTTTTATGAGCAAATACTGTACTTCCCCCAGTATGAAATATTTGGGCACTCAGATATGCAGCTCACACAGATAAAGTACCTTGAAGGCTCTGCAAAAATGATGATTTGTGGATTCATCCATTGAGAGGTACTTCATTAAGCAAAAGGTAATACCTCTATAGTATTGCTGTAAAACACTTTAAGGAGCTCTTAGAATTCGGTTTATCTAATTGGTGCATTTGACTATTTTTAAAACACACTGTTTGGTTACACTCTTTGGGGTTAAAATGTGCACAGAGAGCCATGTAATAAAAAAAGGACTGGCAGTGAAATGAGACACTCTGAAGCAATCACATACAAATCATGCACCAGTGAGAGTGGAGTAGAGCTCTCTGGCAGTGCACTCGGAAATGGAAACATCAGTACCTGGCCTCACTAATGCTCTTGGGGCTGAAGGCAATCAACTTGCAGAAATGTTCCAAGTCCTAGTGCAAAGCCTTCTCGGAACTCCTGATTTTGGAAGAAATGTGGAATTGCCTTTCCCAGTCTCTTTCTGGTTCACAAGAAGCTATTAAACAGATTCCATATGTCTTTTTATTTTGTCAGTAAACATTCAGTAAGACACAAACTGTTTATCTGAACATTTGTGATGTTACAAAGTGTTCTGCTTACATGTTTTCAAGTGATTTGGTTACAGTGTTAAAAGTTGCTAACTGAATAACTTGTAAAGAATATTTAAAGCTTGTTCCAAAACACATAAAAGACTATGGCAATGAAACATCAGTGCTATATTATAATTAATACCACCTTTATTGGACAAATAAAATGTGCATGCCATTATATACTGCCTGGCCAAAATAAATAACAACAGAACTAAGAAAGTCACTCACTCTGATACTTCACTGGACCACCTTTAGCTTTGCTGGTGGGCACTTCTCAAGGCATTGTTCTGAGAGCGCTTTTTATGGCCACACAGCTGTCAAGTCCCAATCCTACAAGTCCTCGTCACAGTGTGAAATGGTCTTACTTTCACTGTTACACACAGCTTTGAGCTCTGCTTTTGAGTTTTTACAATTTGACTTCACCAAGTGTCTTGGATCATGTTCATTCAGGATTTTTTATCGACCTTGTTTCCGCGAAGCTGATGGTTCAGCGCTATTCTTCCAGGTTTATTAATGCATTGGACATTGAATGCATATTACATTTTTTAAATCAATTCCAGTCATTTCCACTTCTCCTTAGTTGTGTTCTTCACCTGAGGCAGAACATTAATTTGACTTCTTTTCCATGACCACAGGATACGCTTTTTGAAGAACTGTTGGCGTTTGAAATTCACACGGGGCTTTTTTTGACCAGGCAGTGTACATCAGCTGTTATTCTTTTCAAACAAAAGTGAACATACATCTTTTTGGAGTAAAAATCTTTATATTTTCAAGTAGGCCTACTTCAGCATGCTTCTAAAATCAAGTAATCCAGTAATCAAGTAAAGTTTTAACACCATTATGACATGGTATGTATACAGTAAATACAGAAGTATAGTAAAGGCACTTACATAAAGCTTATAATTTAAAATATAAGTCAATATTTTAACTGTCAATTTAGCCATTATTTAGCCATTATTTTCCAAACTCTTCATATCTGGGCAAGGCATAGCAGCAGCAAATTGAAGAAAGAAGTGAAAGTCACTGTTAGCATTAGCTCTAAACACACAGAATGAGCTTTATAAAAGCAGCTTTATTACAGTCTCAAATTTAAAGGCTCTGTTTCTATTGTACACATGCCACCCATTCAATTCAATAGCTATGTTTCACCCATTTCCAACATTCCCCTCCGTCTTCAGCTTTAGTAATCACATCATAGTTGAAGCCTTTTCACCCTTTTCTTACACATAACCAAATCAAAATACTGGAAGTTGTATGAATTGTGATGTGCCTGATAATAAAACTGGAGCATGTCACAGCTCTCATCTTCAAGTCTAGTCCACTATGTTCAGGAGAGCTGAAGGTTTGGTTTGCCTCAGTCTGAACACTCCTGGCATGACAGAAATCAAGTTTTTTAATTACATCAAAGCTTTTTGGGCATTTTAATTTTTTATTATCCTTCAAAATAAGTAATTACCTTTAACTCCAGGTCAGATTTTTTTTGTGCTTTCTTGGGTTCCCTTTTTCTTGGGCCACTTTTGATCTTGACCCCTTGAACATTAGATAATAAAGCAACATTTATATTATAAAACCAACAGTCACCATTGCCGGTTGTGCTATGTTTTACAAACCTGTGTTCTCACCATTGTCATTCAGAGTGGTGTGGTCCTCTGGATCCTGTGGACTGTCTGGTTGAGGCTCATCAGACTTCTTGTAATAGTAATCCTCATCTGGGGGGCCAAATCTCTGATAAAGATATGTTAATATGTCATGTGTCTAGCTACAGTGAAGTATGCATAGCCTAAGGCTTGTGATGATGCATATATACACACCAACCAGTCACTTCATCAGTCACCTCAAGGTATATTTCTCTGCATACCCTGCAAGCCCCTTTTTAACCCTGTTCTTCAATGGTCAGGGCCACCACAGAGCAGGTATTATTTGAGTGGTGGATCATTCTGCAGTGACACCAACATGGTGGTGGTGTGTTAGTGTGTGCTGGTGTGTGTGGATCAGACACAGTGCTGCTGGAATGTTTGAACATCTCAGTGACACTGCAGTACTGAGAATGATCCACCACCCAAAAAAAAAACAAAAAAGAAAAAAACCTCTCTGGTAGTCCTGTTTTGTTCCCTGATCATTCAAGGACAGAGTGAAAAGGAGCTAACAAAGTATGCAGAGAAACAGATGGATTACAATTCAAAGGTAGGTGTAATTAATAAATATATTAATCATTCTACAAAACTGGATCAAAACCCATTTAATTGACTTAGACTAAAACTGGCTCAGAGTAATCCTATACCTTTCCTTTATTATATTTATCTTTACTTTATTAAAATAAATGATTTTTGGCTGACTCTCCAGGGTACATACATACCATACACATACATACATACATAAACACACACACACACACACACACACACTAGGTATATATATATATATATATATATATATATATATATATATATATATATATATATATATATATATATATATACCTAGTGTGTGTGTGTGTATATATATATATATATATATATATATATATATATATAATTTTACATTTTTTTTACCTTTTCAGGCCACATTAAACTGACAAACAGGATGACGGGTAGGCCCACAGTGAAGACATACAAGCCCCACAGCCAGGGTCGCTTTGTTGTGGCTAACAGCAGTCGCTCCAGAATTCCTGGCTAAAAGATCATGCAAAATGTAGTGAATGAAATGTGTGTACTGAAGAAGTATAGTTTGATGTATTAGCATCTATAATGTGCTGGAGATTGACTTGCTTTACAGTTATTTAAAGGAAGCTTACTGTTTTTCTCTGTCCCCAGGTATCCTCTGTCCAGTGTCTGGCCATCTCTAGGTCATCACATAGCAAGATATTGTCAAACAACACATCTTCAGTAAGGGACCACAGTTCAAAGCCTACTGCACCTACAGGACTCATTCTGAAAGGCTGACGGTCCTCAAAGTAAGCTGGGTTAGAGATCATCCGTGGCTGCCATTTCCCCTATCACAGAGACCAACAGGTAGGGCTGATGATGAGTTATTCTTTAAGTGATGAATTGACTTTTCTAATGTGTCTAAATGTAGCTCATCTGAAAAAGCTAAATCGTGTAAATGAATACTTGGCAAAATCATCACATTAAGCACAAAGGCGTGACTCTACCTGATAACTGGGGTTGTCAATCATGGGTGCTTTCCACTTCCCCCTGTAAGCTGGGTTAGGCACCATGGGAGGTTTCCAGGGCCCACAGCCTGTAGCCTCTGCACAGGCAGGGTTAGCAATCAGAGGAGCCTCCCACTCCCCGTCCATCTCCACAGACCTATGTAGTGCAAAACATTTTCTGCTTTTCAAACATTTGAATACCCTCAACTTACATGTTTTGTAGACTTTTTAAGTTAATAAGTAAGTTAAAGTAAGTTATCAGATAACAGATGGCTTATTTCTGTACATTTTAGTAGAGCAGAATTTCTGTTTATGTGCTGCATTACACATAATGAAAAAAAAAAGTTTAAAAGTTTTCTCCAATGCAAATAAACAGTAATTGTACATCACAGTGTCCAGAATTGTGGAGCATAAACAGTACCTACAAACTCCTGAATTAATTGTATATTCAACAAAATAGACTGGTCCGGGCGAAAATGAGCAAAAGTTATGAGCCACATGTCAGCCTTAATCCAGGACAAGAAGGTGACCACTGTTTTCTTTACCTTATTTGACCTTACCTTCAATCTGTTAACCTTTTTGAAGGCGAATGGACTTGAAGGGATAGTGTGATCAGCCACAACCCCTTCACAGTTCTAATGTGCTCTCCTTGACCATACTGCATTGTATCAGCATGCTCATGAGTACAGACTACATTGGAGCAATGCTGGTTAAAGGAGAAAGAGCAAGAAAAAAGAAAGACAGAGAAGGAGAGAGAGAGGCCTGACTCATGACAGCAGTCATGTGTTCAGAGCAGGCTTACACACCAGTCATGTGGAGGCTGAGCTTCTGGGTCTGGGACAAAGGGCTCTTCCTCTTCCATCCAGCCTTCGGGTCTCTGCACTGTGGGGTCAGCAATGAGCTGGGGGGCTTCTTCATCCCTGCACACAACGATAACCACAAACTTAATATATCCATCAACATTCATATTCATATATTATCAGTACCTTTCCTACGTTGTGGAGTATATGTGTGGTACCTTTGGTAAATTAAGACACAAGTTTTTGAGCTTTAGCTCTAATAATGATCAAATAGTGACTGTGTCTTATTTTATCTGGACCATGCAAATGCACTGATCTAAAGGCTGCAATACAACTGCATCAGTTTTGGAATTTTAGAATTGATTGTAGTTTTTCATTATTATTGAGTTCATTAGACTAAATAGACAAATGTGTTTAGACAAATTCTAATTTGCACCAAAATGATGGAATTAACTTTAACCATGGTAAAATATGTGATTTCTACCATTTTCATTTAATTAAATCAGGTGTATACCTCTATTTCACATATTATTCTGAATAAATTGTTACAATATAAACAAATCTGATCAGAGTGCTTTGATGTGAAACGCTGCATTCTAGAGAAACTGATATAAACCTAACATTCACTTCTAAAAACTCCCTCACAAAAGGTTATTGCATAAAACAGTTATTAAGGTTTTGCTGTCTGAGACATTGTTTATAATAGCTCTACACACAACTATTGTTGTGGTCTTGTAGATCAATAAAATCATTTAATATTACAGCTCCATGTAAGGCATTTGAATCTAAACACATAAGGTCTTTAGTAGTGGAGTTGAGTATTTCTTCTTTAAACAAACCAGTCATGGGGTTTTGCTACTGTGGGGTCAGGAATACGGCGCCTGTCATCCCATTCGGGAGGTTTTTTATCTTTTGGGTCCTCTATCTCACGAGGAGGCACAACTGGTGGATCCATGTCTTTTAGGAGACTCCCCTTTTGGACCTGTTTTTGGTCAATCAGAATTTCAAAGGTGTTGTCCGGATGTAAATCTGAAAAAGAGGGGCATTCCAGAAACTGGGTAAGGAGTATTAACCACAGACTTTTAATATAAGGCAGGCTGGTAAAGATGTGTTAGACAATGTCATAGTTACAATCACAGCACTTCACATACTGCCACCTCTGTACACTAATAAAAGTTTAAAGACCCTTGTCTAAATAACATGTTGTTTTTCTTAGTGAAAACTATTTAGTTCATAGATTGAACAAACTTAAATAAGGCATTGTCTGCAGTATCTATTGGTGTGATTTTATTTTTAATTGAAAAAAATGTGATCTCAGACTTTTGAACTTCACTGTATGTTAAAACTGTTGTTCATAGTAATCGAAGTGGCAGACAGACGTTAAACATTTCCTACTAATGAAACCTAATATATGAATAGTGTGTAGTACCTCCATGACCACGAAGCACAGCTGTGATTTGATTTGGCATGGACTGGTTATTTTGGCAAGTTACTGGATGTAGGCCACATCAATGTTCAGCCAATCTAGCATCAAATAATTGCACAGTTGGGCCATATTTGATGGATGCTACTTTCTTCACAATATGGTCTTTGGTAGACCCAAATACAATCACTCCTTTTTTCTGATCATTAACATCTGCTTTGGACCTATTTTTTTCACACATGGAAATAGACATTCACTGCACTGTAACACCTAATCTCAATCTATGAATCCCATCACATGCCTCACAGGTATTTATAGTCTGATCATCTTTGTACAACACCATCTGCAGGAACCTGAAGTTACTACCACCTTAAACAGGCACGGTGACTAATTTTTAGTCTGTTGAGCTTATTAGCAATAATAAATAAAACAGTGTACTCTGAGGGCACGTTCTCACTGTATGAGAAGTGTTTAAGCTGTCCTGTTACTTGTGATAAATGGCAGAATATCTACAACATAACAAATCTGAGTCAGCCAGACAAAAAAACTGAATACAATTCAGCAAACAAGATGGGCTGTGAAATACAGATGGATTGGAACTGAACAACTTCTACGTTAAACTGACAGGTACCGGATCTGAGCTGAACCTGTTGTCGTGACAGTTTTGTCTCCATCTGTGACTGCACAGCAGATACTCTGTTTTCTCTCCTTAGATTCTCATATAGTAAACATCCAAAAATAACACACTAGAAAAAGATGACTTAGCATGTCCTCACCGTCCTCTCTCCCATCCTGCTTTGCTTAAATGGCAACCAGCTGACTTAGGGACAATAAGTTGCACCCTTGCTGAAACTTACTGAGAGTGTAGAGGTGAGGATTACGGTCTTTGAAGTAGTCAGTCAGGTCAACCTCAGGCTGGCGAGCATGCTTCTCCTCGTACGTCCCGGTCAAGGGATTCCGGTGGCGGAAGATGAAATGCACTTTGTAATTGCTGCCACATTTGTCTGGACCGAACATAATGGTGTATGGGGTGGTGTGACTGAACTGACTCTAAAATCATTTTCCAAAAAGAAAACAAACAAAACAGATAAATATGTGTTAATATGAATGATTTGAGTGTACGTGTGTAAGGTAATACAATTTACCCTGAGGTTTGGGTCTTTAGTTTGCACTGGGGCCCTAATGCTAATGTAATTGACAAGTAATGAAAACGTATATCCCACCAGTTGATGCTGTGGACTGCATGCGTAAATCATTATGTGTCTGTAGTATACTGGACTGGAAAAATTTGCTTATGTGGTTTCGGGGACACTGTACATTGATATCTATAAAAGCTTGATATTGTCCATACTTTAAGAGTAAATTACGCGTCTCATCAGATTATCATACCAAACGGAGATCATCCGAATGAGAGAGCAACTTTATGTAGGCTCCTCCACAGCTGATCCCCTTTTGAAAGTGGACCTCATACCTATGGATAATTCACAGTCCTACATTTAGTCAAAGAACCAGTATGAATAGAAAGACACGATAAACAAAAACGGAATGAAATAGCTTACTGCAGGCAGAGGGGTTTGTCTCTGAAGTGATACACTGTGCTTAGGTATGCAGCGATAGCATGATGGCGACCTGGAGATTTGAGCACAAGACCCTTGTTTCCTGGTATCGCTTGATTCTTGGGCTCTTCTATAACCCACTCTCCTAAAGAGGAACACGAGAGCAACACTATTCCTCTTGCTTTATTGCTTCAGTATGTGCTTTTCATCAAAACAAGCTTTTGAAGAAATACTTGTGTTGAGGCACAATCACTGTACAGCAGGGCAACCTTAATATACATACTACCTTAAAATACTGAATAAAAAGACATATTAATTATGAAAATACACAAAATATACACAGCAACAGGACAGTATAAACTTTCTACATAGGTTAAAACACAATATTTTTATTGCAACACTATATTTGATCCACTCACACTAGAACAACACACGCTAACACACAACCACCGTCAGTGTCACACAAAACAAGGTGACAAATGCAAAGAAACAGATGGACTGCAGTCCGTAATCATAGAACTACAAGGTGCACTTATGGTAAATAGGGATAATAAAATGAATGTAGAGTGAAGATACATTGAGGTGGTCATAATGTTATGTCTAAGCAGTGTACATATATGGCGCCCTCCATCAGTCATCCTGTTAGCACCAGCACCACTGACAGACAGCTGCACGGGACACAACTACATAAATGCAGTGAAAGGGTATTGGTGAAAGGCTCACGGCTTCATTACTGTTCATTAGTCGAGTTGTTCTAGCCTGGAGGATGCGTTTTTACATCACCAAGATGCTAAATTCTACATTGCTTCTTAGATACAGAGGCACAACACTTACCATCATATTTATGAATATCTGCATCCTCCTCCTTCAGTGCCTGGGACAACACCCACTTTCTTCACCATGAACACAGAGGTGACAGATGATATAGCACACATTTAACATGAACCATGGGGTCGGTTGTTTATTTCTTTTTGGTCAAATAAGTAATAGCAAACTTAAATATTTGGCAATACGCTGAGATACTCAAAGACACGTGATAGCAGTATGTAAATTGATTATGGCGTGGCATTGCCTCAGGGGACAGCTTAGAAAACACCCACACCTGTATAAGTTGTGAGGTGTTATTTTGTAAGTAAGGCTGTACACTGGCCTGCATGCTCAAGGCAAGATGGCGTGAATTACAAGAGTTTGAACCTGCAGGTCACACCATTCGTTGGAACCCTGCAAAATGTTTATCTGGCTGAATTATACCCGATGTCATGGTGCATACATGCCATCTGACCAGTGTTTAACTTCACTCATTCTAATACAAGTGAGGCCGTTCCCAAGCAAATTACTTACTGCTATCCCATGACTTTTGGTATGTCAGTGTATAAGCTAATAATAAAAAAATTTACCTGTCCAAAGGGTCTGTATCAAATGTTTCTGCAAAATATACCTGAGCTGCAGGGTTTACAGATCTGTAGATGTCCTGGCAGTTGGAAAAGGGTTGGAAAACGTTAGAGTAATTTATTATTAGAATTACTCTACAAAAAAAAGTAAGAAAGTGAAGCCTTTGGAACAACCTGGATTTCAGTATGCTAATACAATGTGATTCAAAATATGTCTTCTTCTTTTTAACCATCCTTCAATTGGTTTATTTTGTGCTCTATTTGTTTCCTAGAGAGAGAAGCAACAGTCCTGAATTTTCTCCATTTGTAGGCAAAGGAATTTTCTCTATGAACTTTCTCCATTTGTCCAACCATGAATTGAAATGCTCTCGGGTCTTTAGTGATGCTTTTGTAGCTCTTTCCAATTTCACACATCTCTACAAAACACGTCTAAAAAGCATTTGTGAAGCCCACCCTTATAATCTCATCTCCTCAGCTGAAACACCTTTTGCCTGTTAGCTCTTGGAGAAGTCATTACCTCAGAGGTTCACTTCCTTTGTCTATCCTGCACTGTGATGTTACTCAATGTGATCAATAAATAGGCATGAAAAGTATAATCATTTGTGTGTAAATAGTTTAGTTAGATTGTGTTTGCCTGTAATTGTGACTTTGATAATGATCAGACCACAATTAATTAGTAACTAATGCAGAAATGCAGGTAATCCCAAAAGGTTCACCTTTACACCTGGAGAAGTAATTATACCCCGCTGAAGAAACAGAACCTTTAGGATTAAAACCTGACGGTTTTGCACATTAATGGGTCAGCAATAGAGACCACTAGTTTCCTGTAGAGCACATTTAGATCACATTCGGAAACCATGATATGCATCAGGAATCAATCTCAGAACACCTGTCACACTATAATCCTCTACATACCAGAAATACGCACGAAATGCCTTTACTGACTGCTAAAAACATCAGGAACTAACAGAAAATCATAATGGTTTCTATTATTTTCTTCAGCGGGCTATTATTATTATTATTATTATTATTATTATTATTATTATTAGGCCATGATTAGACTGAAGGCCTTAAAGACTTATTTGATTTATCGATCTGGAGACATGACAGACTGACCTGCTCCTCCTTGGTCGGACTAAAAGTCAAACAGAGACATAAACCAGCAAACATCCCCTGCAGGCTGATCATCTCTGTTACACATGAGGTTCTGACTAGAGAACCGAGTTCAGCCCAATTTGCGAGGGAAAAGCAGCCCGTTTCTGATCAGTTGTTATGCTAAGGCCTGTTCCGATGTCTTCCCTTCACTTCGTCCTTTATCCTTCCTGTACGGTGGGAATACGAGAGCATCTGCGGTCACCTGTGACTGAAGCTCCTCAGATGAAGAAAATCAGATCTACACTATATAATCGGTTATTTGCCAGCAGTTCAGCCCTGTTCGCTTATTCAGGCTTCAGTCTCCTCTCACTTGCTCAACCGAAGCTTCCTGAAGCTCAGGCTTATTACAAGTGGACTTTGGTCAGTAACACATTCACCAGCACACTGAGGAGACGTGAAGTAAAATTAGCTGACTGAACATCCAGACGGGTCACCTTCCTCGAGTTTAAGACCTCTACACAGTGACCACTACAGCAGTGCTGCTTATTTGTGTCCAGAATGGTTTAAAATGGAGTCATTAAAATAACATAGAGCTTGACTAATACAGTTAGCTTGATCGAGTAAGGTGGGCAATGACAGGCTAAAACTTCTGTTTTTATAAATCAGTTGGGTTTTAGTGACGTAAGGTCAAAACAGAAGGTGTTTGAGTGACATTCACTTTCGCACATCTTTAACATGCAGAAAGTTTTTTAGCCCTCAGATCAGGTGCTGTTCAGCGCCGCCCTACAGCACAGCACGCGCTGCAGTCAGACACGAATAATCTCTTATTATACAAAATAAGAGTCCTGATCACTCTACGGGAACATAATAATAATAATAATAATAATAATAATAATAATAATAATAATAATAATAATAATAATAATAATAATAATAATAATAATAATAATAATAATAATAATATTAATAATAATCGAGCAATGACATGCCAATATAGCACAATATAGCTGTATGCAATTTTGAACATTTCTGTTTCTTACTTATATGGATATTGTAGTATTTTACTTACCCAAAATAATCTCATGTACCTGAGATGTTAAGTGTTGAAGTTGTCCATAAAGTAGATTATGTCATTGCCAGTAGACAGTGGATTGTTGTCAGTTTTTAATTATGAATATCAGGTAAAAAAGTTTAACATATGAGTAAAAATAGTTGTTAATCATGCTCAAAATACATGCTTAAATATACATTCAGGTAGAGGTTCAACTGCTTCACCCACCATCATCAAGCTTCTGTTATTGGCATTCTTCACTAATTAGAGATGCAGCACAACTTGAATACAATGGGGAACCCTGCAATGGTTGATAAAAACCTTCAGAATTTTACATGTAATACTGAAATTGGTAAAATGGTGGTGAAGATTTGCATCAATCTTCTCTGAAATACTTTTTATTGATTTATTAAAATATATACTGTGTTTTCCCTCTAACATCATATAAAGATCGTTATCATTATTATTATTATTAGTGCTAAATAAAAGTTAATTTAACGCTTGTCCCCCAACAACACAATGTCAGATATTTCTGCCCCAATGCAACAGCTGCAGCTCATACATGGCTTAATAATGAGCTGGAGTACATGCACGATGTTGCACAGCATAATAGTTCTCAAAGAAACTTTATTTTTTCTGAGGCATGTGCCTTACAGCATAACAGGTGTTATTTTGTCATTGTCAGTTTTACATACAAAAAACCCAAAAGGCATGTACAAGTTAATAGGTGGTTTTAGATAGTAAATGAAATGGCTGTATTTGTTTTGATCCCTGGATCCCATCACCACCACAAGGGAAAAAAACAGAGGAACACCTTTTTAACGTTTGAGTACACATGGTGTATGGAATCAAAGAAACTTAAATATTCAGAGAATCTAAAACTAGCATGGACTAAAGAATAAACCATTTTCTGTAAAAAAAAATAAAATAAAAATAAGGGGGGGGGGGGGGGGGTATATTGTAAATATACTGTGCATTTTAAACTGTACACAATAATGGTTGCAAAAACGTTTCCTCTAGCTCCGTGAATAACTTGTGTCTGATACTATCCTAGCAAAATTACTGTTAAAAACAGTCTTCAACTTCTTAGCACACACCGAGTTTCTGGAATTCACCAAAGAATATAGTGCAGATATATACATATTAGCTCAGCAAGACAACATGTGGCTTATTGTTCAATAATAGGTTTACATTAAAAAAGGACACAATTATTATTATTTTTAAAAGGGGATGCATTTGAAGAAAATAAGCTGACGTAAATACTGCAATATTTTTTTTTTATTGATGTCAACATTGGACTCTTATTTTGAAAAGCGCTGTACCAATTGCAGCTTTCTTGGTGGAAACAGGGGGAGCAGTGCTGAGCGCTAGAATAGGGCGCGGGAGGACTTCTGAGGCGGTGAGATATTTGGCTAAATTAACTAGACCTATATTATCTATTTAGTTATTCACAGGTTATATCACATTGTATTGTAAATTTATTGGAACCTTATTTTTATAAACAGCCCATATTGTCCTTACGCAACGCCCCGGAATCATTGGAAAAACATCATTTAGCTTGCTAGCTAGTTAGCCTAACAGCTAATAACTGGAATTAAGCTAGCAGGCTAACGTAGCTATGACTGCGTAACTTAATGAATAGCTTTGGTTACCTAGCTAGCTAGCTTGCTTGGGTGGGTGGGTGTAGCTAGTTTTTAGCTTTAGCCAACTCGCGGATATTTCACACCTTGTGCCTGCTATTCGGAAGTTGCAGCTACCTATTTGTACTTTATCTTGTACATAATCTATTTAAGTGGGTCGTTAGAGGAGAACTGTCAGCATTACTTTTCCGACTTAGTTAAACTGGCTGTCGAGGTAACTTTAGTAGCTGCGCTAACAGTAATTAGCGTTAAAGACAGTTCAGGTTCCTCTAGTTTTATTGATTTCACTTTTAGAGTGACGGTCAACGTCGCAGACAATTTGCCATATGTAGGTTAATGATTAGTGTTAAGGTGTCATACACTTGGTAATGATAATCGTTTTTGCAGTGTTGGCTGTTAGCCTGAACATTAGCCGGCTGGGTGGAGGACTGAAAAGTCTTCGCTTCCTGAAAGGTCTTCGGCTTTAACTTGTGGTAGCTGTGAACCGATTACTTCCTGCTGCTCGACTGCATTATTTTGTCGTTAATAGAGTAACGTTATTGATCAACAACAAGTTTAGCAGTGTTTAAAAGCGTCCTTTCGTTTGTATTAAAGCTACACTGCCTATATTCCCCCATAGTTGTCCGCGTGGTTAAGAAACCGAAGTTTAGATGAGGGAAATGTTTGTAAACCTTTATTGCGTTTACCTGAGTCAAACGTAAAGCTTTATCATTAACTGTTAGATCTGACTATAACTGGCTGTACTAAAAATGAGTGCATATATTTGTGGTTTTTCTGAATTGTGACCTCCATTTCTGCTTCTGTTTTATGTATATGAGAAATATGAGGGTTAACAGAAGTGTATTTGCCCTGTCATCTAAATGCAGCTATTAAAGCTGACCACAACTATTTCATTCAGTCATTAGCTTTCAGGTTTTTGTCACAACCAGGATGTGAACTTACCTCTAGGTTGAAGTAAGTGCATGTGAACATGCACATTTGTGTAGAAATGTCGTGTCTTATGTACACAAAATGTTTATTTCTGGTAAATGCTGTTTATTTATTTAAACTCAAACTAAGTGAGTTGGGAGCTAATATGTATTAACAGCAAGAGATACAGGATGCTGGAATAAAAATCTGACATTTGTATATGACCTTTTTTGCAATATATGTTGCTATATAGTTGGCTTTGCATGGAAAAAGATAATGTCTTTTGCCAATAAATCAATCCTGTTTCTGTTTGATATGTCTTATACTTTCCATTTTGAGATTGTTATAAGTTTATTTTAAGATTATGTAATGTATTTCTAGAAGTGTATCTTATTTTTTGTGATTATATTGGCAGATAATTCCTCTTGTTTCAAGCCTAGTTTTGAAAATTATACAAATATTCTGTCTGTTTAGTGAGATTATTTGGTTTACTAAATCTACTTATAACAAATATAAAATATCTAAAATAAACTAACAACTATTTAAAAAAGAAAAATATAGGATATACAAACACAAGAAAAACCTGTTTGTTGTGTTATCCCCATTTATACCCATACAACCAATGTGTTTATAATAGAATTACAGTTATGATTAAACATAAAATTGTTTAAAGCACAAAGTTCTTAAGTCTAACTTCTTCATTTTGCTCTCAAATTGCCCCAGATTATTTCATTTAACAGAAATCTTCTTCCAGGGGACCTAAAGGGTTCAAGTGAAGTCCGCCTTGCATGGTCTTAACTCATATGAGAAATGATGAATTGTCAACTAAGGTGTCATGTTCATGTCAGCTTGGAACTGTACGTGACTGATCAAGTTTTTATGCACTGTAGGTGTCCCTGTTGGTGTGGACTGAAGCAGGATGCAGACTATAAAGTGTGTTGTGGTTGGCGACGGGGCCGTGGGGAAAACATGCCTTCTCATCTCATACACCACCAATGCTTTCCCTGAGGAGTACATCCCCACTGTGTTTGACAACTACAGCGCTCAGATGAGCGTGGATGGTCGTACGGTTAGCCTCAACCTCTGGGACACAGCTGGACAAGAAGAGTATGACCGCCTGCGTACACTCTCCTACCCACAGACCAATGTGTTCATCATTTGTTTCTCCATTGGCAGCCCCTCCTCACATGCTAACGTTCGGCACAAGTGGCACCCTGAGGTTTCACACCACTGCCCTAATGTGCCCATCCTCCTCGTGGGCACCAAGAAGGATCTCCGCTCTGACAGTGAAACCGTAAAGAAGCTGAAGGAGCAGAGCCTGGCACCTACGACCCAACAACAAGGCAGTGCACTGGCCAAACAGATTAACGCAGTTAAGTATTTGGAGTGTTCAGCGCTTCTCCAGGAAGGCGTCAGAGAAGTGTTTGCAGAGGCAGTGCGTGCTGTGCTTTACCCAGTCACCAAAAAGAATTCCAAGAAGTGTGTGCTTTTGTAGTTGCTTTGCTACCCCAGGAGACTGCCCATGGAAATAGACACAAAGCGGTTAGTGGATGGACATACATGGGATAATCCTGGTGTTATTAGCCATTTTTCCTCCTTCCCTTTTTTCTTTTTAACCACTCTACGTATTGTTTTTGGCTCCCCGATTTGTGTTTTGCAGTCACCAAAGTATGCGCTTTTTGCTGTAACTGAAGCATTTGCTCCTGTTGATTTTTAAACCACTCTCCCTTCTGGCTTCCTTCCTCGTCTTGGAATGATGTGGTTGTCAAGATCTCTTGCACTTACCTCAGTGACTGTTGAAAACGGAATAAGACATAAATGGAAATGATCAGCTAATAAAATGTAAAGCAATACACACGAGGCTGGTTAAGGTTCTGACCTGTGTTGGCCCAGTGGTTAAGGATAATGGTCGCCTGAACTGAGTGATGATTACTTGAGCAGCCTTTTAGGAGGAAAGCAGAGGCCTTCCTTCTGTCTGACACATGACACTTCATTTACATTCTTTATCTGTTTTTTTTGTACTTCGAAGTCTAAATCTGATCTTTACCCAGTACAAAAACAATATACCAATGAGAAAAGACTGTTAAAGGATCTGGGCTCGATTGGCAGTAAGCCAGGATCTTGATTTTTAGATAACATAATACCTGAGAATGAGCTGTCTTCCAAAAATCTTTTTAACATTGATTGTGTTTTACAATTGCCAATGTAACATCCGACAAAACGTCATACTAGCTGAGTTGTGAGGTGTTGGCATGGTGGATAATATCTTGTAAAACATGTGCCTTATCTGAAAGGTCACAAGGCTGTAACTCTCTATATGGAGGCATAATAGAGCTGAGTCTAGTCTTGTCAAAATGTCGCCCAAACTTCCTTGTTACCTTTTTTGTTTATGCATAAAATGTACCCATGAAGATCACTGGGATGCCTAACTGACCCATCTATAGTAGCCTCACCAGCTGAATGCCTTTTCTTTTTCTAAAGTTAATCTGTCATACTTCACATCCCCAAAGCCTGTCATTTTAAAAATACCTGAAGGACTATGTTCCCTTGTTGCAGTGCCTGCCGCGTGCCCTCTGCGTATGAGTGAGCACACATTTTAGCAGCAGCCGCAGTGATAAATGAACAAAGCCATGAAAGTAAATGGAGCATTTGTCCCCTGTGCCTGGAGGTTGAGCAGTAGGCATCAATGGCTGCTCCAGTTGTATCCCTCAGTGTCTAGCGCAGTGTCGTTCCCGTGATGCATCACTGCAGGATTGACTGTTCTGGATATTTCACCGTTACAGTTGGCAGTGAATGATATGTGCCTAACACTTGTACCTATTCCATACTGATTACAGTGCACATTTTTTCCATCACAGGCATATATGGTGAATTAAATTTGCATGCAGCATTATATATTTGCATAAAGCTGCAGCATACGTTTTTGATAAAAATAATTAGAGAAATATTTTTGTGCATGCTGGTTCTGTGGGGTGATAATAACTGACATATTACTTTTGGTATATCAAGCATACTGACATCTTGGTAGCCGGACTTTTCTTTTTTTTTTTTTTTTTTTAAAGCTGAAAGTTTTACTGACTAATCAAAATGTCACTCTTGTTTGAGATGCTAGTAAATGGCTTTGCAGTGCATATGAAGAACGCTGCAGTTGGCCTTTTTGTGGTTGCAGAATACCATATTGCCATATTGAGACGTGGGCGTATACCAGAATTCTTGAAATGTACATGTATGATTGATTGATTTTTTTATTTTTTTTATTTTTGCCTAATACAACAAATAAGCACATGGATGTAGGAAATTTATTTTTTTGTGCCTTTTCTATCACTCTGAAATGCTTCATACATATCGGCTAGGAAGATGGTATTCACAGTGACTGCCTTAAAAAGAAAAAAGTGAACTATGCCATCTGTACTCGACCATAATCTTATTTATTGTATGGTTGAGATTATTTCTTTCCCAAAACTCCTCTGATTTGTTTTTCTCAGTCCAGACAGTGATTTTGAGAAACTGCATAACATTGGCTTTAGTTTTAAGTGAGAATGGATTGCAGCTCACAAGCAAGTTCAAATGTAATGTGGTCATGATGTAGGCTGCTGTCTTTCGATTTTAATCAGCTAAAAATGTGATGCCTTCACGCCTGCACATGTGTGATCGCCATCTCGGGTTTGTGGCAGATACAAATGCAAAACTGACATGACTGAAGGAACGTCTAGTTTCCTTGTCAGGATCATGCTTAAAAAGATCTATGAATTGTCGCAAGTGTAACGTATTTTGACTTTAATAGCTTTTATTTCGTGTTTTTACTTCACTTTTTCTCTGCAAAAAGAAGCCAAAGAGTGCCTTTGGATGCAAAGATGTCAAATTTCTCAGTGAGTAAATGGACCTGCTCTTTAGTGAGTAATTTTTCTAAGAGTGAAATCTCTATAAGCCATTCCTTATTTTTGCTTTTCTTGCCTTTATTGGATAGAAAACTTTAATACCAAATTCTCTGACCACTGACTGATCTGTTATTGTCGTTGAAATGTGAGAGAAAAACCCTCATAGCTGAAAACTGTGGAAATGTTAAGTCAAAAGTTAGTGTCACTAATTACTGTGCGAAAGGATGAATGTGAGAATGACTTGCAGCCTGTTGGTGTGCCATTCCTTGTTATTTCTTTCCCTTCTTCACTGTAATGCTGTCAAAATTGAGCAGACGAGGCCACACGCTGCCTCCCGCCTGCCTGATATGGTGTATGGTACTACATTAATACACTGGGAACTTGATTTTGTCTAAATTGTCATTTTTATAACAAAACATTTGTATAAATGAACTAACAGTGTAATGATTTTAAATTATGCTAAATAAAATTATAATTTACAGTTTGTTTACGAGCCGTGGTGCTTCCTTCGCCCTTCTGCCTTCACTAGGAGGCTTGTACGTGTGATGGCAATATGTGACTCACTTTTTTTTTTGTAGAGCTCAGAGGAAAAACGCACAGCCGTGGGCAAGGAGTCTAAATGGCAATGAGCAACTACAATGGAAAGAGGAAACTGATCAGTAAGCGGGACAGCATTTCACTGCTGACATGCCAGAGTGCAGAGTGCAGTACTCATGCCCTTACTTAAGCAGGTTTCCGCTGCTCCTGTGCACAAGCCACAACAAAAGGAGCTGATATGCATCACAGTTTGCAGCAGGCTAGAAGACTCCCCTGTAGCGTACACGTTCTGACTTTAACTGCACTGTAGTGTGTTAAAGGCAAAGATCTGTTCTTTGCTCTTTTCCTTGTGTGGTCAGAGCTAAGCTACAGTGCAACAAGTGATTTAGAAAATTCTTGTCATTCATTGCTCAGTTTTAACAGCAGTCTGCATGCTGCTCTTCTGAGAGGTGCACCGTTGCAAAGCCACAATGACAGACTCAGATCTGGGTTATGAATTGAAATCCGGTTCAGAGTTATTAATGGTTAGAGCAATGATGCAATACTGTCCCCACAATTGACACCAAGGTGACAGCAGACAGGAAAAACCTGGAGCACCTTGAGGACTTGAGGATGTCATATCTATATAAGCATGTTTATTTGTGAAGGGGTTCTGTTAAACGGGTTGGCAAATACTCTGCAACACCAAATGAATAAACTGAATGCTAAAGAGACTCATAGATCTGGGAACAATATCCCTAATCTCTC